>CM053742.1:43991709-44069966 GCA_028658305.1 Pachyuromys duprasi
GCCACTGATAAAACAGACAGGCCCAGAGAATCTGTCCAGAATGCTCAAGATGTGGTGGATTATACAACATGCCTGTTCTCGGGGAGAACACCTAGGACAGAATTATGTGTACTTCTTGATCTCATCATACAAGACAAGCACAAAGGCCCCGCCCATGCCTCTGAGAACGTTGGACCATGCGCCCTTGAAAAAAGCCTTGCCGCCTTCATCACGAGCAATCTTCCGCCAGCAGTCAAGCGTGCCTGTATACATGATATCCGCTGCAAAGAATAAAGACATGCAGTTGATGACTAAAGGCCATAAAATGCCTCCAAATTCATAACACTAAAGAAAAGAGCCACACCTTTAAAAGCTATGTTTTCTTGTGTTCTTTTTTTTTTTTTTTGGCCACAATAAGGACAGAACTCTTCACCTTGTGTATGCTAGAAAAGCTCTCTACTACTGAGCTCGTCCAACAACTCAATAGCAGTTTTAAAGCCTGCATTTACACATTAGCACAGGCAATCCTTAAGTATTCATGTGATCAGAGAACACGGATGACAGTCTTACTATAATTTAAGCACCCCAAGTCATAGGCATGGAGAGAGCTGTTTGCTCACAGGCACTTGTGCAGCCAACTGACAGTGGAGATTGAATCTAGGGTCTTGAGTATGGTGGGCTAGCAGCCTACCACTTAACTGTATCTTTAGCCCCAGGCTATGGTTTTTTAAAGGCAGTCACCACTACTTCTTATGGCTATAACTTTCCCCAGGCTCATGACTTTTTACCTCATGCTCAAGAAGAACTTACTTCCTTTGCGTCCCGACTGCATCATCATACGACGGCGAACCGTGTCAAAAGGATAGGAAGTCAGGCCAGCAACAGCAGTGACAGACTGAGCAATCATCCAGCTGATGAAGATGTGAGTGTTCTTGGGATCTGGAAGCATTCCTGAAAGCAAGAAAGATATATATTAATCAAAATGCAGTTTTGCTTACCTATTTTCCAAACCCAACCAACATTTTATCTACCATGAGTTTTATACTGATAGAATTTGGCCTCCTTCAGCAATTAAAAACAAAATAAATGTTGGGATTCTGTTAGGTTGGTGCAATGATCTCTAGTCCCAGCACTTAGGAAGCAGAGGTAGACAGATCAAAGTTCCAAGCCAGCCTGGTCTACTTACAGAATGAGTTCCAGGTCAGCCAGAGCTGTTACAGAGAAACCCTGTCTTCAAAACTAAACCAAAATCACACGCACATGAAAAATCCAGCTGGCTTTATAGCTTAGTGTGATGGTTCAAGCCTAAAATCTCAGCACTTGGGAACCGGAAGGCAGGAGGACATTGAATCTAAGGTCATCCTGAGCCACACAGATCTATGTTAAGAAATAAAGTAGGAGCTGGGCATGGTGGTAGATGACTTTAACCCTAGCACTGAGGAGGCAGAGGCAGGTGGGTGGCAGTGAATTGGAAGACTGTGCTACATAGTGAGACCCTGTCTCAAAAGAAAAAAATAAAAGAGACAAAGAAATTAGGGCTTGGGGATACAGTTCAGCAACTGGGTTAGTGTGCATGAGGTCCTAGGTTGAGTTCCCAGCACTGCAAATAAATACCCAAAGCTCCCCCAACTTTTAAGCATATGCAGACTTACCCTTTGCAGTGTCATAGATACCAAAGTAGGCAGCTCGGTAGATGATAATTCCCTGTACTGACACATTAAAGCCTTGGTACAGGCCCTTAATCCCATCAGATTTGTAGATCTTAACCAGGCAGTCACCAAGGCCTTTGAATTCCCTTTCAGCTCCAGCTTTTCCCACATCAGCTGCTAGACGGGTACGGGCAAAATCAAGAGGGTACACAAAGCACAAGGATGTGGCCCCAGCGGCACCACCTGATGCCAGGTTCCCCGCAAAGTAGCGCCAAAACTGGGTCCTCTTGTCCACACCACCCAGAAAGATCTGCTTATATTTATCTTTGAAGGCAAAGTTGAGAGCCTGGGTGGGGAAGTATCTGATGACATTGGCCAGGTTACCACGCCAGAAGGACAGGACTCCCTGCTCCTTGGGGATACGAACCACACAGTCTATAATGCCCTTGTATTGCTTATCAGCCGTGATTTGCTTGCTGGCATGCTGCACCTGATGGATAGGAAGAAGGCAATAGGGACAGTTATAACCACAGAAAAGGGAAAAGGAAAGAATATGCACATGCAATCTTTTAAGTTTGGTTCCCCTTTCTCCAAAGCTAGCTTTCAGAATCACAAGAGCTGAACAATCCTAAATGCTGACACTATCCCAGGGGGTAAGAATTAATCTGCACCGTCTCAAGTGGCAAGCCTTCACCTCTGTGAGCGGTGCACCCTCAAGTAGACCTATGACCTTTAGACCAAGAGGAAAGGTCATTTCCTCCAAGTCAGGTTCAGAGGCGTTAGGGTGGGACCTGCTTAGGACATGGTCACCTTGGTGAACATTGTCAACTTCTCAGGTCTCCCAAGCGCCTTCCTTTCCGCCCCACCCCCACTTCTGTCGAGGGTGGTGGTGGTGACGAAAAAACTTTTGCCCGCATGCGCCCCCTAGATGCAGAGAGGAGCGCGCGCCGCAGGAAGGCTGGCGAGGGGCTGCGCGGGGGCGGACGTAGCAGGCACATGCTCTTCCCAGCGTCCACTTCCGGCCTGCCGGCCGGCGAGCTTGCACCGCGTTGTTCGCCGGCAGCGCGGCCACGGAACAGGTCCGCGTGGCCGGCCCAAACCTATAATCTCCTTGCTGTGACCTTGAGATTTGCGGTAAGGCCAGGTGTTCCGTATTCCAGCGCCTGCTTTCGGGCCTATTGCTCTTGATTCTAAATCGGGGGTAGACAGTGTCTCCCCGGCCATCCCTATCCTAGTTCTCTGTGCTGGGGATGGCCTCGATCGCCTCAGCTCCCCCTGGCCCAGACCACTTGCTACTCTCAAACTGCAGGTCCTTAAAGGCTATTTCCTTCGGTTTGCCTTTCGGTTTGACACTGTGGCCAGGCCCGGCCTTCACCTTGCCCAAAGTCTAAAGACTGAGTCCCATTTTCCGGCTAGGGTACCCCCTTTCTGTGCGAATCCTTTACTTCCTTCCTGGGCCCCCCGATCCCAGGACCTACCTGCAGCAGCAGCTTGACCCGCTCGATGGGCGCTACTGCTGTCTTGGAGATGGCCGCGGCTACTCCACCAGCCAAGAAGTCCTTGGCGAAGGACACAGCGGCATCTGTCATGTTGAAAGAAAAAAAGAAGTGGCAGGAGACTGCGGGACTAGACTGGGAGGACAACCGGCTTTGACTCCCGGACTCTGGGGCGGAGCAAAGCAAATGGCCGACTTATATAGTGGCAGCCAGGCGCTGAGCTGCCGGCGTAAGGGGCGGGCCAAGGCGGGCGCCCAGCTCAGGCGCGCAGAATGACATAGCTGCTGAGTGGCTCAGGACATACGGGAGGAGCTTGGGGAGGTCGCCCTCCCAGGCTCGCCTGCCCTTGGCGCCTGATTAGGCCAGAGTAAGGGGCGGTGGCTGGGAATACTTAAAACTTGCGACCAAGACCCTGAGAAGTGTCTGGGAATAGGGGAGGAAGGGTGTGGATTAGTGTGCCCAAAAGAAAAACAAACAAACAAAAAACAACCCAGGCCTAGGGTGAAGACGATCCAGGCAGACAAAACTTTCCCAAACCTCAGGAATCGAGATAAATAGCTAATGGTATATGAAAAGATTTCATTCAGACACACTTCTTTGGGGGGCGGGGGAGGAAATTAACTTGAGACACAGGACGGAATTACAGCAAGGCACGTTAAACAAGGTCATGCTAATATAGGATGGGCTCCCTGTTTTTGTAAAGTTCTGAACATTAATAATCCAAGGATTTTTGCATTGTTTTCGAGTTTTTAAAACATTACATTTATAAACGACATTCATGTATCTTGGTTGCTAAGTTGTTCTGTGTTAAGTTCTGTGAACTTCACTGTAGACATGAACTACCTTGAAGCTTTGTCCCAAAGCCAGAGAAAATTGAGGTACCAGCATGGTGCGATCCTCTCAGCATGCCCCAGACTGGTCTGCAAATAGCTTAACAAAGATCTTTCAGGGAATTGGCCTAGGAGAATCCACAAGACTGGACACAAGGTCGAGGAAATTATTTTAACTGGCAGCCAAATAAAGAGTATCCAAAAGGACAAGAGGCTTGAAAAAGTTAAGAATGCATTTGACATTCGATTTTTCGGGCTCCAGGTAAAGTGCTTTTGGATTGGACAGATTGCTGAACTCCAGCTGTAGTGCCAATAGACCTGTGTTCGCTGAGCCCCTTAATCCTGAACTGAGTCAATATTTGCCACAAATGACCTTAAGATCAGGAGTACTCCCTCAGGTTCAGAGCGGCAGCCGATAATGTGCTCAGAAGCCTGCTTCTAAATAATAACTTTATTAATAGAAATAAAGGAGATAGTTGAAAACGTCACTGCATCTAACCCTTTGGTGTCCAACCTTCAGAATTTTCAAAGTCAAAATGCCAGCAGGGCAGTCTACATTTAAGACATAGAGGTCGTTTTAGGTAGGGTTTCTATTTCTGTGATAAAGCATGGCAACCAAAAACAACTTGATGAAGAAGGCTTTATTTCTTTTTACTTGTAGTCCATCATACAAGGAAGCCAGGGCAAGAGCTCAAACAGGGCAGAATCCTGGAGGCAGTAGTTGATGCAAAGGCCTTGGAGGAATGTTCCTTACTAGCTTGATCAGCATGCTTTTTTATAGCACCCATGCCCGCCAGTCTAGTGGTGGCCTCACCCACAATAAACTGGGCCTACTCATGTCAATCGTTGATGAAGAAAGTGCACCACAGGCTTGCCCACAGACCAATCCGGTGGGAGCATTTTCTCACCTGTGGTTTCTTTCTCCCCACATGACTCCAGCTTGTGTTAAGTTCACATAAAACTAGCCAGCACCATGAGCACATCACTTATTTTGTTTTTTGCCCTCTCCCACCCCGTCTGTATCTGTCTACTACAGCTTTATCCAGGGGTTTCAGACATTTCTATGAGTATAGTTTGTTAATCGTTAGCCTCCAAGAACCTAGCAATACAAAATGATGGGCATAATACCTGTAGGTATTCCAAGGAACGTTCTTTGTTTTCTTAGAAGTTTCAGTGATCTACCTTATTTGAACCAGCATATCTACCATATGCGAGACATGTCTTCTACAGCCCTAGATTTTTATTTGTAAATTACCACTAGCATGCAAAATAATGAGTTTCATTATCATATCTTTACACACACCTATCATATAGTTTACTCATATCCACCCCTCATTACTCTCTTTGGTTCCCCCACCCCCTCTCTGTTTCCTATCATCTTCCCTTATACATTTGTGTGAAACATGTACACAAACACACACACATACACATTTGACCCTAGATTCTACATATGAGAAGAAAACTGTAATATTTGTCTTTCTCACTTAACAAAATGACCCCAGACCATCTATTTTCCTGTAAATAACAGAATTTCACTCTTCTTTATGACATAATAAAACTCCATTGCCAGACATATAGCTAGCAGAGACTTTTGCTGCCATTTTGTAAGCTGCCTCTTCACTCTGATAACTGGTCCTTTTTAACTTTAGGCAAAACTCATTTGTGAATTCCTGATTCTATTTTTTTAGCTATTGAGATCCTTGACAGGAAGTTCTGGACTATGCCTGTGTCTTGAGGAGTTTTCTTCTAGCGGTTTAAGCATTGCAGTTGTGATGTAATGTCTTTGAGTCATTTTCAAATTGCTTTCTGTACAGGTAAGAAAGATAACTAATTCCATCCTTCTACTTGTGGATATCCAGTTTTCTCAGACCATCTGCTGAAAGAGACTGTCTTTCCTCAAGGTAGGTTTTTGGTGACTGCATTTAAAAATAATCACTCAGCTGTAGCTGTGCGGGTTTATTTTGAGGTCCTCTGTTGTATTACATTGGTCTAGGTGCCTGTTTTTGTACCAGTACCGTGGTTGTTATATTACTTTGGCTCTGTGGTATTATAGCTTGAAATCTGGCTCTGTGATGCTGCCAGCATTTATTTTTCTACTCAGAATTGCTTTGTGCACTTGGAATCTTTTGGGCACCCGTATGAAATTTAGGATTCTTTCTTTTTTTTCCTATTTTTTTGGAAGAAACGCTATTTGAAACTGGTTAGGAATTGCTTTGAATCTGTAGATTGGTTTTGTGATATAGCTGTCTTTACAGTATTAACTCCGGTGATCTGTAGCGCTGTGCTGAGGGGTATTTTCTCTCTTCTACGGCCTTTAAAAATGCCTTCAGCATTTAAAAAATTTAATTGTAGGAGTTTTCTCCTCCTTGGCTACATTTTCTCCTAGGTATTTTATTTTATTTATTTGTTGGGTCTGTTCCTTGGTTGATTTCCACCTTTTATGGTGAGCAGGGTCTCACATGAATCAAGAGCTCACTGATTTGGCTAATCTGCCTAGATCTCCTGTCTCTGTTTCCTGAGTGCCACATTTATGTGGGCCATGAAGATCCTGACTCTAGTACGCATGCTTATTTGGAATGTATTTTATCCACTGAGCTATCTCCTTAGCCTTATATTTTTGAAGCTATAGCCAGTGGGATCTCTGGCCCCCTCAGTTCTTAGGAAGTTTATTTTTACAGAAAAGCTTTCTTTCCACCAGGCATGGTGATACACACCTGTAATCCCAGCACTCAGGGAGGCAGAGGGAGGCAGATATCTTTGAGTTCGAGGCCAGCCTGGTCTACAAAGTGAGTCCAGGACAGCCAAAGCTACACAGAGAAACCCTGTCTCAAAAAAAAAAAAAAAAAAAAAAAAACCTCTCTCTCTCTCTCTCTCTCTCTCTCTCTCCTGATCTGTGTGTATCCAAGTGCATGTAAAGGTGCATGTATGTACACATTCACGTGGGGGCCCAAGCTTGATGTTGGGTATCTTCCTCCGTTGCTTATATATTGAGGCAGGGTCTCTTACTGAACCCAGAGCCGGCTAATCTAGCTGACCAGTTTGCTCTAGGGATTCCCCTATCTCTGCCTCCTTCAAGGTGCAGGTGGGTTGCAACATCCACTAAACTACAGTTGCAGTGCTTAGGTTTTTGGTGCTCCAAAAGCAACTAGCTTTAACTTGTTGAGGTTGTGGCCTGAAACTTCGTTGCAAGTTTTTATCAGATGTAAGAATTTTCTGGTGGGGTCTTTACAGTCTTTTAAGTATGGGGTACTATCATCACCAAATAAGGATAAATTGTTATCTTACTAAGGAGCAATTTTGTATCTAGCCTTGTTAATCCTAAGGGACCCTTTGATACATGTATACGAGATACATGTTTGTGCTACAGTGTTTCTTTACTAGCTGAGTACATCAGTGATTTTGTATCCAGCCTTGTTAATCCTAAGGAAACTCTTTGATACATGTTTGGGAGATACATGTTTGTGCTACAATCTTTCTTTCCTAGCTGAATACAGTTATTTGGATTTAGAAATGACCATCCTACACAGATCAAGTAATGGTAAGGCATATTCTGAGAAAAAGCCACTGTCACTGCTTTGCTAAAACAAAGTTGCATGGACCTAAGTAATTATTTTAGCGCTGAGGATCCAATCCCGCACTTAATGCACAGTGGGCACTATAGAGAATTTTATTTGAAGAGTGTGGGTTTTGTTTGGTTTTCTTTTCTTTTCCTTCTTTCTTTCCTTCCTTCCTTCCTTCCTTCCTTCCTTCCTTCCTTTCTTTCTTTCTTTTTTTTTTTTGAGACAGGGTCTCACCATATAACTCTTCTGACCTGTAGTCATCGAATGGATCAGGCTGACCTGAACTTAATGATCCACCTGCCTCTGCCTCCCAAATGCTGGATTAAAGATGTACCACTATACCTGGCTGACCAACTTTAAAAAGTATATATCTGATCTATCTATCTATCATCTATTTATGAATTATGTGTATATATGTGTGCTTGTGTATGTTTATGTGCAACACATATGCAGGTGTGCACATGCCCACAGAGTTCATAAGAGGATATCAGATTTCCTGGAACTGGAGTTACAGGCAGTGTGAGCCGCCTGATACGGGTGGGTGTTGGAAGCTGAATCTAGCTCCTATGTAACAGCTGCAAGTGCCCCTAACCACCAGAGCAATCTTTACAGCTCCAGTGTTTGCTTTTTCTGTAGTGCTGGGGATGGAATTCAGGACTCTGTAAATACTAGACACATATTCTACTACGGAGCTACATTGCTAGCCTTTAAATTTTTTATTTTATTTTTGGTTATTGCAAATGACAGGATTTCATGATTTGGATAGCCGAGCAACATTCCATTGTGCATATACTCAACATTTTCTTTGTCTATTTGTCAGGTGATAGACATACATTTGGCTGTGTCTACTTAAGGATTATTGTTGTAATGCCCAAAATTAACCTGTAAGTCTCACCAGGTAACTTCCTGGAATGCTGGGAGTTGTAGTTCTTCGAAAATCACAATGCCTCATGGGAAAGTATGGTGGCCTATTGGTTTTGTCAGTATAAGTGCCTGCAACACGTGTCTCGGGCCGCTAGGGAAATTCCGGGCAGTGGCACTGATTAAAGCCCATCTGTTGGTCGGTATTTAATATTTAATACAGTTTGCTTCAAATTTGACCCCAAATGGTGGATTTTTCTCTGCTGAATCTAAGGATTAATGTTGTGGACAGTGCTGAACTGAACGTGGAAAAGATGTCTCTTCATCAAGTCAGATTGCATTTCTTTTAGATATACACATACTAGTGAGATTGCTTTTGAGTAATCGTCATAGTTTTCCAGGGTGAAATTACTAATTTACATCCTTAATAATGACATGTGAGAATTCTCTACTTGCTTACCAGAGTTAGTTCTTTTCTGTCTTTTTGATAAGAGTAATTATTACCTCACTGTGATTTTGGTTTGTACTACCTTAGTAACCAGTGATGTAGAACATCTTTTTTTTTTTTTTTTCTTTTCTTTTCATGACTATTGCCCAATTCAGAAATCTTTTAGGAAATGTCTGGTTAGGTTTATTGCTATACCTTCTTAGGATTTTTGGTAATATTAAGTATAAGTTTATTATTCATTCTTTTCTTTTCCTTTCTTTTCTTTTCTTTTAAAGACGGTTTCTTGGTGTAACCCTGGCTATCCTAGAACTCACTCCTTAGGCCAGACTAACCTCGAACTCAGAAATTTCGCCTGCCTCTGTCTTGAGTACTGGGATTAAAAGTATAAAGCAACCCTGCTCAGCTATTGCTCACTTTTTAATTGGGTTATTATTGTTTTGTTGAGATTAAGAGTTCCTTGTATTACGGATGTCAACCCACTCTCAAATGTTCCCTTTTGCAAAGTTAGGAATTGAGCCTAGGGCCTCATTCATGATAGGCAAATGCTGTACCACTGAATTATATTCCCAGCCTCCTTGTATATTTTTGCAACATTTTTTTAATAAACCTGAAAGTTAAAAACTTTCAAAAGAAAAAGATCAGGATTAAGAAGAGGTCAGGAGAATAAAGAATAATGTTAATGATGATGATTATATTGATAATCTATATTTGGTCAGTTCATTAAGAACTCACTCCCCCAGCAAGACACAGTGGGGTTCAATATTAGTAACAATTTTGTTTCTGAGAGCTCAGGAAAATACAACTATAATAAAGAAGCAGGAACTGAAGCTAAGACACTGCCTAGCATTTCTGAATTAAAAAAAAAAACAAAACAAGAAGAAGCTCAAGCAATACCTAGAGGCTTTGGATATCTGTACACCAATGCCTAGAATGTAGGTAATAAAATGAATGGAAAAATTTTTAATATAAGCAGGAAAACATGATGTTATACACATTGTTCAGACATAGTGGAATGGGATGTCTGAATGACATGGTCAAGGAAAGGAAAACCTGGCTGAGATACTACAGGAAAGTGAAAGAGAACAATGGTTTATCAAGACAGTATCACCTGTAATTCATTGGCTGGAATGTGAAGAACAGTCATCAAGAAGAAGCTGGCCACTGAGGTGTACATCTGGAATCCCAACACTCTGGAAGCTGAAGCACTAGGAATGTGAGAACAGACTCCAAAAAGTATCCTCTGACGTCTACACACACACCATAGCACAGATATACCTGTGTTCCCTCTCACACACATTGTGTACACACATACACACAAATAAATAAAACAAAAAAGGTTGTTACCATGTATTTTAGACTGGCCTTGGACTCAGAGAGAGCCACCTGACTCTTAAAGGTGTACACCACTGAATCCATCTAAAACAAATTCTTTTCTTTCCTTCTTCTTCCTTTTTTTTTTTTTTTTTGAGATAAGGTTTCTCTGTATAACAGTCCTGGCTCTCCTAGAACTTGCTTTGTAGACCAGGCAGGCCTTGAACTCACAGAGATCAACCTATCTTTGCCTCCAGAGTGCTAGGATTAAAGGCATTCATGGACACGCCCTGATAAAATAAATTATTTGTTTGTTTCTGAGACAGTGTTACTTGTGTAGCCTTGGCTGTCTTGAACTCACTTTGTAGAGCAGGCTGATCTTGAGCTCACAGAGATCCACCTGCCTCTGCTTCTGCCTCCCCATAAAACAAATTCTTAAAAGAAAAAAGTTACTAAGGATTTCCCCCTGGGTGTGGTAGCAGACCATGAACCTCAGCATTCAGAAGTTGGAGCCAGGAAGATTGCAGTTTCAGGCTAGCCTTTAGTACATAGTGAATTTCAGGCCAGTGTGGGCTACAATGGGAGATGCCCCCCCCAAAAAATACCCACCACAAAAATAGAACTGAAGAATTAAAGGGAGATACAAAAGTGTAATTGTGAATAGTGTTAGACGGCGCTTAGCTAGATAAAAGATATGAATAGCACAGCGTATTGCTAGCAGTCAGAGTCATGACCTTGTGACAACAGACATAAACCTTCTATATATTGGCTGGATATTTCATGATTTAGATAGCAACACATCTGAAAAGTATTTTTCAGAATTTATTTCCATTTTTAATTCATTCTATGTGTGCCTATGTGTATTGGCATATGTGTGCAATGATGTGTATACAGAACTCAGAGAGGACAACTTGCCAGAGTCCATTGTCTCAACCATGTAGGTCCCAGTGATTAAAGTCAGGTTATCCTGCTTGGCAGCAAGCCCCTTCACATTGTCTATATCTGCTAAATTCTGGACCCTTTTTCCTGATAACTAATAGTTGTCATACTAATGAGAGTCAATAAGTTATGTTGCTAGACTGGACTTAATGCTGACAGTGAGTAAAGGAGATCTGTTTAGTAAAGCCTGAGTGGCAAATGTGACTGCCCTCTGGCTCTCCTAAACAAACACTGAGCATTGTCACATAGGCTAGGTCAAGCATGTGCATACATGTATGTCTGGGTCTGAGTTTAAGGTAGACTTCAGAGGGGAAAAAAAAGTGATATCCTGATGAGATACCAAAAGAGAAAGAAGATTCATGAGGGAGAGGAGTCCAAAGAGAAAACTCAGATTTCAATATTGTACAATATTGAAAAGTTCTGATGAGAAATTAAAAAAGGAAAGATACTTAGTAAAACCACAGTGTCTAGATTATTTTCTGATGAGCACAGATTTAAAAAAGAATTACATGTAAGGGTGATAGTAGGACACCTAGTCTTCCCAGTACAAAGAGCAACTTACCACAGACTTCTGGGAGTTGAATCATGAAAGGAAAAATTCAAAATAGGCCCAGGCTTATAAAATGGGAAGGATTGCAATAAAAGGCTCTAACCTCTGATTTACAGCAACACATTTAAGGGTGTAGAGGTTGAACTTCATGGTAGCCTGTGTGCAAGAGAGGATCGGTGAATGCTGGGCTGACTGATGGTTACAAGCTCTTAAGAGCATTTGCTGTTCTTCCAGAGGATGCAGCTTTGTTTCCTAACACCCATGTGGTGGCTTACACCCACCTTGAACTCCAGTAGCAGGGAATTCAACCCCTCTTCAGGCACTAGACTCATACATGGTGCACATTCAGACATGCAAGGCAAAACACCTGTACACACGGAGTTAAAAAAGAAAGGGAGGGAGGGAGAGAGAGAGAGAGAGAGAGAGAGAGAGAGAGAGAGAGAGAGAGAGAGAGAGAGAGAGAGAGAGAGAGAGAGAGAGAGATAAGGTTTTGGTTAATTGGGAGTTACCAGTGCCAAAAAAAAAAAAATGCTGGTGAGCCTTGCTTGAGTAGAGAACATAAGTTCAGGAAAACTTTCAGTTCTGCTTTGTCTTTGCTGGTAGACCTGTAGTGTTAGCACAGTTCTGAGTGCCACATTTAACAGGACTGGGTGAGGTGGCACATATCTTTAATCCCAACACACGGAGGCAGAAGCAGGCAGATTTCTGTGAGTTTGAGGCTAGCCTGGTTTACAGAGTGAGTTCCAGGACAGCCAGGGTTACATAGGGAGATCACCAGTTGATAGGCACTTCATGAAGGTAGACTTCAGCCCAACAGAATATTATATTCTTGGGTGGGGCCAAACATGAGCAGATTACAGTAATCTATATGTACTGGAGGATGTATTTCAATTGGAAGGGTAATGATTTAGCATGCATAATACCCTGGGTTCAGACTCTAGCACTGCATGAACTGGACATAATGACTGTAATCTCAGCACTTAAGATGTAGAGGCAGAAGGATGAGATATTCAGTGGTATCCTAGGCGACATACCGAGTCTGAAGCAAACCAAGAAATGAAAAAAGTAAAAGAAGAAACGAATTATTTTTGTACACTAAAAAAATTAAAAGGAACTACAAAAAGAAATTGCTGTCTAAAATATGGATGGTTTCAAGGTAATAAGGATTGCATGATTGGGTGAACTTCTTATTATTGGAAATGCTTACCATTCAGAAAGAACAGTCACATACTTAGCAGGGAGTCAGGAGAAGAGAGAGGTCAAACAGAGCCTGGTACATAGTAAGCATTCAGTGCCTGTCTGAGTTCTTCGGTATTAAAAAAATGTAGATTGATGGATTAATTGAATGATTGTTGAGGATGGAACCCGAGTCTTCCTTGGGCATGCCAGTAAAGCACTGCATCCCAAAGCTACATCCTCAGCCCTCCAAATCTGAATTTTAGCACACAGTCCATTCTAACTTTGCTTAAACAAGGTGATGATCTGTTTAACACAGTTGGCAATAATGCATGAGACCACACAAGTAGGACTTGAATTTCTAGTAAGCACCCAGAAAAAGCACTATTCATTTTCCGACCTGGCCCACATTTCCAGTTGGAGCTATAGTTACAGTTATGTTTGTAGCATCATTATTGAAGAAGAATCTCCTTTTGCGTAGTTAGTATGTTGCTTTCTAGAATATTCTTGTTTCTGCCCAGTATGTTTATTATTAGTTTGAAACAGGATTTCACATAGTCTATCTACACTAGCCTTAAACTTACTATATAGCCAAGGTTGGCTTTGAACTCCTGATCCTCCTGTCACTATCTCTCCTGGAATTACAGTCCTGTGCCACTATGCCTTGCTTCTTATACAATTTTTATTTTATCACACATGTTACTCCAAAATTCCCCTTTGCTTACTGTGTCAAACTTAAACTCAGATTAGCATTTGAACCCCTCCCCCTTTTTTTGCCCTCTACTCCAATGCTTGGAAGGAGTTGATTTCTGAAAGGATGAAAAAGCATTTGATGAATTTCAGCCATGGATGACTGCTCCAAATAAAGCAAATACAACAAACCAAACAAGTTTTATTGCAGTGTTGTGGTCCTACAACGGAAAAATACATTCTTTTCTGGTTGGGGGGTGGGGGCTTCAGCCTATGGCATTATGCATGCAAGGCAAGCACTGAGCTACATCTTCCCAACCTTTGTTTGTCATTGAGACAGGGTCTTTCTTACTAGGTAGCTAAGGTTTGCTTCACGCTCCTGACTCTCCCGCCTCAGCTTCCCAAATACTGAGATTACAGGCTTCTGCCATTACACCTATTAAAAATGTACATATTTGAAGGCCACAATTTGAGATATATCTATATCTGTGTATATATATGCATATATATATATATATAGGTAGATAGATATATAAAGTATATATTTCTCTGTGTAGCCCTGGCTGTCCTGGACTCACATTGTAGACCAGGCTGGCCTCGAACTTACAGAGATTCAGCAATTCAGAGATCACAGGCATGTGTCACTGCACCCAGCAATAATTTGATAATATTTTTACATATGTGTACACTATTGACACCATGGCCGTTAACACAGTGAACTGACCTATTTCCGAAATTTTCACGTGTCCCTTGGTAGCCACTCTATCCAAGCAAACAGTTTTCAGTACACTGTCACTATAGATTAGTTTACACTCCCTAGAATTTTGAATAAATGGGACCAGGCAGTATATATGCTTCCCTTTGTCCTGACTTCTTTTGGCATATTAGCAGTTCATGAACCTTTGAGTCATTTCTGCTCTTTGCTTATTTTACGTGAGCATATTCTTCCTTCCTTCCTTCTTTCCTTTCTTCCTTCCTTGCTTCCTTCCTGTTTTCTTTTTTTTCCTAGAGTTACTTCCCTATTCATCTTATGTCTCTACCAGCAGGGTACAAGCATTCCATGTCCTCCATATCTTTGGCTTCTATCTCCTCAGTTTCATTCCTTGTTGCTTCCCTCACTCTAGGAGTTTCATCCTATCCTCTCCTTTAGTGGTTTTGTGCCATCCCTCTGTTTTTTTTAATTCTTTTAATTAAATTATCTTGTATGTTTGAGCATTTTACATGCATGTGTATCTTTGATCTGTACGCATGCCTGGTGCCTGCATAGGCCAGAAGGAGGAGTCAGTTTCCTGGAACCTAACTTAGAGGTGGGTGTGTGACTCAACATGTGGGTGCTGGGAATTACCTGGGTCCCCTCAAAGAGCAACTGGTGCTTTTAACAACGGAGCCACATCTTCCCCCCCCTCCCATTTCTCCGTTTTAAATGCCATTCGTTTGTTGATGACAACCATGTTTCTGTCTTTTGCCATCACTCTTCTCTGAACTTTCGATCTGTCCCTGTTACTCTAAATAAATTTCATTAGGGTTCTGTCAGTTTTCTGTTGCTTCTGTAATGACTTACCACAACAAAAAGGGCTAAACAATAAAGAATTACTATGTTACAACCCTGATGCAGATCTCTTTAGGCCAAAACCAATGCGTTCATTTCTGGAGGCTCCAGGAGAAAACCTGTTTTGTAGCTCACTCAAGTTATTGACTAATTTAGCTCCTTTTGGTTATAGGACTAAGGTTCTTGTTTGCCTGCTGGCTGCCAGCTGAGGGTCGTTTTTAAGTTCTTGAAACCATCTCTATCCTCTGGCCCTTGGGCACCTTTGTGTTCAGAATCAGTCTTTGTCACATCTGCTGTCCTTCCAGCTTTAGTTTATTCCCCATGCTCTGAGTCCATGTCCCCAGTTTTTAAGGACTCTTTTGAATAGATTGGGTATACCCAGGCAAAGCACAATAATCTATATATTTCTCTATATAAGTTATAATTACTATAACTGTAATCAATTGTCCAAGATCTCGTTTGTTACAGGGAATGGTGCCTCATGCCTATAATCATAGTACTGTGGGATATAACAGCAAGACATTGTTTCAAAAACAAAAAACAACCAAAAACAAAGCAAAAACCTCCCAAACTTCTTATGTTGTAGAGGGGAATACATTAAAAGATCCTGGGGATTAAAATATAGATGCCTCACTGGGTGTGGTGGCACACACCTTTAATCTCAGCACTTGTGTGGCAGGGGCAATCAGATGTCTGTTGTGTACAAAGTGAGGTCCAGGACAGCCAGGGCTACACAGAGAAACCCTGTCTTGAAAAACCTATATACACATGGGTACTTTGGGGGGGTCATTATTCCATCTACTACAAATTGGGCAGTTCTAGGGACAGTTTAGGCTCTGGCCAAATATTTCTTTACTTATTCTGGGCACTTAGAATTTAAGATAGCCAAAGCATTACCTCTGAAGTTCAATGCTCCCTTTTACTTCCTGAATTCAATTGTTCATCAAATCCAAGTTTAACTGCAAAATATGTCTTAATATTTTCTTTTTATAATAATAATAATTATTATTATTATTTTATCTTTATGTATGTGACTGTTTTGCCTGCATGTATGATTCTTCATGCATGCAGTGCTCAAGGAGGCCAAAAGAAGTCACTAGATTCCCCAGGGATAGAGTTACAAAGAACTTTGAACCACCATGTGGTATTTGAAATAAAACCTGGATCCTCTGGAAGAGCAGCCAGTGCTCTAAACCACTGAGAAATCTCTCCATGACCTATTTTTATTTCTGTGTTTGTGCTTGTGTGTGTGTACGGTTTGGGAGTATCCACAAGTGTGTGCAGATGCTCTTGGAAGCTACGAATGTTAGATCTTCCTGGAGCTGTTACAGGCTGTTGTGAGCCACCCACTGTGGGTCCTAGGAATTATACTCCAATTATTTTTTTTATTTTTATTTTTATTATTCTTTTTTTATTAAATTCTTTATTAATTACACTTTATTCACCTTATATACCCCTGTAGTTCCCTCTCTCCTCCCGTCCCAATCCCTCCCTTCCTCCTCCCTCTGCACCCGTGTCCTTCCCCAAGACCACCGATAGGGAGGTCCTCCTTTCCTTCCTTCTGATCCCAGTCCATCAGGAGTGGCTGCATTGTCTTCCTCTGTGGCTCGGCAAGGCTGCTCCCCCCTCAGAGGGAGGTGATCAAAAAGCAGGCCAATCAGTTCATGTCAGAGACAGTCCTTGTTCCCATTACTATGGAACCCACTTGGACACTGAACTGCCATGGGCCACACCTGTGCAGGGGTCCTAGGCTACCTCCAGATCCCACTATTTCCCACTCCCCTCATAAGATTCCCTGCACTCTTCCCAAGTGTTGGCCATAAGTCTCAGCATCTGCTTTGATAGTCTGCAGGGCAGAGCCCTTCCGAGGCCCTCCGTGTCAGGCTCCTGACCTGTTCCTTGCCCTCTCCTTCTTCTGATGTCCATCCCCTTTGCCCTTCTGGATAGGGATTGGGCATTTTAGCCAGAGTCCTCCCTCTTGATTAATTTCTTTAGGTATACAGATTTTAGTATGTTCATCTTATAGTATATGTCTATATGAGTGAGTATATACCGTGTGTGTCTTTTGCTTCTGGGATAGCTCACTCAGGATGATCCTTTACAGTTCCCACCACTTACCTGCAAATTTCATGATATCCTTGTTTTTTATTGCTGTATACTCCAATTCTTTAGAAGGGAAGTGTCTTATTTAAGGTTTCTGTTGTTGTGATAAAACACTATGACCAGAGAGCAAGTTGGGGAGGAAAGGGTTTATTTGGCTTGCACTTCCATATTGCTGTTCATCATTGAAGGAAGTCAGGACACAAACTCAAACAAGGCAGGAACCTGGAGACAGGAGCTGATAAAGAGACCATGAAGTGGTTCTGCTTACCGGATTGCTTCTGCTTACCGGTTCTGCTTCCCATAGCTTTCTCAGCGTGCTTGTTTATAGAACCCAGGACCACCAGCCCAGGGATGGAACCACCCACAATGGACTGGGCCCTTCCCCCATTGATCACTAACTGAGAAAATACTTTACAGCTGGATCTTATGGAGGCATTTTCTTAACTGAGGTTCCTTTCTCTTTGACATCTCCAGCTTGTGTCAAGTTGGCACACACACACACACAAAATCAGCCTGTAGGCAGTATGTGATTTTAATCTTTGAGCCATCTCTCCAGCCTTTGAACTCAGTTTTGGTTTTGCCACTATTCTAGACCAAGCTGTCATTTCTTTCTTATAATTCTGGAGTCAGCTCTTACTTGATCTTCTCATTTCTATTCATGCATCCCTCTACTCTCTCCTCTACATAACAACCAGAACTGCATTTTAAAATTGAAAACCAGATTGTATTGTTTCTGTTTAAGAACCTTCAGTACTTCTCATTATACTTAGAATAAAATTGACGTTCTTGCCGTCGCCTATGTGACCTTTAGAGCTGTGGATGTAGCTGCTCAGTAGAGGGCCTGCCCTTCATATGCAAGGTACTGGATTATATCTCCAGAGCTGCAAACGAACAGATGCAAATGATCGGCCTGTCGATTCCATCTCATCTCACTCAAACCCTTCACTCAGTGGCCACCCTGGCTGCATTCCCTTCTTCTCTGTTCACTAATTGTTGTTGGTCCACCAGCCATTTGCACTTGTTTTGTCCACTGCTGGAGATGTTCTCCCTGCTTCTTTCTGTGGTTGGCTCATTCATGTCTTTTAGGTCTTATCTCCATTGTCACCTCTCAGAATGACCTTCACTGACTCCCTGATTGAAAGATTTTACCTTTCTCCCACATAATCCTTTAATTAATTGCACTGTATATTCTCTTCCCAACTTTACAATGTAAAACTACCTTACTTTTGAAAAGTTAATTGACCTCCATGCTCACTAGATTGTGGTCTCCAGGAGGAGAGCAGTCACACTTGCCTTTCATATCACTGTATCCACAGTGCCTACTTGTTGAATGAATGCACAAGGCCAGTTTCCTCACTCTCTCTCAATCATCTTTGCCTGCTCTCATCTCTGTGCTACTGCTTATACCCTTGAATTAGTTACTTTTCTGTTGATGTGATAAATACCATGACTAAAAGCAGCTTATAGAAGAGACTTCATTTTGGCTTATGGTCCACAATGGCAGAGAAGGCATGGCAGAGGTGATAGGCAGCCAGATCAGGAGGCTCAGAGACAACATCTTTAACCACATGCAGAAAGCAGCCTGGAAGTAGGGTGAGGCTTTCCACTTTCAAACTGCTACCAATGATGCACATCCTCCTGCAAAGCTGTTCCTAACAGTTCTGTAACAGCCCAAATTGCACCATCAGTGGTAGCCAACATTTCTTATTCAGACTACTAACAGTCCTTCCTTCAAAACTCAGTTCAGAGCCAGGCATGGAGGGCCATAATTTTGGCATTTTGGAATCTAAGGGGAGGAGGATCATGAGATCAAAGCTAGCCTGGGCTATACAGTGAGATCCGACCTTAAAATACCAAAACCTAAGCAAGCCACGTGGCATGATACCTGTAATCCTAGCAGTCTGTAGGCTGTGGCAGGAAGATTGCCATGAGTTTGAAGACTCTACCCAGGAGGGTATCAAAGCAGATGCTGAGACTCATGGCCAAACTTTGGGCAGAGTGCAGGGAATCTTATGAAAGAAGTGGGAGATAGAAAGATCTGGAGGGGGCAGGAGCTCCACAAGGAGAACAACAGAACCAAAAAATCTGAGCATAGGGGTCTTTTCTGAGAATGATACTCCAACCAGGGACCATGTATGGAGATAACCTAGAACCCCTGAACAGATGTAGCCCATGGCAGCTCAGTCTCCAAGTGTTTTCCCTAGTAATGGGAACAGGGACTGTCTCTGACCTGAACTCAGTGGCTGGCTCTTTGATCACCTCCCCCCTGAGGGGGGAGCAGCCTTCCCAGGCCACAGAGGAAGACAATGCATCCAGTCCTGATGAGACCTGATAGGCTAGGGTCAGATGGAAGGGGAGAAGGACCTCTCCTATCAGTGGACTTGGGGAGGGACATGGAATGAGATGAGAGATTGGGAGGGGGCTACAGCTGGGATACAAAGTGAATACACTGTAATTAATATAAAAATAAATTAATTTAATTTAAAATTTTTAAATATTAAAAAAAGGCAGAACATGTCTTCACACTTCTAAGGAAGTAAAAACAACACTCAGTTCATTTTAGGAATGGAATTAGAGTTTTAAGGAGTTTTTCTGCAACTACAGAAAAATATTCTTGATTTTACTGAAAAAAAAGTGCAACTCAGGCTGGAGAGATGGCTGAACTACTAAGAGCACATACTGACCTAGAAGAGGACCTGAGTCTGGTTCCCAGCAACTGTGTCAAGCAGCTTATAATCATGTAAAACTTCAGCTCTGAAGAGATCTGATGCCTCTGGCCTTCAGAGACACCTGCACTCACATACACATTCCCACACACAAATAGTTAAAAATAACTCTACTTGGCACAGAGGTGTTTTCTGAGCTGTGGGGTGGTTTTTAGAGTTATTTGTGGAAGAATACACAGAAGAAATACTAAGATGTGTATAATTTGAGGTTAGATTTTATCTTTTGTCAAAAATGTTTATAGTATTCTGTGCTTTCTGAAACTTTGTTTTGCTGTTTCCAAGGAAGTTAACAATTGACAAACATGGAGTATTGATTGGATTCAGTATTTGCCTCGCCCCAAACACTAACAGGTTGGGCTACAGAAGTGTGTACAGAAGTGTGTCAACTTCATTCCCTATAAAACATTCTGTCACAGGAATTGTAAAAATGAGTCATTTTGTATGTTTAAACCAGACAAAGGTCCGAGACTTTAACAGTAGTTTTATAATGGAAACTTTTCTCCTTTTTAAAAATTAAAGAAAAAAATAGATTTATTTAATTATTTTATGTATGTGGGTATTCTGTCTATATGTGTGTGTGTGCACCATGTGTGTCCCTAGTGCCTATGGATTAAGGTGAGGGTGTTGGATCTCCTGGGACTGGAGGTACAGGTGGGTGTGACCTACCATTGCAGATGCACGTGCTGGGAACTGAATGCTATTCTTCTACAAAGTAACAAGTGCTGTTAACTGTTCAGCCAACTCTACAGCCCAACATTTTCCTTTAGAAAATAATCTTAATATGAACAAATACTTTCAGTGTTCTGAAACCTTCATGTACATGGTAGAGGGAAGGAAAAGAAAATATGCGAATCCATGTCAGCAATACATTTAGTTATTTATTGTTTTCTGAGAGAAGATTTCACTATGTACAAAAACTTAAACTTACTTATGTAGCTAAGGCTGGTCTTGAGCTCACGATCCTCTTGCCTTAGCCTCCCAAGGGCTATGATTGCAGATAGGGACGACCACATCCTGTTAGATATTAATGCATTTTTTAAATGCAAAGATTGGTACTACTTGAAAAGCACAGTTATATAAATTTTACATAGAATTCCTATATGATGACATTAAAACAACAACAACAAAACCCTACAAAGGGAGATTAGCCTAAAAGATTTTGATTTTATGATTATTTTGGGGGGAGTATGTGTGTCATATCTTCTACTTGATAGTTTCTAGGCAACTAGGATCTTTTAAGAGAATAATGGAAAATAGCTAAATAATTTGTTTTAAAGGTAGTCTTACAAACCAGGTCAGAAAGGCAGATAATTAAGGACGCTGGAGCTGTACATGACTTTGGTCAGGAATATTGGTGCATCATGAAAAAAATCATAGGGCCTGGAGCTGGTAGTCCACTCCTTTAATTCCAGCACATGGGACTGGAAGGCAGGCAGATCTCTGAGTCTGAGACCAGCCTGATCTACAGAGTGTGTTCCAGGATAGCTAGGGCTACAAGGCTACACAGAGAAATCCTGGGGAAAACTACCTTCTTAAAATAGAAGCTTCTAAGATTGAGAAGCTTGGTTTTTTCAGTAAAGAATGGGGTCTAGGATTCTAGTGTGGCACAACAGACTTGTAATCCAAGCCATCTAGTTGTCTAGGCAGGAACATCACAACTCTAGGGGTAACCAGGAATTTGTAGCAAGATCATTTAAAAAAAAAAAAGGTATGAGTTTAAAAAGTCTGTGTGGGGAAGCCACAGGTCAGAGAGTGAAACTTGGCCAACTCTGCCTGGTCTCTGCTCTGCTACTTCAGCTACAAGATGTGTTGAAGTACTGTGGCAATGCTCATTTCAGGGTGTTTTTCCTCAGAGGGTATATTGCACATTTGATTACCTCTAGGCTTTCTTTTTGTTTCATTTTGTTTTGTTTTCTCGAGACAGGTTTTCTCTATATAGTCCTGGCTGTTCTAGGACTCACTCTGTAGACCATGCTGGCCTCATATTCACAGTGACCTGCCTCTGCCTCCAGAGGAGGGCTGGGATTAAAGGTATGCACCACTGCCTCCCAGCCCTCTAGGTTTTCTTATAGTCTGGTGGGATGCCATTGTGACAAAGCAGTATCAGGAAAACTTTTCAAGGCACAGGTATGCGCAGGGAAAGTTTGGGGTTCTGAGATGATGTTTGGTCTCGTGGTCTCATTTCCAAGAGCAGTGGGTTGAAATACCCTCTCACCCCTCCGATGTGCACATTTAAGAGGCCATGTTCATCTGTGATTGCTGCACATCTTCCACCAGTGGAAATTCAGCTTTACAGAGTTGTTTTTTGAGATTCTAGTTTTCTGGGTTTGAAGAACGTCTTTAATTCCCATAACTCCGAAGGCTTCAAACTTTGGTCCACCCCTGGGGTCACTTTATAGGTTAGTGAGGACAGGATATAACCATTTTGATAAAGAAAAATTCTCTTGCAGAATTTAAGCATGCTAAACATAACTCCAAAGTCTGGAACTACCTGTTAAAACAGAAAATGAAAATTGTGTTAAATTCTTTTTTTTTAAATAAAAGACTTATTTATGTATCTATATGTGTGTGTGAGTTTGGGCACCCATGGGGGTCAGAAAAGGGTACTGGATCCCTAGGAGATGGAGTTTGTGTGGTTGTGAGCCTCTCAACATGAGTACTGGGAACTGAACTTAGGTTGTCTGAAAGAGCAGCAAATACTCTTAATCATGGAGCTATCTCTCCAGCCTAGTGTTAAACAACTTTTAAAAATTAAAACATTTTAATATTTTTTAATAATTTATTTTTATTTTATGTGTTTTGGTATTTTGCCTGTATACATGCTTGTATGAGGGTTACAGAGCTCCTGGAACTGGAGTTTCAGACAGTTATGAGCTGTCATGTGGATGCTGGGAATTGAACCTGTGTCCTCTGGAAGAGCAGCCAGAGCACTTAACCATTGAGCCATCCCCAGCCCTTTCAATGTCCCAAAGTTTAATTAACAGAACAGGGAAGCTGTCCTGAACTAACCTCAACACTTTGGAGCCATATTTTAAACTCCTAAGACAACGTATTTCTGCAATGGAGTTGCACCAGGGCAAACTAACATAATAGCTGTGGGCAATACTACATGGTAGTTCCTTTTGGAATCAAAGAACATGGAAAAAGGAAAAAGGAAAACTAGCACAGTATGGAAGGGGATGAAGGATGTCAGAGCCACTGAAGGGTATTCCTTGAGCAAGCACTGGGTCAACATTAATATTCATGTAGTTGATCTGACAGTACCCATTACTATATGCTGGTCTTGCCTGGATATTTACATGTAAGCTAGTACAAGGCTAGTCCAGAGTTCTTGTTCTTAATTCTGGTTACAGAAGTCTATGATACATACATACAGAAGTGTGATGCATTCATGTGTTATATTCATACTTCTGCAGACAATTTTAGATGGAGGCTGAATCCTTCTTAGAGGTCCATGTGTCTCAGTGTTGGAAACCTCTACTTGAGACTAAATGCTCAGCTCTTCTAGAACATGGTGTTAGATTGTACACTAATGAATTCATTAGGGTTGATGTACAGCGTCCATCAGAGCTAGATGAGGTGTTTTCATGCCCATTGAATTGGAGTGATAAGGAAGGGAAAGAACTGGAAGAGGTAGAGAAGCAGGAGACTGACTGCCCTTCTCACCTTTAGTAAGTTAGCAGTCAGTTCACTCCAGAGCCCCAGTAGCCCTTTGGTTTTCACTATCTTCCAGAAGCAGTCAGCTGCTCCTGAGAAGTGGATGGTCTGCTCCTCCACAGTGGGCAAGATAAGGACTTTGAGCCTGGCAGGAAATAGAAAGTTCAGGGAAATTATTTAAGTACCAGGAAGTAATCTCAGGTCTGGACTTAGGATGTCCTGTGCCAAGGTAGTGACAAAAAATAGTAACTTCAGAGTTCATGTTCTTCCATGGTCTTAGAATGATTTTTTTTTTTGAGACAGGATCTTGCTTATGTAGCCCAGATTGGCTGTGACTTCGCCATGCTTCTGTTTCAGCCTCTGTAATGCTGAGGATACAGGCGTGAAGCACTGAGCCTAGATTAGAATGAATATTAATTTGCCATAGAACCATGATGTGGTGGATTTTGCTTAAGAGAAAGTAGGCATTTTGGGTAGACTCAATTTCATACTTACATTCCATCCTCGCCAATGCCTAATGGACCTGTTTCATACTCCTATGTCTTTAGTCTTTAAAAAATATTTATTTATTTTTATTTTACGTATATGGAAAATTTACCTTCGCATATATCTGTGTACCATGTGCATGTAAGGGCATCAGATCCCTTTAGAACTGAAGTTAGAGATGGCTGTTAGCTGTAAGGTTGAGTACTGGGAATAGAACCTGGGTCCTTTTGAAGAACAGCCTTTTTAACTACAAAGCCTTCTCTTTAGTCTAAGCCCAGCCTTAGACTTTAATCTTTTTTTTTTTTTCATGCCCTCCTGACTACTTAACTTTTCCGTTCCTGGGAAACCACAAAGTAGGGGCTTTTTTTCCCACAGCACAAATGTTCCAGGGTTGAGAACAGGTGACTGTGGCAATAAATGTTGGCTGCCTATTCTTCTCTGCTTCACTATCATGACAGAAGTGCTCATTTGGGGCTCAAGCTACTTCATAGCTCTTGTCCTGTTTTCATCTGTGGGCCTCCTGCTCACCCTTCTACATTTACTGGACATGGTCACCTGGTGGTTCAGTTTAGCCGAGCCTCACCATTATATTAGGTAACTTTAAGAAGAAAAGGGAAAAAAAAGAAAAGAAAAAAAAGAGAAGATATTAAGTCGGGGAGGGGAGAAATGGAATCCCCACAGCCCCTACTGGGGAGATGGCTCAGTGGTTAAGAGCACTGGCTGCTCTTCCAGAGGACCCTGGTTCTATGCCTAGTACTCACCTCACAACTAACAACCATCTCTAACTTCAGCTCTAAGGGGATCTGATACCCTTACATGTACATGGACCAAGGGAAGTGGGAGGAAGGGAGTGAGGGGTGGATACCAAAATATTGTATATGTGTATAAGTTTTTCAAATAAGAGAATGCAAACAAGGACAGTCTATGCCAATCTCAGTCTGGCCCTCATCCTCGGGACTTCTCACTTCTATAGTTTTGGCTACTTTTCTTTCAGCCACTCCATCGATTTCAGAACTACCTGATGAAACTGTCATCATCAAAATGTTTAATCCCTGTAAGTAACTTTCTTGTCTCTTTAATATCAGTACTTGAGAGGCTAATGCAGCTCCCCACCACAGGTATATATACCCCCCATATACACACAATTTAAAATAAAACAAATCTACATAAAAAAGAAAGAACATGCTAGGGCTGAAGAGATGGCTCAGTGGTTAAGAGCACTTGCTGCTCTTGCAGAGGGCTAAGTTCAGTTCCCTGTACCCACCCTGGATAGCTCACAACTGCCTGTAACTTGAGCTCCAAGGAAATCCAGTACCCTCTTGTGATCTCTGTAGGCACCCACACTCAAGTGTTCATAGCCACACACAAACATACACACATGCATAGAATTAAATATGAATCTAAAATAAGCTAAAAAAAATCACAGCATGAATAAACTCCTAGTGGCACCACACTGAGTGAGCTATTCTCAAAGATAAAACTATTGAGAACACATGAAGCGTTAAGAGCATCAGGGTGGTCCTGGAGGCCTTTATTTCAAAGGGACGGCACATGAACATCTGGGGATTGATGCAATAGTTCTATATCCTGATTGTGGTAGCATCCGCAGAAATCTATACATCCATCCAAACTCCTAGAACTCTTCTGCATTAAAACATGATAATTTGACTTTTTTTTTTTGTATTTGGGAATAAGAGAGTGGGCAATGTTCTGAAAGGCAAAGTTAGGACTGGAGGAAGAAATTATTTTTTACATGGGTAAGACTTGAATTCATTCATCTGTTAAGGAGGAAAAATGCCCAAGAGGAACGTGAGGTGTGACACCCAGGAAACCACCAGAAGGAAGGATATCACACACACACACACAAAAGGTTGAGTCTGTTTATCATTCCATTTTCCCCAGAAACAGCAAGCCAGGTTATCTGCCGAGGGTGGAGGCGATGGGTGTGCAGTGAGGAGTTTGGTAATATTTAAAAAACACTGTTAGGAAGGATGTGCAAAGGATGCTCTAAAGACTAGTTCTGCAGACTGAGAAACAGCACAGACTGGATGCCATGAACTTTCTGAGCACCCCTAGCTGCCCTTCCATGTATTCATCTTCAGCAGTATGAATCGGAGGGAGTTCGTGAGGTTGAGGATAAGCTGGGGGACAAGTGGCATGGATTTCAAAATGGGAGCAAAAAGCCACAAGAAGGAAGAAGGGCCCTGGAGTTGTGGCTCAGTTGTTAGAGTGCTTGGTTTGCACTCTAACAAAGCCCCAGGTTCCATCTCCAGCACCACATGATCTGGGCATGCTAAGCCCAGGGCTGTAATCGTAGCGCTGAGGAGGTGAAGGCAGCAGTATCAAAACTTCAAGGCCATCCTGGGGTATGTAAGACCCTGTCTCAGAGAAAAGAATGAAAAGGGTCTGGAGGTGGCATGCACTCAGTAAGATGCTTGCTGTGAGAGAAGGTCTGGTTTCAATTCCCAGCATCCAGGTAAAAAAAAAAAAAAAATGGACATGAGGATGCATGATTATTCTAGTGCTGGTGAGGCAGAGACAGGGTGATCCCTGGAGCTCAGTGGCCAGACACCATAGCCTACCTGCCCAGTGCAAGGTCTCAGTGAGGGATCTCAAAACACAAGGTGGGTGGCTTCTGAAGAACAACATCCAACGTTGATCTCTGGCCTCCATACACACGTGCAGACATGTGACATGCACCAACACAAACTCACATCATGGGGAGAGGGAGGGAGTAAGGGAGGAAGTAAGAACAGGGTGAGGAGGAGGAAGATGGAACAGAACATGGAAACAAAGTACATGAAGTCAAGAGGATGCTGGAGGCCTGGACAGGCAACTGACTGGAGGCATTAATTATCTGAGGGACTTTTCGGGACACAGTAGTGCACACTTGTAATCCTAGCACTCAGGGAGGCAGAGACAGGAGGATTACTCTGAGTTTGAGGCCAACCTGGTCTACAGAGTGAGTTCCAGGAGAGCCGAAAATTTCACACAGAAGAAAGGAAACAACAACAACAGCACCCCCAAAAGGTGTCTTTGTCCTTGATGTGGTCACATGTTGATTTTTTGGTACTTTTTTTTCTTGTGGCGCTGGAGATTGCATCCAGGACCTTGTAATATGCTAAGTAAGTCCTCTTCTGGATTCATTCAGCCTTCTTTTGTGTTTTAGCAAATGGCCTCAATTATTGGATGCATTCAGTTTTACTGCCCCATGCATTCTTTCATCTATATCCTGACTATGCTTCCCCATAGGGCTTGTGACTTTCATGCGACACATCAGGCTTTGGAGCTGGACAGCTTGTGCTGACCCCTGTGACCTTCAGAAAAAGCCTTGATCTGTCTGAGGTCCTTTTTTTGTTTGTAAAATGGAGTAATAATAACATGTACTTTATAGGATTGTTGTTCATATGAAATAATTTAGTACATGCAAAGCACTTAGAACTGTACTTGATACAGAGCAAGCACTAAATAAGTAACCACCATCATTAAGGTCATTATTACAATTATCTAAACTTGGAGAAGAGACAAATACGCTGAAGACCAAACCAACCTGCTAGACTGGAATGCTACATTGCTCTCAAACTGTAGCAAAGAGAAACAGAACATAGTAGATGGCTAGTCACAAGGGCCTGAACTTAAGGCTTTTTCTACACAAACCCGGGCAACTCTCTAGGCTAAAGGAATGTAGCTACCGGCTTCAGATCTGCAGCCCTCAGGAGGAGCACACTGGACCCTGTAGTATAACATCACCTGAAAGAAATCAGAACTAGGCCTGGCTCTGCCACTATCAATGTAACCTTGACTATGTCCTTAACTTCTTCAAACCTTAGTTTTCTTGCATATCAACTGACCAAACTGAATGAAATGACCTTGAAGACCCTTTCCAGTTAGTAATCCTTGCAGCTGGCCCAAATCCATGTGCCTTCCTACCTCTAGGACTTGAAATCTGCCATTTCCTCTGTCTTGCCAAGTGTCTCATAGTGATCAGAAGAAATAGCATTTTCTCAGGGAAATATTCTCAGATACCCAGACCAAACTTATCAGACATTGTTTAGTCACCATATCCTTCATGGCACTTGATAAGAATTTGTAATGAAGCTGGGCGTGGTGGCACTAGTCTATAATCCCAATACTTTGGAGGCAGAGGAAAGAGGATCTCTGTGAGTTCAAGGCCTGCCTGGTCTACAAATTGAATCTAGGACAGCCATGCTACACAGAGAAACCCTGTCTTGGAAAAAAAAGAATTTGTAATGATCTGTTGTCTATAATTATTTCTTCCTTATGTTATCTTCATAGCCCCTTATCATACTGTGAAGGCAATTGCCACAGGTCCGGTGACCACATCTGTCTTGACATGGGTTTTTCCCAAAAGCCTACAAACATTTCTTTCAAACTGTAGGTGTTACTATATATTGAGATAAAGGAGGAGTAAATGAACATAAAAGTGATGGACAAACACTTCAAAGCTAAGAATTTGAAAGTTTCTATATTAAACTTCTCAGGGATTCCAAAATGGGTAGCATTCACTAAATATTCTTTCCATGAAATACTGAAATAGTTAAACAATATTTACAAAGCTACAACTATATCCCCCCCATGTTTTTGATGATAGGGTCTCATGTAATCCAAACTGGCCTTGAACTCACAGTGTGGTTGAGGATGACCTTGAATTTATAACTCTCCTGCCTCCACTTCCTGAGTGTTGGGATTATAGATATGTCCTACCACATCCGGTTTATTAGGTGCTAGGGATGGAACCTAAGGTTTCATTCATGACAAACAAGGACTCCACCAAATGACTATGTATACCCAGCTTACTGTGTGCCCTTTTGGTCAAAATAATACTACTTCAAGGAAATTATTCTACAGATATATGAAACAATATATGTTACAGGGATATTTGCAGTGTTAGTATAATAACAAAAGAGTAGAGATAAGTCTGAGTGCTCACCAGTATGAAAGAAGATGCCATGCTATAGAATACTGTGGAATAATTAAAATATGTGGCTGCTCTATCTGGTGGGTAAGGTGTCATACCCAAGACATATTAGTGAAAAGGAAAATGTGTAGAAGAGAATGCACAGTACATTACTAACTACCTAAAACTGGAAGGAATATGCCTTCACATTTATGGAAGACCCATGCATAAGCCATCTTTGGAAAGATACAGGTGAGAAAGTGGTAACTTTAGTGTTGTTTCTGGGAAAGAACTGGGTGGGGAAGGGTGAGGAAGATTTGTTTCTCAATGTGTGTCTATGCTACCTTTTGGGTTTTGTGTGCATGTATTACCTGCTGAAAAGAAAATGTTTCTTTGTAAGAGTTTGGAGATAGCAAGACAAAGTATAGTCTCGGATACCTGTGGAGTGTACGCACGGGAATCCCTTGAGGTCAGGAGTTTAAGATCAGTGGGTACATGATGAAAACAGGTTTGGAAGGTGACAATTTCCAGAAGGCTGAGGACATACAGATATATATTATATATATATATATATATATAAGACTGGTACTTGGTGGCCTCTCAGTAAATATCTGTACTAGGGGTGGAACTAATGGCCCTGTACATGTCAGTCAAGTACTTTTCAACTGAGCTGTATCCCTGCTCCCTTTTAGTTTATTTAAAAAAAATTGGCCTGGTGAGGTGGCCCAGCCAGTAAGGGCACATGCAAGCAAGGCTGACAGCCTGGAGTCTACATGGTGGAAGGAGAGAACTGACTCCTGTGGGTTCTCCTTGGACCACTGCATGAATGCTGTGCCTCCCCACCCCCCACCATCTAAGAAAATGTTTTAAGTTTTGAAGCTGAGTTTGCATTACCCAGGCTGGCTCTGAACTTACTGTGCAGTCAAGGCAGGCCTTGATTCATGATCTTCCTGCCTCCTGCCCCAGCCTCTTCAGGCTTGCACCACTGGGCTGGCTTAATAAATGCTTATTAAACTGACCCTACAAAAGAATAATGAATGTGTGTGGCTGCCATCACTGCTCATCATTAACTATCAAATGGACGGGCTACTAAGCCTTGGTTATCCTGGCTCATTTGTGTATTGACAGGAAGGTCTGGAAACAGAAACACTCCTGGGTTGGCTTTAAAGAGCGCTAACCAAGCCTCCGGTGCTGTCTATGCATAGATTCTTAAGAGGTTCTTCAAGCACAATGACAATAGCATTTGCAATGTGCGTATGTTCAATGACCTAATTCAGTCTTTTGCACGGGTACACAGAGAAGGCATAGTTCTCTGCCTTGCGCTGTACTGATGAGGAAGAGGAGGGTCAGAGAGGCCCTGTGACCTATTCCAGTCCACACACAGGATTAAGGCCATGCTGGATTCAGTGCCCATGCCATCATCCCTGTGAGCAAATCTGTTAATTGAAGGCTCAGGGAGCATACCACCATGAGCATAAGTAACTGGCAACTATACAGGGATAAGTTGGTGGAAATAGGTGTTTCATCTCCAAAACTGGCTGCAGGTGAGCAGTGGGCTCAGGCAACTCAATTGTACCTGTTCTTCAGATAGAAGAGGCTTCCCAGGCAACTGCTGAGCTTTCCTGTTTGACAGCAGGTGTTTTATGAGAACTTTCTTCCCTTTCCCTTATTTTCACTTGCTCTTTCCCGGACAGAGGGGGGAGGTCTTACCTGCTGTCAGTGTTGAGACAGAGCTTAACACAAAGTAGCGGTTTTTGATTCTTTGTTTCTTTGTTTGATTGTTTTGAGACAGAGTTTCTCTGTGTAACCTTGGCTGTTCTGGACTCACTTTGTAGACCATGCTGACCTTGAACTCACAGAGATCAGCCTGCTTCTACCTCCTGAGTGTTGGGATTACAGGTGTGTGCCACCATACCCAGCTTCTATGGTGGCTGTTTTGACTCGCAGATTTTTATTGCTTCAAAGGAACAAGCCAGCCTCAGATCAGGAGAAAAAGGTAGAGTGAGGCCATGCTTAGTTCAGTGGAACTGGGAAGGCACCTCGATTCTTCCTCCTTGCCTGCCCTCTAGGGACACTCTTGTTTCCTTGATCAACAACTGCTGTCCCTAAAGTGTTTAAGGCACTGTATACTTTTTGAGAGAACAAGGGTGCAGGGGTAGTTGTTCATTCTCTTCACTTTAATAACAATGTTCAAAAAAATCTATCTTTCCTAATGGATGTTCAGACATTCACCTGGCCTCACAAAGCATTCTTTGCTTCTGACTGCTAAGCCAATGCCATTCACGTGGGCAGAGGTGAGTCCTCAAAAAGGGCCAGACATCTGTGAGATTGCAGCAAAGGTAAGGCTCAGTCTCCCTCACCACTCTGGGAGCTCAGCACTCAATACTGTACTTCAGGATGGGTAAGTGGTCTGTTAGGAAAACATCCTTCTTTTTACTAAGAACAGGCTCAAGTAGGTAAAACCAATACACTCAGATAGCATCTTCTGCTACTGGCTGGGACAGCCATTTCCTTCCCTTCCCTGGGGTCTTGCTGCTGCTCCCTCCAGGGCTCTAGGGACTTTCTTCCCAGTTGTCTGATCAGGCATCATCAGTCTGTGGGTGACCAAATGATCTGTGCCTGTGCCCTGTTCCTTCTTACAGTTAGGCAGCTTGTTAAAGCTTCCAATGGGACTTCCAGTGCCAGGCTGCTGATGCCAAGGTCTAGAATACTATAGTTGTCCTAAGAATTTTTCCTACTTTAATTTGAGGTAACCAGCTTCTGATTAAAACCAGGCTTATTACAGTCCAAACATTTGTTTCTCCTTCCAATTTCTGTGATGAAATCCTGATCTCCTGGAATGTCCCAAGAGGTGAAGCCTTTGGAAGGCAATAAGAACAAGAGGCCAGAGCTCTTCTGAATGGGATTAGTGTCCAAATACCCTGCTTCTTCCAGTATGGAAAGACACAACAAGGATGTGCCATGTAGGATTGAGAAAGTTACCACTCACCAGATGCCAAATTTCCCTTGGCTTAGAACTTGCTAGCCTCCAGAACTATACAAGATCCATTTTGATTGTTCAGAAGCCACCTATCTCCCTGTTCTAGAGCAGCTTGAACAGATTAAGGCTTCCACCTTTCAGTTTCTGAACTTTTCCACGTTATCATTTTTTTCAACCTTTCATGCATTGAAATATCAAGCTGGCCGTTCTCAAGGTCCAGCTCACCCATTTCAATAGAGGCAAGGGTATGAAAGTCTGAATTAGCTAATTACCTAGCATCTAGGAAGGATCCCTGTACTTCCTGGTGGATAAAGGAAAGCCCTGAGGAAGGAGAGAGCTAGCTTTACCATATACTAGCTGTGTGACTCCTGGGTAAGCAGCTTCTTCTTTCTGTGTCTCACTTTCCCACCCATGAAATAAGAATCATAATAGTGGGGGGGGTTGGAGACTTGGCTCAGTTGTTAAAAGTACTGGCTGTTCTTCCAGAGGACCTGGGTTCAATTCCCAACACCCACACAGCGGCTCATAACTATCTGTAACTCCTGTTCCAGGGAATTCAACACCCTCACATAGACATATATCTGCAGCATGTATCACACAAACATATATCAAGCAAAACATCAATCCACATGAAATAAAAAATAAATTAATTTTAAAAAAGAATCATAATACTAGTTATTCTGGAGGTTGATAAAGAGGACTAAATGAGTTAATAATGTGACTTGTATATATTATCTGATCAGCACATGCTAGTGTGGTTATAATTCCTTAATCCAGGGCAGGCTATTTCCTGCCATTTCTTCTTACAAATCCTCACCTGTCTAGGCCTGACAAAAGCTTCAGCAAAGAATAGCACAGATTCACATATATTCCTACATTTCCCCAAAAGTAGTCACCTCAGTACTATGAAATGGATGGTGCTAGGATTTGTTAAGTGTCCCCAGACGCATGCAGAGTGATGGGAGGTTGGAATGCAAAGAGAGTGCAAATGAAAACAGTGTGAAAGTTTTTTTTCCTATCATCTTTTCTTGTTTGGCTGAAACAGGGCCTCACTAAATTGCCCAGACTAGCTTTGAACTTGCTCTTCAGAGCCCACCCAGCTCTGAAGTTTGATCATTCTGCCTCAGCCTCCCAGATCTTGGGACTACAAGCTTTTGACATTGTGTCTGGCTCTTTCTTGTACTTTTAGCACATTCCTGCCAGTTAACAGCCGTTGTCCCTCAGTGGCACAGGACTGGATTGCTACGGTAGGAGACAGTGCAATCTTAGAACAGGACACGAGAGTAGTATTTAGGGTACAAGACAAAATTTCTTCAGGGCAGCAGAATGAGAAGTGGACAGGCTGGGGTGTTCTTCAGTTTGTGTAGGGAGAAGCACAGACTTGGGGTTCACTCAGTGGCATGGTTTATCTCTGTACTCACAGGGAAGGCTCCTAAGCTTGCCTTGAACAGCATTAATTTTAAAACAAGTATCACATGCCCGTTATATGCAGGTGCATGTCATAGGGATACACAAAAATATATAATTTCCATCAGCAAATGATTAGCAATTTAGAGAAAGGAAACACATTTATAATGTAAGGGATCTTGTGATATGGTCCATTAGAGAACTACATAGGTTAAGGAGCCTGTATCTAAAGTGATTGGGATAAGAAGTGTCTCTAAGCAATTCGAATATTTTTTAATTTTGGAATGCTTGTACATAGAGAGAGAAATCTTTGAATTGGAGCAAAATTTAAGCATGAAATTCACTTATGTTTCATACATACCATATTTTATAAAGCTTGAAGATGATTTGATGCAGTCTTACACTTTTTATTTCTTAAATTGTTATTGTATATGTATTTTATTATATGCCTGTGCGTGTGTATGTGCTGGTACATGTGTGCTGTGGCTTGTGTGTGGAGGTTAGAGGACAATCTCGGATGTGGTCCTTGTTTCCATCTTATTTGATACAGCATCTCTTTGTACTGCTCTGTATGCCAGGCTATCTGGACCATGAGTTTCTGGGGATGTTTTTAATTCTGTCTCCCATCTCAATATAGGAGTGCTGGAATTATAGTTGTACACTATCATGCCTAGCATCATATTGGTTTTGGGAGTTGAAACTGAGGCCCTTGCGCATGTGTAGTAACCATCTCCCCAACCCCACATACTGTCTTTTTAGTGTGCCTGCATTTTGTTTGCAGTCTTTAAATAGAGGTCAATTATGGCACTTTCCATCACGAGTGTGCTCAAAATTTCTGACTTTCGAACATTTTGGACTTCAGAGTAGGGATGCTCAAAGCTAAGCAAACTAAGGGCACTGGGACTGAGAAGACTAGGAAAGGCCATCCGGAGGCAGCTTTGACAGGGAAGGGGCAGCAGAGCAATGATGTTGAGATGAAAATGGTGAGGTAGGATTAAATGCTATGGAACCCATTCATCCACAAACTTTCTGGAATACAACTACTATGCCTATGGACACAGGGGTAGAAGTGGGAGTCAGTGAAAAACAGCACCTATCTTTTCAGAGAAGGGACCCTACAGTTAATTCAGTTTATTTTTCCCAAGAGTCCCCTCCTTAGTGGGCTGGGGTTACCTGCACTGTGGTTCTCAAAAGGGCCTTTACAGTTATCTGAAAGTAAGTGCCTTTGGGGTGGGGAAAGCCAGCGGACAAAAGCGACAGATACTACTACCAAAGCCAGCTCAGTTGAACCTTTATGGACAAAAGTGACAGATACTACTACCAAAGCCAGCTCAGTTGAACCTTTATGGAGACAGAAGTGATGCTGAAGCAGAGAGAGGTAGCTGCAGGAACAAAGGCCCGTTGACTGGAATATAAAATACATTCGGTCCTCAGGGCTTGGGGGAGGGGAACTTCTTCACTCTTGCCACTGGAGCTTGAATTGAGCAGAGGCCCAAAGAAGGCATGTTTTGCTTTGCCCACTCAGTACTTTTGATTTATAACCTTGAAAAATAGAAAGATTTTTACATCAACTCCTGGATTTCGGGGACTCCCTTGAAAACTGGGCTTGCATTTCGAAATGCCAGCCATCCTTTGGAGAAGAGAAGCTTGCGGCTTAGCTGTGGTCTCCACTGGCTCCTGTTTGCTCTTTTCTGCTATGCATATTTAAATGCTAATCACATTCTGCATATTTAAATGCTAATCACATTCTGTGAGCACAGAGTTTAGCTCTCCAGAGTGCTTTCAAAAGGCACGACTCGCTTAGAATGCATTTGAAGGCTTATTGTTTGAGGCTGAGCGCCTGTTATCTGGGTTTCCCTAGCCCTCCTGTCCACGCTGCTTCTGAATTCCTACGGACTTTTGATTCTGCAACTCTCTATACAAAGAGCCTCTCTACAACAAGAATGGTGAAGCTGGTGAGGGAGACATGCCAGGCTAATGGGCTGCCCTTTATTCTCTAAAGGTGATAGAGAGGGAGCAACACTGACAGGCCTAAAGAACATTTGTTCTCCAAGAAACCCATGGAATAGGCTGCTGGGACCGAAATGAGTACTAATCCTGGAGGCAAACTGCATGGCCTTCATCCCAGTTCAGCTGCTTGAAGATGGGCTTGTAATCTACAGAACCTCTGAATGTCTCAGGTCTCCCACCTCAGTCGGCAAGAGGGTTCAACAGGTAAAAGTACTTGCTGTCAAGACTTGATGACTTGAGTTTAAGCTCCAGAATCTGCGTGGAGGACAGAGACCAATGACTCCCTTAAGTTGTCTGACTTCTGTATGTGCTCTGTGGCACCTGTGCCTTCTCTCTCTCTCTCTCTCTCTCTCTCTCTCTCTCACACACACACACACACACACACACACACACACACACACACACATATGCATTCACACACACTCAATAAAACAGGCATAGTAATAACCGTGCTCACAGTGCACTTTGTAAATTGTTGTAAGGAATGGATGATATAATGCGCACACACTTGGCCCAGTGCCCACTGTATCTTCCTGCTCGGTGCTGATGATCACTTTTTGAGTCAGTCCTAGAGAAGAGTGTGTGCTGCAGTATGAGCTCTTAAGGTCCTTAACTGGAGTCGGAGCAATAAGAAAAAGGATCCATGTGGGAGAGTTAATAATGCAGAAGCGGCTGGGCTCTGGGTTGGTTGAATAAAGGGAAAGCAGAGCCAAACCTAATTTCAGGATGTTTAGCTTGGGTATCTGGGACAATGATGGGAAAACTAAGGAGACAGTTTTACAGGAAGAATAGTAACTGTGATATACAGCGAGTTGGAAGTGAGCATGAAGATGTACTACTCAATGGCACTAATTAGCAGGCTGTGAGAAATAGGTGCCCAGGACTGAGGAGGGAAGCTGGGGCTAAGGCATAAGAAGCTCTTAGTGGATAAATGAAGGGGCTGCGTCCTACTCAGCAAAGGCTGCTCAAGGTGATAACTGTCTTGGTCATATTGGAGTCTATTTGGGCAGGCTGGGGCCTCTGATTAGTCACTGACCATGTGTGTTCTGCTCAGTGAGCTGTGCCACTTGGATACCACCTTTGTCCTTCATTTTATGCACTTTCAGTTCAACTGCTGACCTGGCCTAATCCTGCTTACCTTGTGAGCTGTGGTAGGGCAAAGTCCACTGGGGTATAAATCAACAGGCTGACACATGGCTTTATAGTTGATGAAATGGAGATACCTCCTCACATGAGCAGCAGTAGGTGAGTATCAGGCAGAGTGAAGAGGGGAGGGAACACACGAACCTCCTTCCTGGTTCTTTCAGAAGGCCTACCAGAGTTCAGGTCCCATGTTCAAAGCTCTTCCCCACATTCCCAGGAAAGGGTTTCCCAGCCTATTTCACCCTCTCATTCACATATGCCTGTCTGTGGAGCCATTATATGTATATGTCTTTTTTTTTTTGAGGATCCTTTGATCCTTAATAGGGGTTTACAGATGAATCATAATTGATTTTTGTCAACATTTCTTCCATTTTACTTATATTTTCTACTCTTGAATCCTTTCCTTTTCTTCCTTCCTTCTTTTTTTTTTTTAAATTTTTGATACAGATTCTCACTGTGTAGTTCTGGCCTGCTTTAAACTTGCTGTATAGACCAGGTTATCCTGAAACTCACAGAAATCCACCTGCCTCTGCCTCCCAAATACTGAGAATTAAGGGTTATGCCTCTTTGCCTGGCCTATTGTTTCTTCAGTACTCTTAGTGCTGTCAGCATCTTGTGGCCCAAGGTCTGAGGCAGATGTGGAGATCCAGATAAGGGCTGGGCTGTGCCTGGAAAAGCCCGAGTTAAAATGTACACAAGCATCAGGCAGGGTGGTGTTAGGGTCTGTGAAAACACACCAGGTAGAGGCATTGAATTCCACTTGGGCATATAGCTGACCCTTCCCCCCACCAGAAACATTCTCTTAAAACATGCACAGGAATAAATTATTTACCTCTCCATCCTCTAGCATGCCAAGCCAGGAAAAGGAAAACAGAATAAAATGAGGGTAAGCCTGGTGAAGAAAGAGCTCAGGTGGCTAAACAAGCCTTCTGATTATTAATGTTCAGAAGAACTCCAGTTCAATATGGTATTAGAGAGAAAGATCGTATGTACGAGTATCTGGTTGAAAGCCTATTAAGACAACCAGGCACTCAGGCAAAGGTGCCAGCCACTTTGGGTGCTGGGAAAAATTCCCTATTCAGTTGGCGATCTACCAGACACCTGCTGTTGATTTGCCTCATGTTGGGCAGTGCCATGGAGAAAACCAATGGAATGCAAATGTTACCATTAACTGTGCTCAGGTCACAGGAGCTTGGTTGCCTTGTGACAAATTAAGTTGGTAAACCTGCCTGATCTAGTGGGGGCAGATGGTTCTTATGACTCCCTTCTTGATGAATTTTGTATTGTGTGCTTTACAGGAAAAAATCACTTTAGGTCTTTCCTGTTGCTTCTGCCCCCTTATCTTTATAACTGAAAATGATTCTGAGCTTGGACTGTGAGGTTGCTAATTGTCACTGAGCTGCTGGCTCATACCTTTCCATGGCTCAGATACTCTGCATTTACTGCATTGCCACCTAGTGGTCAGAGAGGTAATGCCATGTCTGCATTTAAATGCTGTGCCTCTGTCCTGGGTGTTAACTTTTTAAAAATATATAGTATGGACAAGTTATTAAATTTATTAACCCACAAAAAATAACATTTTGGATAAGAGTCATTAATTCACTTACTCTATCTTCAGATTACATTTATGATACTGTTCATAATTAATGCCAATCTTTTTTTACAGTATACCTTGCGGTTTTTTGTTTGTTTGTTTGTTTGTTTTATTGTTTCAAGACAAAGTTTCTCTGTGTATCCTTGGCTGTCCTGGACCCTTATGTAGACCAGGCTGGCCTTGAACTCACAGAGATCTGTCTGTGTCTGCCTCCCTGAGTGCTGGGATCACAGGCGTGTGTCACTGTGCCTGGCTGCTTTTTTGTTTGTTTTTGTTTTGTTTTGTTTTGTTTTAAACAACCACTCCAACTTTGCATTTATCTGAAAGCTGTTTTCTCCTCTTTTGTTGTCTTTTTTAAGGCTAATCTCAAACTGGCTATGTAGATGAAGGTGTCCTTGTAGCTTTGATCTTCTTGACCCTGTCCCGCAGTGCTGAGATTACAGGCATTAGACTCAGCCATGGACACAGTATCATGACACACTATATAGGCATAATCTAGAAGGTTCCCATACACAGGGAAAAATGATCAGGACTGCACTGAAATTCTCACTCTCAGTGTATCTTAGGTTGTTGCTGGCATATTGTTGTGGTAAGGTTATGTTCTAATGCAGAATGTAGTCTTGGCTAGTCTCCTAGAGGGACTCATTGTTTTTAGCTCCCAAAAAGAGAAAGTAAAGGTGAAGATTTATGCAGAAGACTGAAATCTCGCAGCTTTACATACAAACATCACTGACCTTCACAGAAATCCTTTCTGATAACTAACTCTTCCTCCAGGTCTCAAGGTCCTGTTTTAGAATCATAAGAGGTAAGAAAGTGCTGGAAATGCCTCTGGCAGTAAGAGAAAAAGAGTCAGTCTCTCTCTTGATTTTTTTTTTTCCACACAGTTTCTCTGTGTAGCCTCAGCTCTCCTGGAACTAGCTCTGTAGGCCAAGCTAGCCTCAAACTCAGAGCCTCTGTCTCATGAACGCTGAGATTAAAGGCGTGCGTGCACCGCCATCACCACCCATGAGAGAGATTCCTTGTTTCCCTCCCAGTAATAGCATTCTTAATAATAACAGTGAAACAGGCAAAAACAAAATAGTTAAATGCATGGATTTTGAAATTCTACCTATAATCCCTTTCAATTTAGTAGAATCAAAGCTGCTAATCAAAGTAGATCACAATTTAAATACTAAAAAATGCATGTTGGAACCTATTGCACAAAAGCATAAAAATGCTTTTCATCCCAATAAAAGCATACAAACCAAAGGCTACAAAAAAAAAATAAAAGAAACTTGCAAAACATCTCACAATTTTATCGTACATGCCTGTAAATAAAGCTGGACCAAGGAAACCAAACAATTGGATGGGAAAATATGATGGAAGGCTTAAAATAGAATAAATAATTTTATAAAGTTAAGTTTTCTTTTTTTAACCCCCGCAAATTTTAAATTCAACATTATATTATATATTCTATTTGAGTTGAGCTTGTGTCAGATGGAAGCCTCCAGGCCCCTTGTTTCACTCCTGCCAAGCTCCATTTGACATCCAAGGCCAACTTTTATTTTTGGAGCATGAGCACTAAGATCAGTTAGTGATTGGTCCTGTCAAGGTTTCTCAGCAGGCAAGCTCCTGCAAAGTTGTCATAGCTGCTGATGCTAGAAGTCAGGTGCATCCAGCCAGCAGCTCTGGGACCAGCCTCCCAGAACAAGGTCTCACTCAACACCATTTTCACGAAAATAAAGAGAGATTCTTAAAGTCTGTGCGTGTGTGTGCGGTTGCCTGTGTGTATTGCTAGAGATTGAACTAGAGCTCTGTGCAGAAGTTTTATCACTGAACTTCATCCTTAGACCAAGATATAGGATTTTTAGAAAGGAGTAACAACTTAGGATATTGTCATGCTTTCTATACTCTCTACTTATCCTCTTTCTCTCAAGCTCTTTAAAAAAAACATTTTTTAAAGTTTTAAAACTTTTTTTAAAGGTGTATTTTACAGTTTTGTGTGAATGGGTGGTTTGCTGGCATATATGCATGTGCAACACATAGGTGCTTGGCATCTGAGGAGATAAGAAGAGGGAACTGCCAACTCTCCAGCCCCTCTTCTCAGGTTTTTTAAAAAAAAAAGTATCTTTTGAGAGGTAGAGCACCCACCTGGCATACACCAGGCTTGAGATTCCATCTTTTCCAGAAAGACTATAAAGATTTTATGAAGAAAATAACTTTTCTGAAGAGAAAATTTTTTCTTATTTTTAAATTATCATTTATTACAATATATTCTATTTGTATCCCAGCTGTGGCCCCTCACTCCCTTTCCCCCCTATATCCTTCCCCTAGTCCATCGATAGGGAGGTCCTCCCCTGTTCCATCTGATCCTAGCCTATCAGGTCTCATCAGGACTGGCTGCACTGTTTTCCTCTGTGACCTGGCAAAGCTGTACCCCTCAGGGGGAGGTGATCAAAGAGCCAGCCACTGAGTTCATGTCAGACACAAACCCTGCTCCACTTACTATGGACCCAACTTGGAGAGTGAGTCTATGGGCTACATCTGAGCTGGGGTTTTAGGTCAACTCCACACATTGTCCTTGATTAGGGTATCATTCTCTTCAAGGCCCCCAGGACTCAGGGTTTTTTTGTTTGTTTGTTTTTTGCTCTGTTTTTCTCCTTTTGGAGCTCCTGTCCCCTCCAGGTCTTTCTATCTCCCCCTTCTTTCATAAAATTTCATGCATTCTGCCCAAAGTTTGGCTATGAGTCTCAGCCTCTTCTTCGATACCTCAATCAGTAGAGTCTTTCAGAGGCCCTATGTGGTTGGCTCCTGTCCTGTTCCCTGTCTTCTCCCACTTCCAATGTCTGTTGTGTTTGCCCTTCTGACTGATGATTGAGCATCTTCCCTAGGGTCTTCCTTGTTCTTTAGCTTCTTTAGGAGTATAGATTTTAGTATATTTCTCCTATATTATATGTCTAATAACCACTTATGAGTGACTATATACCATGTGTGTCTTTCTGCTTCTGGGATACCTCACTCAAGATGATCTTTTCTAGTTCCCACCATTTGCCTGCAAATTTCCTGATTTCCTTGTATTTAATTGCTGAATAGTATTAAATGTACCACAATTTCTGTATCCATTCCTTTGCTGAGAGACATCTCAACAGATGTTGTTTCCAGATTCTGGCTATTACGAATAGAGCCTCTATGAACAAAGTTGAACAAATGTCCTTATTGAATGGTGGGGCATCTTTCGGTATATGCCTAGGAGTGGAATAGCTGGATCTTGAGGTAGCACTCTCCCTAATTTTCTGAGAAAGCGCCAGATTGATTTCCAAAGTGGTTGTTCAAGTTTACATTCCCACCAGCAGTGGATAACGGCTCCCCTTTCTCCACATCCTCTCCAGCACACATCATCCCTTGAGTTTTTAATTATAGCCATTGTGATGGGTGTGAGGTGAAATCTCAGGGTCGTTTTGATTTGCATTTCCCGAATGACTAAGAATATTGAGCATTTCTTTAAGTGTTTCTCAGCCATAGCGGTGGTTGAGAGCAGAGAGCCTCCTGCTCAGGTTAGGTGGTTGATTTAAAGATTCTCTCCCTCCCAGTGCTCCCAAAGCAGGGGCATTTCTGCCTGGCAAGTGTCTATTGGTTGAAACACAAAAGAGGATGTTGCATTTTGAATTGATTGGCTATAGGAAGACCCTCAAACCATTAATAGACTAGCTTCCCTTGTTTGGCTGTCCTATGGGAGAGGGGCTGGTTTCCTAGCAATTGTATTGCTAGAGAGCAGGAAAGAATACAGTAAGGCTGGTTCTTCCCCGCAGGTGGCTGGACATGTCTCCACCTGGCTGACCATTGTTCAGGCTTGTGCTTTAAACTTTAAATCAATAACCCCCAAAACTAATTTTTAATTCTTTGGTCTCTCAAGGAAAGAAGCAACTCAGACAGATGAGCTGTTTTGTGAATCGAAGTGGCAGAGTGGAGTGTCATCATATCTGAAGACAGCAGTGATAAGTCAAGTTCCTGGCCAAAGGATACTGTAGCAGGGAAACAAGAAGTGGGGAGTAGCATTGAGAAACTAGAGAAACAAGTCAGAGTCATGTGGCGAAACCAATCAGTGGGATTATTCATTTCAAGTTGCATGCAAATGACCCCAAATTCGTTTTTGCACAGAGCTTCAGGAACGTATATGTCATATAAGAGAGGCCAAGGAGGCAGATAAGCCAATGGACTGAGCAGGATTAGGGGAAGGTGGAAAACTGTCAGTCTTGCTTGGATTCTGATTACCCACATGGGGCTGCAACATCCTCATATTATATCAACTGATCAGATTCGGTTTTGGTGATAAGAATTCAGGCTAAGCTAATTCAAGTAGCAGCCTCTACCTTTTGCTTTTGCCTTTGTGTTCTATAGTGAACGTTTCCCTAGGTAACTGTTAGAAAATGCATGGCTAGCTGCGCCTTTTGAAATGCAGTTTCTTTCTGAGGCCCCTTGTTCTATGGGTCTTGGTTTATTTTAGTCGTGGCCAGTCAGTTTTACTGAGGTAAGTAAGGCATGGTGACAAGAATGAGTGTTATGTCCTCCCCGTGGTGGCATCAAGAAGGCAGCTGGCTGCATTCTTTAGTGTCCTTGTTTTCTGGTGTTGTAGGGAGGAGAGCCATAAGTGATGTACCCGGGAACCAGGAAAGAAAAGGGAGACTCATCTGGAAGCATTCTAGAAAGAGATGCAGGCATTGGCTTAAGCTAGTAGCTCTGGGATTAGCAGAGGTGTTAGAGGCCTGCTCTGCATGGAATTTCCATAATTAGTCCTGAGCTCTGTAGAAACATGGTATCAGTGGCTGGGCTATAGTATTGGATGGGAGTGGGTGGGTGGAATCTAGTGTTCTTTGTGGTTATCCAACTGCAAACCCTTCAAGACAATCCCCTCCTCCTCCTCTGACCCCCAAGCCCCAATGCTCGCACCTGGATCTTTCCCTTCACAGTGTCAAAGGGAAAGGAGAGAGTCTGGCTCACAGCAGCAGCCACACAGGCATTGGCCAGGTCCTCCAGGTGAGAAAAACGCTCCCAGGGTCCATTCCAGATTTACTCTGGGTTCATGTCAACTAGAAAGGAGCCTGCAGAGAAGGGAAAGGCACCTGGGAGTCAGGCACAGGGAGAGGTGGGGTGGAGAGATGTTTCAGCAGTTAAAAGCACTGTCTGCTATTTCAGAGTTCCTGAGTTCAATTCTCAGCAACCACAAGGTGTCTCACAACCATCTGTAGTGGGATCTGATGCCTTTGTCTGGCATGCAGGTGTGCATTGAGCACTTATAGACATAAAATAAAGAAACCTTAAAAAAGAAGAACAGAGAGACTGCTATCTGGGGGAACCACTGTCTGGAACAAAGGAGTACCTATGTGGGACACACAAGGGGACTAGGTGGGATCTGGGGCTGCTTAAAGCCCTCTCAGTTAACTATCAGAAGGGCATACTCTGGGCATGGAGTGACAACAGCATATAGTCAAGATGTATGAACTGGTTCACTCAAGGTTGGTGCAGTTTACAGTAAGTAGATTGTACATAAAAGAACCATAAACTAATTTGAGAGCTAGGTGCAATGGCACACACTTATAATGTCAGCACTTGGGAGGTAGAGGCAGGATTATTAGTAGTTCAAGTTCGTCCTTACCCACATAGCAAGGTTTAGCCAGACTGGGCCACTTGAGTACATGAGACATGAGAAAACAACCCCTAACTACATGCTGAACTTGAGTTTGTGATACAGATGTTGAAGGGTTTAGGGGTGAAGCACACTTGTGTTTGCAACTTACATTGAAATCACAAAAGAAAAGGATGGACTTATGAATGGCTCTGAGGGATGCATAGACATATGATGAAGTGAAAATATGAACTGGGGTATTGTTCAGTGATTGTGTGGTTATTTATAATTCTAAGAATTTTTCTGTATGTTTGATAAACATTGAGGGGAAACGTCATTTCCATGGTACTAAAGAGATGGCTCCTAAGTTAAGAGCACCTACTATGTTTGCAGAGGATCACCTACATCATTGGGTTCACAACCACTTGTAACTCCAGCTCTAGGGAATCTGACACCATCTTCTAGCTTCTAAGGGCACTGGCACTCATGTACACACTCCTACACCTACACACACACACACACACACACACAAAGAAATTTAAAATCTTAAAAAAATCACTTCTATAAAAGAAGTCAGTAGGCAGCACCTGATCTACTAATGGTGGCTAAGAAGGGACTGTTCTCTAGCAAAGAGGGATGCATGCTGTGATAACTGTGGCTATGGAGGTTAGCTGACCTAACTTAGATGTGTTAAGGACCAGTTAGCATCATACACTGTGTGTGTCCTCACCTTCCTAATAGCTAAGAAGGTGAGCAAATAATGCACTGTTTGGTACTCTCACACATTTCCAGAAACTTTCAGAGCCCTCATCACTCTTCAGATGGAATAGTTTGTCCCTCAAAAAGAGAGATCTGGACTAGAGAGATGGCTCAGTGGTTCAAAGCACTAGCCGTTCTTCCAGAGCATTCAGGTTCAATTTGCAGCACCTACATACTGTGGCCCAGGACTATTTGTAATTCCAGCTTCAGAGGATCTGACACCTTTTTCTGGCTTCCATGGGTATTACACACACGAGAAACACAGATATACATGTAGTCAAAATACATGTATACATGAAATTTTTAAAAAACGAAAATAAATCTAATAGATGAGATAGGACTGGGAATGTAGCTCATTGCTGAGTACTTGCAAAGCTCTAGGTTCCATTCCCAGCAGTGCGATCCCAACAGTGTGACATTAAAAAAAAAAAAAAAAAGGAGGCAGAATACTAGTGGGGTATTAAAAAGACTCACCAACTTCCTGTTTTCACTCAAAAACACTTAGGAAAGCTAGGTATTGTGGCACATCCCTGCAATCCTAGCACTAGAGAGGCTGAAGCAGCACGGGCAGATATGTAAGGCCAGCCTGGCCTACAAGGAAGCTCTGAATAGGAATTGAGGGATCTTTTGCTATGTGTTGGGCCCTATGCCAAGTGCTGGGACTACGGCTCAGAGCAGGCTAATTTCTGGAGATCTTTACCATCAGATGCATGTGATAACTAGGGAATACTATACATAACATCCCTAATGTATGCATATAGTAAGCTATACAAGATGCTTTATGTATCCGTGATTAGTTTTGCCTAGAAGAATCAGGAAAGAATAAGAAGAAAAGAGAATTATGTCAGTATCTCTGTGTTATGTTAGGGATTGAACATATAGTCCCAACAGCAGTACCCCACCCCCACCACCATTTTAACTCTTTGATATGGGTTTCAGTAAATTGCCTAGGTAGGTTTGAACTCTGTAGGCCACATGGCCTTTTAACTTTCAGTTCTGCCTCCACCTCCTAAAGTCAGGGTGGGCATTACAGACCTCCTATGTCTATAGTTGTTTGAGACAAGAAAACTATATTGCCAAGATTAGCCTGGAACTCCTGCCTTAACCTCTAGAATACTGGGATTATATTATATGCATGTAGCATCACATTTGGCTTAAGGCAAAGAACTTTTTAATCTATTTTAAAATTTATTTATTTATTCACTTTACATTCTGATTGTAGCCCCACCCTTCTCCCCTCCCCACCTCACCCTCTCTCCCTCTTTCTCCATCCCTCCTCCCCTAGTCCTCAGAGAAGGGGATCCCCCTACCAACCCACCCCAGCACATCAAGTTGCACCAGGGCTGAAAGCATCCTTTTCCCCTGCGGCCTGGCGAGGCAGTCCTGCCAAGGGGAAGTGATCAAAAGTCAGGCAACAGACTCCATGTCAGAGACAGCCCCCACTCCCATTACTAGGGAACCTACATGAAGCCTGAGCTATCAATCAGCTACATTTGTGTAGGGAGCCTAGGTCCACTCCATGCATGGGGTCAGAGAACTCTTGAAGTGGGTCTTGAGCAAAGGGCAGGAGTCCATTAGACACTAAGAGAGTGGAAAGGCAGTCTTGGCAAATTCTGTGCAGGCTATCATGTACAATGAGCATGTATCTCTAGGAAGCACACACATTTCTATATGGCTTGAACATGAGAGCAGGTAGAGGCATGGTACAGGAAAGGATGAGGTAGGGCAGACTGGCAGGGGCCAGTTCTAAATGATCTGGAATGCCACAGGAATTCTGGCTTTCTCCCTTAGCTTTTAAGGATTGCAGTGGAAGGGCATAACATTTAGGAAAATCATCCCAATCTGATAGCAGTGTACAGGGCGCACCAGGTATAGGGTCACAGATAGGTACACGAGCCTGAAGGAGAATCTGAGTCTCTACAGTCGGTAGGGAAGATGATGGTTAAGGCAGAAGAGGTGGATTGAAGAGGGTACAGACTTGTGCATTAAGAGAGGCCAGCCTAGTCAACAGAGTTCCAGGACAGCCAGCACAGTATATGAGACCCTGTTCAGAAAAATAAAAATCAAAACCAACTAGCCAACCATCCAACCAAACCAAACAAAACAAAAGAAGAAGGGTTATTTAGATAGCTATGGCAAAGTGGCACACCTCTAATTTTAGCACTCAGAAGCTGAGGTAGGAGGATCGAGAGTTAAAGGGGAGTCTAGGTTACTTAATGAAACCTTGTCTCAAAAAATGAAACAAGCAATAAAATGTTAGATATCAAGAATAAATTGTGGTGTTCAGCTGATCAACATGGTCATTATAGTTAACAGCAATGAACTGTATGTTTTAGAGTAGCTAGAAAAGAGATTCTTGATAGGAGGATGGGGGAACTCGCCACAAAGAAATGATAAAAGTTTGAGGTGATGTATATGCTAAGTGCTCTTCCTTGATTACTATGGAATATATTCATGTATCAAAAGATAGCCCATAAACACATACAAGTATATATCAATGGAAAATAAGAGGTCTAGGATGGAGAGATGGCTTAGCTGTTAAAGGCTAGGCTCACAACCCAAACCAAGAGTCATCTCTCCAGCTCAACACAGCAACTCTTATAAAGAAAGACATTTAATTAACGCTGCCTTAGAATATCAGAGGTTTAGTCCATTATTGTCATGTCAGGAGACATGTATATAGGAATGAAAAACTCCAACAATTAAAAAGTTAGAATGTAGGGGAATGGATAAATGGCGGCATTGTCATTCAATGGATCCCCTATGGTTAAAATGAATGAGCTTAGACAAATCATAGAAAAACAACCATAAACAATAAATTCTACAAGCATTGTTTAAAGTAAACTGATACATATAAGAAGTATAAAAGTAGACCTTTGGGAAACAGGAGGGACTAAGACTGAGAACCAAAAAATGAAGAGGACTCTACCTTCATCCAGGCTTTATGATATTTAAGAGAGACTTGTGGGTGCCAGGTCTTAAGTCATGGCATCTAGGGAGGCTATTGCAAAAGAATCACTTGAGTCCAGTAATTTGAGGCCCGTTTGTCTAAGACTCAAACTCAAAAATGAAACAAGGGGTTGAGGATTGAGTTCAGTGGTAGATTGCTTATTTAGCATGCTCAAGGCCTTGGGTTTGATGCCCAGCATTGGCAAAAAACAAAAACCAGCCACACACACACACACACACACACAATACACACACATGTGCATATATGAGTGGACCCTTCAACATTAACAAAGATATTCTGGGATTGGTGTTGTGGACCTGTATTCCCAGCATTTGGGGCATTAAGACAGGAGAATCTTGAGTTTTAGGTCAGTCTTGGCTACAGAACAAGTTCAAGCCCAGCCTAGTATACAAAGAGACACTGTCTAAAAATAGTATGTGAAGCATGGATGGCAGTTTTATGAGTGTTTGACAAACTATTCTTTATATTTCTCAGTAGGTTTTTGATTTAGTTAAAATTACTTTGCTAAGACTTTTACAAATGCAAACCATAAACTACCTTGTTATAAGCCTACCCCAGAAGAAATATTTAGAAGGGAACTTCTACACAGCATAGCCTTCCAGGCCACAAAAAGTTAATTCCTTAGTGATGAGGCTAGGGAAACTGGAAAAAAAAACTTTCTGCCATAGAATGGTACAAGGAGAAGGATACTGAGAGTTTGGAATAAAAGTAAGTGAACAACTTTGGGCTAAAATGATAGGTTTATTTTTCTTGGGGAGGGGAGGTTGAGACAGGGTTTTTCTGTAGCCCAGGTTGTCCTGGAACTCACTCTGTAGACCAGGCTGGTGACAAACTCAGAAATTCACCTGCCTCTGCCTCCTGAGTGCTAGGATTAAAGGTGTGCACCATCACCACCACTGGGCAGTTTTATCTTTTTCAAAATGAAGGCATTCCCGGTTCTTTGGCTCTCAAACTTCTGGTGGAAGGGTAGGTTTCCTCTCGTTCAGGTGACAGCTGCCCTGATGAATAATGAGTGGGCATTCAGGTGAAACCATATGAGGGATTCTAGGCTAGTGCTTCTATTCCCAAGTTAAAAAAAAAAAAAAAGAGTTCATTCATCACCTCTCCTTCAAGAGGTTCTTGCTGAGTCTCAATTGAAGATTGATCCCAGCACTGAAGGGAAATGACACACAGACAACTAAATCTGATATTCCCCAATGGGCCCCTGGCCTCTGTGTTAATGCTAGCATACTGCTTCTTTCTCTTGGCCATCAAGTTGGAGGGACAGGTGACACAGGAAGTAGAAATGATCATCTGATTGTCTGCCGCAAGCTGAAAAAAAAAAAAAACCTACGTGGAGTTTGGAATGCAAAAAGCAGCACCATCCTTTTTCACTGTCCCATTCTCATTCCCTATACCACTTCACCATTCTAAAATATAGACTAATTTGCTGTCAATTTGTTGACCTACTTTAATGTACCAGACACTGTGTTAGTTCTTAGCATAGATCACATAGGAGAGCTCAGCAGTCCTGACAAGGAAATGACTGATAGAGGCATCTAGAGGGAAATGGGCCCTTGGCTGTCCAAAGTATTTGAACTATCTTACTATATTGGTTTGTTGTATAAAGTAGTCTTAACTATCAAATGTAGAAGATAAAAAAGGGGGTTGGAGAGATGGCTCAGTGATTAAGAGCGCCGCCTGCTCTTTCAAAGGAGTCAGGTTCAATTCCCAGCACCCGTACGACAGTTCACAACTATCTGTACTGCCAATTACAAGGGATCTGACAACTTCACACTAATGCACATGCACAGTGTGACAGGCCCCTAGCTGCTGCTACCACCCACAGTCTTTCTCCTCTCCCATCCTACCCTGCCACTATGAGACAATCAACCCTCTTGAATTTTCTTTTAATCACAGCACTTCTCCCACTCTGCATAAATATTTCCCACAGCCACCCTTACATACCGAGTCTGATTTTCAAGATCTCATTCCAACGTGCTTTTCCAGCTGGTTGAGCTCCATGCCTTTACTCTTCTTTGCCTGTGCTGACATTACCTGCAATGCCTCATCTTTGCCCATCAGATTCCTACTCATTCTCCCAAGGCCAACCTCAATTTTGTTCTCCTCTGTGAAGCCTTCCCAACTTCTCTCCCCTCACCTGTATGTTTCTATAGCATTTTATTCACAACAGTCACATGTTACCTCAAATTTTATGTTTATGGACTGAGGCATAACCAGTCTTTTTTTTTTTTTTTACTATTTTATAAACTAAGGCAGGGGACCATACCTCTCTCATTATTGCATTGTCCTAGTTTCATGTGCATGGTGGTTACTTCTGTGTCCTAACTAATGCCAAATAAATGCAGAAAGAAAGATGGCATGATGTATCCCAAACAGTATGAGGTTTGGAATCAGAAGGCCAGGTGGTACTACTGTCACTGACTTGAGGTGTCCCAATATGAGCTCATTTCTCCATCAGTGAAAGTGAACATAGCACTTCCTTTCCTATAGACTGTTCTAGGGAGGAGGCAGAAGTTGTAAAAGCCAAATGATGGAAGTATATAAGATGGTTAAAAGAAAAGCCATGTCTTTAGAATCAGGCTTTGCAAATCAGTTCCCTCTCCCTGATCCTTTGTACACATTCTATTTTATCTAAGAAAAGACCTGCCACGTTGTGGAGAAGAAAGGTAAATAGGGGAAACTGAATCATTAAAACTCAAGACTGCAGGCCAGAAGTTGCTGGGGAAAATAGCAGAAGCCAGAAGAAGCCACAAGAGAGTGCTGGCCTGGAACACTTGAACGGTAAGGATAATTCTATTCAGAGTGTCAACTGCTAGGCAAGCCTCCAAGCTCTGGCTTTTCAAGGAACAGTGTCATGGTAAAACCTCTTGACTCTCTCCCCAGGCTGAACTATGTAGTTACAACTGACCAGTTCTTAGGGCTGGGAATATAGTAGTAGAACACCCCACTAGCCTCTTCCAAGGCCTGGGGTTTCACTTCCAGCACTGGAAACAAAGCAAAGCAAAACAAAAAGTAGTCTGAGCAGCTCCTGCCTGTAGACTGCTTGTCTAATGCAGAGCCAAGGCCAGCCTTTGGAGCTGGCACTGTGCCTCCTGAATGAGAAACACAGGGACCATCACCCCAGTAGAGAAACACCCCCCCTCCCCTTCCAGAGTTGCCATCACTGGCTTTCTTTGTTAGAAGTTCTTTCCAGCTCCCATGCAGAAATCCTTGAGCTCTTTTTAGGGTCAGTCACACGCACCTGTCATTTGCATCTTTAGATCTCAGCAGAGGTTGATGTAGGAGAAGGTGAGAAAAGTCCATGGGATGAGATCAGTTAGCAGCTGGGAGTGGGGGAAATATCAGGCCCAGCCTGAACATTACACAGGGCCCTGCTGAGGAAAGGGTGCTGCAGGGCTCACTGGATCCTGAAGGCAAGTTAGGCTGAGTTTGGAGCTGGGGATGGTGGGTGGGAATCTTTCTGAGGCAGCAGACTGGTTGCTCTTCCTGTACTGAGCACTTACTCCTTAGGTCACTGGTCTCGCAATTTACACAAGGTCAAGAGGTCAAGAGAGTTCTCTTCTAAGCCAGCAAAAGCACATTTCCAAATTACCGGACTTTGGGAATGGTCAGACCTCATCTCCTTGGGAACATTTTCACTTCTTTACCCCCTGATATCATTTGCTAATTCTGTCTGCCTCCGCCTCTTGTTCCTCTCAGAAAGGCTCAAGATTTCAGGAAGCTGCAGCTCATGGGACAGGATGTGAAAGAGCGTGTGAAAAACTACTACTGTGCTTTAAGTACCTACACAAATGGCCCCAAGGGGAACTTCCCATCACCACCACCTCGCCCCACCTTGTTTTCTGGAAGGAAGGGCGGCTGGAACCTCTGAAAATTCCCAGTGCCTGCATCAGGGTGTTGGCTCTGCCACCCAAGTCCAACCTCCCCACCCCTCCCGCTGGGCTCTTGCTTTGGGTAGGCGGCCAGCTGCACCACGCCACAGGGGAAGAGGCGCAGGCACGCCTTAACACAGGGCCCTAGTCCCCGCGGCAAGCCACAAGAGACGTCTGGTGGCCCACAGCCCCCAGGAATGGACTAGCGCCATGCCCACTGGGGAAAGCATGGTAGCGAGCTCCAGGGTGCGGTGAGACTGAGGCTGACTGACCCCGCCAGCTGTGCACACAGGAGCCGCTAGCTGCGGCTTAACCGGCCTTACCGCCTCCACGTAGCCTTTCAGTCCCAGCCTGTGCAGGTCACCTCGTGGATGGTGATAGGGGCTCCCTGGCCACGGGGAGAGCTTTCTGGCCAGGCCCTGCCCGAGTGTGTTGAATTTGCAAGATGAACTCAGGAAGCCAGGCTCACACCGGAGCAGCAGCAGCACCTCAGGGCTCGGGTGGGATCAAAGGCGACTTTCTCTGGTATCGGAGTCATGTCCTGTCAGTGTGTATTTGCAATGCAATAGGTAAGACTGGAGCTTCCATTTGCTGTTCTTTCAAAGCCTAGCCCGCAGCACTTGTCTTCTAGGTATTCCCAGGTCCCTCTACCTTGCTGTTTCTCTGACCCTTTTCACATTCTATGTCCTCCCCACGCCTCTGAGTGTCTTCTCTTCCATCAGCCTCTTTTAAATCCTGACCAATGGTTGTGCAAAGTGCTGAAAGGACAGATCTTGAACAACCACCACTGCTGCTACCTAGCGGATATTTGCCAAACATTCAGTGGTACATACAAACCAGCTTTTAGCAGATATGGCCTCATTTGCAGATACTGTAGGTGTGGTAAGAATGTGGGCTTTGGAAGCTACCTGCCTTAGAATCCTTAGTCCTGCAGATGACCCATCATAGGGAATTTGGCAAGTCACTGGATCTCTTTGTGCCCCAGTTGCTTCACCTCTGCTATGAAGCTGGTGCTTTCTATGAGTTACTGTGAGGATTAAATGAACACTGACTGAAACAGGTCTGGTTGTGGTTTACACGGTTACGATTAGATACTACTGTATAGAAGAGGAGACTAAGACACAGTGACACTTGCTCAAGGTTGAGTGTCCACTACAAGGCAGAATCAGGGTTCATATGTAGGTCAGTTTTAGGCCTTCATCTACTACGGGCCACACAAAGGCTTGCACACACACAAGTATGACGGTAGCATGAATATTCAGTGATTCTGTTAAGCAAGGGATAGGACAATAAAGTTAAAAAGTTGCTAACTTGGCCAGAGTCTAAGAAGGATTTTAATAAATTAACAACTTCCCAATTTTATTTGTGTTTTTAAAATGACACAACAGCAATTACAAGGAAAGAGTCGGTTGGCAAACACCAGGTTGGTAGTTGCCTTTACGTTTGCATCTTATTCTCCATGTTGGTTATCATGATGCTTGTTAGTATTTAGGCAGCCTGCTTCTAGGTTGCCTAGCAACCTTTGATGTCATCATGTGTCACCAGCCTGTGAGTCTGAGACCAGCTTGGTCTATAGAATGAGTTCCAGGACAGCCAAGGCTACACAGAGAAACCCTGTCTGGAACAACCAAAATAATAGTAATAATAATAATAATGATAATAATAATGAGGGCAGTGATCAAGAAAGACACTTGATGTTGACCTGACACCCCTCCCCTCTTTACACACATATGCATAAAAATAAATGAAGGTTTTATTTTCTTTCAGCAGAATTGAGTGTATAAAAATTCTGAATGCCTCTCTGCTTTGCCCATGTTAGTGTTAATGATTTATAAAAGGTAAAGCAACAGGCTGGAAATAATGCATATACAAATTTAGTGGTGAGTCCAAGTTATTAGAAGCCAGAGATAAGTCTTTTGTCGTGAGAGACCAGTTTATTCTCTGGTACCAAGGCTTCCATGAGCGGCTCATCCTCTCCTCAGCATGGATTTTCCCAAGGGAAATTATAATCCCTTTGGCCCCTGTTACATAGATACAATGCACAGTGATAAAATCAAAGTAATTAGTATACCTACCACTTTAAACATTTACAGTAATTTATTGTAGATTTCAAAATAACATAAAAGAGGATTTTTGAATGCTCTCAACATGAGACAAAGAAACTGTTTCTAAAAGAGGAACTATTTTTGTATTTTTATTTTTATTAATTACAGTTTATTCACTTTGTTCCCCCCTGTAGCTCCCTTCTACCTCCCCCCTCCCAACCCCATCCTCCCTCCCCCTTCTCCACCCAGGCCCCTCCCCCAGTCCACTGATAGGGGAGGTCTTAAGAGGAACCATTTTTTTTTAATTTTTTTTATTTTTTGTTATCAATCACAGGTTAGGTACTTTGCATCCCATGCCCAGCCCGCCCACTCCCTCCCACCCTCCCCAACCCTCCCTCATCTCCTCCCCGCCCACTCCAAGTCCACCAGCGGGGGAGGACCTCCTCCCCTTCCATCCAACCCCAGAAGAGGAACCATTTTAAGTCTTGCAAACTGTAGGCTAAAAAAGACAAGGCCTATTCTAACCTCTCAAGTATATATTTTTTCTATGCAGATACATGGGACATTAAAATGACTAGCAGCAAAGCACATAGTCAATGCCTTCTGCTTTTTCTTGATAAGGTGCTGACAAGAGTGGTTCTTATTTTCCTCCCACTCATCTTTCTAGTGCTGGGCATGGCAAGATTTCTACTGGGAGTGCTCATTTGTATTATGGAAGCCTGGCTCTGCTCTCAACAGCTGGGGAATGCTTATTTGTCTTGCCTTGTGAGTTGTTGTGTCTTGTGGTAAGGGAATTTTCTAGCCGTGGAAAGGGGAAGGATGTAGCTTTACAATTCTGAAGATCAGAAGATGTAGGATTGGAAAAGGACATGAACTGGAATTTTGGATTGTGATAAGGAAACATTCAGGTGCCAGGTCTCCCCTAAGCACTCCGTTGCTAGAAGGATTAGGCCCTAGATCTCTGTGGAAGCATCACTGTTAGTATTTAGATAAAAATGCCATGCACACAACCAATCTTAAATCCATTGAGATTTATTGGATGGAGATGGAGAGAAATAGGGAAGGAGACACAGAGAGAGACAGAGAGAGAGAGAGATGGTGGTGTGAGGGCACCCAACAGAGAGAGGAGAGAGAAAGCAAGAGAAGGGAAGAGCAAGAGAGCAAGAGGAGGGGGTAGTGGCCAACTATGTACATGGCACAGATGATGTCATAGGACACAGGTACTGGCATAAGACGTTGTCAGGACCCTGAAGGTCCCTAAGGGAAAGCAAGTTGAATTGCCTGCACAATGTAACAATCACCCTGGGACTGCAGCTGCTGATGCCTACCCTGTTGTACTGAGAGTTGGCAAAACAAACAATCAAAAACAATGTTTTTTGATACTGTGATGTTGAGCCTGTGGCCTTGTACACACTAGGCAAGTGCTCCACTACCATTGAGCTACGTCTCCCACTCAGTTCTGTTTCAAGGCAACTTGTATGGGATTTTCAAATGTACCTTCTTGGAACTGTGTACTCTGCCTTTTTTCTTTTGCCTCCTGGTTCTTTTTGTCTGTAGTACAAATAAGATGTTCAAATGAGCTGGAGACTGAATCACATTAACTCTAGCAAGTGCCAGGCCAAGAAAGATAATGAGGTCTATTTTAACCTCAAACACATATTTTGGTATGTTTTTTTTTTTTCTCTGCAGTTAACATCGAAGAATCAAATGACTACCAGCAAAGTAACTATTTGATACCTTTTGGGTTTTCATAATAATATGTTCACAGGATGTGTTCATATTTTCCTGAGCTTGAGTCTTGCTCATCTGCTAAGCACTGGGTATGTGATACATGTCAGTCCTTTTTTTTGTTTTTTGTTTTTTTTAATGTCCCAGGTATGGAGCCCAGAGTCTCACACATGTTAAGTAAACACTCTTTCAGTGAGTATTTTGATTTGAGACGTATATCAATTCCCAGTGACATAAGGCATCTGAATTATGATGTGTAGGCTCTAACTTTACTTGCTCCCCAGTTTTATTTTTACATTCACTAATTTATTTATTCATTTTACGTCCCAGTTACAACCCCCTCCCTTCTCTTCTCCCTGTCCTACCCTCTCTCCCTCTTCTCTTCCCTCCCCTGTTCCTCAGAGAAGGGGACACCCCCACTAATCCTCCCCAGCTCATCAAGTTGAATCAGGACTGAGTGGATTGTCTTCCTCTGTGGTCTGGGGAGGCAGCCCCCTCACGGAGAGGTGATCAAAGAGCCAGCAACTGAGTTCATGTCAGAGACAGTCGCCTCTCCCCTTACTAGGGAACTCCCATGGAGACTGAGCTACCCGTCGATTCCATCTGTGTAGCATTGTCTCCACTTTTTTGTACCTGTTTGTTTTTGTTTTGTTTTTCAGCAAACTCTATAACAATCCTTGAGACCTCTATAGCCTTGGGAAGTGTATAGCACGTGAAATTGATTTATTATGCTCAAAGCAAATGCATAACTAAAAAGAAAGGTAGTCAGTAAAAAGTTGTAGAAGTAACATTGTGGCAGGAAGTAGCAAGATGGCCAGCTGATGCCAGGCAGTAGGCAACCTGCTGCCACCTCAGTTGCTCCAACTGTCATCTTTCAGTTTCTTTTCTCACTAAAGGAATTCCTCCTGAGCACATTCCCTTAGTTATACTCAATAGTATTGTGCCCAAATCACGAGTCCCCAAAAGACCACCACCAGGAGATGAGTCCGTTGCAAATCACATGAGGATCTTTTTATTATAAATCATTACAAGCTGTAGCTTGGGCCCACAGCCCCCACCGCTAAAGCGGTGAAGAGCCGAGAGCCCTGTGCTCAGGTTAGTTGGGTAATTTAAAGATTCTGGTTCCTCCCAGCATGCCCAAGGCAGGGGCAATTCCTACCTGGCAAGCATCTATTGGTTGAAGTATTGCATTTTGAATTGATTGGCTATAGGAACCAAACCATTAATCCCTCCCTCTGGGAATGGGCCAGTTTTCTAGCAACTGTATCTCTAGTATGTGGGTAAAGAATGTGGTAAGGCAAGTTCTTCCCCTCAGAGCATTACTGGACCTCCCCACCCAACTATTTTAGGCCTTAAGCACTAAAAATAGCCACCTTTAATCTCTTGGTCTCTCAGTATTCACAGACTATTACTTATATTGCTGTTTGGACTAATTAATTGATTCACATTCTACTTTCCCTTTCATTCTTGTGTGGAATTGTATTTTATAAATTGCAAAAGTAGTTTATAGCCTTTGTACTAAGATAAATGGAACTGAGGTATAACAAGGAAAGTGAAGTTCTCTGATCTGTGCTCTGAGGTAACCACAGTTATGAGGTGTGCATGTGTGAGTGAATGCATATGTGTGCTCAAGAGTGCCTGCATCTTTCCCTCCCCCACCTTTCTCTCTTCCTCTTTCTGTGTGTTTATTCTTCCTTGCTTTTTCTGTGTTCAAACATTCATTAAATGGGGCTATTTTCTTTGCTATGCTCTCTCCCTCTATCCTGCCCTTTTATCTCCCTCTCTTCTTTCCCTTTAACTAGACATAAAATCAGTACTTTGAAATGATTTTTTTAAATAATTTTTTTTATATTAATCACAGGTTATTTACTTTGTATCCCAGCCATAGGCCCCTCCTTCATTCCCTCCCAATCTCCCCCTCCCTCCCTCATTTCCTCCCTGCCCCTTTCCAAGTTCACCGATGGAATGATTTTTAAAAAGCCATCTTTAAAATCAGGTTGTCTGTGAGAAGGAAACCTGTACCCAAGAGAATAATAGAATATGGACTCTGTCCTTTTATACTGTTTGCTTTTTCTCCTTTCCTTGTACCATGGGCATGAATTACAAAAACCCAAATTTCTCTCCACCAATTTTCCTTGAAGACAATTCTCAATGAAGTTCTGAATGAAATAAGGTACAATTTTTTAGAAACACTTGTGCTAGATCATTTTATCAACTTGACACAAGCTAGGATCACCTAGGAAGAAACTCCCAAGTGGAGTGGTCTAGACTAGGTTGATCTGTGGGCATGCCTGTGAGGGATTTTAACTGGTTTAACTGAAGTGAGATGAGAAACCTTGGGTGATGGTGACACCATTTTGTGGGAGAATAGACTGAAAGAACAGGAAAGTGTGAGCTGAGTATGGCAGGCATTTTTTTTCTCTGTTCCTGATTCTGGATTTGATGAGACCAGTCAGCTCCCTCAAGCTTCGATTTTTGTGCATTTCTACCTGTGATGGACAATAACCTGGAACTGTGAGCCCAACGAAATGCTTTCTCCTCTAAATTGCTTTTTTTCTCTTTTAGGGATTTTTTTGGTGGGTAAGATGGATTGGTGGATAAAGGCACTTGCCAGCCAAGACTGATGGCCTGAGTTTGATTTCTGGATGCCATATAGTGGAGGGAGAGAACCAACTCTCAAAAATTGTTTCTCTGATAGAGATAATCTAGAACCCCTGCACGGATGTAACACATGGCAGCTCAGTCTCCAAGCGGGTTCCTAGTAAGGGAAACAGGAGTTTTCTCTGATATGAACTCAGTGGCTGGCTCTTTGGTCACCTCCCCCTGAGGGGAGAACAACCTTACCAGTCCACAGAGGAGGACAATGCAGCCAGTCCTGATGAGACCTGACAGGCTAGGGTCAGATGGAAGGGGAGGAGGCCCTCCACTATCAGTGGATTTAGAGAGGAGAATGGGAGGAGATGAGGGAGGGAGGGTGGAATTGGGAGGGAAAAAGAGAGGGGGCTATACCTGGGATACAAAGTGAATAAATTGTAATAAATAAAACAAAATAAATTTTAAACATAAATAAAAAGAAAATAAAACAAATGACACTTGGCAAAAGTTGCTGGGCATTTATTGGGGCAGTATGTAAATGTTCTTCCTTTGTGTTGAGATGTTTGGTTGTATTTTTCCTATGGTACCTTTAAAGGTCAGTGGTTGTTTTGGAGCAGACTCTACAGGCATGGAACATACAATAAAAATAACTTTCTCCTCTAGAAAAAAATGTTCTCTGACTTCAAGATATACCATGACACATGAGATAGACAGATAAATAGACACACAATAAATATAATTAAATGTTTAAAAATTACTTTTAGCTTTAATTATATGTTTTATGTGTGTCTCTATGTGGCTTTTTGCACATGAAAGTAATGACCATGGTGGCTAGAAGAGGGCATCAGATCTGCTGGAGCTGGAGTTACAGGCAGTTGTGAACTGTCCAAGATGGGTTCTGGAAAGCGAACTTGGAATGTCTGGTAGAGCAACAAGCACTCTTAAGCACTAAGCCATCTCCCTGACTCCCCTGAGTTGCTTTTGTTAGGGTATTGTACCACAGCAACAGATGACAAACTAAGAAAACACACTACTTACATTCCTGGACAATACTGTGTATAGAAGCACTCTGCAAGAGAAGTTTAATCTTTATCAAGAGTTAAGCTTTCTGACTCAGATCATTGTTGAACAGGTTCTCCAGCTACATGGTCTTCTGGGGTCTTTGAGATCATAAAGTGTGGAGAGCTGTTTGTTTGTCAAGTTGCTTTGTTATTGAGTATTCAGCAAAACACATGTTTTCACCCTGGCCTTCACCTTGAGACAGAGATAAGAGGATGTTTCACCATGTTCCTTAGAACTTGTTTGTGTGACCTTGTACCATATCTGCTACAGGGAAATAGTTTTAGAAACCAAGTTTGGCAGTTCCACGAACTTCTTTCTTGATGTGACTTGTTTTGCTTAGCCTATAAAAGGCATTGTGGAATAAATTCGTACTGCAGTGCCATTTCAAGATGATCCTATGTCTAGTGTGATTTGCTTTAATTATTTCAATCCTTACTTACCACTCAGGAACTGTTCGACTCTGCCAGCAGGCTTTGGCAATGAAAGTTATAGCACAGTCTTCTCCTTTGCAGAAGGGCAACATCCTGACCCTGTTCTATTGAACACTGGCAGAGTACCCTATTATGGCACCTACCTTTGAGTTTCTAAAATGTACCCTTACAAGGCAATATCATTCTTGTTGAGAACCTCTGCTAAAACTGTTGCTTTGCTAGGAGTATTCTGACCACCCATGTGTGCAAAGCCTGTTCTTCTTTGCTCTCTTTTTGAAATCAATTTAAATGGCATCTCTCTTCCCCAGATTGTGGTCTTGGCTGTCCACAATCTACATCACCCCCTTTTGGTGCACTGCCAAGCCTTTAGTACACCCTACACTTTTCTTTCTTTCCCTTTATCTTTAGTTGTTCTATTTTTATATAATTGTCACCCAGTTACACCTAAAAACTGACTCCCAATGACCTAGAAGGAAAATGAGCATTTAACATCTCTCCTCCTTGACAGCCTTTCTCTAAACTGTTAATCTTCCTCCCTTGGTTAATCTCCTATGACCGTTTCTCAGTAGTTGATTTCAGCCTGTCAAGTTGACAATCAAGATTAATCATTACTACCATTCATCTGTTTTGACTCCATGAACAACAGATCCTGTTTATGCCCTAGACTCCCTGGGGGGGGTGTCAAAATCTCACACTACCTTCTGTGGTGGTTTGAATGAGGTTGCTCCATTATAGGTTCATATACTTGAATACTTGGTTTCCAGTTGGTTAAACTCTTTGGGAAGGATGAGGAGGTATGGCCTTGTTGGAGGAAGTGTATTAGTGGGGACAGGCTTTTCTATTTCCAGTTACTTCTCTCTGCTTCAGAATTGGGTCTCAAGATGTGATTTCTCAGATATTGCTCTGGCAACATGCCTGCCTGCTGCCATGCTCCCAAATATATCAACCAATAGGGCTGGTGAGATGGCTCAGCAGGTAAATGCACTTGCCACCAAGCCTTATGACCTGAGTTTGATTCCCAGGATGGAAGGAGGGAACTGACTTCCTTGAGTTGATTTCTGACCTACATACATATGTGCTCTCTCCAATTGCTTTTAACTACTGAGCAATCTCTTCAGCCCCCGACATCTCTTTTCAATCTTGTACTATAATGAGGGGCAATAATAAATTTAAGTAAAAAATGAAGTACATCAGCCAGTAGATTTACAAATAACCAAGCCACTTTCATCCCTAGTTCACTATTCCTATCAGTGAATTCTATGAAACAGTCAGAGAACAATTGTGATATTTTATGTTCTGTTCAGTTAAATATAGACCCAACTCATATGGCTATAATGACCTTGATATACTATCAGGCTACTTTGAAAAAAGAAAATTACAGATTGTCCTCTGTCATGAACATACATGGAAAATTCCAAAATAAAATATTTATGATAAATATTAATTTATCTTAGTAATAAAATGAATTTAATATTAGAAAAATCTATTAATTTAATAAACTACGATAATAGAACCAAGGAGTTCAAACTAGCACCTCTTTTTATGTAACAACAATGAATGAAAAAAGAGGACATGAATTTGAAAGAGAACAAAGAGAAATATATGGAGGGTTTAAAGGGAAAAAGGGAAGGGGAAAATGATGTAGTTATGTTATAATCTCAAAAAAGTAAAGAAAAAAATATTAGATTTTATGCTAGATGCAGTGGTGCACATTTGTAATCCCAGCACTCAGAGAGGCAGAGGCAGGGAGATTTCTGTGAGTTTGAGGCCAGCCTGGTCTACAAAGTGAGCCCAGGATAGCCAAGGCTACACAGAGAAACTCTGTTTAAAAAAATCTTAGGGTTGGAGTGATGGCTCAGAGGTTAAGAGCACTGTCTGTTCTTCCAGAGGTCCTGAGTTCAATTCCCAGCAACCACATGGTGGCTCCCAACCATCTATAGTGAGAACTGTTGCCCTCTTCTGGTGTGCAGGTGTATATGCAGCAGAACATTGTATACATAATAAATAAATTTATAAAAAAATCTTTAAAAAATTTTTAAGTGTGTGTGTGTGTAGATAAATACATATAAGTATAGTTGTCTTCAGAGGTCAGAAAAGAACATTAGATACTTTGGAGCTAGAGTTACATACAGGTGCCTCATGTGTGTGCTGGGAATTGAAGTTGGGTCTTCTGGAACACTAGTACATGCTCTTAACTACTGAGCAATCTCTTCAGCTCCCTGGCATCCCTTTTCAATCTTGTACTATAATGAGGGGCAATAATAAACACTGTAACAACAATAGAAAATAAATAAAACGTAAAGATCAATTGAAATGACCTATGATGTATTGTCTACAATGCATCTTGTAAAAATACAAGATAATATATATTAACTATTGAAAAAGAAGGGCTAGTTGACAAGGCTTAGAGATATACAAGAGCAATATAAAATAATCAGTACTGCAACAACTTGAGCATAGAGTAGCAGCAAAACCTAAAGCTATCAAAAAATAACGAGACAAAAAAAAAAGTGTAGGTCCTATATACACAAACAATAAAAACAATAAATTTGCTCTCTGAAATATATTTGTATTTGCTCTGTTTCTCATTGCTGTAACAAAATACTCAACATAATCAACTTAATGGAGGAAAAACTCATTTTCCTTCATAGTTTCAGGTTGATTTCCATTCATCATGATAGGAAGAGCAGCTTCATGGTGACCAGAGTGTAACAGAGTGGCTTGTTCCCATAGCAGCAGGTAAGAACCAGAGAAAGCAGGTTGGAAAACAGAAACATGTACACCTTTCAAAGGCCCTTCCCCAGTCATCTACTTCTTCTAGCCATCTACTCTTGGCAGCAGGAACCTTTACCCACTGAACCATCTGACAGGCCCCTCAAAGTGGTTTTGTTAGTGAAATATGACAAGTACTTGCAAACTTTGGAAGACATAATGAAAAAAATAGCAAAACCAAAACAACATAAGTAACCTCTTTATGACCTTGTGTAGTTAAGAAAGATTGTATAAAATACAAATTGGTAAAATCTTGATATATTGTATTACATTAGAAAGTTTAAACATGGGGCTGGAGAGATGGCTCAGGGTTAAGAGCACTGACTGCTCTTCCAGAGGTCCTGAGTTCAATTCCCAACAACCACATGGTGGCTCACAACCATCTATGAGATCTGGCGCTCTCTTCTGGCGTGCAGTTGTACATGCAGACAAGATTTATTTATTTATTATTGTATACATAATAAATAAATCTTAAAAAAAGAAAGTTTAAACATTTGTGTGTAAGAAAATAAATCACACAGTGATGAAAACAAGCTATAGACTAGGAAAAGACATTTGCAACACCCTAGCTGCTACCTAAAACTTTCTTTTTGTGGTGCTATGGGTGGGACCAAGGGCTTGTGCACTGTAGGCAAGTACTCTACCATTGAGATACAACCCAAGTATCTTACACTTCATCTTCCTCTGAAGAGAATATTCTCTATATAAATATGCATTTGCCTTCCTCCTTCAACTCATTAATGTCTATCCAAATGTCACCCCAGAGAATCCTTCCTTGAACAGCCTGTTGATGACACCACCACTTTATTCCCCTGTTTTGTCTCCATAGCACATACTCTGCTCACTGTCTGTAACCTATTTGCTCTATTATTTACTGTCTCTTCATTAGAAATCATCCCCTTGAGAGTGGAAGCTTTGTTTCCCTGGCTGCCATATCCTTTGGTTCTCAAATAATGTCTGGTACATAGCATATACTAATGAAATACATACTTGTCATGAGAATGAATGCATGAATATAAATGATAATGATTCATATTCAGAATATGTAGAGTCTACATCCATTAAAAATTAACAAGTGCTTTGAGAGGAAAATTGTCAAGGGCTGTGGGCAAGCTGTTCACAGAAGAGGAAATCTGAAGGGACAATAATATATGGAAACATTTGATATGACCTATAATCAGAAAAAAATGCAAAATTAAATAATAATGACTACCTCAGACCCATGAGATTGTTAAAAATTAAAACTGGATAATCTTTGTTATCTCTAAGGACTTTTTGGAAAAGGGAACTGTCCCCTGTTAGTTGGAGCACCCAAGTGTCTTGAAGGAGAATCTAATAGCATATAATAAAGTTCAAGTTAAAAATATTTTCTAAGACCCAAAAGTGCTACTTCTAAGATAGTGTATGGTGGCACATGCCTTTAATCCCAGCACCGTGGAGGCAGAGGTAGAAGGGTCATAAGTTGGAGGCTAGCCTGGGCTATATATTAAGTTTTTGGTTAGTCTGGACTAGACTCAGTTTCAGAATAAAAGAAAATGGAAGTGCTATTTCTTAGAAATTATGATAGAGCTATTTTTTTCATATCTGAGTGATGAGAGCACACTGGATTGTTTATAGTAAAATAGTTTGTACTGGAAAATGACTGTGTAGAACCCTAATGAACAGTATCAGTAGAAAAGAAAAGGAAACCATGCTAAATTCATATGGTAGGATATTCTGTGACAGTAAAAATGTACCTGGTTTATCAAACTATACATAAAGAGGAGGAGAACAATAAACACATTGGGCATAGACATCAAATTGCTTAAAAACTAAGTCCAGTATTTGTTATCTGTATATGTTATTATTATTATTTGGTGGTGGGGAGGTTACAAGGTAGGAATGGCCATGGAAAGACTGGGAAATGAGTGTTATCAGGGTGCATGATGTGAAATTCCCACAGAATCAATAAAAATGTGTTCAAAAAATCACATTGCAGAATAAATACTACATTCTATTGAGTAACGCTCTGAAACAAAGAAAACAGATGTCAGTAGGTAGAGGACCATATGGAAGATTGTGGTTACATGCACAGTGAGACAGTGTCATGAGATGGGAGGACGCTATATAACAGGGGACTTCAAGTACATGTTCTTTTGTACTTCAAAAAGAAGCCAATATTTGAGCTCGTCATGACACATGCCTTATACCTAGAACTTTGGAAGAAAAAGTAGGATGATAACTATCCCTAGGCCAGCCTTGTTTACATAGGGAGACCCTGTCTCAAAACAGGCCTGGGGATGTATCTCAGTGGTAGAGTGTTTGTATGGTATTGTAGGGCCCAAAAATGATTTACACGACTCAGACTCTGAGAGTATACAAAAACAAGAGCAGATTTTATTAAGCGATGAGTTCTAGCATGCTGGCATCAACCATTCTAAAAATGGTGACCCTGAGATAAAGGCTTTTTAAAGGGAACTGGGGATTTCCAGGAGTGATGAGCTAATCTCTGTTTTGCTTGGGGAGCTAAGGAGCAGTTACATGAGGCAAATGTGGATTGGTAGCAGCCGGGTGGCCTGTCATCTCAAGCAACATTTTCCAGGCCTTTTAGCCACATACGGTTGCACTTGTAACTGATAGGCTCAGGTTTACCCAGGACCTTTCAATGGCTTTTCCTGGAGCTAGGGGATATCTGCAGGCCAAGATGGAGTCTAGAGACAAAACGAATCTCTCTTATTCTCTCAGTATATGCACACCCGTGGGCTTAATCTCTAGCACTTCAAACAAACAAACAAACAAACAAACAAACAAATGACAAATAGAAACAACCCGAAGATTGCTATAGATAAGTTTATAACATGACTTCTTTTTATTATTTCCTTAATATGTACTGACAATGATTCATTTCAAAAGTTTTCATTAGTTCAGTATCATATATTTGGGTGTGTGTGTGTGTGTATTGTAAAGAGTCTAAATTGAGCTAGGTGTGGTGGCATACCTCCTAGGACATCGAGGCTGAGTCAGGAGGATCATGAGTTTGAGGCTAGCCAAGTCTCTATAGGGAGACCCTGTCTTAAAAATTAAATTAGAGGGAGGAGCAGCCTTGCTAGGCCACAGAAGAGGACATTGCAGCCATTCCTGAAGAGATCTGATAAGCTAGGGTTAGATGGAAGGGGAGGAGGTCCTCCTTTATCAGTGGACTTGGAAAGGGGCAGGGAGGAGATGAGGGAGGGAATGAGGGATACCGAAGGAATGCGGGAGGGGGCTATGGCTGGGATACAAAGTTTATAACCTGGGATTAATATAAAACAAAAATATAAAAAAACATAAAAAACATAAATTAAATTAGTATATAAAAATAGAGAAAAATAAATAGCACAGTTTGATGATATTTTCTATCTTGTTTCTGCGATATTATCCCCACTGTTATTTTCTCAACAGGGATCACCCTGTCCTTTAGCTTGAATCTCAGCTTAATTAGGGATAGGGCTCAGAAAACCTGCTGTAGAATTGGTGAGATGGCTCAGTGGATAAAGTTGCTTGCTGCCAAACCTGATGAGCTCACTTCCATCCCTGGTACCCACATGCTGAATAAAAAAATACAACTCTTCTTTTAAAGATTTCTTTATTTTACATATGGGTGCTCTATCTGCATGTACACCTGCGTGGCAGAAGAAGGCACCAGATCTCATTATAAATGGTTGGGAGCCACCATGTGGTTGCTGGGAATTGAACTCAGGACCTCTATACAGGGCAGGGCAGGCAGTGCTCTTAACCACTGAGCCACCTCTCCAGCTCAGAAATACAACTCTTGAAAGTTGTTCTCTGACCTCCATATGTTTATCATGACCCATGCATGAACACACACACACACACACACACACACACACACACGGAATAAAAACAAAAAGGTGGTGGTGAGGGAACATAGTACAAAGGAGCAGATAACAAATGGGCCATATGATCTCTGGTGGTTTGAATGATAATGTCCTTCCAGGCCATGGTTTTTTAATAGGAATTCCTAGCAGTAGCAATGTTTGGGCGGCTTAGGAGTCCTGGCCTTGCTGGAGGAAGTACATTGCTAGGGAGAGGTTTCAAGAGCTTTAAGATTCTTACCATTTTAAATTCACTCTGTTTCCTGTTTGTGGCTCAAGATGTAAGCTTTCAGTTTCCAGTTCCATCTGCCATGCCTGCTTGTTGCTTCCTTACTGGGTGGGTGATGGACTCTAATATTGCAATTGTCAGCCCCAAATTAAACCCTTCCTTCTGTAAATTGTCCTTGTCATGGTGTTTTATCACATCAATAATAAAGCAACTGACATGTGTAACTCTGATACACGTACTCATGGCTGTCATTGAACAGTAAAGCAATGTGCCGAGATTCCTGGTCCCTGATGTCTGCATTCTTTATTTCAGTTGTTCAATAGAGCACCAATCTAGGCACTGTTGCAGAGACATTTTGGAAGTGTGACTAGGTTCCAAATCAGTTGACCTTAAAATGGGGGGGGGGGACACATTGTCCTTGGTAGGTTTGAAATATTCGAATCTTTAAAGTAAATCAGACTTTCTCTTTCTCCAGGAAGAGAAATTCAAATTGCTAAAGAATTTTAAAGAAGATAAAATGGATCTATACTAAGGAAAGTAGGCAGCCTCCAAGAGTTAAGAGCATCCCAGGGCTGAAGTCCAGTATGAGACTGAGCATCTATGTTGCACCAGTTCAAGGTACTACTTTCTGGAAACAACCATGTGAGCTTCCTAGAGAATTCTGAGGGTGTGTTAACACGTGCCTGTAATCCTAGTATGGGGATCTGTAAGCAGGCATCTCTACGGCCAGCCCCGAGGGACCTGACGAACCAGGTATCTGTGAAGCCACCTAAGGCCCACCTGGAACCACCTGCGCATGCTTTGGGTCACCTTATAAGAGAACTAGAAGCTCCTTCTCTCTCTCTTTCTCTTCTGCCCTGCCCAGAGATGGTCTTTGTAACCTTTTCCCCTTCCCTTTCCCACTTCCTTCCCCCCTTCCCTTAATAAACCTCCCACGTGAAGCCAGTCTCATGGCGTGATTTGTGAACCCGTGTAACTCTGTTGTGCAATCCTAACATTGGTGCCATTGCAAGACTGAAGCAAGAGGATTATTAATCTAAGGAATGCTTGGGGTTACAGTGAACCCTATGCCAAAATGAATAAATAAATAAATAAATAAATAAATAAATAAATAAATAAATAAAATGAAATGACAGAAAGAGAAAAAGAAGAAAAGAAAGGAGAAAGAAAGGCATTGAGCATCAGATGAAATGGTTGTTTCAGCTCCAGCCAAAACTTTTGAGTTTAGCCTAGTGGTGCCCTTCTAAATCCCGCTGAGACCTAAAAAAACAATGAGATAATAAACTTGTGCTGTATTGAGTCACTTAGTTGTGATAATTTGTTACACTATAGGAAATGGATATGAACAGCCACCAACGATAAATGAATGAGTAAGGGAAGCTGTATTCCTCCCTTTTATTGAAAATAGATTTTTGTCTCATATAATATGTTCTGATTACTATTTCCTCTCCCAAGGTTCCTCCCAGGTCCTCCCCACCTCCTTTGCCATCCAGATCTAACCTCTTTCTGTCTCTCATTAGAAAACAAACACGCTTCTATGGGATAATAATAAAGTATAATAAGATAAAACAAAAATATTGGAAATGGAAGAAACAAGCAAACACAAAAAAAAGAGCTGAAGAGAAGGTACAAGAAACAGGGAACCATGTGTCTGCACACTGAAGAATCCTATAAAAACACAGAAGTGGAAGCCATAATATATATGAAAAGGATCTGCAGGGTAAAAAAGAAAAATATATAAAATAAAAATAATAAAATAAAACTATTTTTTTAAAAAAGAAGAGTCCAGAAATGACATTATGAGACAAGGAACTGTCAAAGATGCCATTGGGTTCATTTTCTGTTGGCCATCTACTCGTGAGCATGCAGCCTACCTTTAAGAGTTTGTTTCCCCAGTGAGACTCCCTTGGAGGAAACTAAATTTTCATTTGCAAGTGGTTATCAACAGGGGCTTGCTTTGGGTTAAGGATGGGGACACGTGTCCACTTCTCATCTCAGTTCTAGGATCCGAAGTGGTGCAGACCTGTGCAGCCCCTGTGCGTGCTGAAGGAGGCTGTATTCTAATAAAACTTTATTTATATATGGACATTACATTTTGAACTTCATATGATGTTTATATGCTAGAAAATCTATCTTTTACATTTCCCCTGAATCATTAAATATACTATAGTGGCTATTTTTGGTTGTTAATTCGACTACATACAAAATTAACTAAACCCCAAATGATCGGGTACATCTGGGAGAAATTTTTTTCTTAATTAAATCTTTTGAAGTGGGAAGACCCTCTTCTAATCCAGGTCTTTGATGTGGGAAGATCCACCTTTAATATGGGCCACTTCTTCTGCTGGCATTCTATAAATAAAGGACCTGGAACAAGGAAGCCTGCTTTCTGCCTGCTTGCTGTCACTCTTGCTGACAAGTCAGTTCCTTCACTGGCATTAGAGCCTACTTCTTTGGAATTCTGGTGTATACTGAAGACCAGCTGAGATATCTAGCCTCATGGACTAAACAACTACTGGATTCTCAGACCTTCAATTCATAGGCATTGTTGAATTAGCTGAACCACATCCTGTAAGTTATTCTAATAATCCTCTTTCTCTATTTAGAGAACGATTGATTCTAAAAGTTTTATTACTTTAGAAAACCGTGACTAATACATATATAAATGCCATTTTAACTCATGAGCTGAAGGTAAAAAACAAACAAACAAACAAAAACCAGCAGTAAAACAGATTCAGGCTATGAGCTTTGCTAATAGTTTTATCACATCAGATTTAAGAGTTGCTGTATTTTTCTTTGGTCAAACCCTCTAAAAATTTTTATGTCTCATGGGAATCTGGAGACTAGTCTTTTTAAACATTCTTTTCAGGATTTGAAAAGAATTTAGGGTCATTTTTTTTCCATATGGCACTGCAAGCATCACAGCTTATGTCCAAATACCTGTGTTTTAAAATTGCTGTCGCTGAAGACTAGGAACTGAACCTAGGCCTGACATATCCTTAGCATGAGCTCTGACACTAGTATTACATCCCCACCTACACAGTATATTAGAAAACATTTCTAATGAGCTAAACTCTTAAAGGCCAAAACAATTAAATTTATATATAAATTTCTATCTTTCAAAGAGGCTTAAAGGAACATTGCCAATGCTAATGAAAATATTGTAGTTTTAAAATTTATTTTATGGGCCCCAAGGAAGTACTCTTCATTGCTTTGATTTATAATCCTAATTAGTTGACAAATATGCATGGCCTTTCCTAAGAGACATTAATTAGTGTGGGTGTTATTAATCTTCTGGTCATTCGTAGTTTCCCAATATCTGCTGTATCATGCATCAACTTTTTTATCATTTAAGGAAATTGCTAAACAGGAAATTAGAGTGCTATATCTAAAATTTCCTTACTTGGAATGGACAGATAAAAGCAGGTATGTGAAACTCTTAGAGACAGCAGTTCATCAGTATAAGACAGACATATGTCTATGAGGTACTAGGACATCCATGATGAGACAACCTGGAGCTGGTTTACTACAGAGCAGCGTTGCATCCCCCTGCTCTATTCTACAATTCTCTGATGTCTCATATCTCTACTATCATACTACTATGATTTTCAAAAATTCACCGTTAACAAAACTTAGATGCTTGGCATATCACAGTTAATACAATTAACTCTAATTCTATGCATTTTCCTGAAAATGACATGATTTTGCTCTTTAGGCTACATAAAAGTCTCTGTATGTGTTTGTGTGTATGTGTGTGTGTGTGTATTTGTACACCTAGCCTGATTCCATAGCTTGGTTATTGTGAACGGTGTAGCAACAAACACAGAAGTGCAAGTATCTATGGTATGTTGACATAGATTCCTTTTGGTGTATATCCAGGTGTGATATAGCTGGATCATATGGTAGTTATATTTTTAGTTTTAGTTTTGTTTTTTTCTTTATTTTGTGAGATAGGATTTCTCTGTGTAGCCCTGGCTGTCTTGGACTCAGTTTGTGGACCAGGCTGGCCTCGAGTTCACAGAGATCCACCTGCCACTGCCTCCCTGAGTGCTGGGATTAAAGGCGTGTGCCACCATTTCTCAACTATTTTTAGTTTGTTGTTGTTTTTTTAAAGATTCATCATTTATTTATTATTTGTGTTTGTGTATGTGTGTGTTGTATATATGGGTGTCCTCAGTGTCCAGAAGACTGTGGATCCCATTGAGCTGTAGTTACAGATGATTGTGAGCCACCATGTGGTACTAGAAAGCTGAACCTGGGTCCTCTGGAAGAGTAACAAGTGCCCTTAAACTCTTAGAGGTCACTCCAGGACCTAATTTTAGGTTTTTGAGGAAGCTCTATTGTGGTGCCCACAGTTGTGCTTATTCTTTTTGTTTGTTTCTTTTGTCTTTATCTTCATTGCTGTGCTATTACACACCTGCCTAAAATTGTCCTCCCATTTTTAGCCATGTATATGTAATCACAGACCTTTTATGCCTTGCCTAGAATCCTTTTGGGGGCCTTTATAAGCCTGCCTTCCATGATAGGCTCCTTTATTTCTGAATCACATCATGACCTTTATTGCAGTGATGAAATGTAAAAGAAAGAAATTCACTGGCTGCTTGAGCAAGGTTTTTGAGGCCTAGAGTCTCTCTGTAAAAGGGTCCAGGGGCTACTTATCTCATTTGAGGATTTAGAAATTTTGTTTTGTTGGCTTCCCCAGGAGCCATCAGGTCTAGAATTTAGATGACATCAAGTAAATTAATGAGCAGTTCATTGTTTGTCTGAAATATTATTTGCAAGATTTTCACTGAGAAAAACACCTGCCACAACACTGGCCAGAGAGCAATATTTGGAAGTGGTAGCAAATCAGAGCCCTGCTAGGACATCTGTTACCCAGAGCCAAATACCTCTGATTTGGATCTTGGCTTTCCCAGAGTGACCAGAGCAAATTACTTGTGTCAGGAATTTCCTTATGCAGTGCAAGGTAGCAGGCCAAATGCTATACGAAGGGCCAAGGCTGTAGCAGCAAGACCCCAATATCAGAAATTCAGTCCATAGTGGAAGATTATTTGCTTGCTCTATTTGCTACCTTACTTATTGCTGTGGCAGAGCTCCTAATGAGCAGCAACTTAAGGGAGTGTGGGAGCTTGTTAGATTCAGGCATTTGAACACTTGCTCTCCAGATGGTGGCACTCTCTGGGGAGGCGGTATAACCTGCTGGAAGAAGCATCTCATTGGGGGTGAGCTAGGAGAATGCATAGCCATTGCCTACTTCAAGTTCTCTCTCCCTCCGTGTTTGTGCTTAAACATGTAATCTCTCAGCCTCCTGCTCTTCCTGATATGCCTGCTGCTTGCTGCCATGCCTCCCCGCCATGATGGAACTAACCCTCTGGAACTGTAAGCGAAAATAAACTATTCTGTAGTTTGATTTTAGTCACTGTCTTAGCATAGCAACACAATAGTGACTAATATGATGATAAAGGTTGGTTTGGGCTCACTGATTGAGGGTATATAGTTCATCATATGTAATCAAGAAGGCATGGCAGCAGGAATGTGAGGCAGCTCATCACATTTTGCTTCCACAGCCAGGAATCAGAAAGAGATGAATGTTGGTGTTGATTCTTTTTTTTTTTTTTTTTTTTTTTTGTAGTCATTCCAGGAAGCTAGCCCATGGGATGATGCCAGCCACATTTAGAGTGTTTCTTTCCTTCTCAGTTCAAGTTCTCTGGACATACCTCAAAGGCACACCCAGAGTAGAAGAGATACAATTGCTGGCTATATAACGTATCCTCCGTGATTAACCAAATTTTGTCCTTTACTGATTTGTTAACCTTTCTGTCCTTGTTTAACTGATTTTAATAGACTATTGCACATTATCTTTTTCATCACTGTGACAAAATACCTGACATAATCAACTTATAAGAAGGAGGGGGGAGCTGGAGAGATGGCTCAGAGGTTAAGAACACTTGCTGTTCTTCCAAAGGTCCTGAGTTCAATTCCCAGCAACCACATGGCAGCTCATAACCATCTGAAGTAAGATCTGGTGTGCAGGCAGAATGTTGTATAAATAATAAATCTTAAAAAAAAAAAGAATGAGGGATTACGTAATTCTTTCAGAGGTTTTAGCTCTATTGTTTTGGTTTTATGGTGAGGTATGAACTTTAGTGGGGAATGCATGCTGGAGTAAACCTGTTTACTTCATATTAGCTTGGAAGGGGATAAACATGGAAAGAGGGAGGAAGAATAGAGAGAAGAAAGGAAGGAGAGAAATAGAGAGGGATATGAGAGGGAAGAGAGAGAAGAGGAAACATGAGGAGAAAGGAAAGGAGAGGAGAGCTAGAATCTGAATATCAGCTTTAAGGACATGCCATGAATGAACTAACTTCCTCCCATTAGGCTCACCTCATAGTAGTTCCACCAGCTCCAAGTATTGCCACAAGATTGTAACTGAGTCTTTAGCCTATGGGCTTCTAGGAGACGACTAGGACCAAACAATAGGATTTAACTAATGTCAATCATTTTTTTCATATTTGTTATAAATATTTCCACAATTAAAATTCTTTTAGCCTTGTTGATAATGCATTTTGACTGTTGTCAAATTTTAACTTCTCCCAGGGATATACATACATACATACATACATACATACATACATACATGCACGTATGTGCATATGTGCATGCATATACATGTAATATACATATATGTATGTATATCTACTTGCATTTAAGGTAAAACACAATTATACTATTTCTTCCTCCACTCTACCGCTCCCATGTTCTTCCCAACTCAGTCTCAAATTCCTTTATAGCTGTTGTTACATACTAATAAACACATATATGAATGCAATCTGCTGAGTCTGTTCAGTGTTGCTCTTAATGTATATGTTTTCAGGGCTGACCACTTGGTATAAGATAACCAATCAGTGGCTCATCCTAATCTCTCAGCAGCTGTTAATTTCTTATAGCTCTTTATCTATGGGTGGGACAGGGCCAAATATTTAAAAATCTTCCTTTTGGAATCTAGATTCCAGGGTTTCAAGATTGCAGAATGAGTCTTTGATATTTTATTTTATTCACTATTTTGATTTACTTTTAAATTGGAATCTTGTCTGTAGTTGGAACATATTTTTGCATATGTAATGAGAGAGGTAGCCAGCTTTATGTCTTTTTTTGTTGCTATTTTGTTTTGAGACATGGCTTTTCTGTGTACCTCTGGCTGGCCTGAAACTATGTAGACCAGGCTGGTCTTGAACTCACAGAGATCCACCTGTCTCTGCCTCCTGACTGCTGGGATTAAAGGTAAGCACCACTACATACAGCCAACTTTATGTGCCTTTAAGGTGAGCAAATCAAGGATAGTTAGCTATCAATGAAGGATAGAGCTTAAACCAACTTCCTGGGAACAGAGGGGTAGCTGTTATGAGACTGTGGGTCTCTAGGTCTAGATCAAAGCTTAATTTACAGACACTAGCATCTGAGGAGAAAGTGGTATCAGGAGTGCAGAGTAGTGTTTCCATTTCTTGCCTCTGAGAACTGTCTTCATTCCTCTTTGTGGGCTGGATTTCTCTGCCACTTGGTCCTGTTGATGGAGGCTGGCCCTATCACAATTCATCCACCAAAGTTCTAAGATTTTTCCCTCCATGATGCCAATACTTCAGAAGGGAATAGACTCTCAGTCCTCTAGCTTGATCCAGTATTTCCCCTCTGCTCTAATTGGTATAGGATAAGGGACATGAGCCATTCAGAGTACAGGGGCTGGAATAGTTGTATAGTCACCCCAGAAACCCTATAAACAGGCATAGAGGACAATGGAAACCTTCTAGAAGAAGTCATTGGGACACATGTACTATACACTATTTTTCTAACATCTTTCTCTCTGTGTGTTTGTGTGTGTGTTTTAATGTTTGTGATGTGGTGTGTATGTTTTTCACATGTATTCTGGGTATCCAAACCAGGTCCTCATGCTTGCATGGCAAGCGCTTTACCAACTGAGCCCTGATGTATTCCATTAATGGTGTATTCCATTCTTCCAGATGACTTTTTCACAATGCATTAATAATGGAATGTAAACAGGGTTCAGTTATTAGTGGAGACCACAGAATCCAAAATCATACGTACACATGTGCAGTTTATTACAGGACAACGGAGTGGGAAGGTGTGTGCCCAGATGACCTCCTTTTTAAGGTCAATGACAGAAGACATATTCTTGCTTGTGCTAAAGACCAGAGAACTGTCCACAGAATACCTCAGAACTGGAGAGTCTAAAGTGGAGCTTCAGTTATTGAAAATTTTTTAAGAGCCACATAGGCATAGTCTAGTCTCAAGTTAGGACCCTTGGTGGGGAATGTGTCACAGTGACCCCAGGTGGAAATAACCAATCTCACTGTGGTTAGTATACAATGGTTACAAGCTGGTATGAACCAACGTGAGACTTACAGTGACAAAGCAACATCACTAACCCATATATTTCTTGCCTTGATGAAGGGTCATGCAGTAAATAGCCTGGAATAGTCTTAAATAGAAAGGTTCAATGTGATAATGATGCTAGTTCCCACAAATTGATATATAAATCCAACTCAAACCCAACCAATTTTCAGAAATTATCTGAATGGTGAGATGAGGAACTTGACATAATTATCATAAAATGATGCATTATATGTGATCAAACACACTAACTTCACCTTCATTGTTTGGGATTAAAGGCATACACCACCACTCCTGGACCTAAACTTGTCTTTACCTAAAACTTACTCTATAGCAGGCTGGCCTTGAACTCATATACGCTTATCTCTGTCCTGGATTAAAGGCAAGTTCGTATTCTAGCCAGATCACACAGACATAGAAAATATTTGGATGTGATCTCTTGCCAGAGCAGCCATATTCTGAATTAAAATTCCTCTACATTCCCAAGTACATTTCTTATTTTGATCTAAATGCTTATTGTTTTTTATAAATGGGATAATTTGTTTTGCCATAAGTTCTGGCTGGTTATCAGTTTTATGTATGATACCTTCATAACTTTCCATTTCTGATATTAAAGGTAAAGGAAAAATTCTAGTGGCCCATATTGTTTTGCTTCTCTACCAGGAATGTTTGAAATGCCTCTGAATTATTTTTTTAATATTTCTCTCTCTCTCTCTCTCTCTCTCTCTCTCTCTCTCTCTCTCTCTCTCTCTCTCTCTCTCTCTCTCTCTCTGTGGTGTGTACACACACATGCTCATTTGCCATAGTGTATATATGAAGGTCCAGAAGACAATTTGTGGGAGTTAGTTTCCTCCTTCTACCATGACGGTCCTTGGAGGCTGAACTCAAGTCATAGGAAGCACACTTACTCACTGAGACATCTCGCTGGTACTGTTTTAGCATTGTGGTATTTTTAAAACATTTCTTTAAATTATAGGATTTTGTGTAGTATGTTGAATTATTAATATTTATTATTGATTTATCTTTTAGTTAAACAACAGTTATTCCTAAACCAGCTGTATACCCAAATCACCACAGAGAGACTAGCACGTATTTAGTTAACCTAGAGTGCAATGCTGGGCAATGATTACTCCATCCTAAACTTCCAAGCTTGTATGGTTTCCTACCATTCAGATTTTACCCATTATACTTGCTTTTAGTCATATCTTAGATCTGGTTCATCTCTCTTCATAGTTCCAAGACCTCTCCTCCTGATCTCCTTCCTCCCTTCCACTTGCTTCCTTCTCTTCCTTCTGGACCAGGATGTCCCACCTTATTTTCGCCATTGCACAGCACTGGCTGGTTATTTAATTGACAATACAAAGAACAAATGGTGGCATGTTTATACAAACTTGAGACAGGTGATGCTTAGAATAAACATCACAATGCAAAGTCCAGATTGAAACCAGATAGTGGGGTAGAGAAATCAGCATTTGAATGAACAAGGGTAAATTATATACATTCCACAAGAATATTATACCAACAGAAGTAATTGAAAGCTGGACAGTCTATTTGATTTTCCTGTTTTTTTTGGACACTTACTGGATTCATAATTTATGTATTAAACACCTGCACTACTTTGTCAAAACAAAGACTGAGACTCTACATCACAATAATTGACAATATTTTTGAACTGACATCTTAATTATTAAAAAAAATTATATTCAGTTCATAGGGAAATTATCTTGTGCATACTATTATTTTTATTTATTAAAATGTTATTACAAAGAACTTGGAAATAAAAATATTACACAGTGACCTAAGTTCTAAACATTTCAATGACTTTTCTATACAGTGAGAATAGACATTTTGAAGCTGTGAGACTTCATAATAGACTTTCACTATTGTCACTAGCACTTAATTATGCCGGAGGACTTTAACCAAGACGCCTCTCAAGGGCGGCAAGGTATTGATAAGTGCCAACGCCAGAATGATTTGGACTGCTGCTTTAATCACACAAATCACACAGATATCTAAGCATTGCATAGCACATTGTACATCTCGTAGGATATACGACCTGACCGCAGGTATGGGCTCAGACACGTTGCCTCCGGTGTTATGATGTTTCAGTGTCTTCTAGGTCCCGGAACTTCACAGTTCCTGCCGGACCTCAGGCGCGTCTTCTGCTGACTTGATGGGCCTCGGAGCTTCTCTGCTCCAGCCAGGCCTCAGTTGTCAAGGAAGCTGCGGTTGCTCGGGAGCCGCCTTCCAGGGCTGGTCTGAAAAGGGAGTCCTTACAGGACCGGCTTGTTAACGTAGTCTGGGCTTTTCATGCAGCCGTTCGGGAATGGGCTGGTTATTGGCGATCTTGCGGCTTCCTCACTTAAGAGTTTAGCCCGTCGCAACTACATAGGCTCAAACTGCAGTTTTTATACATTTTTTAGGGCATAGCTTTAGTTTATCACACCTCCACACACATCAGCTGTTAATCAGCTGGCATTATCTAATTCCATTACCTAGCACTTTAAGGGCGTTATCTTAACTTCTATACTTTACTTTAAAATGTCACACATGCCAGCTGTTAGTCTACTGATATTGTTTAATTTTACTACTTAATGCCTTAAAAGAAATGTTTATTACTATTACTAGGAATATCTTCTAATCTAACTCTGACAGCTCTGCTGTCTTACAAACTCTTAGCCTTAAGGGCGTTACCCAGTCACTATCACCAAAATGTCTCTCAATTTTGCTCCTGACAGCTCTGCTGTCTTACAAGCTCCTTACACTATCAGACACATTTTTTTGTGCACCTATTCATCACAACCACCCCAAAATCTATGATAGAGTTAAAACTACAAAAAAAATATTTATATCTTCTTTCATGACTCAAGTGCCAAGGGAAAAACCCACATGTTCTTCTTTATATGGAGAACTGGTATACACACACACGTAGACAAATGTACATGTAGTATAACAAATAGCAGGGAGAATAAGAAAGGGTGAATATTAGGTGATGAGGAAGGATGGCATGCAGGCCATGGAAAGTTGTGTGAGCTTTAAGATGAAAAGAAAATTCAACTTTCAGTACACAAATACTATGCAATTCACTTCATTTCATGGATTCCCAGTGACTCAAGCAAGGAAGAAACATTTTACCTAAAGAGCTTCCAAAGAACTCATGACTTAAAAGTGCTTTGGAATGGAATTGCTTTATTTCTGCACTGCTTTTTTAATGGACTAAACAAAAATGCATTGAAGGCAACTGTGCTGCCATACATCATGTACTTCATATGCTGGAAATGTTTGATTTTGTAAAAGACATACAAAATCTCTTCAACAAATGGTGCTGGTCCAACTGGATATCTGTATGCAGAAAATGAAAATAGATCCATATTTATCACCTTGCACAAAGCTAAAGTCCAAGTGGATCAAAGACCTCAACATAAAACCAGACACACTAAACTGTTTAGAAGAAAAAGTGGGAAAGACCCAAGAACTCATTGGCACAAGAGACTATTTCTTGAATAGAACACCAACAGCACAGGCTCTAAGATCAACAATCAATTAAGTGGGACCTCATGAAGCTGAAAAGCTTCTGTAAAGCAAAGGACACTGTCATCCGAATGAAACGACAGCCAACAGATTGGGAAAGGATCATTACCAATCCTACTTCTGACAGAGGGCTAATATCCAGTATATATAAAGAACTCAAGAAGTTAAAAAGCAAGAAACCAAATAATCCAATTAAAAAATGGGGTATGGAGTTAAAAAGAGAACTGACTGTAGAGGATTATAGAATGGCAGAAAAACACTTAAAGAAATGCTCAATGTCCTTAGCCATCAGGGAGATGCATTTCAAAACGACTCTGAGATTTCACCTTACACCC
>CM053742.1:44070466-44082420 GCA_028658305.1 Pachyuromys duprasi
TGGACTTGGAGGGGGCAGGGAGGAGGGAGATGAGGGAGGGAGAGGGAGGATGGGAGGGAGAGGGAGGGTGGGAGGGAAGGAAGGAGGGGGGCTACGCCTGGGATGCAAAGTACCTAACCTGTGATTGATATAAAAATAAATAAATTTAAAAAAAGACATACAAAATCTCATATTAGGCTGCCTTACTCATGTCTGTACTCATTTTCCTTAGAGAGGACACATTAGTCCCTGGGCATTTTCAGGCCAAATACATAGAAGAATTCATTGAATACACATAAGTCGCAATTAGGTAATGACTTTTGCCAATAATATAAAGTTGGGGGTGGAGAAAAGCAATTTTGTCCCCATTGCAGATGACTGATTAGCTATGAAAAGAAAACGTGTTTTCTCTAAGCCTTGGGTTAATAATCTTAAAATCCATTTCTGTAGTGCTTATTTAATAAACAATCAATTGGGACAATGAAGGCAGAAGTCATTAAAAGGGAATAATAAAAACAGAGATCACATCCTTAAAAAACATCTATTAAAATTCCATAATTAATTTTGAAAGCCAGACAATACATTCAGAGAAAATATTTACAACTTCCATAGCATGATTCTAACAAATTGATTAAAATAAAAGGAAGTCACATCTTTTTAAAAATTATTTAATATTTATTTTATGTGCATTAGTATGAGAGTGACAGATCCCTTGGAATTGGCATTACAGACAGTTGTGAGCTGCCATGTGGGTGCTGGGAATTGGAAGAGCAGACAGTGCTCTTAACAACTGAGCCATCTCTCCAGCCCCAGGAAGGCACATCTTAAAATGGAAAACTTGGCAAACAACCTTGTTGTCATACAAAAGAAGAAATACAAATGGAAACAAACATGAAAAGCTGTTCTGTTTCACCAGTGACCAAAGTGATACAAATTAAGTAACTAGTTTAAAATCTATCAATTGGTAAGGATTAAAAAATGTTGCTATTCAGTGCTCGGAAGATTGGGGGTAGAGGACGGGAGAGAGGCATTTTTAAATATTATCAATGAGATGATCAATATTAGAAAGCTATATGGAAACTCCCATCAAAATTGAAAACCCCCATAGCCTTTATTTAGCAATTCCATAATTCAGAAACCTAATGTGTGTTTTGCACAAAAAGTGTGTTTGGAGATCTCTGTTACAGCAGCTCAAAAAGGCATCAAAAAAGGCCCTCAATGTGGGGCTGAGACTATAGTTAAGTGGTACTGGACTTGCCCAGCATGTGGAAAGCTGTCAGTCTAGTCCCAATACTAAAAATTGGTGGTTGGGTAGCTATATGATGGCACCAATTACATTCAACAAGCTAAAATAAACTTACCTAGGGAAGAAGTTCAAGGGAGGAAAGTAGGTCACAAACCATGAAATATGATCGCTGTTCTATAGTTTCATTCTTTGTTTTCCTTGATCCTAGTGTTCAACTCTCTCCTCACATTACGAAATAGCTGATCACTCCTTCCTCTCTGGAACTTTTTAAAAAAATCTGGCTGGAAGGACACCTGTACTCTCCCGGCTCCTTTTGACCTTATCGCTTCTTCTCTTGAGCTTCTTTACCTCCATTTCTCATTCCTCTAATGGAATTTCTCAAGAGCTCTGTCCTGGACCGCTTGTTTTCTCTTCCTCGTGCCTTCATGTGTATATTTATGTTGTCCCGAGCACGTGTGTGTGTGTGTGTGTGTGTGTGTGTGTGTGTACCAAGTACTCATATAGAGGACAGAGGTTGGGATTGGTGTCTTTTAAAATTGTTATCCACTTTTTTTTTTCAGAGGCAGGGTCTCACACTGAACATGGAGCTTACTGACTGGCCAGCAAGCTCCATGGATCATCCTGTCTCTGCCTCCCTAGCACTAGGATTATAAGCTGTAGACAGTTTATACTGTTTTGCTTTTTCTAGCAGGCACTGGGGATGGATTGAACTCAGAACCTTGTGTGGCAAATACTTTGTCAATTTAGTTATCTCCCTGGCCTTACCCTTTTTGAGTCTCACTATGTAGTTCAGGCTCTGATTCTCCTGCCTTAGCTACCACAATGTTAGATTTACAGGTGTGTGCCACAACACTTAACTCTACCATATCTAATTTCATGGTTTCAAAAGCAATTTACCATCTGTAGTCTTCCTATTTTTTTCCTTTAATCAGCTTCTTTCTTGGACTCCAGGCTCCTAGCCAGCTATCAACTATATTTCTTGTTAGGTGTCTAACAGATACCTTAAGTTTTTATTTATTTATTCATGTTTATTGGTGTTTTGCCCATATGCATGTCTCTGTACCCAGTGTGTACAGTGCCCCTGGAAGCCAGAGTAAGGTTGGATCCCTGGAAATGGAGTTACACACAAGTTTTATGTAAGTGCTGTGTATTGAACCTTGGCCTTTTGGAAGAACAGTGATTGAGAAGAACAGTCAGTGCCCTTACCTGCAGAACAATCTCTCCAGTCCCTATCTGTTATAATCTTCTTAAATTCTATAGTCCCTCTGTTGAGATCTACTCTACTTCTTAGCCTATTGTTCCTCTGTTAACATCTGCTGTGGCCTTTAGCATATCAGAAGCCATTTTGCCTCCAAGTCTCCATTTTGATTATGTATCTATGGTTTCATTTCTCAAACTTTGTATGCTTTGTTACCTGGACACGCAGTGTAGTCCCCCAACTGCAGAACCAATCAAATTAAAGGTCATTAGAAACCCTTTCTCTAGCTGTACAAATGATATAATGTTGCTTCCTACACCTGGATACCTGGTTGTGTTTTTGTTACTTGGTTGTTACCTAGTTATAAATAGTTTCCTGCACCTGGTTACAGTTTTGTTACCTTCTTTCTTTCTTGTTTTCTTGTTTTCTTGTTTTCTTTCTTTCTTTCTTTCTTTCTTTCTTTCTTTCTTTCTTTCTTTCTTTCTTTCTTTCTTTCTTTCTTTCTTTCTTTCTTTCTGTCTGTCTGTCTGTCTGTCTTTTTTTTTGTATAAAAAAAACCTGCCTTAGGAGCAGACCAAGGTCATAGTCTGGCTCCCCAGTCCAGATTATAGCCCTGGCTGGTAGATTCTTGTTTAGGGTTCACTAACTATCTATTGAGTTCAGTCTGTTGTCTGAGTGGTCAGTGAGTAGCTATTCCTAAACCAGTAACAATCTTAATTTGTTGGTTTTTTTTTTTTTTTTATAGACAGGATTTCTCTGTGTAGCCCTGGCTGTCCTGACCTCACACTCAGAGATCTGCCTGCCTCTTCCTCTTGAGTGCTGGGATCAAAAGCATGTGCCACCACTACCCAGCTCCTACCTTCAGTTTTTAACTTCCCAAACTGACTTCTGATTTTGATTCTGAAGACTTTTTTTTCTTAAGAATTAAATTTTTACTACAAATGAACCCCCAAAATGGTTGTTTTAGATAGAGCATTTGAATAAACCAACACTGAATTTACCTCAAAAAATTAAATTTTTTCCCTCCCACTCTTATACAAGACTCCCCAAGCTCCATGTAATGTTTGGCTGTGGGTCTCAGCATCTCTTTCGATTTGCTACTGGGTGTAGCCTTTCAGAGGACAGTTATGCTAGGGACAAGAACTCCACAAGAAGACCAACAGAGTCCACTAACTTAGGCTGAAGGGGGCTTACAGAGACTGAAGCACCAACCAAGGAACAGGAATGGACTGAACCTACAAATATGAAACTGATGGGCAACTTTGTTTTCATGTGGATTCCCCAGTAAGTGGAGCAGGGACTGTCTCTGACATGGACTCTGTTGCCTGCTTGTGGATCATTTTACCCTAGCTTTGGAGTGGGTTGGTACGAGGAGGGGGCTATGGACATTTTTGTGGCCATACGGAAGAGAATTTGAATTGAATTTTCATTTATGAGGGATTTAATGAAATACATTCACATTACTGGCAGTTACTTCCATGTCATGGTCAGCCACTTTAGCATGGAAATGGCTTTCAGGAGTAATCCTACTTCTCAGTGTACTGACTAATGTTGCAGGATGAAAGATCATATCTTCATCTAACAAGCATATAGCAGCCAGAATTTTCCAATGTGTAATTGAAGAGATATAAGGCCTAGAACCAACAGAGCTAGAAACCGGTCTGTGAAATATTATTCACTGGGCATGTAAAACTCTAAATGAAGAATTCATTGCGGCCTAATAAGAATAAAAGTTTTCTGACTATGAGATGTACCCTTTTTAACCAATATTAAGCAAATAGTATAGTATAGTATTGTATTCAGATACAAGGTTATATAGCATATATCTATAATTCAGAGATACCACAGAGCTGAAACTTTATTGCCATTGAATAGCATCTCCCCATGTTCTCTGTCCTCCAGTCCCTGGCATCCAGCTTTCTTAGCTCCCGGCATCCATTATTCTAGTTCTTGTTCTATGAATTTTACTAGTTTAGACTCCACGTATAAGTGGAATCCTGCACTATTTCTCCTTCCATGGCTGGTTTGTCTCAATTATCATAATGCCCATGTTTATCCATGTTGTCACCTGTATGGGAATATCATCTTTGATACTGGATAACGTTCCACCACATTTTGCAACACCCGTTCTTAATCTGTTTAACTACAATTGTTTCCATGTTTTAGCTGTTATGGATGATACTGAAATAAATATGTGAGATCAAATATTGTTTTCAGAAATCAATGTCATTTGTTTTGTATAAATACATAGAAGTTAGATTATTGTCCCATATGATGGTTCCTTTATTTTAAAAAACCTCCATACAGCTGGGCGGTAGTGGTGCACACCTGTAATCCTAGCACTCAGGGAGGCAGAGGCAAGTGGATCTCTGTGAGTTTGAGGCCAGCCTGGTCTACAGAGTGAGTCCAGGACAGCCAGGGTCAGACAGAGAAACCCTGTCTCTAAAACAAAACAAACAAAACAAAACAAAACAAAACCCCAAAACCTTCGTGAAGTTTTTCATGACTGCACTGTTTTCATAGGAAATTTAAGAAATACAATTTATTAGAGACCTTTCTTTACAGATCCAAGTCAGTAAGAGTTCTACAAATAGTAATTTTTGCCTGTCTATGAATTTTCATGTTTTATGTATTTGAGCATATTAGGTTATAGTTTAGTGTATATGACTCATCTTATTCTGATGAAATCTGGCAGCTTCTGGTTAAATGGCAGATGAAATTATCACAGACACAATAGTCTGAAAAAACAAATGCTAAAGGTACAAAAAGACAAAAAATGTTATTAACTCATTGTATGAATTACTAATAGGAATTTTAATATATTATTGCATAACTTTATATAATACAGTATCATAAATACATCCAGCTATTTTTATATGTCTTATTTTCAGATCAATTTTGTATTTTATTTTTCAGAATGATTGATGAATCAAAATGTAAACATGAGAATAAAGAAGCCAAATATGTAAACAATATGAAGAGCCTGTCAAAACTTGTCATATTAGTAAAACATTAATTAAAAACTTCATCATAATGAAAAAGAAAGTAAGACCAAAATATTTTTTGTGCAAACTTTGGTAAATTATAACAGAAGAAAAGCAGAAGGAAATTTATATTATTTTTATTTAGACACATTAGAAAGTCATCATATGGCCAGAGAAACAAATAGCATGCATCCCAATATATAGAAATGTTAATGTATGGGTGTCCCAGGATAGGACTTTTAGGTCATTTTTCAAGATTTTCTGATATTTGTAGTAGTTATAAGCTTTTTTGTTTTCTTTTGTTCTTTTCTTTTGTGTTTCTCTCTGTGTAGCTTTGGCTGTTCTGGAACTCACTCTGTAGACTAGACTGGCCTTCAGTTCACAGAGATCTGCCTGCTTCTGCTCCGTGTGTGCTGGGATTAAAGTTGAGCACCACCGCCACCTGGGTTAGTTAAAAGCTTTTTCAAAGGGTTTGGAGAGATGGCTCAGAGGTTAAGAGTACTGACTGCTCTTCCTAGAGGTCCTGAGTTCAATTCCCAGCAACCACATGGTGGTTCACAACCATCTTATGATCTGATGTCCTCTTCTGGTGTGCAGGTGTACATACAGCAGAACACAGAATCAATAAATAAATCTTTTTTTAAAAAAAGAGTATACACTGCTTTAAAAAAAAAGCTTTTTAAAATTATTTACTTTTGTGATTTTACCTGTTCCCCCCACCTCTTTCTGTCACCCTTGTAGGGTGCCCACAGAGGCTAAAAGAGTTTTCTATTTAGATAAATATCCCTCCACTTTTTTTTTCTGGTGCCAAGAATCAAACTCAGGGTCTTATATGTGTTACCCAAGTATTCTACCACTCAGCTATTCACCCCCAAATACTCACCATTGCACTCAATTTTGTAGTCTATTTAAAAAAGAACTCATAAGTTATATAAGAAGGACACACCTAAATTTTGTTAACACACAGTCAATCTTTGTCTAAACACAACATGTAAGAAAATTCTGTTGTCTCCACCTTCAATATATGTATAACATCTTGATGGCCACTACCCAGGTTCCAGTAATCATCATTTTCTACCTGTGTTATTGTCATAGCTTCTTAATTTTGCCCTGTTTCTTTCCTTGACCACTTTTAGCCTAATCTCAACACAGCAGCCAGAGGAATCCTTTTAAACCCAAGTCATATTGCTTTCCTTTCTTGCTTAAAACTATTCTTCCACATGTTTTCATGGTCTATTCTCTTTTTTTTGTTCAGAGCAGTGCCCAAACGCTTTTTTTTTTAAATCATTGAATTCTTCCTTATTCTGTCATCCCTTAGTATGCACTGGGCTGGTTGGACAACTCTCTAAGAACACCCAAATCCTCAGATTTCTTGAGACACAGTGTCTGCATATAAGTATGAACACTCTGTGTACTGTAAAATCGCCTCTGAATGACTTATAATACTTGATATAATAACTGCTAGTTGAAGAGTAATTATAACAACAGAAGAACTACTTTTTTAAAGGAGCAATGGAGTGTGCTCCCCAATTTGTTTCTCATTTGATTTCTGTGACACGGTTTCCCTATGTAGTTCAGAATGGCCTAGAAAGCTGGGATCCTCTTGACTCAGTTAACAAGGGCTGGAATGACACATGTGTAAATCACCATGCCAAGCTAGATGCAATATTTTGGAAATATTTTTGATCTATGGTTGTTTGAAGCCGCAGATCTGAAGCCCACAAATATGGAGGACCTCTGGGCTGAGGGCATAACTTACTGTTATATTACTTCTCTAGAGTAGTTGAGGCACTTCACTTGATCCCCAGCACCCACCCTCACAAAATACAACCTTCCCATACTATTATATTTCTTTTCTGTCTTATTTTTCTGAGTCACTTATTAGTATCTGAAATATTTCATATTTGTCTATTAATTTGTGTATACTCTGTTTCTCCCATTAAACTTAGTTCCCAAGGCTGGAGAGATGGCTCATCTGTTAAAAGCATCTTTTGCAGGGGATCCACATTTGCCCTCATTGCTTCTCAAAACCACGTGTTACCAGTTATAAGTTGGTACTAGATATATAATATAGGATAAACCTACAAAAATCTGTACACCTAAAGAAGCTGAACTAGAAGGAAGACCCTGGGTAAGATGATCAATCCTCACTCAGAAAGGCAAATGGGACAAACATTGGAAGAAGGAGAAAACAGGAAACAGGACAGGAGCCTACCACAGAGGACCTCTGAAAGACTCTACCCAGCAGTGTATCAAAGCAGATACAGAGACTCATAAACAAACTTTGGGCAGAGTGCAGGGAATCTTAGGAAAGAAGGGTGAGATAGTAAGACCTGGAGGGGACAGGAGCTCCACAAGTTGAGCAACAGAACCAAAATATCTGGGCCCAGAAGTCTTTTTTGAGATTGATGCTCCAATCAAGGACCATTCATGTATATAACCTAGAGCCCCTGCTCAGATGTAGCCCATGGCAGCTCAGTATCCATATGGGTTCCCTAGGAAGGGGAACAGGGGCTATCTGTAACATGAACTCAGTGGCTAGCTCTTTGACTACTTCCCCCTAATGGGGGAGCAGGCTTGCCAGGGCACAGAGGAGGACAATGCAGACATTTCTGATGAGACCGGATAAGCTAGGGTCAAATAGAAGGGGAGGAGGACCTCCCTTATCCTTGGACTTGGAGAGGGACATAGGGGAGATGACGGAGGGAGGGTAGGATTGGGAGGGAATGAGGGAGGGGGCTACAGCTGGGATACAAAGTGAATAAACTGCTATTAATATAAAAAATAAAAATTAAAAAAAAAACCAAACACCTGTTACTCCAGCTCCGGGGGACCTGACACTTCTCTTTTCTCCATGGGTCCCCACACACATGTGACAGGGAGTTCCACATACATATGTGCATACACATAATAAAAAGAAATGAAGTCTTTAAAAATAGAAGCTTTTGTTGTTGTTGTTGTTCTATTCTTAGCACTAAGACATGGTTTGCATTATTGCTGGCATTTGATAAATACCTGTTGAATGAATGAATGAGTGGATGGACAGATTCTACATGTTAACATATGCAGTAGGATCAGAGGTGATATTTCTCTCTTTGTCTCTCTGTCTCTTTCTCTGTCCCCCAGTGTGTTTGTTTGTCTGTTTTCCTCCCTCTTTTCCTCCTTACCCCCTCCAAGGTCTTGGTATATAGCCTAGAGTGACTTCAAACTTATGATCCTGGTGCTTTCGTTTCTAAACTGGTGGCCCTTTTTAAATAAATGTTTAAAAAATTATGATAAAATGGGCACTATAAAACTTTATCATTTTATTCATTCTAAGTGCTCAGCTCAGTCACATTAAATTTCCATAGTCATTTATTTCCATAGTCATGCTTTTCCATAGTCATGTATCCCACATCCATCCCACAGAGCATTGCTTTTATTGTGTTCTTAGTGCTAGTGGCCTTGAACATATTAAACAAGTTCCTTGCTAATGAGATACAACTCATCTCCTTGCTAGGACATTTTTATTCTCGTAAAATGGAAACCCCACATCTCATTTCTCCTTTCTAGACTGAGTTAGTGCCTAAATTTCTTCCAACAAACATATATTATTGTAACGTCAAACGGCCATTTCCACTTTGGGAACAGATTAATGAGGCATTTATATTCATTTTAGAAAACTATAATTGAGAAATGACTGTGTTCCTGTTCCTTGAACAGATTAAGCATGAAACAGTCCAGCTTTAGAAATGATTCATTAATGTGTTCCTCTGGGAGCTTGAATATTCAGCACCAGCTGTTTTCCCCATTAATATTTGAATTTAATATTTTACTTTAAGAAATTTAATACCAAATGAATAGTAAATATTTAGGTAATCATGGTACTCTTTTCATTTTTAACAGTTTCCTTTACCTAGAGTTTATTTGCAGTCCTATTACAATTAGGCAATATAATAAAACACACAAAGGAAGGGACAAAGTGGCATGGCGTGAGAGGAGGCAAGGTGTCATGTGCTTTACAGTCATGTAAAGTGGCCTCCACTTCGTTAGCCTCCATTTCCTTTGGTGTTGTATTCCAGGCTGACTTTCACTAGCTCTGTTTCCTAGAACGACTGCTAATTTACTTTCCTGTCTCTCAGTCTCAGCAGTTTAAATCTTTATTTACTTGACCTGTACTTGGAGTTGGCACCAATATTCACTTCTTATCAAAACCTCTTCTTTTTCCAGAGCACTCTCTCTCTCTCTTACTCTCTGTTTCTCTCTCTCTCTGTTGCCCTTTTGATAATGTCCATTCTACAAGTGCGAGGTGGTTTTCATTTCATTTCTTCAGTGAGTAGTGATGTTGAACATTTTTGATATTAGAGAAATATCTGTTGAGGTCTGCTGCCCATTTTTTACATCAAGTTATGTTTTTTTTTTTTGCTTTTTTTGTTGCTATTTAGCATTTAGAATTATTTCTATATTCTGGATATCAATTCCTTATCAAATAATTGTAGGTTGTGTCTTTATTCTGTCAATTTTTATTTTCTGTATGGAAGGATTTTCAGTTTGATAAAGAAAACATGGTATATGTATAAAATGGAATGCATTCAACCACATAAGCATGGCACACCTGTCATTTGTGACAACCTAGAGAGCACTATGTGAAGTGAGACAGGAGACCTGGGATTGGGGAAGCTTCCAAGAGTCTAGGGGTATGACCCTAGCTGAGAATTCTAGCAGCAGGGTATACAGACCCTAAAGTGGCCAGGCAGGACATTCAGTGCAGGGAGGGGGATACCAACTCACCCATAAAATCTTCGACCCAAAATTCGTCCTGCCTACAAGAAGTATAGGGATAAAGATGGAGCACAGACTGAGGGAATGGCAAACCAATGACTGGCCCAACTTGAGACCCGCCCTATGGATGAGAGATAACCCTTTGCACTGTTACTGATAGTCTGCTCTGCTTGCAGACAGTAGCTTAGCCTAACTGTCTTCTGAGAGGCTTTGTCCAGCATCTGATGGAAACAGATGCATAGACCCACAGCCAAATAATACGTGGAGCTCAGGGAGTCGGAGGAAGGATAGAGGGAGCCAAGGGGGTCAAGAACAGCACAAGAGGACTTACACAGTAAACTAACCTGGGCCCATGAGGCCTCACAGAAACTAAACCACACACCAAAGAGCATTCATGGACTGGACCTAGACTCCCTACACATATGTAGCTGATGTGCAGCTTGGTCTTCAAGTGGGTCCCCTAATAATTGGAGCGGGAGCTGCCTCTGACACTGTTGCCTGCATTTGGATCCCTTTCCCCTAACTGGGCTGCCTTGTCTGGCCTCAGTGGAATAGGATGCTCTTAGTCCTGCTACAACTTGATGTGCCAGGGAGATTGGTAATCATGGAGGGGTGTGTGTGTGTGTGCTTCTCCTTCTCTGAGGAGAAGGGGAGGGTGATAAGGGGAGGGAGTGTGAAGGTGTGACTGGGAGGAGAGGAGCTATTGATCACGATGTAAAGTGAATAAATAAATTAATGAAAAAAAACAAAAAAAAACAACACAAAAAGTATTATAAAACTAGCCAGAAAAAAATAAAAATGTAAGTCTTTGGAGCATTCTATTTAACAGGATTCTCATCAGAAAAAAATTATGCTACATTTATACTTGTATATATTGCATATATTTTACATATATTGTATATATTTCATTGCCCAGTGTACTCTTCACAGGAGAGAAATTCAATTTACATATTGAATAATCCTACTAAAATTTCAGCTCTTCCTTATGAAAATAAAATTAACTTAATTTAAATGGAGTAAAAAAAAATGTTCCAGCTGGCCAGTGGTGACAAATGCCTTTAATCCCAGCATTTGGAAGGAAGAGACAGGCAAATCTCTAAGTTTGAAGCCAGCCTGGTCTACAAGGTGAGTTTTGGGACAATCAGGGCTACACAGAGAAACCATGTCTCCAAAACCAAACCAAATCAAAACCAACCAACCAACCAACTAACCAACCAACCAACAATATCCCCCCAAACAAATACAAAACAAAACAAGTGTTTCATGAAACGGTACTTAATTTTGGATAAAAGTTTTTGAGGGTAAGTTGATGTTCCCCTCCTTCCACTAGGAGTCCAGTCTCATTAGAGGGTGTCCTCTTAAGCCTCATAACTCTTGCTACTAGGATTCTCAGCTAGAGTCACTCTCATATCCTCCCAGAAGCCTACACTGTCTTGGGTCTCAAGTTTGTCACAGAGTTGTCCCATCCCACAGTTTCTCTTCTCTCTGAAGGCCTTTTATCTTCCTGGCCCCACTTTCCCCAGGTTTAAATTTACCCTGCGTACAAGATGTGCTGGCAGATGGGGCCCATGATAGCTCCTGGTCGGTCTGAAGACCCTAGTGAGGGAAACAGGGACTCTTTCAGTCATGAACTTGATGGCTGACTCTTTAACCCTCCCCCATACAAGCTGGGGAGTGACAGACTGGCTAGATCCCAGGGGAGGACATTGCAGCCAGCCCTGAGGAGACAGGATGAGCTGGGGTTGGATGGAAGGGGAGGAGGTCCTCCCCTGTTGGTGGACTTGGA
>CM053742.1:44082520-44108969 GCA_028658305.1 Pachyuromys duprasi
TGTGCTGGAATATAGATAGAGCAGAGATTGAGGGAACGTGCAAACACAGCCTGGCCCGACCTGAGACCCACCCTGTGGAAGAAAGGCCTGACCCTATTAAAGACACTCTGCTATGCTTGCAGATGGGAGCCTGGCATAGCTGTTCTCTGAGAGGCTCCTCTCAGCAGTGGATCAAAACAGATGCTGAGACTCACAGCCAAACATTGGGTGAAGAGTAAGGAGTCTTGCAGAAAAGTGGCAGGGGGTGGGGAGGATGATAGAAGGACCTGGAGGGCACAGGAACTCCACAAGAAGACCAACAGAGCCAACTTATCTGGACCCAGAGGGGCTTGTGAAGACTGAAGCACTAACCAAAGACTTAGGTCCACTACACGTATATGGCAGGTGGGCAGCTCTGGCCTCATATGGGATGCTTAGAAAGGGGAACGGGCTGTGTGTGTGTCTCTGACATGGACTCTGTTGCCTGGTTTTGAATCACTTCCCATGGAGGTGCTTGCCTCACCAGGGCACAGGGGAAGAGGAAGGGCTCAGTTCTGATGCAACCTGATAAGTAGAGGTGCATTGGTATAGGGGCTCCCCTTTACTAAGGAGAAGGGAAGGGGGTACAGGGGTAAGATAGACTGGGAGGAAAGGCGGGAGGGGCCATGATCAGGATGTAAAGTGAATAAATGAATAAATACATTTAAAAGGTACTTAATACACTCAGTTATTATATATAAATTAAAAATAAATAATAGGGGGCTGGAGAGATGGCTCTGAAGTCAACAGTATTGGTTGCTCTTCCAGAAGACCCAGGGTTGATTCCCAGCACTACTGTGAACTGTGAATGGCAGTTCACAGCTGTTTGTAAAATCCACGAATCTGATGCCCTCTTCTGGCCTCTGAGAACACCAGTTATGTAAATGGTGCATGGGATGGACATTGAATGGAGGAGAAAACAAGCAACAGAACAGGAACATACCAAAGAGTGCCTCTGAAAGAATCAATATAGCAATGTATCAAAGCAGATATTTAAGACTCACAACCAAGCCTTCGGCAGAGGGCTGGGAATAATAATGAAAATAGGGGAAGTTAGTAAGACTTGGGGAGAACAAGAGCTCCACAAATTTTCAAATTGAGCAGGGCACAGGAGTCTTTTACGAGACAGTTTCTCCAACCAAGGACCAGGTATGGATATGGCCTAGAACCCCCGCTCAGATGTGGCCCATGGTAGCTCGGTGTCCAACTGAAGACCCTAAGTAAGGGGAATAGGGACTGTTTCTGTCATGAACTCGATGGCTGGCTCGTTGACCCTCCCCCATACACGCCAGGGAGTAACAGCCTGGCTAGATCCCAGGGGAGGACATTGCAGCCAGCCCTGAGGAGACAAGATGAACTGGGGTCGGATGGAAGGGGAGGAGGTCCTCCCCCATCGGTGGACTTGGAGGGGGCGGGGAGGAGATGAGGGAGGGATAGGGAGGGTGGGAGGGAATGAGAGAGGGGGCTATGCCTGGGATGCAAAGTACCTAACCTGTGATTGATATAAAATAAATAAATTACATTAAAAAAGAATACATGTAGGCAAAACACCAATACACATAAAATAACAATTAAGCTAAATGATTTTTTTAAAGTGCCAGTTTTACCTTACAAGTACTCTTTTTCAGTGAGACAGTCATTGTATGTTGGTATCTGATACATACATCATGCATGTTTCCTGTTTTGTCACATGAGAAATAATTTTTAAACCTGCTCAATGATGGAAGTTTGGTAAAGACTGATTTTCGTACTTGAGCAAGATCTTCACTGCCTCTGACAGTATGGAGTGATGAATACAGTGACTACCAATATATTTAGTACCACTGTCTGAATTTACGCAAATTTTTCTTTATTACATTTATTTATTTTGCATGCAAGTGCATGTGTGTTTCTGTGCATGTGTGAGCATGAGTCTGTGTTTGGAGGCATCATGCATGTGGTAGTCAGAGGAGAACTTGTAGGAGCTGGTTTCTTTTCCACAGTGTGGGTCTCAAAGATGGAGCTTTGTCAGGCTTGGTGTCAAGCACCTGCACCTGTTCTCTCTCTCTCTCTTTTCCTCCCTCCCTCCTCTCCCTCTTTTCTCTACTTATTCATTTCTTCTTCTTCTTTTTTAATACAGTGATCTGCCTGCATGCCAGAAGAGGGCACCGGACTCACTATAGATTGTTGTGAGCCACCATGTGGTTGCTGGGAGTTGAACTCAGTATCTTTGAAAGACCAGCCAGTGCTCTTAACCTCTGAGCCATCTCTCCAACCTTATTTTTTGTTTTTTTCAGACAGGGTTTTTCTTCTCTATGTTGCCCTGGCTGTCCTGGGACCCACTGTGTAGACCAGGTTAACCTTGAACTCACAGAGATCCACCTGTCTCTGCCTTCTAAGTGCAGGGATTAAAGACATGTGCCACCATGCCCAGCCTCTAAATTTTATTTTAAACTCTACCTTTTCTTTAAAATTAAAAAAAAATTAATAAGGGTCTCTCTAGACTGGAGCAATGGCTCAGAGGTTAAGAACACTGGCCATTCTTCCAAAGATCCTGGGTTCAATTCCCAGCAGCTCCCTGGTGGCTCACAACTATCTATAATGAGGTCTGGTCCCTTCTTCTGGTATGTAGGTACACATGCAGGCAGAATACTGTATACATAATAAAGAAAGACATCTTTAAAAAAAAGAAATGATCTCTCTATACATAACCTAGGCTAGCCTTGAACTAGCTAGCATAGGTTGTCCTTGAATGCTTGAATGGCTCAGCCTCCCAAGTGCTGGAATTATGAATCTCTGCCACCATACCTGGTTCTAGTCTTACTTTGTTCTATTGCTAAAAGTGTCCACATAGTGTAAAAGGCAAATAATTATTAGCACCATTATGAAATTTACATGATAAAAGCCCCATTACAATCAGTGTTTAAAAAATTATAATTATAATATCTCAGAGACTGAGGCAAGAAGATCTTAAGTTTGAAGCAAACTGGAAGATATGTAGGAAAACACCATCTCCCCCCTCTCCCAGAAAAACAAACAAACAAAATCCAAACAACAAAAAGAAAAACAAAAAAGCCAAGGAAAAACTAAAGTAAAACAAAAGCAAAAAGCAGATATGTGTAGGCTGCACGTCAGATAAGAGCTAAGAATTATGGCCATGCAGAGACCTCATCAAATTGATGGAGAAAGGTTTCAAAGCCCAAATGAAAAATGGAGAGATTCATGAAAAAACATGACATACCATCTATAAATAGCCATTAACCTTTCCACATCTCATTTAGTGTGAAACATCCAACTTTAAAACTGTGACAAGACATTCTTTTAGAAAATGCACAGTTATTTAAATAGATAGTTGATTCCATATACCAGGAGAAGGAAAAATAATTTTAAAAATGATTTAGATTTACTTTATTTTTATTTATTTGTATCTGTATGGGTATATGCAGTACCTAAGGAGGCCAGAAGAGGGCAAAAGATCCCTTCGAGCTGGAGTTACTGGCCATTTTGAGCCATACAAAGAGAGTTCTGATAAGCAAACATGGGTCCTCTGCTAGAAACTACAGACTTTTAATTGCTGAGACATCTCAGCAACCAAAAAAGAAGGGAAAACTCTTCTTCTCTTTGGAGTGCTAATTAATAAACATAGAAGGAGGGACAGAAATAGGAAAGGTGAAATATGGTGTTATTTCAGACTGTCTTTCAACAATACATTAATTCTAAAAGAAAAACTAGTACATTTTGCATAGGGAAATCCAGAAGTAGGGAAACCCAGAAGATACCCCTAAAGTAAGTGATGCAAGCTACCACAAGGAGCAAGGCCACACAGTTACACTATGTGCTTCTTAATGACAGCAGAAAGTGGCTGGCTTAATTTCTGTGGGTTTTGCTCTAAGCTGAATTTAGTCATGATAAAGCGTCAGTCAAAACCAAGCTGAGCATCTTTCTGCAAAACATCAATAGCTATTTGTAAAAAATGTCAAGGTCCAAAGAGAAAAAGACAGCCCCAGGAGCTGCCTTTCTGGAGGACATGACAACTAAGTACAGTGTGGGTACCCTGGTTGAAGTCCATACCACGAAAAGAGCAGAAGGGAAGCACTTAACAGCTTTTGCATAAAGTCTGTTCAACTGGGCTATGGTATCCTACCAATATTAATTTCTGAGTCTTGACAGGGGGCTTTATAAAGCATTAATATTTGGCCATGATACAAGGGGGTATATATGGGAAGCTTTGCATAGTTTTTATAACTCTTTTTGTCAGTTTGAGATTGCTGCAAAATAAAAAGGTAAAATGTTGTGGACATTTTGGTTTATTATATGTAAACATGTTTTTGTTATAATCCCAAGAGGGAGATTTTTAGTTTGTCCTCACTTGTTAATTGTCTTGTGAGAGTAGAGAGGATACCGACTAACTAGACAAGACTCCTAGCAGAGGGAGGGGAACACCAACCCACCCACAAAAACTTTGACCCAAAATTTACCCTGCCTGTAAGAGGTGCAAGGACAAACATAGAACAGATAGAGCAGAGTGCCAACCCCTGACACTATGAATGATGTTCTTCTAAGCCTACAGACAGGAGTCTGACAGAGCTCTCCTTTGAGAGGCTCTACCCAGCAGTGCCTTAAAACAGATGCCAAGACTCACAGCCAAACATTGGGTGATGTGTAGGCCATCTTGTGGAAAAGTTGGAGGAAAGAGAAAAGGACCTGGAGTTGACAGGAGCTCCATAAGAAGACAAACAGAGCCAATTAACCAGGGCTAAGACCAGCTTGCTGAGACTGAAGCATCAACCAAAGACAATGCGGGAACTGGACCTAGACCCCCTACAAAGATGTAGCAGCTTAGGCCTCATGTGGGTCCTCTAATAAGGGAAGTGGGGACTGCATCTGACAGGGACTCTCTTGGCAGCTTATTGATCACTTTCTCCTGGCAGGACTGCCTTGCCAGGCTATAGGGGAAGAGAACATGCTCAGTCCTCATGCAACCTGATGAGCTAGGGTGGATGGAAAAGGGAGAAGAGGGGAGAGAGGGAGGGTATGACTGGGAAGGGAGGAGTGATGAGGCTACTACTAGGATGTAAAATGAATAAAAAATTAAAAATATAAAAAAGAAGCCTATTCCTGACTTTCCTTTATTTTCACATCTATTTTATAGGCATTAGAAATAGCCAATGAAATAATAGTAGAGACTGAGATTTAGTGAACACTTGCTATAGAGAAGGCCATAGATGGATTTCAATTGAGCTGTAAAACTGTTCTAGAGCCTGTGAATTCTCCAGGATAATCACAAGCTTTTCTTTGTAGTTCAAATTATAAGTTGTAGAGTCTTCTGTCTTCTGGGCAGGTCATTGCTGCCTTTACATCAAAGCAACCATGATTACCCACATGAAATTCTCAAAAGATTTGGCCTTCTGGGACTGGAGAGATGGTTCAGAGATTAAGAGCACTGGCTGCTTTTCCAGAGGTCCTGAGTTCAATTCCCAGCAACTCTATGGTGGCTCACCACCATCTATAATGAGATCTGGTGCCCTTTTCTGGTGGTCAGGCAGAACACAGTATATTAATCAATTAATCTAAAAAAAAAAGACTTGACATTCTAATGTTTCTTTGTGGAGGGAACAGGGCTCATGAGGCAGCACACTAGTGATTCAAGAAGCAGTATACAAGTAGCGCATGAGGTAATGCATAAGGGATTCAGGAGTAGTTTACTTGGGAGACTCCATGGCCTCATATACACACACAAAGCCCCTCCCTTCTATGAGACTATATAAGGAATTAACAATTGCTGGGGAGAAGGTGGATTTTTTTTTCAGCTGTGTAGCTTCCTGTAAGTTCCCTAAGCTCCTGAAGCTTCACCATGATCTTGTAAGTAATACTAGTTAAAGTCATTGATTCAGCAGACTGGTTTAGGAAGGAATAGTTTCTTGGGTGTATCATTGGGGCCCACTAATTTGTGAATACACATTTGCTCAGTTAATGCAACATGGGGTTAGATTTGAAAATGAGTTATTTGACTTAGCGACCCAAGCTCCCAGTTCTTTAGGATCCCCTTAAGGGCAGATACATATTTACACAAAGAGCTGGCTGTGGAGTGACCATGGTTTCTGTTTAAACTCTGGAATGGGGCCCTTCCTTCTCATAGTCCTGTCAGCAAAAAAGAGGCACTGTAAATGTTTGTGTTCTTCTAGTGTAAGCAAAGCCCCAGGGATCCCTCCTGATGCACCCTCTTCTAAAGTGGTCTGTATGTAAACCAATGACAGACTTCAGGGGCTTTATTGTTTGCTTTCACTGTAGAATTTGTTGTCTCCCTGGCTTTGAGCAGAGGACCTGTGGGGGGGAGCAAACCCACCCTATCTCTGTGAAAGGCCTAAGCCATATGTGGATTAGTTACCAACCCACCTCTAGTCTTTGAAAAAACCTTGAAGGTTAGGGAAAATGGAAATGCAAATTTTTACATCCATCCCCCTCCTGTCCCGTGTGTGCATTTGTATATGTGTGTGTGTGTGTGTGAGAGAGAGAGAGAGAGAGAGAGAGAGAGAGAGAGAGAGAGAGAGAGAGAGAGAGAAAGCAAGAGAAAAAAAAGAGGGGGAGTGAGAGAGACAGAGAGAGAGACTCACTGGTCTGGAAGTAGGGTTGGATGGTTGTCCTGAGAATCCTAGGGAATCTGCTTGTTTCTGCCTCTCCTGGGTGGGAATCACAAACCGGAGCCTGACTTTTTCATGGGTTCTGAGGACTAAGCTCAGGTAGTCACACTTTTAAGGCAAATGAGTCATTTTTCCAGACTGAGTTTTACATGTTCTTTTTTTTTTTTTTTTTGTTTTAAAGATTTGTTTATACATATACAATGTTCTGACTGCATGTACACCTACCGGTCAGAAGAGGGCACGGGATCTCATCATAGATGGCTGTGAGCCACCATGTGGTTGCTGGGAATTGAACTCAGGGCCTCTGAAGAGCAGCCAGTGCTCTTAACCTCTGAGCCATCTCTCCAGAACCTTACATGTTCTTTTTAAAATTTTTTTTTTAATTTTATGTACCTGATGCTCTATCTGTATGTACACCTGCACGCCAGGAGAGGGCACCAGATCTCACTATAGATGGTTGGGAGCCACTGTGTAGTTGATCTCAGGAGGAGCAGACAGTGCTCTTAACTGCTGAGCCAACTCTCTAGGCCCCATGTTCTTTATTTTATTAGTGGATATTCATTTGAATAAAATGATGGGTTTCCTTGTGACATTCTTATGCAGATATATCATGTATTTTGATCTTATTCACTCCGTCTTTACCCTCCATTGCCACCACTCTTTCCATTGGTCCCCTTCTTCTTCTTGAATAGTTCTCTCTCTGCTTTCAGATATCCTCTCCTCCAGGCCTAGATTCTACATATGAGAGAAAAATGTAGTATTTGACTTTCTAGGCCTCATCTGACTGATTTTGGTTAGCATGGTTGTCAGTTTCATCCATTTTTCTGAAAATAACCTAATTTTGTTCTTCTTAATGGCTGAGTAGTACTCTTTTATATGTATATATACTCCATTTTTATTCATCAGCCGATGGATCCCTTAGCTGATTTCATAACTTGGCTATTGTTAATAGTACCACAATAAGCAAGAATGTGCACTATTTTTATTATAAGCTGACTTGGAGTGGTCAGCGTGTATTCATAAGGTAGTTCTATTTTCAGTTTTTGAGGAACCTCCATACACATTCCCTTAGAGGCCATACGAATTTTCTTCTATTTGTGGCAAAGAGGGTTCTCACTGGTGTAATGTATGTTATATTGGTAGGTTGCTATGTGCTGTTTGAGCTCACCGAGAAGCTGGCTCTGAAAGTAGGCTTTCCCGCTTCCTGAAGCACTGACCCACGCATATTTATAAGGAATCTTCCAAATCTCTTGTCCTGAGTCAGGCTTCCCGTTGGTTCTGGAAGGGGAAAGGGGGAAACCCAGCTAGCTGCTAAAGGGTGCAAGCATGTATGCCCTGGAGAACAGCTAGAAGGTAAAACTATTTCTCATAGAGGTTAGTGTTGTTGATTGAAAAGCTTAACTGTGGCGGGGCAGTGGTGATGCACACCTTTAACTGTCGCACTTGGAAGGCAGAGGCAGGCAGATCTCTGAGTTCGAGGCCAGCCTGGTCTATATAGAGTGAGTTACAGGACAGCCAGGGTTACACAGAGAAACACTGTTTCAAAAAAAAAACCCAAAACAAACAAACAAACAAACAAAAACCAAGCCAAACACATCTTATACTGGGGAAGAGGAGCTGGATGCTTGTCTATGAAGAGGATGGTCTGCTCTGCCTGGACCTCTGTCAGGAATGGCTGTTTCAACACGGCTTCCTTGGTTGACATCTGCCAGCTGATATGAAGTGCGCAATTTGATGATGTTACCTTCCTGCTGTTGTTTGTTCTTTGACTTGGAAGCATCACCCTGGATACATTCTGCTCCGCTTGGGACCTTCTCTATTAGAAACACCAGCTGGCTTTTCTCCAGTTGATTTCTGCAGGATGTTTGTAGGGCCCGGATTTGCTGATGTTACCTTTCCGCTGTTGTTTGTTCTTTGACTTGGAAGCGTCACCCTGGACACCCTGGACACTTGGAAGCTTCACCCTGCTCCATCAAAGACCGTCTCAATCAGAAACACCAGCTGGCTTTTCTCCAGTTGATTTCTGCAGGATGCCTGTAGAGCCTGGATGTGAGGTTGTTACCTTTAGCTTGCTCTGTCAGTTGAGTTGCTCCAGGCATCTCTGCTGGATGTTTTTGAGGGCTGGATTTGATGTTTTGCTATCTGTCTAATACATCTCCTCAGTCTGCTAATTGCCACTGCTTGTTGCTTTGTTTTTTAATTGGCTTTTTTGTTATATATTTAATAAACTCAGTCAGTTATTCACAAGTGAAAGCATGGCTATTACACTTCATCCTCTGACCATATATAGAAGAACTGGATTTTGCCTCAGCTGGTTGGATACCTAGGTGAAGTGAAGAGAACGTAGTCTTTGGCAGGGGCATTGGAGATGGCTCTCATCAGATGTTGGCAATTTATGTGGAGGTTATCAGCCTAATAAAGCAGGGTTGGCCTGCCTTTTCTGCCTTTCACTCCCTGTCTGCTAAGTGGTGTGATATGGGACCAGTACTGGGGTTAGCAACTTGCTCCAAAATATTCCCAATTATTTTCGGTTTTCCAATTTCTTGTTTAGCAACATTGGACGCTAAGGATGGAGGTATGAAGTGGAGTTGAGACCAGCTACATCTAGTAAGGAGTGGTGAAAGATTAGGTAGATAGCATGAAAAACAGGGAGTTGGGAGGAAAGGTAACTGGGTTCACAGTCTCTGAGAGTGTGATTGGTTCAGAAGAGGAGTCTCTAAGTATGCATTAGGGGCAAGTAGGTACAGAGCTAGATAAGACTCTGGCAAATGCATTTGTCTTATTGGCCTTCCTGGGGGAACCTAGAACATTTTTAGGCAGTAATGAAACTATTTGTTATTGAAACCCTATAAGTCTGGCTGGTACAATTATTCATTGCATGTGGGAATCAGGATGGATGGTGCAGTAAGGAATGTGCTGAACAAAATGCCTGATAAACATGTTTGAGACAGTGTCTTATGTAGCTCAAGCTGTACTTGAACTCATGATCCTTTTGCTTCTGCTTCCCAAGTACTGGTATTTCTGGTTTATATCACTGTGCACATCTGATGAAAAGTCAACTTATACAGAAAGCTGAGTGGAGTGGCATATATTGTAATCCCAGCACTAGGAAGGTAGAGGCAGGGTAATCAGGAATTCAAGGTCATCCTTGGCTACAGTGAATTCAAGGCTGGCTGAGGCTACACGTATTCTTCCTTAAATAAAATAAGAAAAAGATAGGAAAAGGCTTATTTGGCTCAGTTCCAGGGATTTCAGTGCACAAGCAGTTCAGCCTGTTGCTTTGTACTGCTGACAGGATGCTATATCATGGTGTGAGTATGTGGCAGAATAAGATGCTCTCCTTATGACATCAAAGACGTGAAGAGAGGAGGGCCTCAGGTCCTAACGTCTTTTTCATGGGCACCCGCAGTAGTCTAACTTTCCTCCACTAGGTCTCACCTTTTAAAGGTTCCATGACACCCCCGGCCAAGGTTTTGGAATAGAGATTTTTTTTTTTGGAGGAACAGTTAAAAATCCAAACTATAATAGAACTGAAATCCAGCCTTCAATATATCTCCTGAGATATGAACACATTTTCAGGGGTTTTAGTCTGGAGCAGGAGTGCTCTTATTCACCTATTTGCTTCCCCCCGACCCCACCAAGACAGGGTTTCTCTCTGTAGGCTTGGCTGACCTGGACTCACTTTGTAGACCAGGCTGGCATAGAATTCACAGAGATCCGCCTGTCTCTGCCTCCCTGAGGGCTGGGATTATAGGCATGTGCCACTGTGCCTGGATCATCGATTTGCTCTTAGTTGAAACTTTCCCCTTGGAAGGAGGAGGGTCATAAGAATCATGAAGTGGGCTAGGGAGATGGACCAGTCAGTAAGAGGACCTGAGTTCAATTCCTATAACCCACATATAAATGTTAGGTGTGTACTTAAAATGTCAGCACTGGAGAGGCTGTGACAGACAGATCCCACGGGCTCCCTAGCAAGTCAGCCTGGCCTACTTGATGATTTCCAGATCAATGAGAAAACCTATCTCATCAAAAAAGACAAGGTCAGCAATATAGTGCAGGATAAGCATACTACCAGGCACAGATTCAAAGAAGGTAAGTAACATAGAGGATCCAAGGGAGAATGCATAAATCTCACTCAGAAGGGAAGATAGAATAGACAGAGGTAGTGGCTGAGGAGAAGGAACAAAGTAGGAGAGGGAGTGCAGAGAGATAAGAGGGTAGAGATCAGACCTAGGGAGAGCAAGGGTGAAAGGACAGAGGACTACAAAGAAAAGATAAACTGAGAGTGGGAGAATTTCTGTGACAAGCTGGAGACTTTAGTAAGGGTAGGCTTCTGGGAGGATATGAGGGAACTCAAGCAGAGACTCCTAGTAGCAGAGGCCATTGAGACTGAAGAAGACAACCTCTAATTAGACAAGACTCCTAGCAGAGTGAGGGAACACCAACCCACCCACAAAAACTTCCACCCAAAACTTACCCTGCCTGCGAGATGTGCAGGGATAAAGATAGAGCAGATAGAACAGAGATACAGTTAATATCCAACCAATGCCTGGCGCAACCAATTACCCACCCTATCAGAGAATACTAACCCCTGACACTATGAACTATGTTCTGCTAAGCTTGCAGACAGGTGCCAACCCCTGACGCTATGAATGATGTTCTGCTAAGCCTACAGACAGGAGTCTGACACAGTTGTCCTCTGAGAGGCTCTACCAAGAAGTGCCTTAAAACAGATGCTAAAACTCACAGCCAAACATTGGGTGATGGGTAGGGCATCTTGTGGAAAAGTTGGAGGAAAGAGAAAAGGACCTGGAGTTGAAAAGAGCTCCACAAGAAGACCAACAGAACCAATTAACCAGGGCCAAGACCAGCTTGCTGAGACTGAAGTATCAACCAACGAACATGAACTGCCCCTCTCTCACCTTCTCTCTCTTACCTAGGGTTAACGGGTTGGTGGAAGGGAAGCAGAGGCTTAAACACCTCAAATAAAATAGCGTTTTAAACTGAGTACAACAAGTACTACTTTAAGTAGCCTCAATAAACTCACTCACTCACTAAGCTATTCTTAATGGTTATATAACCTTGAGACGAGGCCTTATTCATTATGTGACTTTCCAGAAAAAGAACCCTCAGAACATAAAATAGAAAAGGGAAGAAAAGTCAAAGGAAACAGTTCAAGGAGCCCTGATCTAGAATGTAGTCAAATAATACTCTTTAGCTGCTAGTTACTGTGCTTTCACCTGAGTGCTAGTGTTGTGCCCAAATCACGAGACCCCAAAAGACCACCACCAGGAGTTGAGTCCATTGCAAAACACATGAGGATCTTTTTATTACAAATTATTACAAGCTGCAGCTTGGGTGCACCCCCCCCCCCCGCAACCTTCCCCCCACCCCCCAGCTAAAGCAGTGAGAGCCGAGAGCCTGGTGCTTAGGTTAGTTGGGTGATTTAAAGATTCTGGTCGCTCCCAGTGTGGCCAAAGCAGGGGCGGTTCCTGCCTGGCAAGCATCTATTGGTCAAAACGCAAAAAGGATGTTGCATTTTGAATTGATTGCCTATAGGAGGGTCCCCAAACCATTAATGATCTGGTGTCCCTCCCTAGGGGGATGGGCCAGTTTCCTAGCAACATTATCTCTAGTGGCAAGGAAAAGAATGCGGTAAGGCCAGTTCTTCCCCTCAGGGCATTACTGGACATGTGTCCACCTAGCTAGCCTTCCTTCAGGTTTTAAACTTTAAAAGAATAGCCACTGATTTTTAATTTTTTGGTCTCTCACTAGGATCACAGGTGTGCCCATCATGGCTAGTTTATGTGGTACTTGATATCGAACCCCAGGCTTTATGCATCTAAGCAAGTACTCTACCAAGTGACTTATAGCCCCAGTCCTAACAGTTCCATTTTATATGTATCAATGCTGAAAATACCCTTCTGCACCAGTACTTAGCACAAGATGGTAGAAATAGACTTAGGACCACTTTTAGGATTTCTTAGAAATTCTGCTGTAATGCTAACCACAAATCCGTCGAATGGTAGTTTGGCAAGTCAAATAGCAATTTTAAAATCAAACATTATAAAACAATACAATTCAAAGATGTGCTCATTTGATACTTACATGTTGAGGGGATGTTGTAGGAAAATAATGAAAGTCACTGTTTTTCATAGCTGAACATATTTTCACAACAGCAGAAAACTTTGCAAGTACCGTAAGAACACTGTAATTCATGTCTCATATCTGAGCCAAGGTGTGTGAGGCAGTGTTTGTTGCACTGCATGGCATGATGGCATGCACAGTGCAAACAGCACATACCATGTGTTTATACTCAAGTCTGCAGTAATTCAGTACAACACGGGTGAGAGGGGCCAGAAACACCTTGGACTCATTAAATTTTTGGTTGTTGAGTGTGCAGAAAACATTTACTGTGGCCAAACTTTTCAGAAGCCCCACGTTCATTTAAGTGACCCTAGAAGAAGCTGCAACCCGCATTTGAAGAATCTGTACAGAGTGCCATAAGCGTTCAGGAAGTATATAGCTCCTGTGGGCTTAAGATGGTTGACCTAATGCGATTTAGAATCACTGTGTATACAGGTCAAGTCCATGGGCTGAAGTTCAGGACTAAACAAAAAAAAAAAAGGAGAGGGAGAGATGGAGAGAGAGAGCACCCACATAGCAGCTCACAACTGTCTGCAACTCCAGTTCCAGCGGATCCAGCACCCTCATGCAGACACACATGTAAGCAAAATACCAATGCATGTAAAATAAAAAGAAATAAATAGGTAATTTTAAAAACAAGAGAAAAGGGATTCGAGACAAGCATTCACTACACTCTGCTTTTGGACGCACTGTGGCCAGCTTCCTCAAACTCCAGCCAGCGCGACTTCCCCTTCCCTCAAACTTCAAGGCAGATTCAGGAATTTTGTTGATGCAGCAAGACAAATAACTGATAAAGACTTAATCATAGTATCAGACTGTGGATGATAAGCAGAAGTCTGGTTTGCATGTTCTGCCTGGCTGCTTTTCTGTTAGCCTGTGGTGCTGGAAGTATATTCATTAGAAGTTTTACAAAAAGTGGGGTCTCTAGTCAGACATGAGAAAAATCAGTCCCTCTGTGGAGATGTTACAAATGTTTCTGAAGAGTGACAGGAAGAGAACTGAGGCGGAAAGTGGTAGAGCTGAAGAGGGACATTCACAAGGAAATGTTGACCTCGGTAATTAGCACATTATGACTAGTTGGTGAGGAATGTAAGGAATGTCTCCTAGGGATTCTTGGTGATTTGGAGTTCAACGGAGTAGCTTACAGTCTCTCTCTCTCTCTGCTTCTCCTTCCCTTTGTCTCTATCTCTTTCTTCCTCTTCCAAGAGACAAAGTTTCTCTGTGTAGCCGTGGTTGTCCTGGACTCACTTTGTAGACCAGGCTGGCCTCGAACTCACAGAGATCTACCTGCTGTGCTTCCCCCAGTGCTGAGATTACAAGCAAGTGCCACTTTGCCTGACTGACTGAGCATCTTAACCACTGTTTGTTTGCTTTAGTGAGAAGGCTCCCACTATGTAACTCAGACTGGTCTTGAACCCTCTGTTTTCCTTGTTTAGCTATCTCAGTAACGGTATTACATGCATGTACTACCATGCTGCGCTTGCTGCCTTAATGTAGAGTTAAGTATGTTTCTGGGCACTACAGGACAGCGAATAATCATCGATTTTTCATAGCTGAGACAAATGCCTGAGGAAATCAATTTAATGGAAGACGATTTACTTTGACTCATATTTTCAGAAGTTTCTTTGAGTGGACGCTTGAGTCCTACAGCTTCTGGGCTCTGGTGAGGCAGCACAGCGTGCTGTGGAGGACATGGTGGAGCATAGCAGAATCACACCATATGGCAGACAGGAAACAGAGAGCTCTATGACATCCAAAGCCTTCCCACTGCCATGACCTGCTTCCTTCAACCAGGCCCAGCTTCCTAAAATTTCTACCACCTCTCTATATAGCAGCAGGTGGTGAGCAAGCCTTCAATACATAGTCCTGTAGAGGACACTCCATTTTCAACCATAATAAGGATCTGTGAATCAGGTGGGTACTGTACTTGAAATATCTATTACAATTAGAGTGGATTTTCACAGTGAAAACACACAGATTCCACGGTTACATTTACTTACAATTTATTTATATATAATATACAAGTACACTGCTTTTTTTTTTTTCTATCAAGGATAAGAAAGCATGAGGGAGAGCAGAAGACAAGTTTTACTCCTAAAAATAAACTCTCCCTGTGTGCCATAACGTAAAAGACCTTTTTATATTTAGGAAATATGTGTGAGGATGTGAGTTCTCTGTAAGGCAAACATCTATAGAATAAAGACTTTGTAAGTCATTGGCCTTTGAGAGGTATTTTAAAGCCTGAAACAGTGGGTTGTTTTCTTTTCACAGCTATAAAGAAGTCCAAGAGATTACTATATGATTTTAAGTCACTTTGCGTGCCTAGTGTCATACATAGCAGACCCTCAGCAAAACACCATCTCTCTACATGTGCAATAGATAGCATATGTGTAGAGGATCAAAACCGAGCAAGTCAGTTCTCTCTTTTCACCATGTTTGTCCTGAGACTTGAACTCAAGTTGTCAGTCTCAGTAGCAAGCACCTTAACCTTCTGAGCCATCCCACAGCCCTACTTGTTGATGCATTTAACCACTGCTTTAATTGTGTTAATAATCGTAAGTGTGCTTTGTTTTTCCATTTCTTCTTGAGTGAATTTTGGCCAACTGTAGCTTGACCCTACAGCCAATGGTTGCCTCTCTAACTAGAACTCTCCAGCACGTACATCTCTTATCAGTTTCCCAGCTTTTGTGTCTCCTTGCCTCTTTAACCCTTTACAGCCATTCTATAAAACACACACAGAGCATGTGTTGTGTGTTATGAGAGTTAACAATAGTAAGTTGATAATGGTATTAAAAGACCTGTGTTAGCTTTGGCCAGGCCTACCAAGAAAACTGAGAGTATCTGGCACAGTGAATTGCCATATTTTGTGTATTTATTCAATAAGATGTGACACTGTAAAAGATACAAACTTGTCTATGTTTCTTACATACTCTACTCATAATCTGTTTTATTTCTTGCTGATGGCATTTGGTTATTTCCATAATTCTTAGCAATATGCTTTTATTTCAAAATATTGACTCATTTCCCATCAGCAATATTGACTCCCCTTTAGGTCAGATAAGGCTTTTATATTTCTCTTTCTTTTTAAAAACTCAATTGTTTACCTTCACTATTTTATAATGCACTTAAGTTTTTTTCATTTATATTTTTAAAATGTGTTTGCTGAGAACTTTGCATTATGAGTTTTGACCATATTCACCCCCTAACTCCTACTAGATCCACTCTTCTTCCCTACTCAACTTTGTGTTTTCTCTTTTCCTCCATTGAGTCAAATTTCTGTTACCCACGTATTCATGCATGTGTGACTTTCTATTGGAGCATGGCAGACATACTAGTAATATATACTTTATTTTATACGTTTTTAAACTTAGTTCTATTTATTTCTTTGTTTATTTGGTTTTTGAGACAGGGTTTCTCTGTGTAGTCTTGGCTGTCTTGGACTGCCAGGCTGGCCTTGAACTCACAAGAGATCTGCCTGCCTCTGCCTCCCAAGTGCTGGGATCACAGGTGTGTGCCACCATGCCTGGTTGGCTAGATTTCTTTTTAATTAATTAATTAATTAATCCACTGTACATCTGGATTGTAGTCCCCTCCCTCCTCCTTTCACTCCCCCATTCCTCAGGAAGGGGAGCCTCCCGCACCCACTCCCCTCAGCTCATCAACTTGCATCAGGCCTGAGAGTATCCTCTTTCCCTGTGGCTTGGCAAGGCAGCCCTGCCTGAGGGAAGATGTACTTACTTCTTAAGGCTCTACACTTATCAAGAAATAACTTGCAACTGCTGCCAGTTATTTGATTCGCTTATATGTTGCTAAAGCTTATATCACTTTTATATTTACAGTCTATTCTGTAACTGTATTCAAATTTCATACTTTATCTATAGGTTGACATTGAAAGCCAGAAAACATTACAATCACAATTGTGTACATTTTATTCTTTTCATAATCACTGTGTCATTTGATCACTGGAGACATAATCCTATATCTTCACATAACTGGGCCACTTGAAGGGGGATACTACTACTTTCAATTGGTTTCTTTTTTTCTTACCAATCGTTTATTCACATTTAATTTTGTTTTGGTGATAGGGATGGAATCTACAGCTGCACAAATGCTACATATACACTATTGATAAGCTGTAGTCCCAGCTTCTCATGTCCCATTTTATGTGTTCCATGACTTTTTGAGGGCAGTCTCTTTTTTTAGCATTTTAAATTATCTCCTTTTTTTGTAGATAACAACCTGCCTTTATCATTGTATAATTTATGTCTTCCAATCACTTGCACAGAGTAATTTTCAATGCTTTGACATGTACCATTCTTTCTAAGTCTCTCTCCCATGGAGCTTTCATTATAGGAATTTTTATTTTATTCCAATTTTGGGTGCTTTAGATAGGGTTTCAATTTCTGTGATAAAATATGATGGCCATAAAACAACTTATTTCAGCTTATAGCTCTCAAGTCACATTACATCACTGAGAGAAGTCATGGCAGGAACTCAAACAGGGCAGGAATCTGCAGACAGAAGCTGATGCAGAGGCCATGGATGGGTGCTGCTTACTGACTTGCTTCTCTTGGCTTGCTCAGCCTGCTTTCTCATTCAACCCACGACCACCAGCTAGGGATGGAATCACCTACAATGGGCTGGGCCCTCTCATATCAATCACTAATTAAGAAAATGCATTGCAGGCTTGCCTATAGGCTGATCTTGTGAGGACATTTTTTTTCAGCAGAGATTCCTGCCTTCCAAATGACTCTAGTTTTCATCAAGGTGACATAAAATTAGCCAGCACACTGGGTTACCGTTTGTATATCAGATCCCAGGTCTTCTTTCTTGACTTTTAAATGATTGCCTGTTGGAGTCCATCCTTAAATCATGTTTGTTTGTTTGTTTCAGAGTAGATTGCTCGGAAGTAAAGCTTCTATGTTCTTTCATGCCTATTTTTATTTTTGTATTTGACTAATATAGAATAGGTTCAAAGTTATTTTCTTTCCAACTTTGCAGGTGTTATTCTAGGGTTTTTATTTTTCTGTTGACATCTTGTGCTGCTAATGAGGAGTTTCGGTTCTCCAAAGATAAATCTTCCCCCCACCCCCTGTCTCAAAGCTTTAAGGGTATTTCCTTTTTCTGAGACTCATACTCCAACCAAGGACCATGTATGGAGATAGCCTAGAACCCCTGCACAGATGTAGCCCATGGCAGCTCAGTCTGTCACACCCTAAGGTTTATCTGGGTGGGGGACTGCTGCTGGACCTTTGCTCTAAAAGGACTGTGATCTGGTGATTTTTTTGCTCCAGTCCCAGGAATTAACTCTAAGTTTTTGAACCTCTCATCTCCAATTGGGTGCCCTAGTAAGGGAAACAGGTGCTGTCTCTGACATGAACTCAGTGGCTAGCTCTTTGATCACCTCCCCCTGAGGGGGGAACAGCCTTGCCAGGCCACAGAGGAAAATAATGTAGTCAGTCTTGATGAGAGCTGATAAGCTAGGGTCAGAAGGAGGGGGAGGAGGACCTCTCCTATCAGTGGACTCGGAGAGGAGCATGGGAAGAGATGAGGGAGGGAGGGTGGGGTTGGGAGGGAATTAGAGAGGAGGCTACAGACACAGAGGGGGTAGAGACAGAGAGATAAACAGTGAATAAACTGTAATTAATATAAAAAATGAAATTAAAAAAGATTTTATATTCTAGGATGGAGTGAGTAAAAGCATAGAAGTTTGAAAGCCCATATGGAAGAAAGCTGAGAAGGATATAGTTCTTTGTGTGTGTGTGGTGGGGGTTGTTGAGACAAGATTTCTCTGTGTAGCCTTGGCTCACATTGTAAACCAGGCTGACCTTGAACTCACAAAGATCTGCCTGCCTCTGCCTCTGCCTTCCCAAGTGCTGGGATTAAAAGTCTGCACCACTGAACCAGACTGAGGATATATTTATAAACCATAACTACATGGGCATCCCAAGGACTGTAAGCTTTGGGAGGAGATATGGAAACCACTATTAGTATGGACTCTGTATCTCATAATAGACATTGGACAGTTTTGCAAGGATACTTGCATGCAGAAAAATGGAGTGGTGGTAACTAAACTCATACAGAAAAAACAGTGTGAGGTATCCAAAAATAAATGGCATGGGGTGAGTCACTTTAAATTGGTGTGTGGTTTCACTATTCCACAGATGTTTACCTACTAACCACTTATAAATTACTAATGGCAGAGCAGAATGGCCTACTTTTCTATAACAAGGAGCAATGTTCTCCAGGATATCTAAGGACTTCCTGAAAACTTAATTGTTTGGCAGCCTGTGTGTGGGAAAAAAAAGGCAAGAGGAGGAGGGAGGGAGAAAAGGAGGGAGGGAAGTAGAGACAGAGATAAACAGAGACAGAGAGACCTAGACAGCATATTGCTGACTGGACTCCAATACATTTCCCTATATGGAGAATAACCTTATTGATTCTTGACCTAGTAGAACAAGTTACATTAACCTCATAGCAGAATAAGTTTGAAAAGCATCCTCAAAGACAAGTGACAAATTTAGAAGTCTGTTATAAACCTGTGCAAACAGGAAGTAGTGGTTGGAGGAGGGAAGGGAAAATAATGTGATTACTTTTTTTGTTGTTTTGTTTTTTTTGAGACAGGGTTTCTCTATGTAGCCTAGGCTGTCCTGGACTCATTCTGTAAACCAGGCTGACCTTGAACTCAGAGATCCACCTGCCTCTGTCTCTTGAGTGCTAGGATTAAAGGTGTGTGCCAAATGTGATTATATTTTAATTTCAATAAATTAAAAGATGTTTTGAAAGGTACACAATTGACTATAATTGTTAGTAATAAATGCAGAACCCCCTGGCTCTACTTTCTTAATATAATTTTTGTCAAGAACAAATTTTATTCTGAAATCTCTGGCTCAGTGTTTATTTAACATGTATGTGCTATACATGGGGATTTGATGGGTAACACTTGCTGCTGCTACTGCTGGTGGCAGTTCAAAACTGCACCTTGACATGTGAGAGTCTAGGTCAGATACTGATATAGGAAGAAAAGTCGTAGGTAGGAAAAATGCTTATCAAAAAAGTATTTGAAGCAGGTTTAAGTCTGTTTATCTGGACATAAAGTCACATCTCTCAAAATAAATGAGACAGCTAAATTCCTATTTGACATAATTTTATTTCATTAATTGGGAGACTGGGAGAAGTGCTAATAGCCCAGGGGCATACCAGTTCAATAGCAGATTTTAAAATGGAAGAGAGAAGTACAAGTGTCAATGGATAGATCAATATGCTCAACAATTCCAGGAGACAGCCTAATAAAATGGCTCATGAACACTGGGACTCCCTAGGAACAAAAGTTGTCAGACCAGTTTCAGTATCTGTCTATAGGTTTACTGGAATGCTAGTTTACGGAGATTGGTGAAAGAGTGAGTGAAATTAGCTGAACACTACCTGAGAATGTTCATGCTTTTATTTGTGCAAAACAGTACAATAGGGACTGGTTGTGAGGATAATTGGAGGGTAGGGTTAGGAGCTGGTTCCTCAAGTCTGCCCACTCAGCTCTGGTTAATGATGACACTCTCCCAAGGGGCAACCCCCAGTCCTGTTACAAATCTTCACCCTTGACAATTTTATTAATGCCTTAGATTAGGGATTCCCAAAGATTAGAGTATATTAGAGTATCTTGGGAAGGGGATGACTGATTGATAGAAATGTAGGTTTCAAATCTCTAATCCTGGGCTTTGTTCTTGCAGGTTCTCAATAGGGCCATAGCCTTTTTTCTTTTATGGCAATGCTGGGGATGGAGTCTAGTTCCTCATACATACTAGGCAAGTGTTTTACTACTGAGCTTCGGTTTTCTTAAAGATAAGATTGTTTTTTTTTTTTTTTAAATTTGATCCACGTTTATTTTATGTTGTAAAAGAGCACATGATTTGTAAAGAGTAGAGGTCTACTGTATCTCACAGTTCTAAAGAGTAGGGAGCTTAAGAGCATGGTGTTAGAGTCCTCTGGGAGTCAGGTGAGGTCCCAATACTGTTTCAACTTATGGAGACAAGAAGAAGGGAAATGAAATGCATGCAGAAGAAAGAGATGCAAGTGTGGTCTTGTCTTATAAGAAGCCATTCTTGTAGTAACTAATCACATGACTGAGAACTCACTCATGCAGGAAGAGTACACTTCATCCATTAGGTCTTTGGCTCCATGACTCAAATACTTCTCACTGGGTCCCATTCGTCAGCATTGCCATACAAGATCATTAGGTTCCAACATGTGAGCACTCTCATGTTTTGTTAATCTATATTGTTTTAATTAATTATTTATAAAAGAAGTCCAGGGAGTAGGAAAGATGACTGAGTGGTTAGGAAGCATTTGTTCTTCTTCCAGAGAACCTGAGTTTGATATTCAGTTCCCACATCAGGTGGCTTACAACTGCCTATAGCTTTAGCTCCAAAGAATCCAACTTATGTTCTGGTCTTCCCGAGTCTCGTGCGTGCACGTGTGTGTGTGTGTGTTTATGTGTGTATGTGTGTGTTCGTGCATGTGTGTGTGTGTGTATGCGTGCATGTGTGTGCTACTGGTCTTTTGCTTTTGAGAAGGTGAGCTACACACACACCTTTTACTGTTCATACCATAAATGACAAATAAAACTCTTGACACAAATAAGACAAGAACGAGACTACTGTGATAAATGGAGAGAAAGTACTAGGCTATTTAGCAATCTTTGAGCCTAAGAAATGGCCTAATGTTAGATTCCCTGGGTTTTCTCTTCATATTAGCTACTTTAGAGTTTGAGTTAATAAGACATCTATTTGGAATTGCTAATGATTGCAGACAAAGAGAAAAAGGCCCAGAGAAAGTCTGTTCTGTTTAGCCAAAAGATCAGAAAAAGGCATATTTTTAGACACTATTCTACTTCAGTCAAACACCACATAAAAACTGTAGAGGGAGCCTAGACTTCTACCCACACAAGGTTATAAAAACACCTTCCAGTCCTCCCTCAAGTTGGTATCAGAAGAGGCCTGGAACAAGATCAGGCCTTTCACTACTGCCAAGAAGGAACATGGCAACTTCCCTTGTGGTGCCAGTAGAACCTACAGAAGAGAGAGTTAGAAGCTGTTCTATAAGCCAGAAAGGTATTGATGGAACCTGTGTGAGGACCGACAAAAGCCCTTCTTCAGATGTGGAAGGGCGTCAAGAGGGTAACCTGGACTTTCACCACAAAGTAGCAGTAAAGCACATTTGTTTTCTCCTTTTCTGTGACACAGCCATCATCGGAAAGCAGCCACTTCCTCAGGCTTAAATATGATTCAGACATATGCAAATGTCAAGGCTTCCTTAGAAAGCCATTTGTTGAACCAAGAACCAGGAGAATCTCCAAATAATTGAAAAAAGATGGTGAAAATATATTAGTGTGTTAGACTTTATACCACTAAAACAAAATGCAGGAGATAATTATAAAGAGAAAAGATGGGCTAGAGAGATGGTTCAGTGGTCAGAAGCACTTTGTTCTTCTAGAGGACCCAAGTTCAGTTCCTTGAATCCACACTAGGAAGCCTGTAACTCCAGCTCCAGGGAATAAGACATCCTTTTCCAGCCTCTGAGAGCTTCTGCACACACATGACATATACACATGATCGTGCACTCTCTCTCTTTAACACAAACTTCTTTTAAAAATGTTTTTTAAACTTCATGTGCATTGGTATTTTGTCTGCATGTATGTCTGTGTGAGGGTGAGTTACATACAGTTGTGAACTGCCATGTGGATGTTGGAAATTGAACCTGGGTCCTCTGGAAGAATAGCCAGTGCTCTTCACTGCTGAGCCATCTCTCCAGCCCCAACACATAAACTTTAGAAAAATCAAGGTGAACAAAAATTTTTATAAAGTTATGATAATTCAAACTTGAAGTTACAGCATTTGGAGTGCTGAAGCAGGATGGCTGCCGTAAGTTTGATCCTGGCTTGGGCAACATACGACAGATAAAGGAGAGGAAGAGAGATTGACTTGGAGATTCCTTTTGAAGTTCTAGTTCATTACTGGTCAAGACCCATTACTTTTAGGCTTCTCATGGAAGTAGCTGGATGGCAAGAACAAGGAGTATGTGGCAGAAAAATACTGCTCATCTTTTGGCCGATAACTGTTATAATAGAATGGGATCCCATAGTTACAAAAATAACCAAGAGATAAATTTAACCAAGGAATCAAAGCACCTGCATACTGAAATAAGTTTAATTTAATATTTGAATAGAAGTAAGACCATTTATAAGAGATATAAAGGAGCAAGTGTTCAGTTCTCAGCACCCATGTCGGGCAGCCCACAACTGCCTGTAACCCCAGATCCAGGGGATCCAGTGCCCTCTTTTGCTCTCTGTGGGTAGCTGCACACATGTAACACATGAGCACATACACACATTAATGAAAATGAAACAATATTTAAAGAATAAACATGTGAAGTCATAGAAGTAGAGAGTATAATGGTAGTTAAGAGGTGCTATAAAGATAGGGTGGAGAAAGGTACGCCAAAAGTTGCAACATTCCATTGAGGAGATCTACTATATAACATGGTGGTTTAGTTAATGATAATAGAGTCATAAAACTTACTAAGGGAGTAGACATTAGGTACTTATACCATAAATTTGGTAAATACATGATGTAATACATATTTATTTTATTAAAAATTAAATTATTTTAATTATATGTGTATGGATGTTTTGCCCGCTTATATGTATATGCACTATGCTTATGTGTGGTGCCCCTAGTGGTCGGAAAATAGGTTTCTTCTCCTAGAACTGGAGTTACTGATGGTTGTGAACCACTATGCAGATGCTGGGAACCGAACTGCTCTGCAAGAGCAGCAAGTGTGTTTAAACGCTATGCCATCTCCCCAGCCCCAAAGTAATATATGTTAATTAGCTTATTTGAGCCATTTCACAACATAAAGATATTTTAAACATCATGTTGTACATGATACATTAATACAATTTTAATTTGTCTGTTAAACAAATCAATTACAAAATTAAAAAGCATGACAAAACTGTCACTGTCTACTAGAACTCTACCTATGTTAAAAGTGTAACGATATATATATGTATATATATATACACACATATTTATATACACATATATCCCCTAAGACATATATAATATATAATACAATATAAAATATATGTCATATAAATATATATTATATATGTCTTAGGGGAATATATATATATATATATATATATATATATATATATATGTCTAGGATTTTGTTGCTGTGAAGAGACACGATGACCATAACAACTATTTTAAAGGAAAACATTTAGTTGGGGCTAGCTTACAGTTTCAGAAGTTTAGTCTAATATCATCATGATGGGAAACATGGTATCATGCACGTAGACATGGTACTGGAGAAGGATCAGAGAGTTCTACATCTGGATTGGCAGGCAACAGGAAAGAGTGAGGGACACATAGCCTGGCTTGAGCATCTGAGACCTCAAAGCCTACCTCCACAAGGCCGCACCTAGTTCAACAAGTCCACACCTCCTAAAAGTGCCACTCCCATTCCCTATGCACTTTTGAGGACCATTTTCATTCAAACCACACAATATCTCTCTATATACACATACATATACATCTACACATACATACACAATGCAAACATTAAAGGAAAAGCAGGTGGTGCTATACTACTGTCATATAGTAGGTATCCGAATGAAGAAAGCTGCTGGGACATTATCTGATGATGAAAGGCTCAGTTATCAAAAAGGCATCAAAATCTTAGTGTGTATGCCCCAAACTGCAGAGCTATAACACATGTGAACAAAACTTGATAACAATGGAAAGGAGAAATATATTAATCCACAATGATAGCTGAAGTCTTTGTGATCCCTTTTTAAACAGTTATTAGAAGAACTAGACAGAAAACAAGTAAGGATGTATGAGAAATTCAGTAACAGCAACTACAAAATTAAATAGATCCATATAGACACTCTACTCAGAGAATACATTCTTTTAACATGCTCATGGAACATATATAAAAATGGTCCACATCTCATACCATTAAATAAATCTGAACAAATGCAAAAAAAATTGTATTGTTTTACCACAATGTAACCAAAGTAAAAACCCAGGCTGTCCTTGAATTCACAGCAATTCCCCTGCCTCAGTCTCCTGGGTGCTAGGATGACAGGAATGAGCCAAGAAGTCTGACTTACAATAACAGTATTTTTAGAGGAAAGTCTTCAAACACATAGAAACTAGACAATATACTCCTAAATAACCAATAAGTTGTCCTACTTTGCTCTCTGTTGCTGTGTTGTATCTTTGCTCTGTTACTAAATCACTGACAAAACTAGTTTGAGGAAAGAAACTTGCTTACATCCCCAAGGGAAGCTAAGGTAGCAACTCAAAGCAGGAACCTGGGGCAGGAACTGAACCAGAGACCATCGAGGTATGCTGCTTACTGGCTCAATCCACATGGCTTGATCAGTACTTTTCTAATACAGCCCATGATCACCTTCCCAGGGGTGACACCATTCAACATGATCTCAGATCTCCCCCATCAATTATTAATGTAAAACATGCTCTGCCGATTAGCCTATAGGTCAATGTGATGAAAGAAATTCCTCAATTAGGTTCCTTAAGTTGACCAAAAAACCTAACCAGCACATGACTGAATTGTAGGGGGAAACTCAAGTGTTTGGAATGACTCTACTGTGGTGAGTTCGATAGAGCAACACGACCGCTTTCAAGCTGTTCCTGTACTAACTGTTCGGCGGCTTTAATCTTCTCAAGAGATAGAGGCCACTGATACACCCACACAGGATCATCCGTTCTCCAAATTATTGGATCTGCATGGGGTACAGGTTGTTCAGTGACCTTCCCTAAAAATGACTTAACCCCGTTTTAAATTTACTTGGGGCAGGTATTAATGGCTGAGTTATGCCTTGTCCAGATTTTTCTAATCCAGAATTTGGTAATTGTCCTATGTCAGAGCATAATCTGATATAGTCAGAAATATCCCCTTTCTTTCTAAAGGGTCTCAAGGCAGCTCGGCAAGCACTGTTAGCATTTTCATAAGCCAATTGTTTTACTAATAATGAACCAGACTTTTCATCACGTATAAGTCTGTTTGCTGTTTGTATTAATCTTGCCACAAAATCTTGAAATAACTCATCAGGTCTCTGATAGATTTTAGACAAATTTTCCACCTGTCTACAGGTTTGTGGAAGTTTATTCCAGGCTTTTCGGGCAGCAGTATTTACTTGAGCGTAGACGGCCACATCTATATCTAATTGTTGTTTTAGTTCTTTGTAATTCTCCTCTCCATTTTGTCTAGCTTCTTGTAGAGAAGCTTGTAAGGGAGACACAGCTGTCCGTACAGTAGACGGAGGCTGAAGTCCCTTTTTCACTGCAATTCTGGCAGTCCCAGGAGGGCAGCCCAAACTTGCAACTGATGGCCTTAAGGATCGAGCCATGCCTTCCCTAGTAGATAATTCTTTAATCTTTTTGCTTATTCTTTCCAAGCCATATTTCAATCTTTTAATTTCTTTTTGCCAAGGCTTACGCTTTTTAACATGCATAGCCTGAATTGGAGGGTATCTCTCAGGAAAATACTGATTTGGTTCATCCTTTATCTCTGAAACCTCATTAGGATCTGAGTCATCCGCAAAGTCCTCTTCTGACAAATAATTACTGTCATCAGGA
>CM053742.1:44116504-44169833 GCA_028658305.1 Pachyuromys duprasi
AACTAATTCCAGCTGGCAACAACCATGCTCCACACGAGGCACTTAACAGGTGTGGACAAAATAAAACTCTCAACTTGGAATTAAAAAAAATACATGTTTACATTATTGTAAATCAAAACATCCCCAAACAATATAAATTTTGGAATTTTTATTTATGAGACAGGGTCTCATTATATAGCCTGGTTGGCCTAGAACCATCTGTGTAAACCAGGCTGGCTTTGAACTCACAGGGTTCTATCTGCTTCTGCCTCCAGAATGCTGGGAATAAAGGCATGCACCACCATGTGCTGGCCTCAGAATTTATATTTGATCCAGAAAATAACTTGTTGAGATTTGTATTGGAATTGTGTTTAATATACATAACTAGTTGGAAAGAACTGAAATACTGAGCCTTCTTATTGATTTACTACACATAGTTAGTTCTTTGATATTTTACATCAGAGTTTTGTAGTTTCTTTTATGGAAATCTTATACATATTTTTGTTAGTTCTCTACCTGAGCGTTTCATGGATTTGGTGCTAATGTAAATGCATCATGGGTTTTGTTGTTGTTGTTGGGGGAAGGGGGAAGCTAAGACAGGGTCTCATTCTGTAGTTCAGGATGATCTGGAATGATTTAGCTCAAGATGGATGCAAAGTCATAGCAATCCTTGTGCCTCTGTTTCCTGAGTGCTGGAATTCCGGGCATGAACCCCTATACTTGAATGGGCATTGTGTTTTAAATCTCTAATTCAATGTGTTTGTTGCTGGCATACAGGCATTCCATTGGCTGTCTTGGTTAACCTTGTATACTATAACCCTACTATAATTGCTTAGTAGTTTCAAGAGCTATAAGATAGCATTTTAATTCTACTCATGGTTTATTTTCCTTCTATCAGTTGGATTTAAGTCTAGCAATGATAACATCATTTCACAGTCCAAATCTGTGTTTTGTTCCACCTGTATTAAATTTTTCTCTTTTGTCCTCTAAGGTGGTGTGAGGACACCATGACAGTCACAGTGGTTTATGATAACTCTGAGGCCACAGAACTCTGTGCTGCCCAGCACCTCTACCTCAAGCCTATAGCAAAATTAATGATCAACGTATTGCTCCCAGAATGTATAGAACCTGTGAGGCCCTTCTTTAACTGGGAAGTTCTTGACCAATTGAAAAGTCTGATTTGCCCTGACCAGTTCACCACAGTGCGACTCTCCAAGAGTACAAAAGACTTCATTCGATTTGAAGGTGAGGCTGAAACTCGAAGTTTGATTCAGATCCTGAAAGCAAAGTTACATGGGAAAATCATCAAGCTAAATGGTTTGAAAACTGACTTAAAAGTAGTAGCTACAGATGCCCAGGGAGAGTGGGAACACTTCCCCAAGGCAAAAGAGGACTCAGTGATTGAGGGAGCTGAAGAACAAAACCATGATAAGAGCCCAGATTCCATCTATTTTGAAGGCCTGCCCTGTAAGTGGTTTGCACCTAAAGGTTCCAGTGGAGAGAAGCCCTGTGAAGAGATCCTTCGCGTAGTCTTTGAGAGTTTTGGGAAGATCAAGAATGTGGATATTCCCATGCTTGACCCCTACAGAGAGGTGATGACAGGTGGGAGCTTTGGGGGTTTTAACTTCGGCTTGCAAACATTTGAAGCCTTTATACAATACCAGGAGTCAACTGACTTTATAAAAGCTATGGAATCTCTTCGAGGAATGAAGCTGATGCTTAAAGGAGATGATGGCAAAGCTCTGGCATGTAACATTAAGGTAAGAAGGATCAAGACTTCAGTTTTCAGTGTTCCAGTAATCCTGAGCCAGAGTTGGAGAGAAGCATCTAAATTAAATGGTTTTAGATTCTACTAGGCTCTGCCCAACCGGTGATGCAAAGATGCATGTTATCATTTATACATGTATGATTAGGAAGAAAACCAGTCTTAATGGGAACACCCAAACTTCTGAAATCAGGTAGCCCACCCTCTGTGATTTAAAAGTGGTGGTTCTTACCATCTGGGTCTCTGCTCAAGCTTTGTGAGGGCATTAAAGGATTATTCATGCCTCCCACGGGACTATTCATATGTTTATTGTATACTTGGCAAGTGGCTGTGAGAGGGAGTCATGAAGTCTGAAACCACAAGGAGAGCAGTTCCATTGAATCAGAATCCTAAAGGCCTGTTTGCTTTGCTTTCAAAACCAGCCTGTCTATCTAGGCATGTCACTTCATTGATGTCTGGAATTGCTTTGGTCATCTTCATGCTTTGTTTGCACTCATCAGGATTTATTTCAAAGCCCGGAAACATTTAGACTTCTGAAAATTGTAATTTTTTAATAATATATAAGCACAGTATAAAAACTTTGAAAATGTACATAATTAGCTAATATCTAAATAATATATTTTTTAAAAGAACAATGGCTGCTTAATAAAATATAAGGCTCCAATAAAATATCAAATCACTGAAGCTGGAGACACATCTTCTCACCAGTTAAGAGCACTGACTGCTCTTGTACAGGACCAAGGACTCAGGTTGGATTCCCAGCACCCACATGATGGTTCACAAGCATCTGTAATACAGTTCCAGGGGATCTGAAGCTCTCCTGGCCTCTGTGGTTACTAGGCGTGCAGGTGGTACACAAACATACATGCAAGCAAAATACACCTAAAATAAAATAACAAAAGTGCCACATGCTAAATGAGAACATAGTAACAAACATAAAACTGCTTTACCCATTCTGAGTTTGGTTTCTAATTTTGTCACATAAAGCCACTAATAATTGAGCCTTCTTTTAGATATGAGATTTATAACTTAAATACTATATTTGCAGCTAGATATGGCAGTATGTCTCTTTTATCTCAGTGCTTATGGTATAGAAGCAGAAAGGATCAGGATTCCTGGACAACTTGAACTCTATGAGACTCAAGTCTCCAAGAATATAGTAGCTGGTACTGTGGATGTAACTTAGTTTGTTAAGTGGAGTGCTTGCCTGGTATCAAAGCCCTAGGTTCCATGGACAAATTTGGGTGGATTGTTATACTTTTTGGTATATGAACTTAGATGATGCAGTTTGTTGCTTTTTCACCTCTTTTATATTTAAAAATCCATAGATACAGAACAAACATATGTGTGTATATATATATATATATATATATAGTCAAAGTTTATATTATATGTGTGTGTGTGTGGAGAGAGAGAGACTATATAAATCCACACAAATTTCTCCATGACTTCATTCCTGGTCTCTGACAGTTTTAATATTCTTCTACAGACTTTATAAGTGCTTATTTCCACAGTAATTATAATTAATACCTGCATCTCAAAAGTAATTTATAATAATATCTTTAAAATTGTATTCTATATACTTCACTCTCTACCTTCCCCTTCTGCCTTTCCACCAGAAAATTTGTTGCTGAAATGAACAAGAGTATAGGAAACCACTTGATGGGGCCCAGAGCAATTTGAATCAAAGTACCTAAATACTCCAAGATTTTAACTTTCTGTCTATACAAACCAAAGGACACAATTGACTAAAAGTTATAGTTAGTACAGGAAAAACACAAGGTTTTTAACTAAAACTTTATATCTCAAGACACAAAAGAATTCTAGTCTAGCATTAAATTATGTTGGACACGTACAGCCTAGGTAGCTTAGGGTTGCTCTGAAACATAAGCACATCTAAGAAATAACCTTCTAATTATTTCATAGTTTAAGTAGTTATTAATATTTTTAGGGGAGAAATAATTTGTGCTAAGAAACTAGTACATACAAATAGATGGCTATTTTGTTTTTACATACATATATACATACAAGCAAAATACGCATACAAATAAAATAACAAAATATAATGCATTATGTTAAATGCAATATAAAACATACGTTTATGTAACTTTAATTTTTATATATTTTGTTTTGTGATGGGCTAGTCTGAAACTAACTCTGTTGTAGCTCAAGTCTGGCCTCAAGCTTTTGATTCTCCTGCCTCAATACCCTAAATGCTAGGTTTTCAGCCATGTGTCACCACACCCAGGCCTGTGTACTCATTTAAATCCTGAAGAAACCCGAGAGTGAAATACAGGCACACACTTGGTCACGATTCATATTGTGATGGAATAAAATAGTATAGATGCAATCTCTTAGATGTACAATTGCAGGCCATTCATAATGGGGAAAAAAATGACAGTCCTTTCAAAGCTGGAATAAAACCAAAGACAAGAACAATATTGAAGGAAAATAATATATACTGTTTAGAAAAGGAGAAAAATGTATTATAAAGGACAAAAACAAGATCTGTGGAATAGAAAAAACACTGTCGTAAACAAACAAAAAGCCCTGATAAGCATAGGGAAATCTAGGTCACTTGGAATTGAGGAGGCACCATACAGACACAGAGATAGTACAATGAACTACCCTTAACCTCTGAGCTGTCTCTCCAGCCCACAATGAACTGTCCTTACATGGGAAATCATGTAAGTCCTCATACCTGCAATTTTATAATAATGCACAATATAGCACAAATTACAGTCTTATATATTTTTCACCTTAGGCTTAGAATGAAATATCAAACTTCTGTTAGTACATTTACTTTTCAAGCTCTCTCTGTACAGTCACATATGCTAAATTGTTACATACATGGTGGTATAAGAATCTTGGTTCTTATCTCAAATCACTGATGTGGTTTTTGTATATACCATCTTATTTACATTATAATGCACTTACTATATTTCTAGTGATTCATTTTAACCAACTTACTGCATTAAAAACCTCTTAATTTTCAATAAATATTTTAGTACTATAGTAGGATGCATCCATCCAACTTAGCAACTGGAGCACAGCAGAGTAACTACAACATATTGTTTAATTCACAGCTATAGAAAAATATTTGCCTTCTAAAGTACAATCAAGAATGAGATTACATAGTTTATGAACAGTGAAATACTAGAAAACAGTGGGTGAAGAAATAAGGTCATTTTTCATCCATGGCCATTCATAATTTTGTTTTTAGAAACCTGGAAGAAATGTTCATCTTTGAGTTGTAAATATTCTGGTAAATTTAGTCATTTAGTGTTTCTTCAATCTCATGAGATAAGGAAATAAATGGTGCTAAAGAATCAAAGTTCTTTTCTGGGCCAAGGTAGGCAACACTGGCCACATTGAGGATTTCCTCATAAAAGTCCTCCTTGAAGGTATGTACAATATGTATGTCTATGGACTTTTTTCATATTCTTGCGTGATAGGTTCCAGCCTTGTGTTCATCACCATCTTATGGGCTTTCCCACTTGCAACACCAGGGAAACCATAATAAGTGCTAGTGGCCTACATAAACTAGAAATTTGTTCTGGAAAAATTAGCTGTGGTGATACCCAGCTGCTCGGAGCTACAGCTGAAGCCTTGCATCACTTGGTGTAGGCAGAAATATAGCAGATTGTAGTCATTCAGCAGGTTTCCAGTAGGTTTATTGTAAACCATTCTCTGGGAGCAAGGGCTGTCGCCTGATCTATATATCCTATGGAACCAATAAGCTCAGTCCCCTGGACCAGCTGGGGCACTCAAGCAAGAACTCTGCATTTCTGGGTTGGTTGTACACTGGCCTGGGAGCACAGGAATCAGCATATGCTGACCTGAGTAGGTATCACTAGGAACCACATCAATTTTAACACTGAAGGCCTAACCTATTAATGGAAAAGACACAGCTATCATTTTTCTCTAAACCAGTCTTTGGCATGATTTTGCATTTTCAGTTTCATGAGTGTGTGTGTAGCTACTTGTGTTAAGATGCACCATGGCTGTTAATTTATTGATTTTGTACATATTTACTTATTTACTTTTTATAGCACTGGAGTTGCAACCCAGGTTTTGCTAATGCCAAACAAGTGAGCTACATTTCCAAACCTCTTGTGTATATTTCAATAGCTATTTCTCAATTTCTTTATTTTTATTTTCTGTTGTATTGGGGATCAAACTGGAGACCTCCTCTATACTGATGAGCTAACCCAGTATATGCCTCTTTTTCAGTCTATGAGCATATATCTCTTTATCCCCCTTATTCATTATATTTCAAGATATGAAATATAGTTTGATAATCTGATGTCTCATTAGGATAGTTTTCTTATCTTCTTTCTGCCCATGCCATTCCTATCCATACTTATTATTTTATCTCTGCTGACTATTAAAAAATACACCCAACAATAACACAATGATTTGGTTGACTTTTCTTCTCTCTGGTCTGGGATCCATCCAGCCCATTGACAAATCTTTCTAAGAAACCTTTAATTTGTTTTGGGGGCAGGTTATGTTTGATACAACCAAACATTTCAGTGAAGGAGCTATACAGAAGAGGAACCAGGAAAGGCTAAAATTACAAGAGCTGGAGGAAGAGAGGAAAAAAGAAAAAAAGAGAGAAGAGGAAGTTGCTGAAAGGTAAGTAAACTATTAACAATGAAGAGGTTTCTCCTTTTGATTTTGGGACTAATTCATTTGGCTGAATGGCTAGATTCGGTAGATAGTATAGAAGTAGGGGCATGCTTTGGCACAGATGGATGGAAAGGTCCACCAAAGACAGTTTAACAAAGTGCAGATGACAAAATAAATGAAAGCAAGAAACCAGAAAGGTATGCCTGGAAGCAAGAACAAGTAATAGGTGATAATGGGACTAGCGAGATTAAAGAAGTCTGGGGGAAAGAGATTTTAAGAGAGAATGAAAAACTTTTGTTATTGCAGTGCTTTGATTTGAACCTAGGGCCATGCACTTGCTAGGCAAGCATTCCACCTGTGAGCTATATTCAGGAACTGAAGCTTCTAGTGATCATTCTGACCTAAGTTAGAAATTTTATTAGTTTGCCAATATTTTCTAGCCTACCAATTTAAAATTAAAAAAAGTAGTTTGGAAAAGCTTTTCTTCTCTAAAATGATGAAGACTCAAAGTAACAGTTGTGGATTTGTGGGAACATTTTTCTTGTTGGGCGGAATTCTTACTGTGAATTTGAGGTGCTTCCATTTTCTTCCTTTAATCTAACCATTCTTGGAGCTTGACCCTGGCTAGATTATTTGCCTACCTAGACCAGGGCCAAACATTTGCCAAGAAAGGACAGATAAAAGCTTTACAGGACTCTGATAACCCAGTTTGTACCTCCCTGCCTCTCTTCTTTTATGTAAACCATACCATTAAAAAAAATTAAGGTCACCTTTCCATGCATCCCTCACTTTTTTGGCTGGTCACATCTAGGAAACTTGGCTAGAGCTTCAGCCACTTCAAAGAACTATTCTTTCTCAAATCCCAGGCTGAACATCCCATTGAGATAGTCCTTTGTCCTCTGGCTAAATCCTGATCCAGGTAATAGCCATTTATTTCTTTCCACATATTTATAAGGATCTAACTGAATTTATAGGGTTCCTTTAGCTCCTATAGCATTTCTACCATTTGTTGTTATTTGTTTTCTTGAGAATAGCCTTTCTGATAGAGTGGAAATGGAATCCTAGTAGGGTTTTAAGATGTATTTAAAAATTTTTATGTTTGTGTTTTTGACTACATGCATGTATATGTACTATGTAAATGCCTAGTACCTCTGGAAGTCAAAAAGAATGTCCAGTGCCCTTAAGCTGGAGTTATAGGTAAGTTGTGAGCTGCCCTGTGGATGCTGGGAACTAAACCTGGGTCCTTTGCAAGAATAGCCAGCACTCTTAACTGCTGAGCCATCTCTTTATCCTACTTTTAGTGTAGTTTTCATTTGCATGATGATGGCTATTGGACATTGTTTCATATACTTATTTTCCATTTATACTTTTGAGAACTGTCTATTAATTCATTTGTCCACTTATTAGTTGGATAATTTGAATTTTTTTTCAAGACAGGATTTCTCTGTGTAACAAGAGCCCTGGATGTCCTGGACTCATTTGGTAGACCAGCCTGGCCTGGAACCTACAGAGACTTGCCTGCCTCTGCCTCCCAAGTGCTGGGATTAAAAGATGTGTGCCATCCAATGACAAACAAGTTCATTGTTCCGAAGAAAACATGGAGCCTGTGACTTATGGAACAAGTGAAGGTCCTTGAGCCGAGATCTGAAGGAAAACTACAGTGCAATAGATATAAGAGGGGAGTGGAAAGGAACAGTGCTGAGTATACAGGGCAGTTATTACAGTGAGCTGGAAGAAGGCTTCCATGGCTAGAATAGAGACAGTGAAAAGGAGGGGTGAGATGGAGCTAAAGGGAAAGCCAAGAGCAGACCCTATATGGGGCCTGGAAACCCTTGCTTGTCATCTTTTTAGAATTGTTGTTATTAGATATTGTTCATGGTCTTCTGATCTCTGCTGTGATCCATTAGCTGTATACCCTAATGTAGTTAGGCCAACCAGGTCTCTGAAATGGCTGACAAGGTCAGTGGTAAATTTAGCCATTGTTTTCTTTCAATGAGTACAGCTTTTCTAGCTGCTTTCAAGACTTTTTCTTAAACATATCTGATCATAATATATCTATGTATGATAATTTAAAAATTAATCTTATTTGGTTATCTATAGATTTTTGAAGTTAACTGTATGACTTTCAGCATGTTTGGGGAGATTTTCTCTTTTGAGAGATATTATACATATGTAAAAGCTTTGTTTTATTTTTTCATGGCTGTGTAAAACTTTGTGTACATGTGTGTAGTGCTGGGGATTTAATTTTGACCTCACACAAGGTAGGTGAGTATGTTATACCACTGGACCATAACTCCAGTTTTTGTTTGTAAGATTAGATAGTTTATTTTGATTCTTATTTTTTTTTTTACTTTCGCTAACTTTTTTTCCCAGCCATTTCATTCTGTAGTTAAGGCTATCCAATGTATTTTAAAATTTAGATGTTCTATTTTTCAGTTATTGCGTTTCCATATTGTCCTCATAAATACCTTCTAGTTCTTTTTTCTTTAGATCTTTTTTCTTTAGATTTTTTTACCTTTTTATTTTTTATAATAATATTATCAATTTCATTGAGTATAACAACAATAGATAAAGTCCTCGAATTAAAAAAAAAAAGTGTGTCACCACACCCAGCTGGATAATTTGATTTTTGATGCTTAGTCTTTAAAGTTCTCTGTATATTTTATATATTCACTCATTCATATACATAACCGGAAACACTTTTCTTCTGTAGGTTCTCTCTCCGTTGAGAAACACACACATGCACGGGCACAGACGCACAATCTTAGAGTAAAAAGGGAATACACAAAGTTAAAATTTTAAAATGAGGCGGCTATAGAGATGGCTCAGTGGTTAAGAGCACTGGCTCATCTGTTCTGGGTTTAATTCCCAGGAGCCATGTGGCTCTTATAACTGTGTTGAGAATTTTTGGATTTTGGTTTCTTTAAAAAACACAGAAATCGTTTAAAATTTAATCCCAGGTGTGGAGATAGTTTCTAAATTGTGTGGTATTTGGAATTCTGGGAACTTTTCAGAGGGTAAATGCTAGGGTCCCAAGAGGTGGGGTTGGTTATTGGTGGTCATTCAGGGGGGTTGGTTGTTGTTCCTTAATAGTTGTACTCAAAGAAGAAACAAAGAAATTAGATTGAGGTGTCCCTCTCTTTCCCCCTCTATCTTCCTTTCTCTCCTATCTACTGACAGGGATTAACCTGGGGGTTGGGGGATAAAGGATGGGGAAAAGAAACCACAAAGTAACAAAGACTAGCCATACATAACTGTAACTGCACCAGTCAGACACGTAGTACACAGACATATATGCAGATCAAACACCCATACACATTAAATAAGTGAGTAAATAATGATAACCTATTGGGGCACTTTCTTTCTGAGTCCTCTTGAATCAGAGTTGCTAGATGGATGAGAGTGATCAGTTAAAACCTCCTGTCTTCATACTGTTCAAAATGGTTAAGCCCAGAGCTGTCAAGGCTCAGTTGGTCATTGGATCTACATTTACTTTAGGGGTTTTCCTTTTTTTCGTACCAGGAGCCATTTCTGTCTACCTTGCAGTGTATGGATAAGCAAAGTCTCACTTGTTGCAGAAACTCCTAATTGGTTTTTTTGTTATTTATCTACCTACCTACTTATCTATCTATCTATCTATCTATCTATCTATCTATCTATCTATCTATCTATCTATCTATCTATCTATCTATCTATCTATCTATCTATTGTACAGCCTGATTACAGCCCCCCTCCCTCCTCTTTTCCCATTCCCACTCTCAAGTAGCAGCTGCACTAAGTGTGTTCTCTCCCACTGAGGACAGACAAGGCAGCCCAGCTAAGGGAAAGAGATCTAAAGGCAGACAACAGAGTCAGAGACAGCCCCTACTCCCATTGTTAGGGGACCCACATCATGACCATGCTGCACATCTGCTACATATGTGTAGGAAGTCTAGGTCCAGCCCATGAATACTCTTTGGTTGGTGGTTCAGTCTCTGTGAGGCCCCATGGGCCCAGGGTAGTTTATTCTGTAGGTCTTCTTGTGGTGTCCTTGACCCCTTTGGCTCCCTCTGTTCTTCCTCACACTCTTCCAGAGAACTCCCTGAGTTTGGCCTAGTGTTTGGCTGTGGGTCTCTGCATCTGTTTTCATCAGCTGATGGATGAAGCCTTTCAGAAGACAGTTATGCTAGGCTCCTGTCTGCAAGCATAGCAGAGTATCATTAATAGTGTAAAGGGTTGGCTCTCTCTCATGAGGTGGGTTTCAAGTTGGGCCAGTCATTGGTTTTCCATTCCCTCAGTCTCTGCTCTGTCTTAATCCTTCCTATTTGTATACCATTTGGGGGTTAATATGCAAGCTAAGGAATGTCTTCTGAGTGTGTTGCCCAGTGGAGAAGCAAGCAGAGTGTTGAGCTTCTTACTGACATTGTATGGGTCTGGGTGCTTTCAAGACATGTATAGCATTAAATGACCTGTAAGAGGAAGGATGGTGTAGAAATTGAGAGAGGTCCACTAGATCTGAGCTTCAGCATTCTCAGCCCCACTGACTGAAACCCATGGGAGAGAGAGGTAGCCACCCAGTGCTCTGGGCCTTGAGTTTCCATGGTTATTTCTAGGTGATGGAGTCTACCCATTGTCACAATGGGTGGGGCCCACCCTTAACAGTGGGGCCCGCCCATCACTATGTTTTTCCCAGTCTGAGCCTTGTGCTGCCAGAACTTCTCAGTATGGCATGTCCAGTCTCAAATGGTAATCCTTCACCCAAGAAGTAAGTAAGGAGTAAGGAGCATGGCAATATGGATTTTGTCTTTAATGTAGATCTAGCATGCAGGAGGAATCACTGTCACACTAAATCTTCTACCTAGATTTAAAGCTTGTGAGAACTATAGCCATCTGTGGTTGGGTCTATCATCCCCATTTTACTAAGGCATACTATGTTTGAGACTCCAGGTTCCCTTCCCCTGCCAGGGATCTGGTTTCATGGCCTCTTTGTTTGTCTGAACTTTTCAGCTATCCTAGAATTAGTTTTGTGGTTTCAGGTTTCAGACCATAGCCCCTTTTTCTGCCTTCAGAATAGAATCTGCTGTTCATTTTCTTACCTATTCTCCTCTGAGATCACATCAAAGCACCAAAGCTGTCTTTCCTTCTCTTCTTTCCATCCTTCCTTCCGGGTCCACAAAGTATCTTTTACACATTTGTTTTTACCCACAATACTTTTTTTTCAATTTTATTTTAGGAGGGCATGTATTTGTGTGTGTGTGTGTGTGTGTGTGTGTGTGTATGTCCTCCACAGAGGTGCATACCTCTGTGTGTGTGTGTTTAGACCAGCGGACCCCAAGTGTTATTCCGTTGAGAGAGTATCTTTTACTTGCCTGTAACCTGCTAAATACTTTATACTATGTGGTCAGTGTGTCCCAGGGTGTCTCCTCTTTCCCAGCACTGGGATTAAAGGTATGTATACCATGCCAACTCAGGTCTTTGTATGCACAAGGGAATCTGATTGAGCTATCTCCCCAGCCCCTGGTTGTTGTTATTATTACTATTATTTACCATGAATTGTCAATTTTAGGTCCCAAGCTTATCAGTCATAGGTTTATGGAAACCTAAATTAAATGATTATCTTCCAGGGTGGGGGGATAGGTATAAGACCAAATGGCTAATAATTATTGCTTAAGTAAATCATGAATCTTAATTGTTGTGCAGGAAAAGAAAAGATGAAATAAGGAAAGCCCAAGAAAAGAGAAGGAAGGCCAGGGAGAGGAGGCGAGCTCTGAAGGAAAGAGACAGACACCAGCAAAGAAAGGAGAAGGTGAAAGCCAAGGCCTCAGAGATTCAGCAAGAGCTGGACTCTTTGGAAGAGTGGGAAGTGCGGAAGTACTTGCTGGCTCAGAGGCGGGTTGAGGCCCTTCGTTTGCTCCGGGTCCTCCTCAAGAAGATTGAAGTAAGACTATTTGCTAATTATTCTCTTCTGTTTGGGTAGGCACTATTTTTTCTGAAGCCCAGCCTTTGGCTTTAAGTACTGTTCCACCAACCATGAACTCTGTGGTAGACTCCTGGCATTCATAGGGGTTTCCTTTAAACTGATTGCTTTCACATCATGGACTTCCAGAGCAGTCTCTAAAGCAGTCTTGTCTCAACTCTGCCCTCACTTTGTGCTTCTAAACTTCAGAACACTTTAGCTACTTCCTCTTCTTTTCTAAGTTCCTTATGGGTATGACAAAATGCCAGGGGGAATCAAAGGGTGGGTGTGATGTGGGTGTTAGATCTGTAGCCTTCTATTAAGTATATTTATCCATCTATCTGTAGTAGGTTTGGGTGAAAAGGGAGAACATTGAGCCTTGTCAAGCTCATATTAGCCTTTTCTTGAACTATCTGGTAAGAAATTTATTAACTCAGATTAATTATTTTCGTTACAGATTTTCATTTCTCCAAGATATTTCTCACCCTTTTGGGGATGCTAGAGCTAGGCAGAATCACAGATACTTTGGAATACTAGAGATGTTTCTAAAATATCCATTTAAAAGTCCATGTGCAATGTTTTAAATTATGCAGAATGATTGCTGCCACTATTCAATCAAGTGAATTTTATTTCTGTTTGCCATGTTAATCTTTTGATTATTACTATAGATAACTAAGCTTGGTGAAAATAGGATCAGGAAAAACAATCTCAAATTGGATTATTGATAGCAATCCCAGTTAGACTGGGTTTTTAGTTTATGTTAATGGTGCCCAAGTGTGACTCTTTTTGTAGAATCTACCTCTTTAAATGGTTATGGAGCATAATTCTGGAACCCATTAATACTTAAACTGATTGCAAGTCCCTAGGGAGGTGCTGTGCCCTGAGGTGTGGCAGACATCAGTGGGAATCACCGCATACCATCCTGGGGATGGGTGTGGAAGCATCCTCTCTCCCTTACTCTGCAGAACAGGTTGCATCCAACTTGACCAGAGGCAAATCCGTGGACACAGCTGTTTTCTACTTGGAGTTTCACTTTTCTTTTCTGACTTTGTAAGGTGCATCTCTGTTCCCCCTATCTTCCATCTTAACAAGGCAGGGCAGGTAGCTCAAGTCTGAGACAGCCTCAACTGGCAATCCATAGAAAAGGATTAGAATATGAAATAGAGGGACAGTTTATTAAACCAGTTGACCTTGTCGGAAACTTTTCACCCATGTATCTTTTCTGGTATTAGGGCTTCCTATGGGGGCTATAGAGCAATATTTATTCCTCTTTCTTTATCTAGCACCTTTTGGAAGGCAGTTTTTGAGGAAATAAAAAGAGCAAAGTGCTTTAAATGCTGTAGCATAAGAATGGTCACAAATTTTATAAAAGAAGCTCATATTAGATCAAAACATTTAATTTAGTACTGTTTCCTCAGTACAGTATTGAGCTACACCAGCTATGTTTTTGGAAATTTTCAATGTCTTTGTAATTAGTTTTCAATTTTTGTTTCAATTTATTTGTTTACACTTATTTGTTACATTTGTTTATTTATTTTGTGTGTGAGTGGGGAGGGGCTGCATGCCATGGTGGGAATGTGTGTGGCAGTCATAGGACAAACTCATAGCGATCAGCTCTCTCCTCTCTCACACATGGGGCACTGAGTTAGAACTCAGGTTGTCAGGCTTAGCTGCAGGCACTTTTATCTGCTGAGCCGTCTTGCTGGCCCCATTTGTGTTTTCATGAAAGATCATGAAATCTTTTTTTTTTTTTTTCTTTAAAGGGATCCACACAGTGTAACACGCAGAAGGTTAATGTTATGAAACATGAAGTTCATCACAGCCTAGGGACCACAATGAAATCTCCAGAGGAAGAAGAATTTAACACTCAGCATCTTCTAGATTGGGAAGAAATGCCAAGCAATCAGGTTTCCAAGCCTGACAGTAAACAAAAACAAAAAGTGAAGAAAAGAGCTCAGTTACAGAAATCTTTACACAGTTCTGGCACGAAACAAATAAGATACTCAACTAGAAAACAGGAAATTGGTAAAGTGTTAACTAATGAGTGTGATTACAGTTTGATATCTAACCAGAATTCCTTGCAGAGTACAATAATTCTGGATCAGTGTCTTGATAAAGAAAATGAGGACAGTGCTCATGAATCACATTCTTCTAGACAAACTGTGATAAACCATGGCAGGAAACAGAAGATCTATGAAACAGATGAATTTATTCACTACTTATTAAATTACTATCAGACTCCAGAGTATGCCCGATTCTGTCTTGAAACAAATCACCCAACAAACATGTATCAGTGGCAGAGAGATGTCTATACTAAGGGGGATGGCTTTCAGATCAATTTAAGAAAACATAGGTGCCACTCAGACAGTCTGAGTGAAGTGGAGAGCCTGGAAGGGAAAGAAGACGATCAAGAGCAGGGCTGGTTGAAGGTGTATATAAAAGATCCTGAGAGTAAGTCACAGAAGACAGGCAAGATCAGTGATGCCAAAAAATTTACTAAGAAATTAAAAGACCATTGCAAGGATATAGCAAGTGAAACTGATAATCACCTGTCCAAAACTGATGAAGAGAGCTATCCTGTGGAAAAGATTCCCAGTCACGGAGTCAAAGATTCTCAACACACAAGAAAAAGTCCAGTTTTCTCATCGGTAAGGTCAGTAGACGTAGGTTTGCCATTGGCAGACTTCTTGGAAGAAATTAGTAGTGATTCTGAGTGCTTCAGTGAAACCCTTAGCATAAATGAAGAAGAGGAAGAAAGGTCTGTGGCTGTCTCTTCTAGCTCCCCAGACAAAAGACCTCACGGTACTGACAAAACCAATACTTGCAAACGGAAAAGTAGGTCAACAGAGTGGAAGCATGACAGTGAGGAGAGATCCACCAAACACAAAGTTAGGGCGCCTGGTAAAAGATCCAAGTATGAACTGAGCTATTCGTGGCGTGAGGATGAATGCGATTCTGTTCAAGTTGACAAGAACATGAGAAAAACTAGGGAAAACCTACCCCCCAGATACATGTTTGATGAAGGCTACTACCACGAATCCAGTTTCATCAATGAGGTAGAGATCAGCACAAGAAAGAGAAGGAGGGTTATTAGTATGATTGACCAGAATGTGAAATATAGGCCCCTTCATCTGTCGTTAATACCACCACAACATGCTAGAGCTTTCCATTTGGGCTATTTCTCCAGAAAAAGGCAGAATCCCTGGATGTCAGAATATAACAGAATGTAAGAAGGTATAAAAAATATAAAAGTGCTGAAGATTAAATGTTTGATTCTGATTATTATGACAGTAATGATTACAATCAGAAACACATTGAGTTATGGATGCTACTTAGGAGACATTCTCTGGCTTTCTGTATTTTAAACTGTCCTGATGGCTACTTTGATCATAAACATCCTTATTTATAAGAAACAATTGATGAAAAGACAAACTTCAAACCAAACATAGCTGTTTTATCAACCACAGAGCAAAAACTAGAGGGTCAAAAAAAGTTGTTCCTCTTGCCAACGTTTAAAGTATTGATTAAAATATGACTGCAGGTATGTCAGCAATTTTGGAAATAGAAAACCCTATAGATTCTGAAGCTTGGTGATGCAATGTAATTGCAAAATTTCATGATTTCAAGGTCAGACTTTATGTTAAGCTTTATTTTGGTGCCAGTAAAGGAGAAGATTAGCGTTAAGAAGGCTGACTCAGCCTTCTATTGCTCTTATGCTCTCATAATACTCATCATGTATCTTCAAAGAGGACAAATAGGCATCTTTTGATGTGTTTATAGATTTGGTCAGAAGCATTATGTATAGTAACAATCTTTGCTAAAATTTACTTTATAATTCTAGATAAAGAAGAAATCCAGAGGTTAGAACACATGATAGATTTCATGGCTTTAGATTTCATGAAGACCCACCAGAAGGAAATGAGTATGTTCATAGTACTCATACTATGTTCATAGTCATTCATTTATACACAGTTCTAGAAGAAGAATCTAAAAGGGGCTGATTACCCTTTGATGGTTAAGTAGATGGGACTGTTAGAATTTTTCTTGTTTGTTTTATGAAGCCCATATCTTTCCATCAAAGCACCAGGATTGAATTTATAAAACCACAGGGATTTCCAAAAAGAAATATCAAAAAAAAAAATCCTGGTGCATCGATAATGGCACTTGGGAAGAAAAGTTATGACAGTATTCTACTTCAGGCTATGTAATCCTTTCACTCAGGGTTGGGTGACATCAGTTTGTAAAAAGTCACTGACTATCCCCCAAACTGACTTTTATAAAACAGTAACAAGTGCCTCCTCAATCCTTATCAATGCCATGGAGTTAGGGAGAGTTGAAAGAAAAGCCCACAATTTTGCAGCTGTGGAAAAATTTTATGTGCGCAGAATTTGTAAACGATGTTAAATACGTGATTTATCTTTTTGCCAACTCATTTTGGACTTCTTAAATATGTTTTTAAATTGAGATGTTTGTAGATTCCTGAAGACTTACCCCCTAGTGCAGTGCATGTTCTGTAGCAAGCTTGGCCGACTCTTCTGCCTTACACTGGATTCAGGACCTCAGGGCAGTTAGTTGACCTTCATTTTCCCAATAAACCATCTGCAACACTAAGAGTTGTTTAGAATCCACAGAACCCACGAAGGGCAGCATTTTCATGGCACTTTTTATTTCTGTCTCAATTTGACATTCTGCAGGAGAGCATGTGCTAGTGGAGGCAGGTAGGATGCCAGTCTGTGGGGCTCCTTCCTGTCATGACTGGTGTGTCCATAAACTGCCCAATTAGCAACAACCTGGCATCTACAGTGCTTACAATTTACCTGAAGCAAAAGCCACAGGCTATTTCATTGATCTGCATATTCATATCCAAAGAGAGATATGTCCAATCACTTAAAAGTTCATAAAGGAATGTAGCAATTCATGTGCATTATTAAGAAACAAGTGAATAGTATGCTGCTTCTCATGTTCAATCCCACTTTCAAGCTAGTGTTTGGTTTCACTTTTAAAACTAGGTTTGACTGGTTGAATTCGAGAGACTGCTCATGTGGCCAGAGTGCCTTTTTTTGTTTTGTTTTTGAGGACTCGCAGTGACTATTCATGTTCAAAGTACTGTTGCCCAAAGTAGCCTTTAAAAGTACTGACAGCTCATATTTTGTCAGAGAATTTTCTGGAAACATATTATTCTCTTCCAAGAAAAATCTGCCTCCTTTTCCTCCTCCACATTTTATTCCATTGAAACAAAAAATCATTATGAATTTGTAATAGAAAGCAGCTGATTGTTTTGAAACAAACAAACAAACAAAATCACTCAATTTATTCGCTTATTTGATAATTTTCTTGTGAGATTTTAGGCATTTTTGCTCAGTAAAAATAAATAAGATTACAGATTTCAACAGCATGTGCAAAGTTTTTTTGTGATTTTGTTTGGTTTGTTTTTTTCTGTAGTAGATATGGTGCTGAGTCATTTTGATGCAGCACTTTTGTCTTAATTTTTTGTTTGCTAAACGCTCTCCTGGGGCCTACAAGTAAAACTACTGCTTTTGGTGAGCCCTGGAGTCTTGTGCCTGTCTGTGGTAATGCATTGTAGATTTGTGTCAACCCCTTTTGGTGTAGGCCTTCTATGAGAAAGGTAATAGCTTCCTCTGTGCTTGTCACTCAGTGACTTAGTAAAGAATGTAATGGAACAAAATGTTATGACCACTTTTGTTCTTGATATTGTTGTGAAGAGTATTTTCTCATATCTTTTTGTCTTATCAAACAAAGGCCTGAGCTTGTTTTATTTAAATAGGGGTTTTGTATGCTTTCCTTGTATGTGCTGCTAATCCTGTAAAGGAAAAGTCTGTTAATGTGCTTTGTTCATTTGTTTGAATTTCTCAGGTAGAAAGCCATGTAACCTAGGCATTTTGAAAACGCAACCAAATCAATGTGTTTTTGTTGCAAAACTGTTTAATGTGATAATTTTAAAATAAATGCTGATTGATTCCATTTTGGGGAGAAGTTTCTGTCTGTAGTAGGATATGTTGCACATATGTAGCGCTTTGCTTATTTGCATTGTTAGAACAGTGATACATATTTAATTTTCATATATTTAAAAATAAAATTGTCAATAGTGACAATAGTGCCTATTGGCTGATCATTGCATTGGGTATATCGATGCACACCCATAACACTTCCAACTCATTTCAATATTTTAATTCTGCTTCTCCTTTATGATAGGATCTGACTGTCAGAGTTAAAGGAACCGAAAGCTAGTTTATTTTTCATTTTGGACAAGCTAAAGTTGCACTTAGACTCAAAATTATCTTCCTTTAGGTACTCTAAAATTTATTTTTGAGAATTTTATACAGGTAACAATGAAATATGGTCTTATCAGTCCTCTACTTCTTTCTAGTTCCTCTTGTATTTCTTTTTTCCTTTTATTTTTATTTTTTATTTTATTTTGAGACTGGGTTTCTCTGTGTAACCTTCGCTGTCCTGGAGCTCTTTGTAGACCAGGCTGGCCTTGAACTCACAGAGATCCATCTGCCTCTGCCTTCTGCGTGCTGGGATTAAAGGCATGTGCCAACACTGCCCAGCTAATTTATTTATTTTTTATTTTATGCACATTGATGCTTTGCCTACATATGTGACGGAGTCGGATCCCTTGGAACAAGAATTATAAGCAGTTGTGAGCTGCTATGTGGTTGCTGAGAATTTAGCCTGGGTACTCTGGAAGAAGACATCTCTTTAGCCCCTCCCCTGGTATTCCTAATGTGACCCCTTCCAACTTAAACTCACTCTCTTTTTTAAAAATAATCCACTAAGTCTAGTTAGTGCTGCTCATATGTACATATGTGTGTGGGCCATCCATTGGAGTATGGGAAATCTTAGTAACTACACCTTCAAAGAATTTCCCCTCCCAAAGCAACTATCTCTGCCAATAGTTCATCAGTATAGGGTGGGACCTGGAGATCATTTACACCATTTGTATTGGGATTTTGGCTGGTTTGATCTTGGGCAGGTAACTACAGCTGCTGTGCATGCCTGTGATAGCTATGCATGTCCAGAAGACAGCGTGTCACAGCATTCTTCCTTATCCTCTGGCTTTTGTTTTCTGCCTCCTCTCAAATGATGACTCTTGAACCTTAGTGGTGGTGGTAGGTGGGGTTATTACAGATGTCATGTTTAAGGCTAAACACTCAGTACATCTTTGTGAGACAGGGTCTCATTTGTGGCCTGGGCTAGCTTTGAACTCCTGATCCTCTTGCTTAAGACTCCCGAGTGCTGGTATTACAGATATATCCCCCCATGTTTGTCATAGTATGCTTAATCAGTGCTGTTAAATTTAGCAAAATTGACTCTATGGAATTTCATTTCATCTCATTCTCTCAGTTGTGTGAGAAACTTAAAGTTTGTAGATGTCCAAAAATATATGAGTGTGGAATGGGGAGTCTAGTCCAAGGGGCTTAGGACAATAATTGGTCTTTGATCATTTAAGAGTTAACTATATTTGCTCAGCTCACATTTCTCAACTTGTTTCCTTTCTTCCTTCTCTATTTTCCTCCTCACTATGTACCTCAGGCAGGCCTTACCTTACTGTCTTCCTACCTCAGTTTCCCAGTGCTGGGATTACATGGTAGTTCCTCTTAGAAGTGGTAGTTCCACATAGAAGTCCAACACCCAAGTTAAACTCAATTTTAAGCTAAAGTCAAGTGACTAAATCGGATTTCACTATTACATTTTAAAATTTAATCTTTTGAGAATTTTAAACATGTATACTATGTATTATGATCATATCTAAACATTACCTCTCCTGGACTCTCCCCAACATGTTCCCACTAGTCTTTAAAAGAATACCCCACTACATCTAATTAGTGCTGCCTCTATGTCCATATGGATACAAGTACTGGAGCATGAGTAACCTACTAGTGGCCACACCTTCAAAGAAAATTGACTATCCCTATCTTAGTTGCCATTAACTACCAGTAGCTCTTCAATGGGGTGGGCATATGAGCTCCTCTTCAATTGGTGTTTGAATTTTGGCTGGTTTGATCTTGAGGTAACCACCCCGGTGCTATGAGTTTATTAGTGCAACAACCATGTCATGTCCAAAAGACAGCCATTACACAGAACCACCCATAACCCAGGCCTTAGGTTTAAAATTTTAAAACAAGCTAGCCAGACTATACTGGGTAAAACCTGTTTTATTAACTGACCCAAGCACTTTTTTTTTCTGATTTGAGATAAAACCGTTAAACACAGCTCACAAGAAAATACAATGGCTAACTACAATTACAAGAGTTTGAAACCTCACTAGTTCTTATAATACTTTTACAAATTTATACAACTGTAGCTACTTATCTGCAGTTAAGCTAGGTTTAGTATTAACCAAAAGAGAATTCTCCAAGACCTAGACACTTGACTACTTTCCAAATGACTACAGGTTTGCAACAACAGAAGGATTTGACTGTTAACCTTAGGAATGTATTTTCCTTTCAAAATCACTCAGCTAGTGCCATGTAGTGTTTTCTCATTCTTCAGAGATGACGGTGAATGTTTTTGGAAAAGCACACACTTGTTACTGCCCTGTATGTCCCTCTCAAATTTTACATTTGGTCAATAACCACATAGCCATTGCTCTGCTACAAGCAACAGAATTTCATTTTTTTTTTTAATTTTTATTTTTTGCAAAGCCCTACTTTGTATTTCCAGATGCCATTTTAGTTTCAACTGTCAATTACTGTGTGTGAGTTACCGTATGTGGGAGTGTGTCCGCATGGGGACAAGGATGATGAATCAGCCCACCAACAGACAATATGTTTGCCCCAACTGAGCCCATTATTGAATTTTCATCTTGTTACTGGACTTCTCTCTCGAACACCATAGATTTTGGAACACTGCAGATTTGCTTTAGAGGTAGAAAAAACAAAAATCATGCAGTTAAGTCAATTGAGTGAAATAGCCTTGTTTTCAGAGAACAACATGGTTAGAAGTTGGCCCTTTTTCATTCTCAGTACATTTACCATTTTGAGCAGTTTGTGGAAATAGCCAAGTTTTCTCTCTTTCTCTCTCTCTCTCTCTCTCTCGGAAAAATCAAATTGCAATTCTGCTTATTCTAACTACAGATAGAAGAAAAACAGCTTTGACATTTGCACTACAGCACTGCAGTTGACTTTCTGGATTTGTGACACAGACATCATGCATTCTAAGACAAGTTGATTTTACCAGTGTCACTAGTCATGTTAATTTAAAAAATTTACAGCAAGTTCAAAACTCTTCTAAATAGTGAAATCACCATGTTTTAAAGACAGACTAGAATGTTACAAATGATTTTGCAAAATACAAAAATAGATATGCTTCCACTGAATGCTTCAATCATTTTTCCGAGCATTCTCATCTTTTGCTTCTTCGTCATCTGAGTACACAGTAGGTTCCTCCCCTTCCTTCAGCAGTTTGCCCACATGATGATACTTGACTGGGGGTAAAGAAAGAACCACAAGTAGTCATTCTCATGCTTTACAAAAAAATCACTCATTTTAAAACATTTATGAGAGGTCCACACAATATACTCAGCAATGTTAGGTTTCTTCAAGGGTCTAAAAGGATTCTATCATATTCTTTGTGAAAACTGGAATTAAGTTTTGTTCAAAAGACAGAAATATAAAGCAGCAAGCAATGTCAAATGGTATCAAAATGAACTGAGCACTCTGTTGGGAGTATTTATAGTAAGACCTGACTCTGAATTTGGGGGCTGTAGAGCACTTCATGGAAGAAATACTCTGGGATATGTATGGACAGACTTTGGGTGAGAAACATCTAGAAAAATGAAAACACACTCAAAGGTACACAGGCAAGACTAGGCATATATGAGAAACAACATGCAGTCAGGAGGAGAACTGGCATTTTGAAATAGTAGGAGATAAGTCTGACTAATGTGTGTGGGAATATGATGAAAGACCTGATTAGCCAGCCTGAGAAATCTGAACTTCACCTATAGGTGGCAAAGGTACTGAACGTTTATAATGGAGAAAGAATGACACAGCAAAATAGTACTCTGGCATCATTCTCATCAAGATATGTAGGGCAGATTTCAGGAAAAGCAGTTAAGCCAGGTAAACAGGGAGACTGGTATGGAGAGCCAGGTGTTACGAAAACATCGAAGAGTAGGGTAAGATCATTAGGAGTTAAAGGAAAGGATATGAGCTAGCTTCAAAGAAAACCGGAAACATCGTTAATTAAGCGGCAACTGGACAGTCTGTGAGCCGAAATGGGGACTACAAGAAGGCAGCCAGGAGGGCCACATGACAGGAGACCCACAGCATGAACCAGAGCTAAGAAATTAGTACCAGACAAGAATCAGGTTCAGTACAACCGTGGACAGGTTACTTTAGGAGGAAGAAGGGACAGAAAGCTGAAGCAGTGCTTAGGGGCAATTTGGAGAGTGTGTTAAGATAGTGATAGGATAGAAGATGGTTAAGTAGATAAGCAGGACAGCCAGCAGGAGACAGACTTTTCCCAGCTTGGGGGTGGGGTGGGGTGGGGGGGTAAACTATGGGTAATTAAAGGGAGAGCAAGGAACTAGGAAGGGATTGAAGATGTTGGAACAAAGAGGTTTAGGTGTGAAATCAGAATCGGCAAGCTCCATTATAACCATGTGAATACAGGGTTAATGCATACTTCCTCTGAAATGGGGAGGAATTGAGAGGAATAGCCAATCTGTTTAAAGAGCTAACTAAAGCTGCTTTTATGTGAAATAATATTTGGGTACAACCAAAACTTCCCTATTTGAACACTGCATAAAGGTATGTGTTGGGGGTGGCTTGGGACAGTGGAAGATACAGAAAAGCCAAGTGGCCCCTGGGAAACCTGCTTTAAGGGGAAATGACTTTGAGTGTAGCTGAGGTGCCACAGTGGGTTGGGGAGTCCTAAGTGAAAGGGATGGTGGGTAAAAGAAAACAACCATTTCCCACTGATGCCAGAAAAATCCCTAGAACACAAAGCTTTGGGGGTTATAAATTATAACTCATTAGTTTCATATAAACTATGATTACAAAGGCATTTTGGGATGCAAATGTTAGTGACTATGTTTGTCAGCTGGACTGTCTTCAAAGTCCAAAGATTTGTGTCCTGACCTGAGAGCTATACTTGGTCTGTTCAGGATCCAAACTCAAAAGTTAGTGTCACATCTGGCTAATTATTAACCAAGAACTCTCTCAGGTTATTCTTTATAAGATAATCAGATATAGTCAAAAAAGCATGTACTACTTAACTGTGGAGATCAGTAAATAAAAAGCTTCTCCTATACCCCAAAACATCTTCCTCAAACTAAGTGGCCATGGTCTTCACATATAGTTCATAAAATCTGGAAAAATTATTATGGTTCAAATTTGTGCCAGGGAAGTAATGACAAAATGATCACTTAACCCTTGGGACTTAGGTTTGGTCAAAAGCCAGTTCCTGCATTATCATGATCTGAATTTCACCCCTTATTTCTACCTCAATTCTAAAGAATTTACCCTTTTCCCATACATAAGCCTGAAACAAGTGTTTCTTTTTTTTTTCTTTAAAAAACAATGCAGACACTATTGTTGCTGAGCAGATTATAAGCAGCATTTATAGATGAGGCCTAATTTATAGTTTGGCTAAATTAGATTCAGTGAGAAGCTGCTTGGCAGAACACAGGTCTCCCATTCTTCAATCAAGCTGTGGGCTGCTTTTAAACAATCAGTGTGAGAGGAGAGGGCTTATGAAAATCCCTCTTCCTGTAGGTAAGAGACCCACTGTTCTTTCCCCTATCGCACAAATGCTAATATGGAATCTGTATACCTTTATGCAAAAACTTACACATCAAAATCAGAAGCTGTAGAGAACAAGTTAAAAATTGGTGTGCCATCATTGCAAGTGACTCAGCACTGATATCATTACTCTATGCCACAAATGCGATCCATGCAAAATTCAGGAGCCTATCAAAATGCATGTAAGTTTCAGGGTGCTTAGTAATAATTACTGTTTGATCGTAAATCTGCATTACTGGTAGAAATTTGATCCAGGCAAAATATAAAGAAATGCTTACAAGTGAACTGAGAGTCCCAGTCACTCAGAGTCTCCTGCTGGGCAGGAGTGAGGTCAGAAAGGTCATCATACTCATCCTTCAGCGCTTCTTTGTCCAGGCAAAATGTAGCAAGGCCCCTGGATGCATCTCTTCCGGCAAAGACCCCGTATGGTCCCTCTATAAAAACAAAATGAAACCAAAGATAGAGTCTTTAATACATAGTACACTTCTCTGTGGCTCACATACAGAAGATGGCTTCCTTGCTTTCAATACTGAAAGCCTCCTTTTAAATTTCAAATTCCATTTTTTTGGTTTTGTTTTTCTTTTCTTTGAAACAGGGTTTCTCTGTATAGCTCTGGCTGTCCCAAAACTCACTTTGTAGACCAGGATGGCCTCAAATTGACAGTGATCCACTTGCCTCTGCCTCCTGAGTGGCAGGATTAAATGAGTCTACCACCACTGCCTGGCTTCATATTCCATTCTTAAACTACATGTATATTGACACTCTGATCATTGCACTGAAAGACATACTGTCACTTCCATAAGTACAATGACATGAAAGTCATTTGCAATCTCCTATGACCTGTACATATCTAATATAAGCATGAGTGATTCTTTTTGGGGTCGCCTTGATATGGAATGGGTTAGAAATCAGCTCAAAGACTTAGGATCTACAAGTTGGCTCTATTTTAGGTGCTTGAGCCAAGCCAGTCAAAATTATGGTTTCTTAACCTTTAATGTATAAATGAAAATATTTCTTTATCAGCATATTCTTATATGTTTTAAGTGATCTTTGGTTGCAAGACTTGAACCCTAAGGCATCTGCAGGAGAAATCATTTTACAAATATCAGTGTTTCAAAACCTACCCACATGTTATATAACCTTCACTATCAATAAAGAACTAACAGTAAAGGAGGTCAGTTTTGGTACTGTTTTTAAGTATAAGAATAAAGATAAGCATAAACAGTTGTGAAAACACTAAAATTTTCACCAAAAAGGGCTGCAATCAGTGCCTTCAAATAATCCCATAAAACCTGGAAAATGCTATTATGTATAACATCATAGCAAGCTTTTGTCTTAGAGCTCTGGATCATTCTGTATTCACTTAAAGTGGTTGTTTAGTTATTTAAATATTGCACAAGCAAATGAAAAGAATTCAGTGTACTTTAAACAATGCCTTGTTTTCCCAAAGTTAGGCTGGATAGCAACTCTGACATTAAAATCATAATACCAACTAGAAGACTGAATCATATTTCATTACAGTGTGGCCATCTGAAACCTTAATAAACCCAACTGTTTTTCTTTCTTACTTTTATGATTTTTTTTTTGGAGGACTGGGGCTTTGCATATTCTAGGTAAGCACTCTACTACTGAGATATACTTCAATCCTTTGGATCAACTTGTAAATGCAATTAAGAGTCTAAAATAAAGGCTTTCTAAAAAGTTATCATTACATGCTGCCACTAGCAAAGGTGAAAAAAATTCGTATGCTTTTCACAAATATATACGGCTAATGGAATAGTAGCATCTAGTGCCTAAAGCTGGTAAATTATTTTGTTTAGACTCTACCATTTTAGAAATTATGGTCTTTGGACTGGTAAAGAATACTTAAACAAGATCTAAAACAACTATTAATGGCCCTTAGAGAATATATTTTGTTCACTACAAAGCCTATTAACTAGATGCTTAGTGAGCAGAGGTTTGTGTGTTTTGCTCAGTGTTATTTCCTAGCACCTACAACACTCCTTCGTATATAGTACCAGACACTCAAATGAATAATTTTTTTAGGTGTACTCTGTACAACAGAAAATATTTGCACTATGGTATCGTCACTGTTTCTGAGCCCACTCAATAATGGAGAACAGCTGCTTGGGGACCTCACACTGGGCTGTGTTTGCTTTTTTTTCCAGAGGGAAAACTAAGGCCCTGAGACAACAATGCATTGTACAAGGTCACACAGCTGGTCAGTGTCAACAAACAGGCTAGAATGTAGAATGCAGGTTGACTTGTATTTGTAGTTACTCCTGTATACCACAATGATATTCCTCAGGGTGCCCCTGCAAACTATAACCTACCTGGTTTAGAATGGAGACAGGTTGACTCCAGTTGTGGTCTCTGAAAGCATGGAGGATCCATGTGATGACTTTGCAAACCACAACCATAAGACAATGCCTTGTACATTTGTTCTGACTACCTTATGGTTTAGCTCAATAATTATGGGAATTTACATGGTTGTTTATGGATAATGTCATACTATAGTGGCAAATAATATGCAGATTTCATATTATTTTGCCTACAGAAAATAGATTTTTCTAAAATGTCTGAAAGCAAAAATGAAAGGTGAGAGTTCGCTCAAACCCTCTGCACATGTGATTTTGATTGGCTGGACTCTGAAGACTTAATGGAGTGAGTTATGTCTGGTTTGGATTAGTGCTGGCTATTCTTCCCTCTCAGACCAAAGAGCATGTGAACACACCCCGAGTTTCTAGTGCTTAGGGGAATCCATATTGGAGGCAGTGAAACCTCTTCTTCCTCTCCAAATGCTCTAGAAAGCTCTGTTGATTCTCAACTTCGACTACAGGAGTGTATATTAAAATGTAGATTTTTTTGGCCCTTCCTCTATGGCTGGTCAGGCCAGGAATCTGTATTTTTCACAAGCATCAGGTGATTCTGATAGGCATTCCGCTTTGGAAAAAACTCATCTCTAGGGAATCTTTTCCAACAGTTCAGCAGTCATCTGTCCATTTCTTGTTTTCCCTCTGGCTGGCTTTTCCTGTCACCCCCCACCCATCGGAATCCACAACCTTACCCTATTGTTTCTCAGGACCCTCCCTCTTCACCCTCCCACCTTGGTTTCGTTTAATTTTTTTTGAAGTTTTTTTTTTTTTTGCCTCCCAGTTTCCCCACCCCACTAGATATGGTGTTTCTGATCATCTCACCACGTTACCATGGTCCACCACACTATGTCTTTAATGTCCCCCAACTAGCCTTCTTCCCTCCATCAAGCTTGTTCTGCGTCCAGTTTCTCAGTCCACCCCATACAGCAAGCACATACACATACCAAATACATACCTGACACATGACACATTCCAAACGCCCCCCCAAATGGTGCACACCAAACATGCACCCACCGCGCATGCACACACTGTACACAACATACACCACAATCTCTCTTCCCCCCCACCCCCCCAACCAGGAACAGTGTTTCAACCTGACACTAATCCCCTTCTCCACTTTCTCTCTCCACACACACCCTTACATTCCACCATGGCTCCTCCGGCGTCATCGGCCTCCACGTCTTCTCAGGAGTCTGGGCCTCTCTGGAGACACCTTCATTTCTTTCCCTCAAATCCAAAGCTTCCCCCTCTTTTCAGGACCCGCGTCCCAAAGCCCGATACCTTCGAAAACTTCCCCAACATCCTGGGCCTTCCAGCCTTGCTGTCCCTCCCATCCGCGGCTTCCAAGCTTCAGTCTAATCGGGCACCCCATCCCCCCTCCCGTACGCAGCTCCCCCTGCCGCCCCCAGCGCCTGTTGCCCCTGGCCCATTCTGGCAGCTGCCCGCCTTTCCTCCAACCCTCCCTCCCTCTGGGGCGCCCCACCTCCATTGGCCTCTCTCTGCCCCTCTCCACGCCAGGGTCCCTTCTTTTGTCTCCAGGGTTCCCTGGCCCTGACTCCGTACCCGGCCCGTAGAATTTGCGGCCTTTGGTCACGTCGAACACCTTGCCATTAATGGCCATAAGAATGCGCGGGTCCTGGACGCCGTCAAAACGTCTCAGCTCAGCAGGGGTGAAGTCGCGCCGCTTAAGGCGAGGCAGCGGGGGTGGCTCGTCGTCGTCGTTGTCGCCACCGGCCCCGAGCTGGTCCCCGCGTACGATCTTGTAGAGCAGAAAGATGCAGAGGCCGAGAAGCAGCAGGTTGAGGGGAGACGTGAAGATCTCGTGCAGCAGCCCGCCGCCCTCTAGGTCGCTCGGGTCGGCGCCAGTCGCCACCACATCCTCGGCAGCCATGATCTCTGGAGCAAAGGTTGGGCCGGGCTAGGCAAGAGCTCCCGAACACTCCGATTTCTCCTCCCTCTCAGCGAACAGTGGAGCGTTCGGCGGCTGGCGGAGGAAGGAAAGCATCGCGAGGGGGCGGGGCCTCCACGCCACGCCCTTCGCGGCCACCTAAGCACTCTGCCCTGCTCAGGCTGGCTTGGCCTAGGCTCAGGGTCCCTACGTAGCTTCAGGGTCTGGAAGTCACTCCTCCTGTGGCTCTGGGGTTCCAGGCCCTAGAGTCCAGTCCACCTCTCAGTTCTACCTGCTGGGCCCGTGCCCCAGTTTCATGGGTCTTTTAGAGCACAGGGCAGCTCACCGACACCCAGCGCAGTCTCTCGGGTGTACAGTGGGAAACTTCCAGCCGACCCTGTAGGAGAGCCTTGCCTCTAGAGCCGGTGCTCGCGGCAAATGACGTCGGTTAAAATGGGGTCGCATTTATTTTGCTTCTTGTTTTTCTCCCATTAAAAAAACCGTCATACTCTCTCAGCTGGCCGTACCCTCAGGATCAGGAAGCTGTCTTAAGACACCGAAAACTCTTGTCTTTAACTCCTTTTTACCTAACAGCCACCGACTACTCGTTTTCAACTTGAGAACATCCATTTTGGGATGGCTCTCCTCCAATTCTTGCCCGCAAACGGCAGGACTGACATCCAAAGGAGAGCCAGTCAGATCACAGGCCTGTCTACTCTTCAAAATCTGGGGCTCAAATCGCCAGAATTGGCATTTGTTCTTATTTTTGTTTTCCTTTTGAAATCATCGATTATGCTTAGTCACAAGGCATTAGCAAATGGCATTCTCTTGTTTAGCCTTTTTTTTTCCTATAAAAATACCAGAATACCGTTCAAAGTTTCCTTGCTTGGCAGCATTTTTCTATTTGAAGTCTGTGGAAGCTACCCTTGGCAATCATGGTATCCCTGAGCGTAGTCCCTGACAAATGCTGGAGTTTGGAAGGATCCCAGGTTTTATATTCTTAGCTATGTAGGCCTTTGATGTGCTAACAGGCTACACGAGAACAGGCCTCTGTGGAACAAGGGTTGCTCCTATTCTTCAGAGCCCTAATTTGGCTGCTCTTTTTATTGTTTTGGGGAAAGGGTAACAGAAGAAAGAGGAGAAGAATAATTAAAACCAAACCTTGTACACATGTGCAGACCAAAGCAGTACTTTTCCATAGAATCCTCTTTGCTTGTTTACCGACACAGCTAACATGTAAGAGATCTGGGCAGAGAATTGGCTAAATTCTGAAAAAAAAAAAAAAAAACAAAACGCAAATACTGCTTTAATCTCTGCCCCCCCCAATCTTCTTAAAGTGTAATGAGCCAAACAATCTTTATATCCAGCCCACATATTTTTTTTCCCCATAGCTAAATATAGGATTAGCTGAACCGGCCCCTCCAGATCTTTTGTCAAAACTCTTCAACTTAATCATCATGAAACAAACTCAAACTGAGAACACTCAGCTACAGTTAGAATCCAATTATGACTTTTAAAAAGTGCTGTGAGCAACAAAGACATTTCTAAAAACAAAACAAAACAAAAAAAAACTTGTTCATTTGAAACTAATATGGCAAAGTATTTTATCTTTAAGTGTTCATTTTAATTGATAAGTGCATCTTTAAGGGGCAGAAGAAATGGCTGAGAGGGCATAACCTGTTGCATGCAAATGTGAGGATCAGATTTCCAATCCCCAGCACCCATATAAAAATTAGGAGGGTTTGACATCTGGCCTTAAATGCCAGAGCTAGAGAGTGAGGGACAGGTTAGTTAGACTATCCTTTGCTCTGATATCTAAGGAGGCAGGAATCAAGGAAGACACTACACTTCTGGCATCCACACAAATGCACCCCCCCCCATGGATGTGTAGTCAATACCATGCTCACATACATGTGGGATGAAAAAGAAAGAAAAGAAAATCATTAGTCAAATCCTCTAGTCAAAATGAGAAAATTTAGGAAATATCAGTGGTGAAGAAGCATATAAAATGTTCAGTTTTGCTAATAATAATTAAAAAATACTTGGAAATGACATTGTCACCTACCACCTTTCTATAGGGTGTAAAGAGCTACTAAGAAAGTGGGGATACTCCCATACATCAATGAGAGAGTAGACATTGACTTAAGTTTTTGTTATCTATGTTTTCTATTCATGAAACCCATTGTTAGAAATAGAATTTTTGTCCCAGTAATCCCACTTCTAGGAACTTATCCCACTTAGAATGAGGACAAATATTTCATTAGGAAAATGTTCATGAATATTCATATTCATTTTTAGTATGGAAACTCTGGAAACAACCCAAATGTCCAAGTTCAAATAAAGTGGCTTATTAATTCACTTTGTATTGTGGTAAAATCATAGTTGGACCACTCAAAATCATAACAACACAGAAAAATATTTTCGTGTCAGTGTTTTTTTGGTTGTTGTTGTTGTTTTTGTTTTTTGTAGACCAGACTGGCTTTGAACTCACAAAGATCCACCTGCCTCTGCCTCCTGAGTGCTGGGATTAAAGTTATGTGCCACCATACCTGGCCTTTGTGTCAGTCTTAGGAGAGAAAATAGCGTGCAAAACTATATATAGTCTGAATGCAATGGTATCCCTGAAAAAGTATAAAGGCAATGCTGAAAGAAAGCATGATGATGTTATTCTTAATTATTCACAAGCTGCACATGTCATCTTTCCTTCCTTCCTTCTTCTTTTTGTTTGGTTTTTGATACAGGGTTTCTCTGTACAGCCCTGGCTATCCTGGAACTCAATCTGTGGATCAGGCTGGCCTCAACTCAGAAAGATATGCCTGCCTCTGCCTCCTGAGTGCTGGGATTACTGGCATGCACTCCCACTGTCTGGTTGCACAAGTCACTTTAAGCGTAGGGGAAGATATTTTATTTTAAAAAATAAACAAATAAGAAAGAATGCTTATACATGTTCACTATAACAATACAGTAAAAACAATAACAAAAATGAAACAGGCACACACAAATTTTATCATACTAGAAGTAATTTCAAATAACACAATGTTTGTCTATTCTTTTCAACTACAAGTACTATTTTTTAGAAGAAAAAAAGAGGAAGTCATTAGGTCTCCAAGACAACTTCTGCTCAAACTTTTTGAAGTTATATTTATTCAAGGTTAAAAATCATGGAACAGTGTTGGTGGCACATACCTTTAATCCCAACAGTCTTTAGGTAGAAACAGGAGGATCTCAGTTCAAGACAAGCCTGGGCTATGTAAGAAGACTGTTAAAGTTCAAACTGTGGGGAAACAGAGAAGAAAATTAAATGCCCTCTCCCCACTCTTCATTCTCCTTCCTCCAAGGTAACTCCTATTAAAGGTATAAAAATTGTTTGCATGGAGGGACCAGAGATTTGTTATTCAGCTCAATGTCCTGCTGGAAGGAAAATTGATTTAATAAAGGAAGCTTTTAAATGTAAAAATATTTAATTATTTTATGTGTGTGGATATTCTGACCACATTTATGGACGTGCACCTTGTGCATGCCTGGTACCCACAGAGACCAGTAGATGGCGTTGGAAGACACCCTGGAACTGGTATTAGGTGAGTCACTCTGTGGGTGTTGGGAACTGAACTAGGGTCCTCCAGAAGAACAACTGCTTTTAACCTCCGAGCCATCTTTCTAGACCCAGCAAAAAAAGTTTTGCTTTATGTGGAGGGTAGAAAATCTGCACTCTAAAAACCTCAAGTGGTACAGTTTAAAAATACATGCTTTGATTTAATGTTAATGGCCTACTGATGAAATGAGCTACGGTGACACTAAGATGGTTCCAAAGTGTCCTAGCTTTCTAGCTTTTGTTAGAATCCATGCTGGATGGGCAGGTATTTTCCAGGATGGCAGTTCTCATGTTACCTATAAATAACCAAGGCTGCTTGTTACTTAAAACCCCTCCATATAACATCAGACTTTCATTGTACATGCCTGTGGCTAGGAAGCAATCCCTAGATCCTAGGTACTTGACCCAAGGTACATGCTAACTCAGTCTTTGGCGATTTCAAACTGCCTCCTTTAAATAATCTTCAGTGGTTCTAAAAGGCTTTTCAAGAAAGCTAGGACTATTGCATGATCAGCTAGAAAATATATAGGAAACAATTCAACCACAATACTAATCAAATCCAAAGGAGCAGTGTACCAGTTTTCCTCGTTCAAATTATTGCTACAGTCTTTTTTTTTCTCTCCTTAGAAGTTTTAAAAGCAGAAATACTTTGAATTTGCAAGCATAAACATGACAACAAATATTCTGACACATGCTGGCAGGAAGGAAATTGCTCTAATACAAGATTTTTATTTTATTGTTGTTGTTCACTAACCTATTTCAAATACCTAGACCATGTCTGATACATAGTAGACACTAAAATATTTATTTAACTCACTTATGTAGTAACTGGGCATAGGCTTTCTATGAAGACACCTCTAGGAATTTTCTTAGGGACATTTTCAGAAATATGGAAGCAGATTAATGTAGGGAAATTAGAAAGCATGGTGCATGGTAGGAAAAACATGGGAATCACCTAAATATTTCCAAATGTTTATTTGTCTCATACTAAACTCAAACAAAACCCTGGCAGTCTCCTGAGAGGCTCAGGAGAATCTGTTCTATCCCACCCACTCTTACCCTTAGAACTTTTGGCCCTCTCTTACCACTGCTTCCCCTGATACTTGAGCCCAAGCTGCAGTGCCTTCCCCAATAACCATTAAGAAACTAGGCATATTTTCAAGTCAGAGATCTTACTTATGCCTATTGCCCAGAATGCTCTTCTCAGATTCCATGGCAGGTCACACCCTCCTTTTCCACCCTTGAAATATTATTCTGTTCTACTCCTTATCTCTTTTTTTCTAGTCACTTACTCACTCACTCTCTCACTCCCTCACTCATTCATTTTGGAAAAGTGTCTTACTATATAGCCAAGGTTAGCCTGGAACTCTTTATGTAATCCAGACTGACCTTGCATTATTTATCCTTTTGCCTCAGCCTCTACAGTGCTGGAATTAGACATTGTCTTCCGTCACCTCTGGCTTCTCCGTTTTGCTTTTTCCTCATCACGTTTACTGCTTCCTATTAAGTATCGTTTCTCACTTTTGTTAATTTCATTGACTTTATAATATAAGTTATAAGAGAACAGATATTGTGTCTATTTTCTGCATTGCTGTGTCTCTTGGATTTAGAACCGTGCCTGGGGACTGAAAAGATGGCTCAGCGGTTAAAAGAATGGGCTTGTTCTTCCAGGCAACCCAGGTTGCATTCCCAGAACACACATGCTGGCTCATAACCAGGGTATCTAATGCCCTTGTCTGGCCCCCTCTGGCACCAGGGACACAAGTGGTGCTTAGATACACATGCAGGCAATACTCCCATACACATAAAATAAAATCAGTAAAATTTAGAAACGAGAACAGTAACTGAAATAGAGTAGGTACTCAGTAAATATTTGTGGAATTGAACATATCTGACTGTGGACCTGCATTATGCTAAATGTTAAGAGAAAAAGCCTGAAGGAAATACACCTAAATGTTAATATTTGTTATCTTTGAGTATGAGATTATGGTATTTTTTTCTTCTTTTAAGAGTGAGCATGAATTTATTATTATTATTATTATTGGTTCTTTGAGACAGGGTTTCTCTGTGTAGCCTTGGCTGTCCTGGTCTCACTCTAGACCAGGCTGGCCTCGAAATCAGAGATCTAACTGACTCTACCTCCCAAGTACTGGGAATAAAAGCATGCACCACTCTGCTATGAATTATTTTTCTTATTGTAAAAAAAAAAAAACAAAACAGAAGAAATGTTTACAATGTAAAAAACAAACAAACAAAAAATGATGCAGCTGCCAATTAGGTATTGAGCCTCTAGATAGGAGCAGTAATTGCTGCTTCCATGATGGAGACCCAAAAGATTCTGTCCAACTCTTTCCACTTGGTTAGCCTCTGTTGAGTTCCAGCTCCTTGTGAGGATCTGTGTTCTGGCAGGGAATGCAAAGCCCTTCCCTCTTAAAGGAAGACCTCATGGCACAGGCATGGACATAGTAAGGGGGAGGTGGACATGCCACTGGGGAAAGTGGGACCTATGGAGATTTTACACAGAAAAGCACATTTGGGTAGAATTCATTTTTATCAGGTGGATAAAGATGGAGACTCTAGGGAACTGGTGCTTCAATCTTTATCAAGGACCAGCAGAATGTGCAGAAGAGGAGACTTATTATTGAAATCTATTCCCTCCAAGGATTGGATTCTATGGGTGTTGTGTAAAGCCTACTGCTGGTTAGGGGTGTTTTTGTTTTTTTAACAGCCGTTTGAGTAGAAAGAACCTCAACTGAGAAAATACCTCCATCAAAATCGGCCTGTAGTCAAATTTATGGTGCAGTTCCTTGATTGATGATTGATGTGGAAGGGTGCAGCCTAAAGTAGGTAACGTTGCCTCCTGGGTAGGTGGTCCTGCATTGTGTAGGAAAGCAGGCTGAGCAAGCCATGGAGAGCAAGCAAGAAAGCAGTGTTCCTCCATGGTTTTTGCTTCAGTTTCTGTTGCCAGACCTTTGCCTGGAGCTCTTGTCCTGACTTCCCTTTTGGAAGTTGTAAAATGAAATAATCCCTTCCCTTAAGTTGATTGTGGTCAATGATTTATCACAGCAACAGATAAGCAAACTATGCCACCCTGGGAATCTCAAATCTTTAATAATAGCTAACATTATCTGAGCATGGATTACATGTGATGTAATATTCTAAACACATTGTAGATTAGCCCCATGTACTATTCATGAATAGTACACCATAAGGGTATCAGTTATTTTATCTCCATTTCATAACTGAGGAAAGCTAGATAGAGAGGAAAGGAGGAACTTCCTTAATGTTACTTGGCCAGTAAGGAATCAGATCAGAACTCACAGTCATCCTGAATCTAAATGTTAGCTGTTTACCATTAAGCTATTGTATCTCTATTCTAACAATCGCACAAACACCCCCACATGATTCCAAATTGGTTCCAAAGAAATTAGGTATTTGAGCGAAGGCATAGAGAAATCACATAGCTTTCCCCATCTGGAAAAACCTTGTAATTACTCCCTATTGACAGCGAAAGTAAGTCCAAAGTCTGAAGCAAGGTTTACCTAACTGGTGCACTATTCAGATTTCACCTTCAACCTCCAGTCAGGATCCAAGCACTAAGACTCTGGTTGCTCAACGCTCCAAGCTGAGAGTTTGGATGTAGGTCCTCTGAGTTTGCACTGGGTTGAAGAGACCTTCCTACCCAAGTCACACCTCCTTATCAGTACAGCCTGCAGGCAGTGAATGCTTTATACAGGGGTATAAAGCCTATTTCTCTTGCCCCACTCCTTGAGAGATGAGTAGAAGTTTTCCTAAGAACACATGGCAGGCTAGGTTCTTCCACAGCCGAGTATTTTCTTTCCTTCACCTTTGGGCATAGACACCAGAAGCACTTATCAGTTAACTTCCTATATGCTACTTTCCATCAGTATCCCAGGAAACCCAGCCTTTCTTGTTTGCTTATCTCTCCTACTTCCTCTTTGCACTCACCACTCCAACTATACTGCAGCCAGGAATGAACCAACATCTAGAGAATATGTAGTTTTTGAGTTCTATAAGCACTTTGTTTCTCTAATTCCCTTTCACATTATCATAATCTTCTGTATAAGTAAGAAAATTATACAAGGATTAGTTTCTCATCCCAAATCACATAGTTAGTGAGAGGCAGCAGTGGGATTTAACTTTAGCAGTCTGGACACAGAACCTATGTTCGCTCTGTGAGCATATTTTTGTTGTTCTTTTTTGGAAGTATCATGCTGGCAAGGAGCAGTAATGCTTTAATCAGAGAGGTGTATACTGGACAGTGATATTAGTGAGAAGCCTTCCCACAGGAGGAAGTAGGGGGCTCACAACAAGGTTGTGATAATGAGCATCTATATTCCAAGACAGCTAAGGTATATGTTACAGAGCTGGGTAGATGGGACTTAGGAAGTACAGGAGGGGAAGAGCAAAATTGAAAATACTTCATGATTAGTTGGAGCTATGTCTCAAAGTATGGGACCTGGACCACCAATGTCATTGGCTTTACCTGGGAGCTCGTTAGAGATGCAAGACCTTGGTGTAGTATATCTGACATACTGAATCAGAATCCGCACTTTAACAAGGTGTTGAGCTGAATCGCATATAAACTCGCTCTTTCACAAGCACAGACAGCAGGAACATCCTGGTGAAGATATCCAGTAATGTTCCCAGGCAGATATTTGAGTTTTTGTCTCAGGTACAGGTCTGATTTGGAGAAACAAAGCTAGGTGATAGGAGCCTGTGTAGGTGGTAGCTGAAATCAATGGTGTTGAACTAGAGCACTAAGAGAACATAGGGCAGAGGTCTCTCCAAGGCTCATTGCACTGTGTGCTAAGTCAAGGGTGAAAAATTTTGGCCTGCGTGGTTAGAATCAAACACATGTTTATTTGACTTTCAAGTTCTTTTAATTAAAAAAGATTGCATTTTAAAATAGGGGACACAAGGATCCTCTATACTTCTTCCTTAGTTCTTTTTATGGGCCTTTTTGAGCTGTATCTAGAGAAACTAACACAGTGCTGATTAAAAAGGAAAAGTTCAAAACTTTTAGTTTTAAATTTTTAGACTGCATTTTATTCATTTTATTTTTATTTCTCATTCACTCAGTGTGTGTGTGAGAGAGAGAGAGAGACAGAGAATGAGAGGGAGAGGGAGAGATCCTTCCATGTGTGTGAAGGTGACCACAGGGACTAGAAGAAGGTGTTGATCCTCAGGAGGAGGTGGTTGTGAGTTGCGTGATGCAGGTGCTAAGAACTGAACTCTGTTTCCTTAGAAGACCAGTAAGCTCTCTTAATCTTCAAGCCATCCCTCCTGCCCAGGAACTTTTTTGTTTATTTTTAAAACTATAATTTAATTATGACACTTCTCCCTTCCCTTTCCTCCCTCCAAACCTATAGTCACCTTCTACTTCAAACTCATGGGCTGTTTATTCACTAATTTTTTAGTGTATGCACACATGTATTTGGATATACATACATATCCCTAAATATAGCCTGCTCTCTCCATAATGTTACTTATATGTATGTTTTCTGAGCTGACCATTTATCACTGGAAAAATAATTGGTGTGCTCTGCCCTGGGGCAGACCACCTCTCCTGCTCCCAGCTTTACTCAGTTTTCTGTAGCTCTTTGTGTAGGGTTAAGGCCTTACAGGCTTTTTGCCATTCAGTTTGGTATGCCCACTGATGCCATCTTTGTTCAGCTCTGGAGTGTTTTTTAGATCCATCAGTTGGGACTGGGTTTCACAACTCTGCATTTTGATTGATTGTAGTTTTCTGTAGTGTTCTCAGTCTATTATAAAGAGATGTTTCCTTGACAAGTGAGAAGACTACACTTACCTTATGCTTAGGTCGTTGTTTGGGATTATGCTGGGTTAGTAAATTAGTTGTAGGTTCTCCTCCAATAACCATGATTTCATTAGCACTGAGTAGTTAGCTATATTGCCAGTATTAAGCATGATAGTCCTCTTGTTGAGCAGGTCTTAAGTCCAATTAAAGAGCTGTTGGTTACTCTCTAGGTCTGTGTGCCACAACCACACCCTTACAGTTATCATGGCATGCTGGTCATTGCTGTGGTTCATAGGCATTATGATTTGGTAGGACTGCTGTTGCCTCCCTCTTTTAAAAGCTTTCATGATGCTTTTTGGTGCCACAAAAACTAGTTCTCTGCGATGGGACATTCAGGTCTGTTCCAGCTTAGAGAATTGTACATAAGGACTATTACAAATGTGAGTACCAGAAAACTGTATTTTCACACCAGAAAAAAATAAATGGAATAAATGGGTGACAGAATGGCAGATAAAATGCATCTCTGAGATAGGATAATAAATTCTAGGGCTCTTATTGCAGATACATGGGGTGTGAAAGATAAGGGTTACTTTAAAATATTTTTTCTGAGTTACTGAAGACCCAATGACCAGTCTCTGGTGACCAGGGCTATTTTATGACTGTGATGTGAGAAGAACAACATTCTGGAAAGATTTTTTTGGCCTTTTCTATTTTTTAAAAAATATTTTATTTTATGTATATGGATATTTTGTAGTGGAATTTTAATTCAGAACATGGCTGTTCTGTCAAGAGATCATATTTGAAGACCTTCTAGGTCTGTGTGATTCAGCTGGAATACAAACACACCTTTATTTAATCTAGGTGACTGAGGCAAGCAGATCTTCGAGTTCAAGGTCAGCCTGGTGTAGAGCAAGTTTTAGGTAGAGAAAAGCTTAGGTCCAGGAGTGGTGGTACACACCTTTAATCAAAAACAATGAGGGTAAAGCTAGTTTGTAGAAGGAAGCACCCATGTTTGAAAGTAATGTTTAATTGGGTGGCAGGAAAAGTGATGAATCAGAGAAAGATCTGACAGAAAAATATACACCCAACTCTCAGGAGAAGAGAGAGGAAAGGGAAGCTGCTTAAGGGAGCAACACAGAAAATGAGGAGAGAGGAGGCAGTTTTACCAGGAGAGTTTTACAGAGAAAGATTGAATGAGAGAACAAGCTAGACACAGGTGAAGACAGAATGAGCCAGAGAATGAGAAGGGGCCAGAAGACTAGAAAAGATTACTGGAGTTAGTTTGAGGCCAAACAGAACAATTCAGAGACTGAGAGAAAAGACAGATTGAATAAGTTAGCTGGGAAAGGAGTTTGAGCCAGGACAGCTGAGTTGAACCAGCCAGCCCAGAGCTCAGCAAGACAAGAAAACATGAATTTATTCAGCAGTAAGTCTCAGAGGTTGAAAACGTTCTAGGCCTAGGTTAGATTGTATGGAGGCTGGATGCTTCCAGGACTAGGCCTAGGTAAGCAGAAGGAGGCAGTAAGCCTCAAAGACAATTACCTCAGGAGAATAAAAGTTCCTTTTCCAGTGTTTTGCCTGAATTTATGTCCATGCATGACTTGCATGTGTGGTGTCAGATCCCCTAGAAGTGGAGTTATAACTGTTGTTAGTCATCACATATGTGCTAGGAGTTGAACCTGGGTCCTCTGGGAGAGCAACCAGTGCTCTTAACTCTTAAGCAATATCTCTATCCCATGCTTTTGTTTTTCTGAGTCAAAGTTTCATTCTAACCTTAGGTGGTCTTGAACTCTGTGTGCAGACCAAAGTGGTTTTAAATTTACCACTGTCCTTCTGCCTCTGCCTTCTGAGTGCTGGGGTCACCATGACCAGCATCCCCAAAGAATATTTATGGCTTGCAGCATAAAGGAAAACAAATGGCCAAATGACCCTCTCTGAACTTAGGCTTTTCAAACACTTTCCTCTTCCAATACACGTGTAGTACACACGTGTTGCATACTTTGCAGTAGCCTATCTTTATATGAACATGTAAACGCCAGATCTTTTCAGAAAACCTGTATTTGTGTCACGTCTTAAAAATGAAGCTGCAGCATTTGGGAAACTGGGGCAGAGGATTATTTATCACTTTCCTGGGCTACAACACAGCAAACCCCTGTCTCCATAGAATGAAAAAAGAGGATCTGATTTTCTATTACTGTTTGGCAGCCGCTGACTGGAGTTGATTAGCAGTTGCCTCCTTTCCCATGTTCACCTAAAAGGATCTTACTTATCCCCAGTGTCTTTTATTGCATTTTCTTTGTTTTGTTAATACTATAACTAAGTGGATGCTCAGATGTTTTTTTTTTTTTTTCCGTACTCATGACTGCTAGAAATGGAAAAATGAAAGAGAACAAGATTAGTATCTCAAAAGACAGGTTTATTTCTTTGTGAATTCCAGTATATAGTGTATCATGACTGCAATATTCATCCACATTATCAGGCATTTCTTGGTTTCTCGTGGGCTGTAAACAGAACAAAAGAACCAAGATGACAATGATATCTTGCTTTAAGGATGTATCTGTCTATCTATCTGTCTGTCTATCTATCTATTCATTTGTCTTGTTTTCAGGGACAGGGTTTCTTGGTATAGCCATGGCTGTCTTAGACTCACTCTATAGACCAGGATGGCCTCATACTCACAGATAATTGCCTGCTTCTGCCTCCAGAGTGCTGGGATTAAAGGCATGTGACCCCACTTCCAGGCTTGAAGAATTTATTTGTCTTCATTTCAATTTTATGTGTATGGCTAGTTAGCCTGCACATTTGTCTGTGTACTCTCTGCACACAGTGCCCATGGAGGCTAGAATCGGGTGTTGGTCCTTGGGTGTAAGTTAGCCCATGGGTACTGAAACTCAAACTCGTAAAGCACTGAGCCATCTCTAAGATATGTAGCTTGGCAGAAGTGAGGAAAGAGGGAGAGCTTCACGGTGTCGTTCAAATAAAGCAGGAAAGATGACTACGAAAAGGTTGTTCTAGGTAGTTAAGAAGCCCAGGTTACTTGTGTCAGAGTCCAGTTTTCATGTGACATGGGAAGGACAAAAAAACACCTGGTACTGAGGGGCTCAAGAGTGAGTGGGATGTAAGAGTTGAGACCTGGTCTCTACAATTTATCTTTGAGAGAAGTCTGATACTATAGCTTTTAAAAACAATCTTGTTATTGTTACATTCTTTGGTACCGTCATACAGAAATATGATGTATTTCGATCACATTCACTCTTTCCAATTCCTCCCTGACCTCCCATCTTCTTTACAACATCATGACTCCCACCTCTTTTTCAAAAATACTCCACTGCGTCCAATTGGTACTGTATTTATATGAATGACTGTGGGGATCACTGGCCATCTGCTTTGGGCCATACCACTGAAGAAAACTGACTTGCCTTTCCTCAGAAGATGTTCATTACTTGCCAACAAGCTCCTCAGTTCAGAGTGGTGTCTTGTGAGCACCTCACCTATCCATGCTTGAGTATCGACTGGCTTGATACTGTAGGAAACTGTAGCTGCTGTGAGTTCATGAGGATATAAGACCCCATTTGTTAACTGTTGGTCTTAATTCCTGTCATGTCCAGAAGATACTAATTCATGATGCTTTGGTTTGAATGTGGGTCCCATATTAGTTCCCAGTGTAGTGTCGAGGGATGGTGGGGTTTAGTGGGAAGCAATTTGGCCACCACGGTGCCATTCTCATGAATGGACTAATGTTACCACAAGGGTGGGTTTCTTATCAAAGGCTTATCGCATTCCCTTCTGCAATGGGATGACTAGGAGCTTTTCTGTCTTGGACTTCTCAGCTTTCAGAATCTCAGTCGTTTATGCATTACCCTGTCTGTGGTTTTCTGTTATAGCAGCATAAATGAATAAAACCCTTAACTACAGGAGGTGCAGTGAGTGGAGCTGAGAGGGAAGATAGATTTGTGGTTTGAGTTTTGTTTTTCTGAAAGCTGTAACATATTAAGCCACAGCAACAGAGCTTCTAGATGCTTAGAGACTGAATACACAGGAAACAGGGAGGAGGCATTGTTGAGCCCTATGATGTGAAATGAGACAGGAGAAGATGAAATCAAAAGATGAGACAAAGGATCACAGATCATCCTTTAATGAAGGGGAGACCCCTAAGGTTTACAGAATTCACACTTCACTGCCTAAACATTTTCCGTGCAGTAGGAGACAAAGGTCAAGCGCAAGAGGAGGGGGAAGGGAAGAGCAAGGACTTGAGTGGTGGCCAATGTTAATATTTTCACCATTCCCTCCATAGGGACTTTTATGAACAAGAGCAAACAGGAGAGATGCAGGCATTGTGTTGCCTAGGAAACACAGCAGTTTGCTAAAGCAATACTGGGCCTTTTCGAATCATCTTAACCCGTTCGTATCCGTTGACATCCAAATAGATCTGGTACATAGTGAGATTTCTGCACCACAGGGCACACAGTAGGCATCTTCTGTAGTCTGGAGGAAAGAGACAGGTATGAATAGCCCAGAAAAAGGCCTCTGAAATAAAATGAGAGAACATTAAAGAAATAGCAGGCACTATGCTATAAAAGACCAATTTCTCAGTTCCTAGTGCTTCTGTGGGTTTCTACACACACACATGCACACACACACATACACACACACACACACACACCATGCCTCTGCAACATATATATATATATATATATATATATGATGCTACAATATCATTGCTATGTATTGTAAACAATTTGAGTGTCTCCAGGGGTTTATTTGTTAAAGTATTTAAGAGGATAGAAACTTAATCTGCCCATGATGTTTAGAAAGCAATTAATATAAGGTCATTGAGATGGAACTCCAATAATTGAAACCTGATAGCGCCATGAGAAGAGACCACACACACACACACACACACACACTCATGCCATCATGTGATGCAGCTGAGTGTCCTCATCAGAACGATATGAATGCCCGGGTCAAGCTCTAAACCTCTAAGTAAATATTTTTTCCTCATAAGATGCCTATTTTAGGTATTTTGTTATAATAGCAAGAAAATGCTGACTAATACTGGAAACACCTAGAGCTGATAAAAGAGAAATATTTCTTTTTTGATTCTTTTTTTTTTTTATGGCAGGATCACCAAAGCAACTAGTGAACTCTTGTCTATCTTTCTCTGCTAGAGAGTTATTGCTACTAGAATCGAGTCCCCTAGAAATGACAGGAAAGCTGCGCCCAGGGACTTTCAACAGTATGGTTGCCTAAATAAGACTGACACAATGACAATCCCAGTGAGATGCCAATGTGGTTGGGGGAGATTCTACACAATTCTTTACAGAAATTGAAAAATAATTTTTTTTGAGACAGGCTTTCTCTGTGTAGCCCTGGCTGTTCTGGACTCACTCTGTAGACCAAGCTGGACTCAAACTCACAGAGATCCACCTGCCTCTGCCTCCTGAGTGCTGGGATTACAGATGTGAGCCATCATTGTCCAGCGGGAAAAAGTATTCTTAAATTTTATATGGAAATACAAAATATCCAGGATAGTGAAAACAATCTTGAACAACAACAAGAACAAACACTGTGGGAGGAATTACCATCCCAGATTTCAAATTAGACACACTGATCAATGGATTAGAATTGGGTACCCAAATACAAGCTCACACCTGTTTGCTTGCTTGTTTGTTTTTTACTACAAGAATTGGAAATACACTTTGGAGAAAAGGCAACACGTTCAATAAATGGTCAGACTGGATAGCTACAGGAAGAAGATGCAGTGAAGCAAGTAGAGAGATTCCTGTTCCACAGAGCACACAGTGCGCATCTTCTATAAATTAGGGGAAAGAGAAAGGTATAACTGCAAAGGAGAACTACTTAAGATTTCACATTAAGATATCACCTTAATGCCATGCTAGGTTGGCACCCCTTAGGGACCTCCCTTTCTCTGAGAAGTAAGAGAGGGGGGATAGGAGGAAGGGTCATGAGGGTTGGACTGGGAGGAGAAGAGGGAAGGGGCTGGGATCAGACTGTAAAGTGATTAAATAAATAAATATCACCTTAATATTAAAAAATAATAACAAAACACTGATGATATATACTGGCCTAGATGTGGGGAGAGGAGAACATTCTTTCTCTCCTAGTGGTTGTGCAAACTGGTGCAACCACTATGGAAATCAGTCTGGAGGTTTGTTAAAAAGCTTCAAGTAGTTTTCTTTAAGAGCCCAGGTAAGTTGACTCTGCTCCAGTGGAAGATCACCCATCCAAGAATGTACAGGTGGCACATACTTGTACTCAATTAGTTGAGATTAAAGGAAAAAAGAAGAGTACCCAAATTTGAGTGTACAGGGAAAGTTGATGGACCTGGAAGTAGTTGGGCAATGGGGCTAATATGATCAAGACATGATATTCTCAAAAATTTAATTTAAAAAGTAGAAGACTGGAATGGTCTTCAGAGGTGAATAGCACTGGCTGTTTTTCCAGGTGACTGAAGTTCAATTTCCAGCATCCACATGGAGGCTCACAACCATGTGTAACTCCAGCCCCAGGGAATTTGATACCTTTTTTTTGGCCTCCTCGGCACCAGGGTTGCCCATGGTGCAGAGTTACATACAGGCAAAACATTCATACATATTCCAATAAACTTAAAAAAAGGAGAAAAGTAAAATTTACATGAAAAGATTCTAACTGCAACAAATCTTACAACAATATAAAACAAGTGAATAGTAAAACATACACAAAAAAGGACCTAAATGCAACAACTCTGGAACTGTCAAAATAAAACAAGGAAAACAAAACTGGGGGGCCGGGGGAGATTAAGACCACTGGCTGTTCTTCCAAAGGTCCGGAGTTCAATTCCCAGCAATCACATGGTGGTTCATAACCATCTATAGTGGGATGCACTATAGGCCTCTTCTGGCCTGCAGGCACATGTGCAGGCAGAGCACTGTATAAATTATAAATAAATATATCTAAATAAACAAACAAAATTGGAAAAGTAAGAAAAATTTTTACTTACAGTTGGCATGATCACATATGCAGAAAATCCAGTGGATTTGTACACACAAGGTACTCAGACATAAATAAAAACTGATGGGTATGTTATCAGTGTTCAAGAGTACAAGATTGACATAAGCAACATAAGAACCAATTCTCTTTCTAGGTATTAACACTGAACAATAAAAATTAAATTAGAAATATAACACCAAACCTGAAAATACTTTGGGACAATGTGCATGTTATTTATTGAAAAATTTTCAGGATGCGATCAGTGACTACCCTATAAGGAATGGAGAGAGGCTTACGTGCTAATATTTGAACGTGATTCAAAAGTGGATTCTGCTTCCCAACAGTTGTACTTTATTGTTGCAGTTCCTTCTTTCATCCTAATTCTCTGGAAAGACTCTGTTGCATCATCTCCACACCCTTCAAATTTCCAATTGCCCTCCTCTGTTCTCATATTCAACTCTCATATTTTATTTTATTAAGAAAGCAGATTTAGGATCTTCCATCCCATGTCTGTTTGTATTCACGCCCCTTGTTTTCCTTCTGGACACAGTAAAAAGACTTCTCCAGTCTAGGGCTTGACCCTTGAACTCAACATTCATTTACCTCACTTAAACTTGTATATTCACTCATAAGTGGTTATTAGACATATAATATGTCTAAAATCTATAGTCCTAAAGAAGATAAACAACAAGAAAGACCCTAGGGAAGATACTCAATCCTCATTCAGAAGGGAATATGCAATAGATATCAGAAGCAGGAAAAGACAGAGAACAGGACAGGAGCCTACCACAGAGGGCCTCTGAAAGACTCTGCGGATCAAAATATTGAAGCAGAGACTGAGACTCAGCCAAACTCTGGGCAGAGTGCAGAGAATCTTATGAAAGAAGGGTTAGATAGAAAGACCTGGAGGGGACAGGAGCTCCAAAAGGAGACCAACAGAACTAAATAAAAAAACCAGACAAACAAACAAACAAACAAACAAACAAACAAACAAACAACCTGGGCCTTGGGGATCCTGCAGAGACTAAAGAGACTAATACCCCAACCAAGGAACATGCATGGAGAGGACCTAAAACCCCTGCTCAGATGTAGACCATGGCAGCTCAGTCTCCAAGCGGGGCTTCCTAGTAAGGGGAACAGGGACTGTCTCTGACATGAACTCAGTGGCTGGCTCTCTGATCACCTCCCCCTGGGGTGCAGCTTTGCCAGGTCACAGAGGAAGACAATGCAACCAGTCCTGATGAGACCTGATAGGCTAGGATCAGAGAGAAGAGGAGGAGGACCTCCCCCATCAGTAGACTGGGAGGAGATGAGAGAGAGTGGGATTGGGAGGGAAGGAAAGAGGGACCACAGCCAAGATACAAAGAGAATAAATTGTAATAAATAATAACAATTAAAATTTAAAACATTAAAAAAAGAAAAACTCAGAATGTCTTTGAAAGATTTTGAATTTATTCAGATTAACTGACTCCAAGTCTGAGTAGTGAAGGAACGGCCAAGAAACTTCCCTGTGAGGATCATCAGTGTTCTTCCAGTAGGGCCAAGCCACTCTACTAATAAAACCCTTAAAAACAAACAAAAAAACAAACAAAAAAAACAAACCTTGTAAGGTTAAGAGAATATTTGTAGAATAGATTTAGTTTTACAAGCAAGACTGAGCAGAAGACCTAGAGTTTTCTCACATAATGATCATTCTCCATACAGGCATTAGCTCTCTTATGATCAACACCCCCACCAGGTATACACTCAGGTTGGTGAATCCATACTGACACATCATTACTACAGGAAGTCTATAGTTCCTACTGGTGATGTACACAGAACATATACTACAGTACACAGTTACTGTACTGTATTACACAGAGTAGCTTCATCCCTTAAACTCTGCCAGTCCATCACCCCCTTGCATTTAGCCCCTGGCAGCCACTGATACCTTTATTGTTGCCAGAGTTTTGCCCCTTTCCAGAATGGCAATAGTCAGGTTTATAAGTTTTGTCCTTTCAAAATGTTTTCCCGCTGAGTATCTTTCCATGGCTTGAAAGCTGTTTCTTTTCTTACGTGCGGATTATGCCGTTTTCTTGATAAATCATTGTTTAACCACTTGCTTTTTAGAATACCTTAGTTGCTTTGAGGTTTGAGTAATCATAAATAAAGCCTCTATAAGCTTTCATACACACGGTTTGGCGTGGGCACACGTTTTCAGTTCGTTTGGAAAACCACTGCGCTATGCAGTAGCTGAGTCATATGTTAATATATTAGTTTTGCAAGAAATTGACAGGCTCTCTCCTACCAAGGCTGAACCATTTTGCATTCCCATCAAGGAGAGAGTGAGGATTTCTATTGTTTGAAATTCTCACTAGCTGTTGTTGTTGCCATTGTTTTAGATTCTGGCCTTTCTGATGAGGAGATGGTATTGCCTCTTTGTTATTTGAAATTTTTTGGTTTGTTTTTTTTGTAATTCTTCTAAATAAACCCAGGGCCTCACACGTATTCATCAAGCACTCCACCTAGTGTGGAGTGTGTCTTTCTTTTAATTTGCAGTTTCCTAATGACATCTGATGCCACATTCTTCGTCTGTATAACTTCTCTGCTGGGTGCCTATTAAGGTCTTTAGAGCATCTTCTGTTGAATTTTTATTTCTTGCTGACTAGTTTAAGGATGAGTGTATATTCCAAATAACTGTTTCTTCAGATGCATCTCATAAAATATCGCCACCCAGTCTGTGGTGACATTCTCTTAGCCTTTTAAAGAAGAGAATTTTTTTTTTAATTGCAATCAAGTCAAAGATACCAATTCTTTCTTTCATGGAGGCTGCCTTTGCTGTTGTATTAAAATAAATGTATAACCGTAGCCAAGATAGTAGAGATTTTTCTTATATGTTGTTTTCTGGGAATTTTATTGTTTTGCATTTTTACAATCTTGTTCGAGTTTATTTGTGTGAAAGGGTGTAAGGTTTGTCTAGATTTTCTTTACATCGAAATATCCAGTTTTTCTAGTTCCATTTTGAAATGACTATTCTTTTGCTGCACTGTACGGAATTTATTACTTCCCCCCACCCAACCCCGAGACAGGGATTCTCTGTGTAGCCTTGACTGCCCTGGAAGTCACTCTGTAGACCAGGCTGGCCTGGAACTCACGGAGATCCACTGCATCTGTGCCTCCATGCCCAACTAATTTATTGTTGTTATTTTTGTAAAGGCCAGTTTATTACGTTTATGTGGCTCTGTTTCTAGGCTCTCTATTGTATTCCAATCGTATATCTTTTCTAATCTTTCATTGACACCACGCTGTCTTGATTATTATAGCTTTGCTGGGTCTTGAAATCAGATACTCAGCTATTCAGCTTTGTCCATGTTCTTAAATAGCAAGTTGGCTGTTTTGAGTTTTTCACTTCACATCAAGTTTAGAATCGATCTCTCACCCTTTCTTTTTCAGGTCTCCGTGGCTCCAGTGTGAAGTAGGATCCTGCTAGGTCCTCTTATAACACCAAATAGAAATCTTTCCAAGAAGGTCACATGCCACAGTGTTTTCGATAGTGAATAACAAGTGTATCGCATATTGGATAGAAACCTTTAATGGATCTGGGGCTGAAAAGAGGTGGGCAAGTTTGAAGGGAGTGAGCCTATTCTCCAATGAGGGAAATGTTGGAGGTGCATCTGGATATGCTAATTTTGTGAAAAGTTTATAGAGAAAAAAATCAAAGTTTCTTAAGATAAACAAGTTTAAGATCTCTATGCAGAGAAAAACAATACATAAAAGCTAGGCACTGAATAAATGGCTAGAAGGAAAAATATTGCGTGTTGTTGATTTCAGGTCATGGAAGTATAGAGAGGGGGGAGAAAGGGGAGAGGGAAGGAAACACACAGAGACTGGGTGTGAGGAGGCACTCTAATCGAGTCTTAAAGATTAAACTATGTATCAAGTTTGTCCCAAACCACAGAAATGGCTAAATATCTCCCTCTGCTGGCTAATGTGAGTGACTGCTTTTATACCGTTTTGTCAAATACATCTTTAAGATTGTCCTCATTCTAGATACACTTTCTCCAAATGCCCCGTGAGAACTGACCCTGGCTGCCAATCAAATAGAAACTAGAGCAAATCCAGAATTATTATTTTTCTTTTTAAATTAAAATTTTATTTTTATATCAGTTACACTTTATTTATTTTGAATCCCAGCTGTAGCCCCCTCCCTCATTCCCTCCCAATCCCACCTTCATTCCCTCAGTTCCTCCCATGTCCCTCTCTAAGTCCACTGATAGGGGAGGTCCTCCTCCCCTTCCATCTGACCCTAGCTTATCAGGTCTCACCAGGACTTTTTACCCTCCTCACATCCTAGAACAAAAGCCCAGCTTCTGTTCTTTCAACTAGCCTTTTCTTGAGATGACCATGGTTGCTGCTGGTGAAAGAAGCAAAATAAGAGGAAAATGGAAACAAGTTTTTTTTTTTTACATGATTTAATTTTGGCTTCAAAATTTTCACTTGACATAAATAACGGAGCCTTGGTTGGATCTCTGAATGACAATGACACCTTATTAATTTGAAAAAAAAAGCATACACAAGAAGCTACTGCTCTTACAGGTAGATGAAGTTTCCTTTCATCCCTAGGACAAAAATAAAATGAGCAGAGTAGAAAATTAACCATCTGAGAAGAACTGACAGGGAGGCAGTTCGTTTAGTTTAAAAGTAGCGTTGGTTTTTCTAATTATGTGCTAATTATTTCGCTTTATCTACTCATTAACAAAGGTCAATGAAACCTCTACTTAGTTATAGTCTGTTAGGTATTTGTGTGAGCTTCTCATTGTACGTGAGAAGCACTTATTTTAACAGAGCTTATAAACCAGACTCACTGTTTTAGGACGGGCAGGCACGACTTGCTACTGTTTGAGAGGTGAGGAGATCAGCTACCTCTTTTGCGCCACCAGGGGTCTCTAGCATCTGTTCCTGGATTGAAAAGATGGTTAAGGAAGAGAAGTCACCACCAGAATATAGTTTGGCCAGCAATCTGAGGGAGAGAAATACAAGGAGATGGTGGGATCATCAGGGATACCTGGCCCAGGCTGAGAGGTCAGGGAAGGAACCCCAAAAGTTATGGAAGTAGAGTCAGATTAGGAAACAAAAATGAGAATGGTCAAGGCAAAGGCTGGGCTAGATTGGACTGAGCTAGACCCAGAGATGTGGGGATGTAAAACAGCTAGATGAGGCACTATGGCCTGTGTGTGGCAGGAGGTAACAATTCCAAGTTGTTAGATATTTCCCTAGCTTCAAGAGAGGAGCAGCAAGTCATGCAAATAGAGCAGTGGATGGGTGTTGCTCATGAGCTGATGATAGCATTCTCCCTCTTCAAAATTATTTGTTTTTTTGAAACTTTCACACAGAACACACACACACACACACACACACGCAATGTGTTTTGATCAAATCCATTCCCCAGCCTCTCTCCTTCAACTTCAACTCCCCCCCAGCTCCCCACCATAGTATTTCCCTCCCAACTTTATGTACCCCACCTTTTAATTATTTACACAGAGTTCTGCCTGCATGTGTGCCTGCAGGCCAGAAGAGGGCACCAGATCTCACTATAGATGGTTGGGAGCCACCGTGTGGTTGCTGGGAATTGAACTCAGGACCTTTGGAAGAGCAGCCTGTGTTGTACCTTTTTAAACCACTGAATTCAATTGGTGCTGCTAGTGTATGTCTGTGTGTCCATAAAGATGGCAGTATTTATCTTGAAGGACTGTGAGTCATGTAACATTTCCAGAACATTACCACATAAACTCTACTGGGTCATAGTATATTATCAATGTGTTTGGACTTACATTCAGAAAGGATTTGGCCCTGTACTTTTACTGATTTGGTGATATTTAGGGTTGTTTGTTTTTGGTATCCAGTTAATGCTGTCCTCAAAAGTGAGTTGAAAAGCATCCCCATACATTTCTTTTTAGGAAATTATGTAGAACTTGTATTTTCTTTTTTTTTTTTAGCCGTTTTGTAGAATTCATCAATGAAGGTTTCATTGTAGAATTTAAATTACCAAATCAATTTCCATAATAATGATAATGATAATAATAATAGTGAGACAAAATTTTGTAAAAATAGAGAATATTAAGGAAACATGGGGGAAAACAGCCCTTCACTCTCTTAGATCTGAATTATATCTTGGCTGAAAGTCAAGAGTTTTGATACAACTGATCAAACCGTTGAAAAGGCAACCTGTAAAACAGCTATACACAGTTCGCTTTTGGAGAACTAGCTCAGGGAAGAGTTTGAAAGCAGCTACATATATGCAGGAAGGTTTCTAAACAGTCCGTTATTATGTATAATCAATATATGCCAAATCTATATTAAAATAATATTAAAGCGATTCATGAATGATGCTTAAGGCCAAAGCATGTCTTAAACTCTTGTGACCTTTGATTTTTCATGTCATCAGGGCAGCTTTGTCATCTTTAAATCTGTTCAGTATACCTTATAAACCATTTACGTCCTCATATGTAATGAAAAATAAACCAGCTCATTTGTTTTGAATTGTACAACTTTATTTAATCTTTAAAATTGGCTGGCTATAAATTACATTCACATAATAATGTCACTCCCAAAGAGACACATACGCAGCTATTTTTAAGACACTTGTGTGTTTATTCATGCCCGTACTTCATTAGATGAATTAGAGTACCTTGTACTTTTTAAGGAATTGGTCTGAAATGGTCAAATATATGTGTAGAACAGTTAGGATTAGGCCCTTACTGTTCCTTTGGTATATACTTGTGTCTGTACTAACACAGTCTGTTTCACTTATTGGTTTTTTCCCCCTCTATTTATCTTGAGTTCTTGAGAGGGGCTTGTGATTTTCATCATTATTTCCAAATACTCCGGGGTTTTCATTTGTTTGTTTTGTTGTTTTTTTCCCTTTTGTTTTTAATTTAATTTTTTTATTATTTCTTTCTTTCTACATGTTGCAGGTTCATCTTATTGTTCTTTTTGTAGCTTTTTGGAGTAAAAGCTTAGCTCATTGATTAAAGAACTTTCTCTTCTATAAGCATCTAATGATGCAAATGTACATCTCCAAATTGCTTTCCCTGCAGCCCCCAAAGCTTTTCTAAAGGATATTGCTTTCTCCATGGAAAATATCTCCTAATTTCTTTATAATCATCCTCTGACATGTCACTTACTTTTGTAGCACAGTGTTTGCGGATTTCATCTTATCTTTCTGTTACTGATTTCTAGCTTGATCCCATCAGAGGCAGAGAACACACTATGATTTTCAGTTCCTTAATTTGCTGAGATTCATTTTATGACTCAGTATACAGATACTTTAGCAAATGTTCAGGGGTACTTGACAGGACTGTGTCTTTGTAGTGGGTGGACTGTCCTTGAAATGCACTTTAAATCTGCTTGGTTAATGATACTGTGCTCACCTATAACCTTTATTGACTTTGTCTCAGCTATGTTTTGAATTCGATTTGGGTAAATGCAGTGTAGCCTTTACTTAATATCCTTTGCTTTGGACACTGATCAAGGGATGATGAAAACTGGACTTCCAAGACACCAGATATAAAAGGTCTTCTGATCCAAAGACTTTCTCGCACACAGGTGTAGGATTTAGGGGGTTTAGACACCCCAAATTCATATTCACTGGGAGGAGCCATCTCAGAGAAAACTGATTAAGTCTTTTGCACTCATAGAGTAGATAAATTTGTCTGCAAGAGTGTTTAGATGGGGAAGAGAGGAGAAAGGGCCCAGACAAGTAAGCAATTCTTTCGGCTCACTCTTTCTTTGGGCCAGCCTCCAGCTTTATGAGTGCACAAACACGCACACTTGGGAGCTTAGCATGAATGAAGATTCTCATAGTGCTGACATTGCCTACAGAAAACAAAGGAAACTTAATATCCCTGTACTAGCAAGGCCCCTGCATTTGCTCTGTGTTGATCCTACTCAGCCTTATGATCATAAGCACCTGGGAAGTTTCCTTGGAGGCAGCCACCCATGACGATCATCAGAGAGACAGCATCTTTTATTCCCTGGGGCGGCACTAGCTTCAGTTTCCTGTAGGCCGTATTTGTTTGCTCTAAGTCCAAGAAGCACATTGCCTTCTCCTCCTACCTGCGCCTTCACAAGGGCTCTATATGTCCCTAACCCACTCGTCTGCCTGAAGTGTTCCCTCTGAGAAATCGAATGGGGGCAAAGATGTGAGAGATACACGAGAACCCCGGGTTCCTTGAGTCACATTTTCCATTCCTCCTCTTCTCTTCCTAAAGGACAGCTAGAACACGGGTGTCCTGAGTGGGCTGGGAAGGGGGCGGATGGGCAAAATGGAAAGCAGTCCACAATAGTGGTTCTTAATCACCAGTTTTAGGCATTTGGTTGAATGGTTTTGGTTTTCCTTGCCAGGAAAAAAAAAAAAAAGATGTCCTTGAGAGGGTCTCACAGCTATGCCTTCAGATTTATGGGTGTTTGAAGCTTCCCAAAGAAGTAGTCCTTGAGCCCCATTTTTTTTTAATTTATTTATTTTTATCTCAATCACAGGTTAGGTACTTTGAATCCCAGGCGTAGCCCCCTCCCCCATTCCCTCCTACCCTCCCACTCCCTCCCTCATCTCCTTCTTCCCCGCCCCCTCCAAGTCCAGCAA
>CM053742.1:44170333-44216242 GCA_028658305.1 Pachyuromys duprasi
TGCGAATTTCATGATTTCCTCCTTTTTAATTGCTGAATAGTATTTCATTGTGTAAAAGTACCACAATTTCTGTATCCATTCCTCAACTGAGGGACATCTGGGTTGTTTCCAGGTTCTGGCTATTACAAATAAAGCAGCCATTTTAAGCTATGTTGTTTAGAAGTGACAACCTATGCAAAGCATCCCCTCTGGTTTTTGTTTGTTTGTTTGCTTTGAGGTTGTTGTTGTTGCTGCTGTTTAGTTGTTCTTTACATAGACCTCTCCATTTTTCTTTCTCAATCCCCAGACTGTTGAATTACAGGCAATTGTCTTTTGCAAAGGTAAAAAAACAACCAACTGCCAGGCAGTTAGGCCATAGCACTATTCATATTTTCTTAGCACTTGATCACCTCTTACCTTTTTGTCTTTGTATCCACCACCCCACATTAGATCTCCTTGATTTATATACTCTAAGTCCCTAGTAATTTAGATTAGTTTAAGGACATACAAATAATTTATTTTTCTGAGTATCACCCTGTTTAGAAACAGAGTATTATGTCTATTATTTCTAGGTATCTTGTGTAACATGACTGTAGCTTTATGATATATATATATGATAAGTCACAAGGGTAAGAGACTGCTATAGCAACGTATTTTTTCTTGGCCCTCTCACTCCATATAGTCAGTCATCCTGGTAAGGGGTGTGTATGTGTGTGTTTGTTCACCTGCACGCCTACCTATTTTCGTGTGTACAGGAGGTATATGCACATGAAGGCCCTTAGCATCTCTCCTCAGACACATTCCTTTTTTTGAGATAGGATCTCTTACAGCTTTGGGATTCATCAAAGAACCCCAGGGATCCGCACATCTTCACCTCCCTAGAGCTGGAGAACAAGAGAGATTGAGAGCCAAATTTACATTCATGTCTTTACATGACGGTACCCAGGAGCATTCAGTAACTGTCAACCCAGACACGAGGCTGTTGTTAAGGCCCAGCCTGCAAAACAATGGTAGACAAATAATTCCAGTTCCTGCATCTAGAAAATACTTTTGAAGATCATAGAAGACCCATTTCCCTAAAGATACAGTAGATGCTGGGTCAGATTCCTGCCTGTATATCTCCAACACATATGGGGTTCTGTGCTCTAATGATCCCGAATGACAGAGACTCTGGTCACCTTGGGAGAGGCAACTGATTACTGCAATGCCTTGAAATGATTGAGATCTGAAATGATCTGTTCCTTCAGATCCTGGTTTCAGACCCTAGAACCAGAGGAGGAGATGCAAAAGGATCTGTTTATTAGAGCACAGTAAATGAAACCTTTTAAGGACAAAGCAAAACAAGCAAACAAACAAGAAAAACAAAAACAAAACCAGAAAGAAAATGTATCCACCTATACCTCAGTCAGCTATGCAGTCTTTCTTCTTCAATTTTTAAAATACTTCAGTTCTTTTTTAAGTTGTTAGGATCCTGCCATAGTCCAAACTTCCCTTGCCTGTTCCCACCCATCCATCCTCCCCACCCCCCCGTGGATATTCTGTTTCATTAGCTCCCTCTCAAAGTTTGGATTGGGAATTTTTGCGGTGTTTGTGATATTTTCCTGCAGAAACAGAATTGTTTGCTCTTCCCTTGGAACACAGGCATTGTGGTACAGAATAGGTCTTTCTGATCCAAAACACTGTTCTGAAAAGTTTAAAAAAAAAAAGCATTTTGATTCTATCTCACAAGAACTAATGCTTTGGGCTGGAGAAATGGCTCAGAGGTTAAGAACACTTGCTGTTCTTCCAAAGGTCCTGAGTTCAGTTCCCAGAAACCACATGGTGGCTCATAACCATCTATAGTAAGATCTGGAGTGCAGGCAGAATGTTGTAAATAATAAATATTTTTTTTTAAAAAAAGAACTAATGCTTTCCATTTGGGGCCCTGGATGAGTATTTCTTGTCACAGCTCTGCTTCTTTGCCAGTTAGAAAAAAACAGCACTACCTACCTCAAACAGACAACTATAGCAAATATGGTGTGTTGAGCATTTGTGAGACTGGTTTATGAAGAGGCTGTAAATGCCAGGAGGGGGAGTTTGACCTCAGTACAGTTGTTCTTCATGTTTTGGATGGTTCATTGTCTTAAGTAGCAGAGTGGATCTTGGCTTCGATGCAATCTCTGTTTCTTGACCAATTCTCTTTACTTATCTGTGCCTCTTTTTCCTCCACTGCTATGTAAAGATAATCACTTGCTTAACCAAAATTGGATGAGGACCTTATTGATTGCCATAGCGACCATGACAAGGAACAAGATACCTTTACCATCTTTTGTTATATATAACAAAAGATCTGGGCAGTTCTGTTTACAGAACTAACCTGGATGAAAGCTAGAGCTGGGCTTCCTGCTGAAGGCTGCGGACATACATCTGGAAAGCGTCAGCTGCACCATATTGCCTGGAAGGCAGTAGGCTCAGGGTCTGCATCATGACTCCCATATCCCCCTGACACTTTGCTGGACACTGAAACTTGGATTTGAGGAGAAAGTTGTACACTTAATATCATGGATTTTCATGTTTTCACTACTCTTCTATGTTCCCAGCTCTTCTATTATGAAGGCCTCTTCTCTTGTACTTGTTTCCTGGAAGGTAACATAACCAAAAGGTGCTAAAATAATTAGACATATTACAGGGTCATCATTTAGAGATCAAAGAGACCACATATATATTCCACTGACACAAACTGCAAGCACATAGAAAGAGAATACAGATTAGTGCTTTCCAGGGCCTGCAGAAGGCAGAAATAGAGAGTGATTGCTAATGGGTACAATTTTCTTTGGGAGTGATGAAATGTTCCAAAATGATAGTGGCAATGGATGAATAGCTCTGCGAATAGACTAAGAAACCCAAGGTATTATACAGTGTAAAGCTGTGAAAGTTATGATATGTCAATTGTATCTCAATGAAACTGTCACTTTAAAAATGACTTCATAGACTTCATCTATGACTCCTAGGAAGTGTGCATATGCAAACAGACAAGGAAGGAAACACTGCAGGGTTTGCATTTTCACTGAGAAACTGCTCATGTTACTACATTAATGTGTAGCAACAGATTTCCAGTCTTCTAATCATTTATCTGCTAAGAGCAAAGACCTTGGAAATCGGGCAAAGGAATGTGCGTCTGTGTGTATAAGGACGATAAGGATACAAGGTGGGAAAGCCTACCAAAACAAAATATAAGAGACAACACCCCATGAAAGAGGCCAGTGCACATATTTCAGATAACTCAAAGTTTTACCACACCACTGGGGAGCCATGGCTTTAGGAGAAACTGTGCTCCCATCATTTCTTTCCGATTCTAAGCATGGGCAAGTTTTTGCTCAGCATTTGGTAGACATTCAATTCATTTTCCCATTTTGAATGAGCTATCAAAGGTGATCACAAAGCACAGCCTTGAACACACCTTCTCCCACGATTCAGTGAATCAGATCCCTTATAAAATTCAGTTCAATAAATGTTCATCATGTGTTCTCACCACACACAGTCACTATAAAGGAACAAGACAGCTTCTCAGGAAGTCTTCTCTCCCTCACTGTGTGGCTGTTCCTAGGAGCAGGATTTTATTGGGTGCAAAAATACTCCAGGAAAAGGACAGCGTATGATGGGTATTATCAAAGTCTGGTTTCACTTTTGTCCTGGGTTGGTTGGCTCTGCTGCTGAGTCATACTGAGAGGCCTTGGCAATCTTAGTGAAGCAATTTCTTGTCATGTTTCCCAAGCTACATCACTTTTTACATCTGCGCTCCCTATATAGTCTGTCAACATTAGGGATCTTCTGAACCATAGACCTACAGAATCAGTGCAGGCCTGTGTCCATGAAACCTTTGAGTCCTACGCATGGCTTTGCCACAGACTCAGTATGCAGCTCTGACTATCAGCCCTCCCCCTTCCCTTTCTGAAACAACCTCTCTTCTAAAATTAAGGAGTGTATTATCTTAGAAGAACAGATCTGGGAGGTGGGAGGCTTACTGTGGAGACCATGGTTGAGAATAAATCATTAGAGTACTGCCCAAGATAAAGAAAAGAGGGGACTGTAGTGAGAAGTTATGGACAACTTATATAGGCTGATGTTTTTTAATGCCAGTCATTTTTAATGTGCAGAATTTTTTTTTTCCCTGAGTTAGGAAGCATACGAAGGGATTTGAGAGATAGATAGGTTGGCAAAGTGCATGCCATGCAAGCATCAGGACGTTTATTCCTAGCACCCGTGTAAAAAGCTGGACATTGTGGCATACATTTGTAACCTAAATCTTGGGGAAGCAGAGACAAGTAGGTCTCAGGTGCCTCACTGGACAGCTAACACAGCCGAGTTCCAGGCCAGTTAAAAATGGGGGAAAGTTATTCTAAAGGTGTATCTGTGGTTGCCATGTGCATATATATACATGTACAAAAATGCACAGACATACATACATGCACATACACACGCACACCATCTGCACATACACAACACACATACTTTTTAATGAATTAAATAATTTTTAAAGATTTATATATTTTCACATGGCGGTAGTGGCACACGCCTTTAATCTCAGTACTTGGGAGGCAGAGGCAGGCAGATCTCTGAGTTCCAGGCCATATTGGTCTACAGAGTGAGTTCCAGGACAGACAGAGCTACAGAGAGACACTGTCTCAAAAAATATGTTTTGCCTGCTTGAATGTTTGCACTGTGCTCATATAGTGCTCAGAGAAGCTGTAAGAATGCATCAGATTTCCTAAGACAGCAGTTACAGACAGCTGTTTAGCTGTGCTATGAGTGGTAGGACTCAAACCCAGGTCCTCTAGAAGAATAGCCAATGCTCTTAACTGTTGGACCATCTTTCCAACTACACCAAAGAATTATTGAGGAAGAAGAAGAAGGAGAAGGAGAAGGAGAAGGAGAAGGAGAAGGAGAAGAAGAAGAAGAAGAAGAAGAAGAAGAAGAAGAAGAAGAAGAAGAAGAAGAAGAAGAAGAAGAAGAAGAAGAAGCAGAAGAAGCAGAAGAAGCAGCAGCAGCCAAATAAGAAAATGAAATGGGGACCACAAGGGAGAAAAGGGGTGTTGAGGAAGAGAAAGAAGAGTGATAGAATAGATACAGCATGAAATTGGAAAATGGGCTACTGGGTGTGAAAGGATACAAGGAAGTGAATGCAGGGTGGAGAATAAATTAAAAAGGGTCACGCACACACACACACACACACACACACACACACACACAATTATGTTTGAAAATGCCTCAACCAGCTGGACTCAAGCAATCCTATCTCAACATCTTAAGTAACTGAGACTACATATTTGAACTACTACACCTGGCTGTTTCATAACAAAGGAATGATGCTCACAGTTAGGGGAGGGCACTAAGAACACCTTTAAAGAAGTCATGCTTCCCACAAAGACCATCTCTACTCGCCAGAAAGCATGTGACTTTCTGTGTCCAAGCCTTCTCAGTGCCAGGCTTTGCCACAGCGTGTTCTCTGGAGAAAACACGCCCATGCACACAAGCACATGCATGAGTGTGCACACACACGAACACACACACACACACACACAAATGGAAGTCAATGTGGTCCAACCTGTCCCCTGTGCTGCTGAGTCCAGGAGGTTGAGGCATTTTCTCATGGCTTCCTTTTGTCTCCCCTATCTCTAGGAGATAAGCCCAATTCTGCCAAGATCTGGATCAAATACTGACACTATGTCTTATGAACATTTAACCCACACGGAATGGCCTGCAAAGTGGATTTCTTTCCTTTCTCTTCATTACCAAGTGCAACACTGTAGTATAACATGACACAGTCGGTGAATGTGTGGCAGATCTCCGACTAGCATTATCTCTTCAGCTATGCAACCTACATTTATATCCTGTGTGAAAACATCTCACAAACAGAGTATTGTGGTTAGGGAGATGAACTCAGGATCCAGACAATCTGGTTTTCAGTTCCAGTTCTGTCACTTGCTGAATAAACAGAGCCTCCGGAAAGCATGTGAACTGTTACTCAGTCATCTCTGTAAATGGAGATAATAATACTCATCTCAAAGGGCCATTTTAGAAATGAGGTGAGAATGCCAAGTTCACAGCACAATGACTCATATTCAGCAAATGCTCCATCAGTCAGTGATCCCTCATATTATTAAACAGAGCCTGGCATACAGCACATGGGTAATTCCTATTTGGGTGAGTATTTAAACACCATAAGGCTTTAGGGACTCAAGCTACTGGGAAGTCAGGGCCAGCTAGGCTAGCCAAGAATGCTATTGCCCTTGACCTCATCATTGCCTCTTATCGTATCCAATCTTTTTTTTTTTTTTCTGAAAGGCTTGGCTCACTACATGTAATTGTTACACAGACAGTTCAGTTATGTGGTATTGTATTGTATTGGCGCAAACCAAGGAACTATGTTCTTCAAGTGTGGTGTTTAAAAATTTTATTAACCTTTAAATTTTTTTATATTAGTTTATTTACTTTACACCCCCAAAGTGTCTCTCCCTCCTCTCCTCCCAGTCTGCCCACTTTCCCTTCTTTCCCCTTCCCCTCTCCCTTTTCCCCCAGAAAAGGGAGAGTCTCCCCTTTCCCCCATATTAACCTTTCCCAGCACATCAAGTCACATCAGGACTATGCATGTCTTCATCCTCTGAGGCCAAGCAAGGCAGCCCTGGCCAGGTGAAAGTGATCCAAAAACAGGCAATAGAGTCCATTCCCTTTTAATTAAAAAAATAAAAGAAAGAAAAGAAAGAAACACCCCTCCCCGCCCCGTCCACTCGCCAGGCTCACCATATGAAAACCAAGCTGACCACTGGCTACGTGTGTGCAGGGGGCCTAATTCAGATCATGCATGTTCCTTTGTTGATGTCTCAATCTCTGAAAGACCCCAGGTAACTGGGTTAGCTGTCTCTGTTTGTCTTCCTATGAGGTTCCTGCTCCCTCTAGATCTTTCCATCTTTTCCACAACACTTCCTCAGGACACCCAGAGATCCACCTCATGCTTGGCTGCAAGTCCCACCCTCCGTCTCCATCTGCTGTTGACTGGAGCCTCCTAGAAAACCGTAAAGTTAGGCTCCTGTCTGAAAGTATAGCAGAGTACCGTTATTAGTGTCAGGGCTGGCTCTCTACTGTGGGGTGGGTGTCAGGTTGGGCCAATTACTGGTTGGACTTTCCCTCTGTCTTTGTTTCTTCATTATCCCTACACTTCTTGTAGGCAGGGTAATTTTTGGTGGGTTGTTGATTCCCTCCTTCGAAGAGTCCTATCTGGCTAGGAGGTGGCCACTTCAGTCTTCATGTCCCCGCTGTTAGGAGTCTCAGCTAGAGTCACACCCATATCCTCCCAAGGGCCTACCCTATCGCAGGCCTCCAGCTTGACCAAGAGATGTCTCTCTCTAGTTTTCCTTCTTGTTCCCAGCCTTCTCACCTCCCACTCCCAACTCTCCCCACATCTGATCCCTATCCTTGTTTTCCTCCTCATTCCATCTCCTGTCCAGTTCCCTCTCTTCATCCTGATGTCTGTTCTATTTTCCCTTCTGAGTGACATTCAGGCACCCTCCCTCAGACCCTCCTTGTTATTTAGCTTCTTTGGGTCTGTGGATTAGAGTATGATTATCCTGTACTCTAGGTCTAATATCCATTTATAAGTGAGTACATACCATGTGCATCTTTCTGCTTCTGTGTTACCTCACTTAGGATGATTCTTTTCTAGTTCGATCCATTTTATTGCAAATTTCATGATTTGTTTGTTTGTTTGTTTGTTTGTAGCTGAGTAGTACTCCATTGTGTAAATATGCCAGAATTTCTGTATCCATTCCTCCGTTGAGGGACATCTAGCTTGTTTTCAGTTTCTGGCTATTCTGAATAAAGCCATTATGAATATAATTGAGCAAATGTCCTTGTATGGTGGAACATCTTTCTGGTATATGCCCAGGAGTGGTATAGCTGGGTTTTGAGGTATAACTATTCCCACTTTTTTGAGAAAGATTGATTTCCAGAGGGGTTGTACAAGTTTACATTCCCACCAGCAATGGAGGAAGTTTCCCCTTTCTCCACATCCTCACCAGGATATGTTGTCACTTGAGTTTTTGATCTCAGCCATTCTGTCTGGTGTAAGATGAAATCCTAGTCATTTGATTTGCATTTCCCCAATGGCTGAAGACATCGAGCAATTCTTTAAGTGTTTCTCTGTCATTCGATATTCTTCTGTTGTGAATTCTCTGTTTAATACTGTACCCCAATTTTTGATTGGATTATTTGATTTGTTGGTGTTTAATTTCTTAAGTTCTCATATATTCAAATATCAGTCCTCTGTCTGATGTATGGTTGGTGAAGATCTTTTGCCAATCTGTAGGCTGCTGTTTTGTTCTATTAACAGTGTCCTTTGCTTTACAGAAGCTTCTCAGTTTCACGAGATCCCATTTACTGATTGTTGATCTTAGAGTCTATGCTGTTGGTGTTCTGTTCAGGAAGTTGTCTCTTATGCCAATGAGGTCAAGTCTCTTCCCCAATTTTTCTTCTAACAGGTTTAGAGTCTCTGGTTTTATGTCAAGGTCTTTGATCTACTTGAACTTGAGTTTTGTGCAGGGAGAAAGTTACGTGTCTATTTGCATTTTTCTATATCCAGTTAGACGAGCACCATTTGGTGAAGATGCTTTTTATTTTTTTAACCATCATATGGTTTTGGCTTCTTTGTCAAAATTCAAGTGCCCATAGGAGTATGGGTTTATTTCTGGGTCTTCAGTTTCATTCCATTGATCAACCTTGTCTCCTTGTCTGTTTTTATGGCATACCATGCAGGTTTTTTTTTTTTTTTACTATTGCTCTGTAGTACAGCTTGAGATTAGGTATGTTGATACCACTTTTTTTTGTACATCATTGTTTGGCTATCCTGGATCTCTTATTTTTCCATATGAAGTTAACGGCTGCTCTTTCTAGATCTGCAAAGAATTGTATTGGAATTTGGATGAAAATTGCATTGAATCTGTATATTGCTTTTGGCAAGATGGTCATTTTTACTGTTTTCTTTTATAAATTTATTTTTATATCAATCACAGTTTAGGTTTTTGCATCCCATGGGTAGCCCCCTGCCTCATTCCCTCCCACCCTCCCCAACCCTCCCTCATCTCCTCCCCGCCCCCTTCAAGTCCACCAACAGGGAAGGATCTCCTCCCCATCCATCTGATCATCCTGTCTCCTCAGGGCTAGCTGCAATATCCTCCCCTGGGATCTAGCCAGGCTGTTACTCCCTGGCGTGTATGGGGGAGGGTCAAAGAGCCAGCCATCAAGTTCGAGACTGAAACAGTCCCCGTTCCCCTCACTAGGGTCCTCAGTCCGACAATGAGCCATCATGGGCCATATCTGAGCAGGGGCTCCAGGCCATATCCATATATGGTCCTTGGTTGGAGAAACTGTCTCATATAAGACCCCTGTGCCCTGCTCAGTTTGATCTTTGTGGAGCTCTTGTTCTCCCCAAGTCTTACTAACTTCCCCTATTTTTATTATTACTTCCCGCCCTTTGCCAAGGGCTTAATTGTGAGTCTTAATATCTGCTTTGATACATTGCTATACTGATTCTTTCATAGGTCCTCTTTGGTATACTCCTGTCCTGTTGCCTGCCCTCTCCTCCATTCAATGTCCCTCCTATTAGTTCATCTAAACGAGCATTGATCATACCAACCTGGGTCCTCCTTCTTATATATCTTCCCTAGGTATGTAGATTTCAGCATGACCTTCCTATCCTATAGGTCCATATAAGTGAGTATATACCATATGTTTCTTTCTGCTTTTGGGATACCTCACTTAGGATGATCGTTTCCAGGTCTGCAGGCGCCCAGTGCGGCTGCTCGTTCAGATCAGAGCTGTGTGCCGCCGGTCACCCGGAGATTTTTCCGGGGAATAACTGGGTGTCCCTAGGATTTTCCCACTTGATTTCCTCACCGTAGGAGTTCCACTCACCTGGCAATCACAAATGCTGGTGTTTTAGGTCCCAGAGTTCAGTCTCCTGGTCGCTGCGTTGTTTCTGCTGTCCTACTCCTCAGACATGGTGTCCTCTCCAGGCAGCCATCTTGGATCCCCATTTTTACTGTTAATCTTACTGATCCACAAACATGGGAGATCTTTCCATCTTCTAAAATCTTCTTCAATTTCTTTCTTCAAAGACACTAAATTCTTGTCATAGTGTTACACCAAGATATTTTATATTATTTGTAGCTATCGTGAAGGGTGTTGTTTTACTAATTTCTTTCTCAGCCCTTTTGTCACTTGTATAAAAGAGGGATACTGACTTTTTTTGAGTTAGTTTTGTATTCAGACACTTTGCTGAAGGTGTTCATCATCCATAGGAGTTCTCTGGTAGAATATTGGGGGTCATGTATGTATACTATCATATCATTTAAGAATAGTGATACTTTGACTTCTTCTCTTCCAATTTCTATTCCCTTGATCTCCTTTACTTGTCTTATTGCTCTAACTAGAACTTCAAGTGCTATATTGAAGAGATGGTGAGAGGTGGGCAGGCTTGTCTTGTCCCTGATTTTAATGAGAACGCATTAAGTTTTTCTCCATTTAACTTGATGTTGGCTATTGGCTTGCTGTATATTGCCTTTATCATGTTTAGGTATGTGCCTTGAATCCCTGATCTCTCCAAGACTTTAATCATGAACTGGTGTTGTATTTTGTCAAAAACCCTTTTAGCATCTAATGAGATGATCATATGTTTTTTTTCCTTTCAGTTTGTTTATATGGTGGATTACGTTAATGGATTTTCATATGTTGAACCATCCCTGCATTCCTGGGATGAAGCCTACTTGATCATGGTGGATGATAATTTTTTTACATGTTTCTGGATTCTGTTTGCAAGTTTTTTACTGAGTAATTTTGCATCAATGTTCATAAGGGAGATTGGTCTGAAATTCTCTTTCTTTGTTGGGTCTTTTTGTGGTTTAAGTATCAGGGTAACTGTGGCCTCATAGAATGAGTTTGGCAATGTACCTTCTGTTTCTATTTTGTAGAACAGTTTGAGGATTGTTGGTATTAGTTATTCTTTGAAAGTCTGGTAGAATCCTTTGCTAAAACCATCTGACCCAGGGCTCTTTTTGGTTGGGAGGTTTTTGATGACTGCTTCTATTTCCTTGGGAGTTATAGGTTTATTTGAATTGTTAACCTGATCTTGATTTAACTTTGGTAAGTGGTATTGATGAAGAAAATCATCCATTTTGTTTAGATTTTCCGATTTTGTGGCATACAGGCTTTTGAAGTATTATCTAATGTTTCTTTGGATTTCCTCTGTATTTGTTGTTATATCCCCCTTTTCATTTCTGATTTTATTAATTTAGGTACTCTCCCTTTGTCTTTTAGTTACTTTGGCTAAAAGTTTGTTTATCAAGTTGATTTTCTAAAAACAAACAAACAAACAGCTCTTGGTTTTGCTGATTCACTGTATTGTTCTCTTTGTTTCTAGGTTATTGATTTCAGCCCTGAGTTTGATTATTTCATACTGTCAACTCCTCTTGGGTGTATTTGCTTCCTTTTTTCTAGAGCTTTCAGTTGAGCTGTTAAGTTACTACCATGAGCTCTCTGCACTTTCTTTATGAAGGCATTTAGCCCTATGAACTTTCCTCTTAGCACAGCTTTCATTGTGTCCCATAAGTTTGGGTATGCTGTGCCTTCATTTTCAATGAATTCTAGGAAGTCTTTAATTTATTTCTTTATTTCCTCCCTGACCCAGTGGTCATTAAGTAGAAACTTGTTCAGTTTTCATGAGTTTGAAGACATTCTATTGTTTCTGTTGTTGAAGTCTAGCTTTAATCCATGGTAGTCTGATGAAATACAAGGTTTTATTTCAATTTTCTTGTATTTGTTGAGGCTTACTTAGTATTTGAGTATGTGGTCAACTTTGAAGAAGGTTCTACAAGGTGCTGAGAAGAAGGCATATTTTTTGTGTGTTTGGATGGACTGTTCTGTAGATACCTGTTAGGTCCAATTCATTCATAACTTGGTTAGTTTTGTTATTTCTCTATTTAGTTTCTGTCTCAACGATTTGTCCATCGTTGAGAGAGATATGTTGAAATCTTCTACTATTAGTATGATGGTTTCAAGGTGTGATTTAAGCTTTAGTAATGTTTCTTTTACAAATGTAGGTGCCCTTGCATTTGGGTTCAGAATTGAGATGTCATCTTGGTTGATTTTTCCTTTGATAAGTATGAAGTACCCTTCCCCATCTCTTTTGATTAATTTTGGTTGAAAGTCTATTTTATTAGATATTAGAATTGCTATTCCAGAGTGTTTCTTATGTCCATTTGCTTGGTAAACCTTTTGTCTAGCCCATTATTCTGGGGTAATGTCTGTCATTATTGCTGAGGTGTGTTTCTTGTATGCAGCAGAATGATGGGTCCTATTTATGCATTTATTCTATTAGCCTGTGCCTTTTTATTGGAGGATTTGGGGCCATTGATATTGAGAGATATTAATGACCAGTTGTTACTTCTTGTTATTTTGATGTTGGTGGTGGTATAGTGTTTGTGTGTGTTTCCTTTCTTTTGTTTTTGTGGCTGTGGGGTTACTTGTTTCCTGTGCTTTCCTGGGTGTAGTTGGCCTCCTTGGGTTAGAGTTTTCCTTCCAGTATCTTGCGTAAGGCTGGGTTTGTGTCTACGTACTATTTAAACTTGTTTTTGTCATGGAGTATTTTGCTTTCTCCATCCATGGTGGAGATGTCTGGGTTGACATCTGGGCTCTCTTAGTGTCTGCATGAAATCTGACCAGGCCCTTCTGCCTTTCATAGTCTCTGTGGAGAAGTCAGGTATAATTCTGATATGTTTGCTTTTATATGTGACTTGGCCTGTTTCCCTTGCAGCTTTTAATAGTTTTCTTTGTTCTGTACATTTAGTGTTTTGATTATTATGTAATGGGAGAGTTTTCTTTTCTGTTCCAATCTATTAGGTGTTCTGTAGGATTTTTGTATGTTTATAGGTATTTCTTTCTTTAGGTTGGGGAAGTTTATTTCTATGATTTTGTTAAAAATATTTTCTGGGCCTTGGACATTAGAGTCTTCTTCTTCTATTCCTATTATTCTTAGGTTTGATCTTTTAATATTGTCCCAGATGTTTTGTGTCAGAAATTTCTTAAATTTTCTTTGACTGATGTGTTGTTACACTCCCCAACCTAGACCAGTACCAGGAAAGAAGTGCTCAAAAATAGTCAGTCAATTAAGAAACGAGTGAAAGAAAATTTTAAAAAAGAAGAAGAAATAAAAAGAAACAAACAAAGAAAAAGGATATATGATTTGGGTGGCTTTGAAGGATACTTAAAATTTGAATAGAAAGTCAGGGGTAACACTTAGAATGTGGAAACAGGATAGTTATGAGTCCAGTGCCAGCCTGGGCTACAGAGTAAAATCTTGTCTCAAAAACAAACAAAATACCCTACAAAGTGTTGATTGAGTAAGTAGATCAAAAAGTTTCTAAATGAGAGAAAGAAACAAGTAAAAACCTCATCTAGCCTCCCACTCAAACTCATTGGAGGATCCCTGATATTCTTAAGATATACCCATGGTACATGAAGCCTTACCACTGTGGTCCCTCTTTGCCTAACTCATCTTGAGCCTGTATTGTTCCTGTCTTACTCAGCAATAACCCTTGTATGTTTGCTGTTCCTTAAGAGGCAAAGTGAGATGGCTCAGCAAAGGTAAATGCACTTGGGTGCAAGCCTAGTGCCCTGAATTTTATTGTCAGAACCCACAGTGGAAAGGAGAGAACTGATTACTGAATGTTGTCTTCTGACCTCCATTATGCCTTATGTACTAGGGCATAAACATGCACATGCTAATAAACAAGAATTTAAAAATATTTTTAAAAGTAGAAGATTGAAATAATTTTATATTCTCACTGGCATCAATAAAGGTCTTGCCCCTCATTCTTTTTCTCTTTATTCTCTCATACATCTGACCACAGCCTCGCCTCCCTGCACTCCTCCAGTTTCCTCCCTTCTCTCCCAGATCCACAGCCAAACATTAGACAGGCCTAATTAACCTTCAGAAAAGAGCAGGCTCCTCAGGGTTATCAACCTAACATGGTGTAGTAAGATTCAACTAGACTCTGCACAAATCCTCATATAAGCGCTGGATGAGGCAACCCAGTTGGAGAAAGAGGGTCCCAAGAGCTGACAAAACACTCCCCACAAATACTCCAAGCTAAACAACTACAGCATGTATGCCCAGAGAACCTAGTACAGACCCATGCACTCTCCTCGGTTGTCACTTCACTCTTTGTGAAGCCCTATGAGCCCTACTTAGTTGGTACTGTTACCTGTCTTCTGGCGTCCTCAATCCCTCTGGTTCCTACAATCTTTTCTCTTCCTCTTCTGAGAGTTCCCCAAGCTCTGCTACTGTTTAGCTATGGGTCTCTGCATCTGTTCCCATTAGCTGCTGGAGGAAGCCTCTCTAATGTCAATTGTTACCCCTCATTCTTGCTAGCTTAGTTTGGTTTTGGTTTTCTGACTGAGGTGAGATAGATTCTTCCTGTAGCTTTGATTTTGATTAGCATTTCCATGTTAGCTAAGGAAGTTGAACGTACTGGTCATATATCTTTTGTCCATTTTGCAATGGCATCTGTTCATTTATCCTACCCATTGGATAATTAGATATTTTTCTATCTTGGTGTTTAATTTTTTGAGCTCTTCATATATTTCTGGATATTAATCCCCTGCTAATTGAATATTGAGCAAATAATTTTTCCATTCCCACAAAATTTCTCTTCACTCCTTTGCTGTGACAAAGCTTTTTAATATCATGCAATCTTGGTCATTAACCATGGCTTGTATGTCTTGAATTATTGGAGTTGTTCTCAGAAAGTCACTGCCTATGTTGAAGTCTTGAAGTGTTTTTCAACGTTTGCTTCTAGTAGTTTCAGTGACTTAGATCTTTGGTTAAAGTCTTTGATCCATTTTGCATTGATTTAAGGACAATGAGAGATAAGGGGCATGTTTTCAGTCTTCTACATGCTGACACCAGTATTCCTAGCACCATTAACACATTTCGGCATCTTTGTAAAGAATCAGATAGTTATAGCTGCTTGAGCTTATTTATAGATATTATAGTCTATGTGTCTGTTTTTGTGCAATTACCAATTTGCTATTTTATAAATAGTTGTTTCTTTTTATTTTATGCTTATGAATGCCTGCATGTGCATGTACCACATTCATGCCAGTGCCCAAGAGATAAGAAAAGGGTACCAGATGCCCTTGGAACTGGAAGGATAGATGGTTGTGGGCTGCCATGTAGATGCTGGAAACCAAACTTGAGTCCTCTGTAAGAGCAGTAAGGGCTCCTAATAAGCCAAACACTTTTCCAGCCTCCATGCTGGTTTTGATTGTGTGGCTCTGTACTATAGTTTGAAATCAGGCAGTGTAATACTTTCAGCATTGCTCTTTTGCTCGGGATTGTTTTAACTGTTCAGGAATTCACGTTTACATGTTATTTTTATAACTTTTTTCTGTGAACAATGTAATTAGAATTTTGACAGGGTTATATGTAGTTTGCATACAGTTTTTTAAGTAATATGATCAATTTAACAATATTTACTTTGACACATAAACATGGAAGGTCTTTTCTAATGACTTTCAATTTAAGTTTGATATTGGGGATTAAACTGCTGGCTTTGCAAATGTTAAGCAAGTATGCAAACAACAAACCATACCCTCAGTTCTTTTTCTATTTTTAATATTGAGGTGGGAGTCTCATTATGTTGCCCAGACTGACCCTGAACTCACTCTGTAGCCCAGGCAGGCCTTGAACATGTAGTCTTCCTTGGCCTCCAAATAGCTGGAATCACAGGCCTGTGCCACCCAGTTTCCATTTTTCCCTTCAAACTTTTGTAATTTCATTGTAGATATCTTTAACATTTCTTGGCTAAGTTTTTTTCTAAGTGAATCTATTGTGAATGAGGTTGTTTTCTTGACTTATTTTGCAGTGAGTTAATTGATTATATATAAAAAAAGATATTTTTGTATGTTGATTTTCTGTCCTAGAGGTCCTCCACCAAATCAAAAATAGAACTTTCATATAATCTAAACATACCAAAGAATCAAAGTCAGCTTACTATAGAGGTATCTGCATTTTCATGTTTTTCAGTATGCTATTCATAATAGCCAAGTTATGGAATCAGTAATGCATGTATCAACTATTTTATTCAGGTCTAAAGAATGAAATTGGAACATCTTCGTGAAAACGGTTAGAACTGGAGGTCATCCTATGAAACAAAATAAGCCGGATTCACAAAAATACACTCTCTGTTTTTTTTTTTCGTACATAGAAACCAGGGATAAAAAAGACACGAAGGTAAAAGGGAACTACTAGAGGTATGCAAGAGGAAGAGGAAAAGGGAAAGGAGGGTAAGAACAACTACAAGACATGGTGGGGATCATCAAAGTACATTACACACTTGTACGGCATTGTCTTGAGAAGCTTTGTACAATTAATATATGCTAATTAAAAGTGGGAAGACTGGGGCTGAGGAGATGGCTCAGTGGTTAAGAACGCTGGCTGCTCTTCCAGAGGTTCTGAGTTCAATTCCTAGCACCAACATGGTGGCTCACGACCATCTAGAAGATGAATCTGATACCTTCTTCTGGCATGGAGGTGTGCATGCAGACAGAACACTCCTACATTAAAACAGGAAGTACACACATAAATTAAAAAATATTTTAAAGTGTAATGTAAGAGCTTGTCTTAGTTTGTTTTCTGTTGCTGTGATAAAGACCAGGACGTAAAGCAACTTGGGGAGGAAAGGGTCTATTTGGTTATATAAGTCACAGTCCATTATCAGAACACCAACGCAGGGAATTAAGGCAGGAGCTGATGCAAAGGTCATGGAGGACTGCTGCTCAATGGCTTGCTTCCCCTGGCTTGAACAGCCTGTTGTTGTTGTTTTATAGAACCCAGTACCACCTTCCCAGGGATGACACCACCCACAATGAGTTGCCCACCCCCACATCAGTCACCAGTTAAGGAAATGCCAATGCAGACTTGCCTTTAGGCCAATGAAACAGAGATTTTTTTTTTTTCAATTGAACATCTCTCTTCCCAGACAACTCTAGCTTGAGTCAAGTTGACAAAATGATCTAACAAGGAGAGTTCTGGAGGATGGTGGCAAGGCTTGCTGTGAAATGCTGTCTTCTGAACATGAGATACCTGTGACACACATCAACTTACTGCATATGACCTATATAAGATCAAGCAAGCGATGTTAGTCAACATACCAGCAGAAAAGACTAATTCCTCCTCAGGGCTACTGAATGAATGAATGAATGAATGAATGAATGAATGAATGAATGAATGAATGAGACATGAAATTGGGAGGGATATGTTGGAGGATTTCTGGGAGGAGTGTATATAATCTAAGTATATTGTGAACATGCATAGCATTGATAGTCAATTAATAAAAGATACTGAAAAAATAGAAATACTAATTTTTTATTAATTACAATTTATTTACTTTGTATCCCAGCTGTATCCCTCCCTCATTCCCTCCCAACCTCACCCTCCCTCCCTCATCTCTTCCCATGCTCCTCTCCAAGTTCAATGATAAGGGAGGTTCTCCTCCAGTTCCATCTGACCCTAGTCTATCAGGTCTCATCAGGACTGGCTGCATTATCTTCCTCTGTGCCTTGGTAAGGCTGCTTCCCCCTTACAGGGAGGTGATCAAAGAATCAGCCACTGAGTTCATGTCAGAGACAGGCCCTGTTCCCCTTACTAGGGAACCCACTTGGAGACTGAGATGCCATGGGCTACATCTGTGCAGGGGTTCTAAGTTATCTCCATGCATGGTCCTTGGTTGGAGTATAAGTCTCAGAAAAGACCCTAGTGCCCAAATTTTTTGGTTATGTTGCTCTCCTGTGGATATTCTGTCCCCTGCAGATCTTTTAGCACCCCTTCTTTCACAAGGTTCCCTGCACTCTGCCCAAAGTTTGGCTATGAGTCTCAGCATCTGCTTAGATACCCTGCTGGGTAGAGTCTTTCAGAGGCCCTCTGTGGTAGGCTCCTGTTCTGTTCCCTGTTTTCTCCCTCTTCCAATGTCCATCCTGTTGGTCTTTCTGAATGAGGACTGATCATCTTGCCCAGGGTCTTCCTTCTTGCTTAGCTTCTTTAGGTGTACAGATTATAGTATGTTTATCCTATATTATATGTCTAATATCCACTTATAAGTGAGTATATACCATATGTGTCTTTCTGCTTCTGGGATACCTCACTCAGGATGATCTTTTCTAGTTCTCACCATTTGCTTGCAAATTTCATGATTTTCTTGTTTTTAATAGCTGAGTAGTATTCCGTTGTACCACCATTTCTGTATCCGTTCCTCAGTTGAGGGACATCTTGGTTGTTTCCAGATCCTGGCTATTACAAGTAAAGTTGCTACAAATGTGGTTGAGGAAATGTCCTTGTATACTTGAACATATTTTGGCTATATGCCTAGGAGTGGTATAGCTAGATTTTGAGGTAGCACTAGTCTTAATTGTCTGAGAAAGCACCAGATTGATTTCCAAAGTGATTGTATAAGTTTACATTCCCACCAGCAATGCAGGAGGGTTCCCCCTTTTCCACAACCTCTCCAGCATGTGTTGTCACTTGTGTTATTGATCTTAGTCATTCTGATGGGTGTAAGGTGAACTCTCAGGGTCGTTTTGATTTGTATCTCCCTGATGACTAAGGACACTGAGGATTTCTTTAAGTGTTTCTCTGCCATTTGATATTCCTCTATTGAGAATTCTCTGTTTAGCATTCTCCCCCATTTTTAATTGGATTACTTGATTTGTTGCTTGTTAAGTTCTTGAGTTCTTTATATATTCTGGATTTTAGCTCTCTGTCAGATACAGGGTTGGTGAACAATCCTGTACAACAGATCTTCTGGAGGTATCTCCATCCCTGATCTCAAGTTGTACTATGGAGCAATAGTAATAAAAACTGTATAGTACTGGCGTAGAAAAAGAATGGTGGATCAATGGAATCTAATAGAAGACCCAGAAATAAACTCACGCACCTATGGAAACTTAATTTTTGACAAAGAGGCCAAAACCATACAATGGAAAAAAATACAGCATTTTCAACAAATGTTGCTAGTGTAACTGGTTGTCTACATGTAGAAAACTGCAAAGAGATCTATATTTATCTCCCTGTACAAAACTAAAGTCCAAGTGGATCAAAGACCTCAATATAAAACCAGACACACTAAGCCTGTTAGAAGAAAAAGTGGGGAAGGGCCTTGAACTCATTGGCACAGGAGACAACTTCCTGAGCAGAACACCAACATCACAGGCTCTGAGATCAACAATCAATAAATGAAACCTCATGAAACTGAAAAGCTTCTGAAAAGGAAAGGACACTGTCATCAGAACAAAATGACAGCCTACAGAAATATTAATTTTAAAAGAGGAAGTACTACAGTGTCTGCCCTGTGACCATCTACCTGCTGTTTCTCTGCATGACGATCTCTCCTGGCATCTTAATGGGCCAAGTCCTGCTCATTCTTTAAGCCTCAGTTTTAGTTTCTTTGTTGTTTCTGTTACTCTATCTTTTTTCTTCTTTTTCTTTCATATTTTTTCCACTGGGGATGGGGTCTGAGCTCAGTCCCTTGTACTCTCTAAGCAAGCGCTAAATACCAAGTTTTAAAGTCTGAGTTTTAGAAATGTCATCTCCTCTCAGATGTATTCTTCAGCCATTCTATTCAGTTATGTCTTCCTTATTGTATGGTTTCTTTCAAACTGATTACTATAATCATAATTAATAATTTATGCAACCGATTAATTGCCATCTCTTTACTTGACTAGACTGTGAGCTCCCTAAGAGGCCATGGCTGTGAAGTTCACTCTTGAATCTCTAGCCTCCTTAAAACTGTCTATGTTGTGACTTCTCAGAGTTTTCTGCAGTACAAGTATGAAGTAGAGCAGAGTTGTCTGAGGTACTGTGCCTTTAAGGCAGAGAGCGAATTTATGGTGCTATAGGGAATAATGGATTAGGGAATGACATCCTGAAACAGCTGGCTTTCCAAGAGCTCTCTCTGCAGCCCCTTTTCCTCTTCCCTAGTCAAACCCTCTTACATGTTGGTGAGAGGCCTCAGAAAGGGAAACGGTTTTAGGAGGTGCTAGGGATCCGTTTTCTGAGTCTTGTATGTCTGCTAAATGTTGGCAGTTTCTCTAGGCGACTGTTCAGCTTTCGGTTTGGCAACACCACCGGATCTGTGGGTTCTTAAGAAGTAACTCTTACAGTGGGACATCATGGTAATGAGAGCCCTCTCTTAACCCTTTACCACTGGGAGGACCCTTATCCCTACCCCTTGTATTTTTCCCTGCTAGACAGAACATCGCTACTTTGTCTCCAGTGCCCAGCACAAGAGAGCCACCCAATAAATACTTATTAGTGAAGGAATGATTGACCAGCGAATAGTGATATGAACATAGAAGATTCCGTGAGTTGACTGGGAGCACTATTCCCCGCCCCCCCGCCATCCATCCATTCTGCCCCCCCCCCCCGCACCCTGAACAAATAGTTTCGCCTCTCTATTCGCTCATTCTAGATAAAAAGAAACCAAAGAGGAGAAGTCATGATTCCTGGAACACTGCATGGGGCGAGACACAAAGAGGGCATTCATTAAGTGATAGCCAGGTGACTTTCTGACTTGAAGGGTTGGATGTTTAAGAACCTTCAATGAAAGCCCCACCCCTATCCAAACCTCCATGGTCTCAGGGCTCTGCTCTGTTTTCCAAGTTTGCGTCCAGCCAATGATGAACTAATTCAAGCAAAAGGTTCCCAGTATCTCTCTTCCAAGCACTGTTTGCATCTCCATATTGGAATTTTAACCCAGAGCCCTGGAGGGGGCAAGAGCAGAGCGACAGTGGGAAGCATTCAGATCCTGGTGGTGGGAGCTACCAAGGGTGGAGGTGGGGCACAGAGAGCTGATACCTCCTCACTCTGCCTTCTAGGGAGGCCATAATTTGGCTTTCTTCCGGTTTGGGGGCTGGGGTGGGATTCTGGGGTGGAGGGAGGCAGGGGAGCCTTCAAGGGCCTTCTGAGCCTCCAGGTAACATGAGAACAGCTGCTTTCCTGTCTTGTTCCTTGCGGCTACTATAAACAGAGGCTCAAAGAGGTTCCACAGAGCTCCCAGTGAGAGGCACTAGTTGCTCAGGTTGATACACAACACCCAACTGGTTTCTCTGCCTTTAAATAGGTCGCTGAGCCTTCAGAGTTGAGAGGGTGGGAGCTGTTTCAAGCAGCATCTCAAAGCTGCCAAGCCATTTTTGGCAAAGGCCCCTTTATTTAATGAATAAGGGATTAGGGAATGACAGCGAAACAGCTGGCTTTCCAAGAGCCCTCTCTGCAGCTGCTTTTCTTCCTCCCTAGTCTTGCATGCTGGTGAGAGGCCTCGGAAAGGGAAAAGCTTTTTGAAGGTGCTAGGGACCCGTTTTTCGAGTCTTGTATGCTTCTTCATTTTCCAGTGGAAAGAACTTGGGCAGCCTGGCTGCTCCAACTCCCTGGGAAAAGGCTCCAGGTCGGAACGGAGGAAGGCTACTTTTCCATGACTTAGCTCTCTCCTTTGGGCACTAACTGATGTGGGAAATACCTGGTCCTATCTGGGTTATGAACTTACTCACTGTGTGAGCCTTGGGCACATCTCAGTTCTGTCTGGCTGCAAGGATTGAGAATGGAGACTGGTAGTGCATCATGCTTTGCTGGTATGGTGAGGAGCAAGGGATATAACAGAAAGGGTATTTGTCAGTCACGGTGGGAAGTCTTTTTATCCTACCAGACCTCATAAGATGGTTCGGAGTCAAGTTATGTTGTTAGGTCTCAAATCCAGGACAAAGGACTAACTGAGGTGCCTATTTAACTTATCAATGGGGACCTGGCCTCAAGGTTTTCCCATCATTCTTCAGTCTTTACCTCTTACATGGCCCTCCTGGCTTGCATCCTCAGCCCACTACCCTAAACTTCTCTAGTCCAGGGGCTGCGATGCCCTTTACCCAGGCGCCCTTCCCAGCCATTTTAGCTACCATGTTCTTTCATCTACTCTTTACTCGCCTGGTTCTCTTCATCCCCCACCTCTTCTGGACTCTCCCAGATGTCCCTGCCTCTGGCTATGCTCTCCCTTTTATCTACAGTAAAACCTTCTCCTCCACCATATCTAGGAGCAGTCACTGATGGAAAAAAAAAGTACATGTCTGACACTAGGTTTCAACAGAGGCAGGAACATTTGGGAGAGTCCACAGTGAAGATGACCCTAAGGCTAGCCATGTGAGGAGGGGAGGGACAGAAGACAGGAGAGGAACCAAACCAAGAGGCCAGGACAGTAAACCGTATGAGACCCAACAGTTATGTTCTTCCTTCATTCTTTCAGTTTTTAAATTCAGTGCTCACAGAGAGCTGTATACATAGGATGTTGTGAAAAGTTTCTAAAATCTCAATAAGCAAAGACCTCTCCTAACCAGAGGGCTGAACCTTCCTTCTCCTATATTAGAGAAAATTCCTAGCTTTAAGCACTCTGCCATTATGAAACATCACTAAGCATCCACTAAGTACTTCCTGTTGTTATTTAGGCAGCCTGCTTCTGGGTTGTCCAGTGTTGTGCCTGAATCATGATTCCCCAAAAGACCACCACCAGGAGCTGAGTCCGTTGCAAATCACATGAGGATCTTTTTATTATAAATCATTACAAGCTGCAGCTTGGGCCCACAGCCCCCACCGCTGAAGCAGTGAAGAGCCGAGAGTCCCGTGCTCAGGTTAGTTGGGCAATTTAAAGATTCTGGTCCCTCCCAGCATGCCCAAGGCAGGGGCAATTCCTACCTGGCAAGCATCTATTGGTTGAAGTATTGCATCTTGAATTGATTGGCTATAGGAAGGTCCCCAAACCATTAATCCCTCCCTGGGGGGATGGGCCAGTTTAGCAACTGTATCTCTAGTGTGTGGGTAAAGAATGTGGTAAGGCGAGTTCTTCCCCTCAGAGCACCACTGGACCTCCCCCACCCAACTATTTTAGGCCTCAAGCACTAAAAATAGCCACCTTTAATCTCTTGGTCTCTCACCAGCAATCTATGATGTCATCATGTGTCACCTGCCAGGTAACCAGACCTGGCAGGCCTGGTTCAGTTGTTCCATAAAAGGATCAATCCACCACTTTTTCTCTCTCTTGTCCTCTTGTCTTTTGCCCTCTTGCCCTTTCCCCTTTCTGTGTCGGGGCACCTCCCTCCCTTCCCCTATCATGTCTTGCTCTCTCCTTCTCTCTTTGTTCATCTCCATCTAATAAACCTCTTTTGTATAAAATCTGTTGCGTGCATCATCATTTCATTGGCCTTAATATTGGTACATTTGGCCAGGTAGGGCCCTCCTGGTAGCACCTGGTTTGGTTATGCCAGGAACCCTTTAATCAGACCATGATGCCTGCAACAGATTTTTTTCTGTTCTATCTTTTGTTAAGATTGTGCATTAAGTTACATGGTAGGTTCACAAATCACTCCACGAGACTGGTTCCACGGGGGAGGTTTATTAAGGGAAGGGAGAGGGGGTCACAGAAACCATCTCTGGGCAGGGTGGGGGGGTGCAAAGTCTCTTATAAGGTGACCCAGAGCATGCACAGGTGGTTTCAGGTGGTCTGCAGGTGGCCTCACAGATGCCTGATGTCCTGTTTGTCAGCCTTGGGGCTGGCCATAGAGATGCCTGCTTACAGATCCCAATACCTATCCCTAACCATCATTCAATCACCTCTGTCTTAAAACCTACACTACCTCAAGTGCCCCGCCCTTATTGCACATATATATTGTAAAATGTAACCTTGAATTTTTTATAAAAATCCTTACCAATTTAAATTGAGGCTTGTTGCTGTCACAGTCTAAAAGGAAATAAAATAAAGGCTGCTCAAGGCTGCTTAGACTCGGCATCCTGCCAGGTACTCCTGAGCACCAAGCACTGAGGACACGGCAGACACACTGAGCCAACATTGGCTTGGGGAAACTAAAACTCTCACACCAGACACTGAAACTGCCACTTCATAACAGACAAAGCCTGCTTCTACACTATTGCTGTTAGGAAAACAATTGCTGGGGACCCTGCACACATACAGATGGCTTTAAATTGCACCGCTGCCTTCATGCCCCATGGACGAGATTTTAAGTCCCACAAGGATGCCTACCGAGAGAGGCTGGCTGGCAGAGGAAGATTTTCAGTTTCACAGACTTCCAGTCAGCCATGACATGCGCGTGCAGAGAGTTTGAACTGGGCCAGGACAGCTATCCCACCAGCAAGCACCTGGTCTCGCTTTGCCACTATGGCCACATACTGCACATGGCTAGCCGCCATGTTGGTTTGGGGATAAGGAGGGTGGAAACATGGCTTCACTGCCTTCTCCACTAAGGGCAAGCACATGTTTTCACTGCCATCTTAACTTAGGGCAATCAAAGACAGTCACACAATTAGCCGTCATTTTGGCAAACAAACAAACAAACAAACAAACAAACAAACAACCCTGTGGTTTCCCTCACTGGCAGCTGCTTTTACTACTTTGCTCCTGACCCACTGTTTTTAAAGCTGCAAAACTGCAGCCTCTTATAGGCTCTAGAAGGCCACTGCACCCCTTCTTACCTACATTCTAAAGCTGCCTATCTGCCCCTATTCATTCCCATGGATGAGATTTCCTCTACGAGAAGTCACCCTTACTGCTGATAAAGCCCTGGTACCAGGCACCAAGGTTATCAGGCTTAGCTGGGCTAAGCCCATGACCTGCCATGCTATTTGATTGACGAACCACTAGCCGCATGGTCCATTTCCATTTCCCCTTTCTCATTCACAGGAATGGCTTCCTCATATTCTCTCCACTTAGGGAAAGGCTTCTATATCTGTATTTGCCCTACTCAAATGTTTAATATCCAATAATATCCAGTAACACTAAGAGCGATCTGTGAAGTGAAAAACAATTCCCTATATCGCTTGTTTGTTTCTCTCTGTCACTATCTCACTAAAAACACTCTCTGGTTTCTTCTCATACTCTCAAAAAAATCTTAAAATTAAACTGTAAACCTTAAGGTGACCACATGGTGTGAGCAATTTTAATCATAATTAATTCTGTTTTTATTTTATCTCCTTTTAGACTGTGACAGCAACAAGCCTCAATTTAAATTGGTAAGGATTTTTTATAAAAATTCAAAGTTACATTTTACAATATATATGATTCAATCCTGGTTCAAAATAATTTTTATGTGATGCTAAAATTTCTAATTTATAAAGGTCTATTGAAATTAAGCTAATTTAAAATGTATGTCTAACTGCCTATGTCTTTACCAATTCCTAAATTAATAAATGCTGTTTTTCCTGCCATGAGCTGCCTATGATCCAGATTCACCACCATTAGGCTTTCTGGCTAATAGGTTTGCTATAATAAATTCAAATGTAATTTTAAAATTGCTTTATACTGTGCTGCTATATTATAGTAGTATATTATATTTTAGTAGTATATAGTATATTACCCTCTTGCCCTCTCCCCTTTCTCTGTCAGGCCCCCTCCTCTTTCCCCTATCATGTCTTGCTCTCTCCTTCTCTCTTTCTTTCTCCATCTAATAAACCTCTTTCCTATAAAATATGTTGTGTGCATTATCATTTCATTGGTCCTAACACTTCCTGGGGCAGGTACTTGGATACAAGTATGCCTAAGACACGGTTGGCTCCTTTAGCTGAAATAATGAAGACAGAAAAGAAAGAAGGCAGAAAAAAATATCTTTTTTTATTGTGCTGGCTTATAAAATACTAAGTGGTCATATCATTAGGGCCTACACACACACACACACACACACACACACACACTGCTTTTATCCATGATTCTTCTTTAAAAACTTCTTTCCTTTCCCTTTTTGTTCAACATTACATTATAAGCATCTCGATTAGTCAGTTTTCCATCACTGTAATCTTGGATAATCAACCTACAAAAAGAAAGCTTCATTATCACTCATTTTTTTTTGAGGTTTTAGTTCATGACTAGTTGGCTCTTGCAATTTTGGGCCTGCAGTGAAGCATAACATCATGATAGGACCGCATAAACGGGAAGGCTGCTCACCACCACATGGTAGGCATCAACGAAACAGTAAGAGAGAAACAAGAACCAGGATTTCACAGTATGCTTCAAGGTCATGACTCCCAATGATCTAACTTCTACTCATTGTTCCTTAGTTCTTAAAGATTTCACTTATAGAAACATCACGATGCTGGAGAGCAAGCCTTTACTACATGGACCTGAGGTGAGGAACATTCCAGATCCACACTAGAGCAATCTTTCTTCTGCAAAAGGAGTCCTGCCCAATGCCCTGGAGAAAGGAATGTTGCACAGAGAGAGCAAGAAGGGTCTGAGGAGATAGGCCTTTTAGCATTTGCCCATCCATTCTTTCCTTTCCTTTTTTTTTTTTTTAATAGGTTTCTCTCTGTAGCCTTGGCTGTCCTGAACTTGTTTTAGAGACCAGAGTGGCCTTGAACTCACAGAGATCCACCTGCCTCTGCCTCTCTGACTGCTAGGTTTGCAGGCATGTGCCACTGTGTCTAGGGCCCCCATTCAATTAGCAATCATGCATATGTAATGAAATCTCCATAAAAACTCAGTAAGTTGAAAGCACAGGGGTTCATGGAGGGTGATGTTGCTCAGAGAGAGGAAGGAAACTTTCCCTTCCCTCTCCTCCACCCCATCCCACACTGTGGGTTTCCTCACATGTAGCATTTTCAATATCCTTTAACATACAGCAGGAATCATAACTGTTTTCCTGAGTTCTTTGTGCTGCTGGAACAGGTTAATAAAACCCAGGAGGTAGTTGTTGGAGCTATACAGCCAGTTAATTGGAAACACTGATAAAAATCAGCTTGTTTGGGGAATCCAATACTGTAAGTGTCAGAACTGAATACCAAGGGAGGACACCCAGCTGTAGTCAGTCCACTACAGAATTGTTTGCCTGCTTGATGGTAGAGAGAAATACTCAGTCTTTTTGACATACGTTGTATTGTAAGTGTACAGTGGGGCAAACTGAGAGTTTGCTTTTCTAATGCACAAATGTTTTCATTTAACCCCTCAGGGATTTTTCTTTTCTTCCTCCTACCCCACATCAAACCCAGGACCTTGCATATACCAGCCAAGTGGTTCACTGCTGAGATATCTCCCCAACTTCCTGTAAATGTTTTTCTGTGGATGATGCAACGAAATATCAGAAAGAATAAGCCCTTTGTCCAAGGTCACAAAGTATATGAAGACTAAGTTCAATGCACGTTTTTTCCCCCTACAAAATGTTTCTCATGTTTAATGTCCAAGAAAGCTTCACTAAGATATAAATGAGAACTGAGATAACAGCTCTGCCCTCGCTACACACTAGTAACTCAGCAAAGATCGACATGGAAGGGGCTTAAAAGAAAGGCATAGATGGAGGAACTAGAAAGGTCCCATCTTGCTTTAAATTTTTATTAGGGGTAATGAACTCACATGTATTGTAAGAAATAATGCAAAAAGATCTCAGGTACTCTACTCACCACCCCTCAATGGTAACATCTCAAAACTTTATAACCACAAGCAGGATACTAGATATAACAGGTTCAAGATGCAGAACATCCACTACTACAAAGTACCTTATGCTGCCAATCTGTAGCCACACTAACTTGCCTCTCAGGCCAGCCCCTTCCTTAACTCCTGGAAACAAACACTTGTCTGTTCCTTTAACTTTGTCTTTCCAGTTTGTTGTAGATGGGGCTGCTCTTCCAGGGGTCCTGAGTTCAATTCCCAGCTACCGCATGTAGGCTATCAACTATCTATACTGAAACCTGATGCCCTTTTCTGACATGCAGGTGTACATGAACATAAAGCACTCATATACATAAAATAAATAAATCTTTAAAAAAAGAATTTGGATCCCTAGAACCCAAATATAAACAGGGCAGACAGGGTGGCCCACCTGTAATTCCAGCACTCAGAAGGAAGGACACAGGATCTCCAGAGCAAGCTGATTAGTCAGAGCAGCCCTATTGGCAAGCAGAGGTTCAACTGAAAGACCCTGCCTTCACAAGTAAGATGAAGAATAATTAAGGAAGACTGCCAGTGCCAACACCAGGCCACTCTACAAGCAGATAGGGCACTCAGCTACATATAATAAGAACCTGAAAGAGTAAACTTTTATTTCGATTCAGTTTTTGAAATTTCAGTCCATTGCCCTGTTGGCTTGAGCCTGTAGTAAACATTATGAGGCAAAACTGCTCACCTCAGGAAGAAAAAGAAAGAAAGAAAGAAAAAAGAGAGACAGAGAAATAAAAGACAAAAGAACACCTGGGCTTCTTTTGAAGACATTTTTCCAATGACCTAAAAAAATCTCCTACTAGGTACACATCATAAAGATTCTACTGTCTCTCAGTAGCTTGATATTGGGGGCCAGGCTTTTAATACATGAACTTTACCAGATTCAAATCGTAACTTTTTCTTATTTTGAAAAAACTGGAGATCTAACTTTCGGTCTCTTACATCCTAGTCAAGTTCTCTACCACTGATCTACAGCCTCACCTCTCTAGTGAAATTCGACCATTGTCCATATATTCTAGATACTAGGCCTTTACTGAATATGTTGTTTGCAGCAAACAGCTGCCATCCAGTCTGTAGCGTATTTTTACAATCCTTTAACAGGGTCTCTCATAGAGCAAACATTTTTTATTTTAATCTTGTACATTTTAGCATTTTTTTCCTTTTATGAGTTACACTTTAGGCTCTTTGCATAGTCTTAAGTTCTAAAAATTTTTATTTTATTTTAGTTTTCTAAAATTCTTCTAGATTTACATGTGACTTATGTCATCTATTTTTAGTTATTTTCTTTTGGGGGCTCATAGATGCTCACTTATGCCAGGCCTGTTTACTTTCAAAACTACTCACTGAATTGCCTTTGTGCCGTTGTTGACAATAGGAATCTTTGTGTGGATGTAGCTCTATGTCCTCTATTTTATTTGTCGATCTCTGCATCTTTCTTTGCTAAAGCCATACTGTCATGATTTCGGTAAGTAGGTAGCAAGTCTTGAAATGAGATATCCTCTCACCTACTATTTTGTAACCTTTCAAAATTATTTTCTGTCTTTCAGGTTTTTTTTTCCTTTTGCTTTTCCATATATGTTCGATTATGCTTTTGCATTAAACTTGTACATAATCCTTATGTACAGAATCTTCCGATGTTCCATATGAACATACATAGATCTGTCCATTTATTTAGATTCTTTCATTAGTGTAACAAACAACTTCTAAACCTATTTTGTTGTGTTCGTGTTTAAATGTCTTCAGTTTTATGAATGATTTTGTGTTTTTAATCTTTGTGCGTTTGTTTCTAATGTGAAGAAATAAATGGGCTTTTCTATATGGATATCTGTACTGTGTATTCTGTGTATCCTGTGTTCTATGTTGTATCCTTATGCTTGTTGAACTCAATAATTCTAAGGTTTATTTTATTTTATTGTTATGTTCTCTTTCCTTGAGTAAGAGTTTCCTTTGCTTCATGTTGTGTGGAAAGATTTATTGCTGCTACCCATTACTTCCTATATGATCAAAGTCATAGTTCTGACAACCTCAGATGAGAGGACACTTAAACAGGATGTATCTTATGGCATGAGGACTGACGGGCAAATTCTAATAAAAATAAAGCCCATAGCAACATAACCACAACAAAAGTTACAGGAGAAAAGGAATATTACTTGTAAGAATATGACAATTAAGGGAAATTTTGGTAAAATTCTCAAGTTGATCTAAAATATGATTATTTCGTGGATATTCTCTTAGTGTTTGGAAACAATAACATTTGTTAATCTATTTTTAAAAAAATAATTAAAAACCTCTGCCTCAAAGAAATATGAAATAAAAGTACTCTGAAATGTCATCTAACTCCAATCAGAATGGCTGACACAGATAGGGAGATCAGGCAGGGAGATGAGGAAAGAGGAATGGATGGTGAGGGGAAGGCCATCCAATACTATGTGTATGCGAAAAAGCCATAAAGAAGCCTGTTGAATTTTATACTAATTTAAAAATAATAAAGAAATAAAAAGAAGTTGGGGGAAAAATCAAAACAAAAATATGTACAGATATCTTGTTTTAAAAGTAAATACGAGCTGACCACAGCAGCACACACATTTAATGCCAGCACTCTGAAGACAGAGAAAAGCATGTCCCTTGGAGTTCAAGCCTAGCCTTGTCTATATCTTGAGGTCCAGGCCAGGCCAAGGGGGAGTTAGTAAGACCTGGAGAGGATAGGAACTCCACAAGGACCAAATATATCTGGGCACAGGGGTCTTTTCTAAGACTGTTTTTCCAACCAAGGAACATGTTTGGATATAACCTAGAACCTCTGCTCAGACGTAGCCTATGGCAGCTCAGTATCCAAGTGGGTACCCTAGTAAGAGGAACAGGGACTGTCTCTGACATGAACTCAGTGGCTGGCTCTTTGACTTCCCCCTTCCCCACCCAAGGGAGGAATAGCCTTGCTAGGCCACAGAGGAAGACATTGCAGCCAGTCCTGATGAGACCTGATAGGCTAGGGTCAGATGGAAGGGGAGGAGGACCTCCCCTATCAGTGGACTTAGAGAGGGGCAGGGAGGAGGTAAAGGAGGGAGGGTAGGATTGGAAGGGAATGAAGGAGAGGCTACAGCTAGGATACAAAGTAAATAAACTGTAATTAATATAAAAATTAAAAAAACAAAAACAAAATAAAATGAGTCCCTGACCCCCCCCCCCAAAAAAAAACCTTTTAGAAAGGCAAACAGGAAGCTGGAGAGATTGTTCAGTTAAGCATCTGTATCAGGTGGCTCACCACTTCCTGTAACTCAGCTCCAGGAGAACTGATGGCTTTTTCTGAAGTCCCAGGGTACCAGAATACACGTGGTATACATTTACACAGTCAGACAGATATACAGCACATACATGCCCATGTACACACACACACACACACACACACACACACACATAAATTAAAAGGTGAAATGGTAAATGTGTTGAAGAAGTTCTTTCATCTGAACAGAGTATACATATATATGAAGGGTAAAGACCTATCAAACAAATCCAGTAGGAAAGACCCAGCAACAATCAAAATCTCTTTTTAATGAACTATTTTTATGAGAAATTTTCATCCTAATATTTATTTTCAAGAATGAAATTAGAAGAGCACAGTCCACAGACCTAATGAAAGAATGAGCCATTGGTAATATATATTTTAACTCTTGGAAAATTTAATTCAGCTTGTGTAATTTCTAGAGTGTTCCACACAATTTACCTCAGGCTCTCCTATTATTGATGATACAATTTTGTTCCATCAGGAACTTTCATAGGTCTTTGACACTATTTGTTCACTGTTAATTTTAATGTTCAAATTTAGAACATTTTATTCAGTGTATATTTCTCACTATAGAGTGTGTTAACATTGTAGAATTAAGCCAAGAGAATTAGAGATGTACCTACACATTTTATTTTGAAAAGGATACTCTTCATTATGCCATCAGATTTGCCAGAAAAATCTTGTGATAATAGGGACTCCCGGCACTCTGTATTTAGAGATTCTCTCTAATGACTCCTTTCATGTTTTAGAAGTATGACAAGTCAAATGAACAAACAAACAAAAACTGGTGAAAATGTGGACAAAAATAAAAACTTTATGAAGCATGAAGGGGAAAAATCCAAAGATGATGTGCTAACATGCATGATTTAAATGGGGGATGAGGTCAGGTAGTCTTGTGGGCTCGTATCTTTCTTTTGCTGATGTTGAGCCTATCATGCACAAGTCTAGGGTGTCTCCCAATATCTCTGATTTAGTAGCTTCTCTTTTTTGTGTTCTAGGGGCCTCTGGTGGCCACCCTCAGTTTTGCAATCTATTGGCTTGGCAGGTTATTCCATCCTTCCAAGATTCCCCAGATGGTATGCCTTGAGCTAATGCTCTAGCAGCAGTTAGCAGCTACTAGCAGTTCTTAACCTCTGAGTTGGGACCCCCTTGAGGATGTCTAATGGCCCTTTCACAGGGATCGAACATCAAATATCCTGCATATCAGATATTTACATTATGATTTATCACACTAGCAAATTTACAGTTATGAAGTAACAACACAAAATAATTTTTTGGTTGAGGATCACCACAACATGAGAGATTGTATTAAAGGGTTGCAGCAACCACTGCTAGCCGGAGGGGGTCTCACAAGTTTGTTGGGAGTAGGGGAAGTAACTACAGTACTGAAACCTGTACAGATGGAAGACTCATCTTTGCCTTTCCAAACCACCTAAGAACTGACTACCATGCATGAGGGATCCTGCTTCAGATGCTGGGGGTTCTGCTAGAGTTTCAGGGTTCTGAGAAGCTATAGCTGTCAATGACTGATAGTTCATTCTAGAGATTGATCCACCTGCTGACACCAGGCCAGGCCTGTCAAAATCCACAGCTATTCTCAGTTGATAAAGTCTGTTCCTAGCTACCCAAGACTCAAGAATATTCCCATGCAATTCTCTGCTTGAACCAAGCCTCCTGGGTTTTAGATTAGCAGCAACAGGATCTCCTCTTCACACTGTTCCTCAGGTCTGTCGCTCAACCTGGGCTATGGCAGTGTGTACCCACATTCATCTTATGACTGAACTGCATGTTTTCTTTCTGAACACACATGTGCACTGTGCAGTGTACATGCAGTCATACCAGACAATACCAAATAGTGCATCATGAAACACCTCAGATTAAAAATTATGGTATATAATTATAGCGGTTTTACTATAAATATAAAGTTTTCTGGTGTTGTAGAAGTATACTGGTTTAATTGTGGAAAGTAAAGACTTTTAATATTGTCCTACCATTATTCTCCACATGTAAGTATCCAATTAGTGCAATTTTTAGTTGTAATAAAGTGTTTGATTTTTAAAATTGCTGTCTGAATTGCAGACTTGAGTTTTATGAACTAATCATCAAGTGAGTTTTGCTTTGAGATTAGTACAGAATTTCCAACAGCTTTTGAGACCAGGGTAATAGATAAGGGTAGTTCCAATAGCTTCTGAAATGGCCTTAAACTTTCCTCTTCCATTTTGTACTATATGTATTTAGGCAAAGTCCTGTTCTTAGCATTAGTGGTTATAAAGTAAAAATATGAATCAACTCTAAAGATTGTGGAAGCTGTTCTTCTACATCCTGCAGTATCAAACATTCACCCAAGACTTTAATGTGCACCTCTATCTCATTTGGTAAACAAATTTAATCTCTAATAAATGCTAAATTAGATGTATGCCAAAGGATTGTTTCAAAATCAATTTCTTCTAATGTAACATCAGTAAATGCTTTACATCTTTGTTTTATGCCTATGTATCTGGGGTCATATAGAAATTTTTCAGATGAAAAATCATCATAAATGGAAAATTTTTAATAGATCCTATTTTTATCTTTTTGATTTCCCCAAAGATTCTGTTTATAGAAAAGCAAATAATATGTATTGATTTTTTTTTAAATCAAGAATGCTGGAGTGTTTTTTTCAGTCTTGATTTTTCAGGCTTGCTGATTCCTTATCAACCACAAGATATTAAAATAAAGAGGGAGGTGTGTCTGTATGGCAGATAACAGCCCAGGATGCTTGTTCAGGCTAGTAACCCTAACTTTTCTGGAGGCTGAGGTTGGACAATTTTCCAATTCAAGGTTAGCCTCTATCCAAAACCCAAAACATAAAGAGAGGGCAGAGGATGTAGTTCATGGGTAGAGCTCTGGCCTAGCATGTATCAGGTGCTAAATTTAATTCCCAGAATCAAGAAACAGCAGCACTTTTTTTTTTCAAAGAAGCAGACCACAGAACTCTTGTGACGCTATTGATTGGTTAGACTTCAGGGAGCATCTCCTAAAGGGTAGAGTGGTTAAAATGTCTTCATGAACTTCTTGATAGAAATTTAGTTAATGAAACAAACAGAGGGAGCTAGAGAGAAGGCTCGGAGGATAAGACAACTGGCTGCTCTTTCCAGAGGACACATGGTGGCTCACAACTGTCTATAATGAGATCTGATGCTTTCTTCTGACACGCAAGTGTACATGCAGGCAGAACATTTATATAAATAAATAAATAAATAAATAAATAAATAAATAAATAAATAAATAAATCTTTAAAAAGAAAAAAAAGAACTTATTATAAATGTAAGTATTTAAAGTAAGAGAATAAAAGGGGGTGGGCCTGAAGCCCTCCTTTCTCAATTTGACCGTAACCCTCTTTGAAGGAGAGGAGAATTAGCATGTGAATCATAAATAGAGACCCACTGGTGTATATCCAGGTGTATCTGGGATATTGGTAAACTGACACCGATCCCAAGTTAGGTTTGGAAGTGGCTATCAGACTCTGGCCATTCCTCCTTTTGCTTGGTTTGCATCATGGTGAAATTGAAGGGAAAATGTATATCATGGGAAAAGAAGGCCTGGGAGATTCCACTCATTGGGTCAATGAAAGAAAAGTAGCAATGTGCACCTGAATATTTGAGGGCTACTTCTCTGTTATATTGGAGGATGACATTGCTTATACTACAGTAACCTAAAGGAGGCAGCCTTAGTAAGAACTGCTGATATTTGAGCATCTTTTGGATATATGCCCAGGAGTGGTATAGCTGGATCTTGAGGTAGCACTATTCCTAATTGTCAGAGAAAGCACCACATTGGTTTCCAAAGTTGTACAAGTTTACATTCCCACCAACAATGGAGGAGGGTTCCTCTTTCTCCACATCCTCTCCAGCATGTGTTGTCACTTGAGTTTTTGATCTTAGCCATTCTGATGGGTGTAAGGTGAAATCTCAGGGTCGTTTTGATTTGAATTTCCCTTATGACCAAGGATGTTGAGCATTTATTTAAGTGTTTCTCTGCCATCCGATATTCCCTCATTGAGAATTCTCTGTTTAGCTCTGTACCCCATTTTTAATTGGATTACTTGATTTGTTGCTTTTTAACTTCTTGAGTTCTTTAAACATTCTGGATATTAGTCCTCTGTCAAATATAGGGTTGATGAAGATTCTTGCCCCGTCTGTAGGCTGTCATTTTGTTCTGATGACAGTGTCCTTTGCTTTACACAAGCTTTTCGTTTTCATGAGGTCCCATTTATTGATTGTTGATCTTTGAGCCTGCGCTGTTGGTGTTCTGTTCAGGAAGTTGACTCCTGTAACAACGAGGTCAAATATCTTCCCCGCTTTTCCTTCTAACAGATTTATTGTGTTTTGTTTTATATTGAGGTCTTTGATCCATGTAGACTTTAGTTTTGTGCAGGGTGATAAATATGGATCTATTTGCATTTCTCTACATGTAGACATCCAGTTAGACCAGCACCGTTTATTGATGATGCTGTCTTTTTTTTCCATTGTATGATTTTGGCTTCTTTGTCAAAAATCAAGTATCCATAGGTGTGTGGGTTTATTTCTGCTCAAGTACACAACAAGGACATTTGCACCATGTTCATAGAAGCTTTATTTTTCATAGCCAGAATCTGGAAACAACCCAGATGTCCCTCAACTGAGGGATGGATATAGAAATTGTGGTAGATTTACACAATGGAATACTACTCAGCAACTAAAAACAAGGAAATCATGAAATTTGCAGGCAAATGGTGGGGACTAGAAAAGATCATCCTGAGTGAGGTATCCCAGAAGCAGAAACACACACATGGTATATATTCATTTATAAGTGGATATTAGCCATATAATCTAGGATAAACATACTAAAATATGTACACCTAAAGAAGCTAAGCAAGAAGGAGGATCCTGGGTAAGATGCTCAATCCTCATTCAGAAAGGCAAATGGGACGGACATTGGAAGAGGTAGAAAACAAGGAACAGAACAGAAGCCTGCCAGAGAGGGCCTCTGAAAGACTCTACCCAGCAGGGTATTGAAGCAGATGCTGAGACTCATAGCCAAACTTTGGGCAGAGTGCACAGAATCTTATGAAAGCTGGAGATAGAAAGACTTGGAGGGGACAGGAGCTCCACAGGAGAGCAACAGAACTAAAATATCTGGGCAAAGGGGTCTTTTCTGAGACTGATACTCCAACCAAGGACCATTCATGGAGACAACCTAGAACCCCTGCACAGATGTAGCCTATGGCAGCTCAATACCCAAATGAGTTCCCTAGTAATGGGAACAGGGACTATCTCTGACATGACCTTAGTGGCTGGCTATTTGATCACCTCTCCCTGAGTGGGGAGCAGCCTTCCCAGGCCACAGAAGAAGACAATGCAGACAGTCCTGATGAGACCTGATAGGTTAGGGTCAGAGAGAAGGGGAAGAGGACCTTCCCTATTAGTGGTCTTGGGGAGGGGCATGGGAGGAGATAAAGGAGGAAGGGTGGGATTGGGAGGGAATGAGGAAGGGGACTACAGCTGGCATAAAAAGTGAATGAACTGTAATTAATAAATAAAATTAAAAAACAAAAAAAGAACTGCTGATATCTACTGAGTGGACCTTGTCCCAGGAATTTGAGAGTCTTTACCTGAATAGTTTTACTTAAACCTTGCATCAGAGCTCAGGCTATATCAGTGTTAGAGCATGCTTGGTTCAATTTTTAGTGCTGCAAAAAAGAAAGCAAAGTCCTCACATGAACCCTTTGAGGCAGATACTGTTGCTATTTCCTTTTTTCACAAAGAAGTTACAGTGGCAGAGGTGTGTGGGGGTGGGGGTAGGGTGTTGACCAGGCTTGCCTTAAACTCATGATCTGTGTGCCTTGTCCTTTTTAACATTTGCCTACTTGCATGTGCCTTCACAAAAAGATTTAATGAAAGAAATGAGGAAAAGAACAGAATTTATGAACGTGAAATGGGGGGGGGGGATTAGTAAAGTTAGAAAGGCACAGTGGGGTTGGGAGTAAGAGGGAAGGAGCCAGGGGTGGGGATTGCATCTGAACTGAACGTGGACCTGTGTTTTGTCATTATTTCAGCTCCATATCATATTTCATAATTGGGTTCTTTGTTTTCTTGGTGTTTAAGAGTTGTTTTCTCTTTTTGAGTCATTTGTATATTTTAGAAAATAATCTGACATCAGAGATATTGTTGGGAAAGATTCCCCCACCCTCCACTTTGTAGACTTCCTCTTTAGTCAATTAGCAATTTCCTTTGCAGTAGTCCAAAATGGTCTCTTGTACAAGGATGATCTAGAATTCCTGATCCTGTTGCCTCTGACTCCCAATTACTAGGATTATAGATGTGTATTACATCTGGCACAACAATTGCAATTTCCAATGAGCAACACTATAGTGTGATGTTAAACTTAAGATGGCATATTGTATGCCAACCTCATGAGGCCACATGGTATTACTAAGTCTGTTTCTGAGTACCACATAACCCCTCAGTTTGGTATGAAGTGTGGTTTCCTTTGCACCACCCTTCAGGATTCTGTGTCAATAGGTCTGTCTGGAATCTGCTGAAATCTTGTCTTGGGAAATTGATACAGTTATTAAGAATATGGAGTTTGGAGTTCAACAGATGCAGGTTTGAAGTTGGTTCTGTTTCATATTAGCCATCTCACCTTGGGCAAGTCACTGGAGTTTTCTGTGAAGTGAGCCTACTAGGAGAGCCTCTGCCCCAGTGTTATGGTAAGAATTAGGTTAGGTAGCACATCTAAAGCATCCACATGGTGGCATACATCAAAAACTCCAAACCTGTTGCTCTCAAAACTATTTAAAAATAAAATAAAAACTCAGTTGTATGGTAGTTACTATTCTTGTTTTTAAAAAGCCCCAGAGTGACAGACCATGAAAGGGCTCTATTCCTCTCTACCCAAAAAGGAAGTTTATAGAGATTTGTTGTCTTTCTCTTCCAGTTGTAGAGATAATAAAAGAATCAGCATGATTTAATGATTCCTTCATCATCTGGAATGCCAGCCTTCAAGAGGTGGAGGCTGGAGAATGAGGCATTCAAGGCTAACATGAGCTACACACCAAGCTCAAGGCCAAACTGGACTATAAGAGATGCTCCCTCAACAACAACAAAAGTATTAGAAAGATGAATGTGGTGACACACACCCATAATTCCTGCACTGGAGAAGCCAAGGAAAGAAGATCAACAGTCCCAAGACAGTCTGCTGTACTCCAGAGCAAGGCCTTCTTTAAAAGAAGTCTGAGGAAGTCAGTTTGATCCCTGACCTCACAGAGTTCCATTGTTTCTGCTAGCAAGCCAAAAGTGTTACTGTCAAAGTGTCCAGGCCAGGCGGAATCTGAAATGTTTCATTCCCAAGAAGTGCCTTTGTGAGTAGATGGTCAAGTTATCTCTTTCGATTGGAACTCGGAGCATCAGGCAGGAAACCTGTGATTGCAAAGCCAGCCCAGTTTGGCAAGTATGTTTTCTTATCCGCAGTGAAGATTTGATGAAAGAATGTGGCTGTGTCAAGGCCCCTTTGTCTCAACATACTGGAAAACAACTGAAAGCTCGTGTCTAGCCAGCCCTGAGGGTGGGGGAACAGTGATACCTTCTTCTAGACAGGACAGCCCACTATAATGTCAATGACCTTCAACATTTAGGAGACCCAGGGCTCTAAAACACTAATGCTTGGTTTGAGTCACATCCTTGACACGAGGGAAAAGCTCTGCTTGATTTTAGAGTCCTTGAGGACAAGGTTCTGGCAAGACTGGACCAGAAAGCTGTAACGTCTACTTGAGACTGATCCTGGGTTTTAACTCAATGATGCTGCTTATGCACGGCGAGGCTTTTGCTTTTGCCTCAACCCCTTGCACCCATGTAGTCCCCAAAGTAACTGGATTTTCTCACTGCTCTCCTACCATTGCTTTCTCACCCTATGTACTTTCTAGCAACTGTGTGGCTGACATCTGACACGCACACATACATACACTTATTTTGAATGTGCGTGTGTGCTGACCATTTAGCTTAGCTTGCACCGCTAAGCAGAGCCTTTACATGGGTCCCGGGAGTTTGAATTTAGGTTATTTTCCTTTCACAACCAGTGCACATACCTACGGAGCCATCCCCGCCCTCTGCATCTCTGGGTTTGTACCAGTCTTTGGCAATTAAGAACCAAACACGACTTTGTCCTCACTGGCCTTCTGGTCTCTCATGATTCAGCTTGGACGTTCTTGGTGTGTGTGGCAGAGGGTACCGTAGACAACCGTTTTGCCTGAGTATATCAAGCCCTGGTCATTATCCTTAGACAAGCATGCTTGATTGCCTCTGCCCATAGAAGAGTGACTGGACAAACTGTGGAAGCAAATGCGTATAAGTGGGCTCTAGAGGGCACTTGTGGTCCAGACCCCTGTAGCTGAGATGACTACTATCACCAGTGAGCAAGTCTCACATCCTTTCTCCCTCTAACCAGGGTCCCTGCCTAACTTCCTGTGATGAAGGATTCAGAGAGATGGCAGGGGCCTTTCAGTAAAAGAAGGAACTTAGAGGACCAGGCTGGGGCCATGGCTAATAAGCATGTGGCTATTTTTCTTCTCAGAGACTTCTGGTTGCTGAAGCAGTTGAGTCATCGAAGAGTTAGGCGGAAGGTTTTGATACCTCTGATTTTTGCTGCAAAGGGGAAATTAATCTGGTTAAAAATCTTGTGGAAGGAGTTTAGGTGGGATTTCTGAGAAACCAAGATATAAGCAGGGATCTCATTTTCTAACCTACTTGTTGGAAGATACACCAAAGAACTGAAGCTACCATTCTGTCTTAATCAATTCAGCCTGGTAACAGTAGGGGGAGGAGCAAGCACCCAGGCCCAGGTGATGGGTCATACCTAGCAGCTGGGGGACAGCAAAGAGGCAGCCATGGCTGGGTGAGAAAGGTGAGGGGGCAAACGTTAGACGACGAGGTCTGAGCCATGAAGTTGGGAGGCAAGCCCACCTTACTTTGCCATTTACTCAAAACAGCTGTCTCTTTGGCAAGGGACAATTTGCTACTTGCCCTGGCCGCTTCTAGTTTGAGTCAAGAGCCCTGAAAGCAGTGAGCAGGCGTCTTTGCTCAGCCTGAAAAGAAAACTCACACCAGAGCAGGATGTTCCATAGTCACTTGTGGCACCCATTCCCAGAGCTCTAGATGCCGTTCCTACTGGAACCCCTGCGTGTTGCCCAGTGCCGCACAGAGGTGGGTGAGAAGTCAGCCTTCTCTCCTTTCTCCCAGGGCCACTTGGCTTTGGTGGCCAGGCTTGGGAACTGCCCTTGGGACTGTAGGCTTGGACCGGGCAATTTCAGCTATGCTCCCTTCAGAGAAAGTGGTCTCCCTTCAGAGAAAGTGGTGAGAAGGGATTTCAAGCCGTTCTTCTTCATCTGCCCTACCCATAATGCAAAGCAACTGTGGTTTTACTGCCCAGAAGCCACTTAAAGGGGTCAGAGCCGGTACAGATTGCCGGTAAGGGAGGATTGTGCATCATTATCATTACTGAACCTGAAGTTCACTATTTCTGCTAAACTTGATGGCTAGAAAGTTCCAACAATTCCTCCCTGCCCTCAGCCACATAGAAATGGGTTTATAGGGTATGTACCCCATGCACAGATTTTGTGTAATTGCTGGGAATTGAAATGTAGGTCCTTGTGCTTGCAGAACAAATATTTTACCTTCTGATCCATGATCCATCCAGGAAATCTTTGGAAGTGGCAACTCTTCTTAGTTATCTGGAATTCCTGCCCAGGCTGGGGATAGACACTAACAGAATATAAGATTCTGATCCTAACATATGTTTAGGTAATCATGTCAATTTGTTTGATGATGTTCATTTTATTTTTCTTAATGGAAGATTAAGAAAAAAATTTAAGGAAACCCTTCATCATCCTAAGAAATAAAATCTTTCAATCTGAAATAATTTTCCTTACGGGTAACCATAGTGATCAGAAAATCAGAGAGATAGCAGCATTTGGAGATGGCTGCTAGGATAATTTTTCCTGTATGCTCTTCGACTAATTTCAAGTTGGTTTTCTGTGTTCATTTTCTTTTCTTTTTTAAAGGAGAAAGTAGCTTAGGAACAAGGCATTGAAGACACCTGCTAGGATGGTTAATATTTTTGTTACCTTCACAGGATTGAGGATCACCAAGGAGACAAACCTCTGAGCATGCATGTGGGAGAATTCTTCTATTGAGCTGAGATGCTAAGATCCATCCTGAATGTGACTGATACAATCCCATTGATAGGGGGTGGTTTCTGGATTAAATGAAAAGGAGACTTTAACTGAGCAAGAATAGTCATATTTCTCTCTCTGAACTTTCTCACTGCAGACACAATATGACCAGCTACCTCGAACTCCTGCCAGTGTGACTTTGCTACTGACTGTACCCTGTGTGAGCCTTTCCTCCTCTTGTTGCCTTTTTCAGACAATTTGTCCCAGCAACAAACAAAGTAACTAATCCACCCATATAGGACACCACCATGTTCAATATAAGGAACTAGGAAGAAAGAGCCCATGCTACCAGATCAATACTGATAAACGGTAACTGTTTTGAACTCAAAAATAGCTTCCTAATTCACCCACAACTCATTCTCTCTAATGAGCTGCTCTAATTCATCAGTTCTCTTTGAAACATATGATATTCTTCTTAATAGTTCCTTTGTAGTAACGTAGTTTATTCCATCTCCACTATGTACATAAGTGGATCCTTAAGCCAAATCTGCCCTGGTTAAACCTCTTCTTTCAAAACAGCTCCATGCCTTTCTGGAACCTGTGGGATAATGTGGATACATTTGGTGAGATGCCAGCTGCAGCCACAGCTAAATCGTGTCCAACATTCTTCTTTTAAAGACTTCACACACTTTCCATCAACAAGAGGGGAAAGACTGGAAATAAAAGTGGCCCCCCTTACCTGCCCAATGTGATAATTCGAAGCTACCTTTCAATCCTGACTCAAGGATCGCCTCCTGTCCTCATCTCCTGTCCTCCACTCATTGCAGCTTCTCCTTTGCACATTAATGCTCCCTGTAGGATCCTGAACAAGGTACAATCACATTGTATTTTTTTCTGGTCAGACTGAGGCCCCTTCAAGGTCAAGGGCCATATTTTATCCATCTCTACTTTTAGCATTCAGCACAAGACTTAGTTCAAGGAAGGTATTAAATAAAGGCTTATGGAATGACTAATGGCCTCAATAACTCCCTATCCCAAAGAACAATAAGTCAGTGTATAATGAATGTTCCCTGACTTTGGAAAGGACAGAATGTAAAAAATTTTAAGGGACTTAAGGTCTGGCCTTGACCTTGGTTGGTGCTCAGTGTGCTTGACTGTTTGTTCTCAGGCAAAATCTTCCATCTCCATTCCCCAGATAAGAAACGTAGTAACACTTCCATAGACTTGATTCTTTATTCGAGTAGTTGCTCTGTTCTTTCCAACATCACTTCTGATCCTTTGGGCCTAGTTAAGACTTTCCACATGAAGAAAGACCATTCTCATTCCACCCAGCAAGGCATTTGCTTTTCTTTGATCACCTTGAAGACTTGTTGCCTGAAAAAGTCCTACACCCAGGATGGAGCACTTTGCTGGGTTAGTTAGCCTTACAAGGTATCTCAGATGATCGGAGCAGAAAGGGCCCCAGGAAATCATCTATTTCTGACATTTCATTGTACAGAAGGTCCTGAGATTCAGAAAGAGAAGTGCCTTCCCTGAAATTCCATGGTTAAATATTGCAGTGCCCATGGAACATACAGGTGGAGAGGCCTAGACAGCAGCATAGAAATCAAGGGAATGGGCTATACAGCTCAGGTTTATAGCCCCTGTCTGGAACATGCCAGTCCTTGGGTTTCATTTGCAGCAGGAGAGGGGGGAGAGGGGAGAGAGAGAGAGAGAAAGAGAGAGAGAGAGAGAGAGAGAGAGAGAGAGAGAGAGAGAGACTAAGAAAGAGACGACTCAGGGCAGTTTGGCATCATACAAGGATATATTCTCCTTTTCAATGCCAGAAGACCCACAATTTATAACATACCATATGTGCATCCTTAGATCCCCACAATTCCTAATGACATTTCTCTAAGTCATGAGGACAATTAAAGGAGGAGCTCAGATAACCACAAACTGATTCCTTGCAGTTAGGCGTGGACAACGCAGAAGATAACCAGGCACTTATTTAAGATTCTTTGCTGGGAATAAGTAGCCAAAGTCTACAGACTTTCTGCCCCCCACCCCCACCCCCCATGCTTGCCCTCTTGGGATGGGTTTATGCTTTCCTCCTCACCATCAAAAAGCTCATTGCCTGATGCATTTCCCACTATAGGTGTCATGCTAGAGGATCTTACCACAACTTTGCCCCAGCTCTGTAAGGTAGGGCTGATCCTATCCCTTCTTTATGGATAAGACAAAAAGTGAACAGAATGCAAGCAACTTGCTCAAGAGTGCACATTTAGTATTCCATGCAGCTAGGCTTCTAACCTGTAGCTGTCCAACTCTAAAATACTTGTTCTTAATCATATTGGGCATACTTAGGAACAGTATTTAACTGTAATTTCTGTTGCTTTTTATTTCAGAAACTCTTCCAGTTTTCTCTCATCTTCAGTGAGTAACTGCTGAATTATTCTGTCAATGAATCAGCAGCCTGGGTTGCATCGAGCTTCACAAGGAAAGCTCTCCTGTACGTGGAGAATAAACTGTGTGGTGAAAGGGGTTGAAAGCATGTCCTGTGCTCAAGGACCTACGCGTGAAAAGGCATCCATAAAATGACTCGAATGGAATTTGAGTTCACAGTGTATGGCTTGGATTGGGTGCCATTCACCAGAAGGCAAAGCTTCCTAGAGGAGGCAAGGGAACAGCAGCTACAAGTGAAGCATAAGGGGCAAGGTATTTGAAGTCCTGTTGGGAAAATTCAGAAGTCATTAGAACGAAGAAGGGCTAGAAGAAAAAAAAAGGCATTTCATTATTAGGTCCTTGTTCAAACTTCTTATTTCCTCTTCCTTCTTCTCTCTTTCCTTCTTTTTCTCCTCCTCTTCTCTTTTTTCCTAATTTCCCTCTTTCTACTCCTCCTGCTTCTCCTCCCCTTTCCTCTATTCTCCCCCTCTTCTTCCCTCTTTACCTCTTCTTCCTTATCTTCTTCATTCCCCCTTTTTCTTTCCCTCTCCACCCCTCAAAGTCTGACCATCTTAGTCCAGTTCTTCAAACTGCTCAAACTCATGATTCTCGTGCCTCCTTAATATTGGTATCACAAATACACATCCAAAGCTCTCATTTTCTTCACGAATAAACACAAACAGAAGCTGCCTGGATTCAGGTCCCTGCCATACCAACCAGTGTCCTTCTTTCTGGGACAGGAACGGTGGAAGATCCACATAAACAAAGTCCTGGGGGTATTGACTAAAAGATCAAGTGCAGGGAAGAATCAGCCAAGCTACCACTACAACTCTTGTTGACAACACTTTTGCATTTTAGCAAGCCTGGAAAGTCTTGATTGGGTTTTGGATGGCTCCATGGGCCTTCTTTGACTCCCCGCAACAGCATGTGGCTTGCTCTTGCCATGTGTCCCTGCAGTCCTGACTGACCGTGGACATTACATTTGGCCCACGCCGAACCACAGCATTAGTGGAACATGCTTCCTGGTTCTATTTGCCCAGCAGAAAGCATTTCCAATAATAAAAAAAAAAACTAAAGTTGCTTTATTCCAACAACAACATATATTTTCAAAAAAGGAACCATAGAATTTTCATTTATAAACTGCTGGCTGCCTCAGTGTTTGGGCAAGAAATACAAATTTTTGTTTTTAACATAATGGCATCAAAAATTAATCAACTTCCCCTCTGCTCCCACAAAAATGTTGCTCTGCAGATAGAAAGATGCAAGGGCTGGAATACAATCTTGCTTGGCTCCTAGCCTACCTCGTCATGGAGGCCATATAAATCAACAATCTATTCTTCATGGTCTTTATTGATCTCTGCTCATGAACAGAGATGCCAAGTCGTGGAGGGAAAAATAATCTCTTTCAGCTTTGCATCCAGAACATGCTGGCAGTGAGGGAGGGCTTTGTGGTTAGCAGAGAATATTCAATGCTTGACTCCTGAGTGGGTGTTGTGTGTGTTCCCATCTCTCCCCCAGAGTTTCAGGGCTCTGCCTCTCACCCTGAACTTTTGTTTTGCAGGTAGGACCTCACCATCTACTTATCTCAGGGCTTTGTCTTTCAACCTTGAATGCTACAAAGGAACTGCCTTCTTGGTGTGGCTACACAATTCAAGATCATACATCTTTTTTGTTAGGATCCAGGATGGCCTGCTTCTAGCTAAGCACTAGCACAATTAGAAGGAGACTAATTGGGCTATGGAAGGATGGAAGCATGTAGTCCATGTGACTTACAAACCTGACCCCTCTAATCAGAATATGGTCATTATAAGAAAATGGACTTGGAGCATCTTTACAATGCAGGGAAAGAAATGCTGCTTTTCTCCTCTTCTTTTTCCATGTCTCCCTCCCCTTTCCTCCTCCTCCTCCTTTTTGTCAGTGCTGAGGATCAAACCCTTGGACCTTATGTTTAGAAAGTGAACACTTTTTCAACTGAGATATGTCCGCAGCCCCATACCTCTTTTTTCTATTTTAAATTTAAATTTTATTTGATATTGAGATCAGTTCTTACTATATATCAGTTCTTACTATTTTGAGATTAGTTCTTACCAGGCTTGCCTTGAAATTCCTATGGAACTTAAACTTATATTAAACTCACAATCCTCTTACGTCAGCCTTTTCAGTGTTGAGATTACAGAGGAGAGCAACAACACCCAGCTATATTCAGGGTTCTTAAGATTAGAAATTTGTACTTTGGAAAATCACCTGTACATAGCTTTACTTTTTTGTAAATATTTCATTTTTCAACATTCATTCTTTCATAAATTCATAAATATTTATTAAGTACTCTCCTATGGTTGGCCACTATGTTGTCTATGGTAAGAAGCCAACAAAGTATAGTGTTAGCCAAACTGTGTTTAAAGAACAATAGCTACCCTAATGAGTGTAGAATAGTAGATCTTTGTGTATTTAATTTATCTTTTTCTTTTTTTTTTTTTTTT
>CM053742.1:44216742-44229073 GCA_028658305.1 Pachyuromys duprasi
GGCCCCTGGAAGTCAAAATGCTCCCAAGTAGGCTTGTCCTTTGTGCCCAGCCATGGAGGTTCAACCTGCACAAGATCCATAGACACTTCCAGCCTTCTAGCTCTTTGGCCTGGCGGAGGACAAATATACAGCTCCTTGATTCAGTGACCTCCACCACTCTCACCCAGCCCAGACTAACATTACAGGTCTGTTTTTGGCCTCACACTGGGGTCCCACGGACATATTGCCAACTTCCGTGTTGGTAGACTTCAGATGCCTTCCCAGTTCTCTTCATATGCAGGAGACCAGGCCTTACACCTAAGTCGTAGAGCTGCTATTGTCAGGCCTAGACACAATATGCCTTGTGGCCAGACTCGAAACAGGCCTGAATGAAACCTTTACCATCCCTTTAGCTAAAGGACAATACATATTCATAGCAGTCTCACCTATGTCTCATGGTAAATAACTAGATACAAAGGCCTAAAAATTTTTTGAGGGTCTGAGAAAGTGTCTTAAGGTTGGTAAAGGCAAGTTATACATATTTGAGAATCCTAAGAAACTCTTTTAAGGTTGGTAAATGCAAGTTATAAATGTTTGAGGATCTAAGAAACTCTTTTAAGGTTGGTAAATGCAAGTTATAGAGGTTACAAGGTCTAAGGTGATTTAAGGTATCTTAAATAGGTAAAAGGGCTTAATACTTCCTCCTGTTGCTATGCTACTATTGCATTGACTGTCCAGAGTTTTGACCTTTATCAATAGAGCTCTGATTTATTAATCTAACTCTAATAAAAAACTTTCCACTATACCACCTACTATTACGGTTCTAAGCTCAAGATTTTATATCTCCATAATGTATGCTTATACTAAAGGTTAAGATCAAGTGAGCTTTTGTCCCTTCCACAGGAAAGGCTTGTGCCTTTTCAGAGTTCACCTTAAAGAATGCTTGTGCTGTTAACACAAATGTGTATGTCTACTGCTTTTTCTACAATGTATATTTCAGTGCAGATAACAATTGTTATCTACTAACATACTAGATACTAACATGTCTAAAGTTTTATCTCCTTCTTAAAACTTAAAATTCTTGTAAGCTGCAAGAAATCACCTAAATCCACCTCTCAGGTCAGTTAGACTCCAGATAAGTACTACACTCATTGCCTATCTCAAAAGGTGGGATTTCTCTTCTTTCCCTGGTTTTGGGACTCCCCTTTACTGGCTACCAGACTGCTATTTACTGCATGCAACACTGGCTGGACTGGTGAGATCTCCTCATTAGCCAGCTACTACATTCGTGAGTTCACCTCATTTATCAGCATAAAATGCCTCTCTTGGTAGGGGAAGCTTGACCGATGATCTCCAGCAACTTCCTACTATCTTTTGAGACAGAGGGACTGCCCTTCAGTCATAGTCTTAACTGGCTACAGTTGACCCTCTCTGCTGACCTCCATTTTAGGACCCCACTTTCCCTTGCACACGGTCTGTTACCCCCTGTCTCTCTCGTGGGAAGTCCTAGTACTGGGCGGACCATCATGCTCTGGGGTCATGCTTTTGGGCATCCATGCTGATGAGCTATTGGATCAGGTAGGACCTCTCGTTTGGGTCACACCTTGCCTTTGGGATGCCCCTGGAAGGTCACTGACTTCTCTGCCTCCCAGTGGGGAACACCCAGATACCCGTTTCTCCAGATTCTCCTCTGGGATGTCTTCTGGAGAATTTCAGGTTTCTACACCTAGTGCCTGCTAGCACTAGGTCCTGTAAGTTTACAGACGTCTGTAACCATACCTCGCCTCAATGACAGATCTAGATCAAAGCCTTTTAAACTACTGCCAGTGATTGGGTAAATAAAGGTTCCCCCAGGTAAACGGAGGTTCCCATGTTCAAGTCTCATTGATCCAAACCTTCCACCTCTGTTTGCTCTCCCAAAAGTTTTCAATGTATACCTAAAGGATTTTCTCTATAACCTACTATAACCTACTTTTGCTAGACACAGATGTTTCCTATAGCCACAACAGCGCCAAAGCAGCTACAAGTGTTCAACTCTGACCTCACAGACTTCCATCAAGCTGGACATGCACTTTCTCTCCCAGCCATGATGTTCTCACAGACTCTGGACAGCATTAAAACAGGCTGTTCTTCCTGGACTTGGCCAACATTTCAGCCTTTTGACCTCCCTACAGCGTCCCCAGTGTCAGCAGGAAGTAGCCAGAAGAGAATCTATGCCCATTATTCACTTATTATTAACAAAAGGCTAAAATGGTGTGCTTCAGGACCAGGACAAGCAGCTCCAGGTTCTCCTAGCATTCCTCAGTCCCTACCTGCTGCCTTGCATGGCTGGCCACTCTCTAGTGACAGCCCTCTACCCTAAAATTTCCTGGGCAGAGGCTTCTCTTCCTCCTCTTGACCATGTAATCTGACCATTTTGTTGTTATAATTTTTCTCTCTCTCTTAACCCCTTACATGACAACCAAGAGCTGCTTCCAATGAACCTAAACTTATATACTTTAACTTGTCTTACATGAAAAGGAGCCCAAGTTCCTCATTTTTTAATCATAGAGAAAGGGAGGAATGTTAGGATTTTGGAACAAAACCTGCTTCTGGGTTGCCTAGCAACTTATGATATCATCATGTGTCACTGGCCAGGTGGACACACTTGAAAGGCATGGTTACCTTGTCCCTAAAAGGGACAACCCAACACGTGCTCCCTCTCTTGGTTCTTTCTCTCTTGGCCTCTCTTGGTCTCTCTTCTCTTGACATTCTCCCCTTTCTCTACGGGGGTTCCCCCTTTCTCTTTCCCCCCTCTCTTTCTCCTCATCGTGTCCTGATCTCCCTTCTCTCCCTCTCTTCATATCAACCTAATAAACCATTTTCATATAAGATCTGTCGTATGTCTAATCATCATTATTTAGTTTGTCCCACAACCTTACACAATTTTACATCTCGGTCTTAGGCCCTTCATTCCTCTCCTCCCAGTTCCACTCTCCTTTCCATATCCTCCCTATTCCTTAGCATAGGAGAGCCCCCATACCCACCCACCCTAGCTCATCTATTCATATGAGGACTGAGTTTGTTTTCTTCACCTGTGGCCTAGTAAGGCAGTTCCATCACGGGGAAGAGATCAAAAATCAGGCAATAGAGATCATCCTAAGTGAGCTAACCCAGACCCAGAAAGACACACATCATATATAATCACTTATAAGTGGATTTTAGTCAAACAATATAGGATTAAATGTACTACAATGCACAGACCTCAGGAAGATAAGTAACAAGGAAGACCCAACTGAGGATGCTTAAATCTCACTCAGAAGGGGAAATAGAATAGACAGAGGTAATGGTTGAAGAGTGGGAACAAGGTAAGAGAGGGAGTGCAGAGAGAAATAAGGGTGGAGATCAGATCTAGGAAGAGCAGGGGGGTGGGCATTTCCAGGAATTATCATCAGACACGGAGCAGATCTCTGAGGTACTGAGGAAACAGGATAGGACTTTGAGGCTCTGTAAGAGAGACAAATCATCAGTTCTTTCAGCTTTTTTGTTGTTTTTATGAGATGGGGTTTCTCTCTAGACTTGCCTGCCCTGGACTCACTTTGTAGGCCAGGATGGCCTTGAACTCAGAGATCCGCCTGCCTCTGCCTCCCCAAGTGCTGGAATTAAAGGAGTGCAACACCACTACTCACCCAATTCTCACATTTTTATTCTCGGGGGGTGGGGGATTGAAAGCCTGTTGTCATACAGCTATCAAGGTAAATTTGTGGAGACTGAAGCAATGCCTCAGTGTTTAAGATTGAAAACTGTTTTTGGAGAGGAACTGAGTCTGGTTCCTGGCATCTATGTCAGAAAGCTTTCAACCTATCATAACTCCAGCTCCAGATTCCAGGGAATCCAATGATCTTCTGTCTCCTGAACACCTGCACTTACATGCACATTCCCACCCATCGGTACATACATACACATAATTTAAAATAAAATAAAATCTTTTAAAAAACAAAGTTGTGCTATATACAAATGTTTTGATCAGTGATGAGCTGCATCATCATCTTTAGTAATCTCCGAGTCACCTTAGATTCTGTAAGTATTCTCTATGATCTTTACTCAGTGGTAATACAAAAGTTGTATTTGTGTTACTTAAACTGAATTTCTTCAGAATGAGTCTGTCAAGTCCCAAAGAATCCTGGGACAAGTCTTACTTGTGGCTCCTCCCAACACTTCTCACCCTGCCCCCTACCCTAAACCTCTCCAGTCCAGGGTCTGGGCTTCTCCTCCTCCAGCTTTGGATTCTTATATAACTCAGCCATTTTGGCCAATTGCTCCCTTGGCCTCTTGGTCTGCTTGCCTTCTCTCTTCTTTCCTTCTCTTCTGCCCCCCCCCCTCTCTCTTTCCTCTCATGGCCTCCTTCAGTTTGGACAAGTTCACACTTTCAGATGCCTCTGGCTATACCCTCCCTAATATCTATAATAAAACCTTTCTCCTCAACCATACCTAAGAGTGGTCATGTCTTCATTTTCATTCACTGTCTCTATTGTCATGTGACTCATGACTTATGAAGGATGCTTTCTTGGCATATGAAAGACAGATTTTTCAAGATAGTAAAGAATCATATATATAGATATAGATATAGATAGATATATATTATTTTTTGTTTCTGTAGAGAATCCAAGAAACATGTTAAGAACTTCGTCTAGATGAAGGTAAAGATGGGCTTTCATGGTTTAAAATTTTGTATTTTCAGCTCAGCATGTTGATGCATGTCTACAATTCTAGCATTTGAGATGCAGGAAGATTTTAAGTTTCAGGGCAGTTGGAGCTATTGCAAGACCTTGTTTCAAAATTTTGTTTTATATTTTTGTGTACTATTAAAATTTTCTAACAATTTTACTTCATTTTTGGGGAATCCTTGAAGTTCAGTTTCCTAGACTAAATGCTTCTACTAGTCCCATTCAACTCAGGGTTCCAATAGCCTAGGGCAGTGGTACTCAACCTGTGGGCTACAACCCTTTTGATACTCAAAGGACCCTTTCACACGGGTCGCATAAGACTATCAGAAAACAAGAGATATTTACATTATAGTTTATAAGAGCAGCAAAATTACAGTTATGAAGTAGCAACAAAAACACTTGGGGGGGTCATCGCAACATGTGGAACTGTATTAAATGATCACAGAATTAGGAAGGAAGGAAATGAACATTGAAAAACTGCAGGAGGCTGTTTGAATAGGCCTGTGTGAATCATTGGGTCCAGACGCTTGGGGTGTTGGAAGACAGAGAGGTGTTACTTTCCTCTCAGATGCCTGGGCATGGAATCCTAAATTCTTCTTTGCCTGCATGGCTAAATAGTAGAAACCCTGAAACTGAGCCAACCAACCAAGTCTCCTGTCACCTGAGGGAGTGGCATCCTTAGCTGGCTGCCGCAGGATGTATGATTTGAGTAGAGCTGCCTAGGGGAGGTGCCTGGCCCAGCTTCTCATCCCAAAGGTGGCAGCTGTGGAACCTCCACTGCTCTGCTCCAAACTCTGGTGTGAGAGGAGTGTGAGTGATAAATGCGTGTGCTTTCTCTTTCTTGGTGATTTTCAGGTTGGAGATCATTATTTTGACCATGCTTGGAGGTGACAGAGAAAAGAACATAGGGTTAATCCTGAATATACTTCCATCCTCAGGCTCTTGAAAGTGAGGGATTTAGGGAAAGTGAAAGAATTATTTCAGAGTTCTTTTATAGCTAGAAGAGAGGAAATGAATGCAACCAGCAAAAAAATTGGCAAGTGCCTTCTACATCCTTGCATCTTTACTCCCAACATCTGTGACATCATTTGATCTCCAGTTTCCACACAAGCAAAAGGTGTATGTGCTTAGAATGTCTTACAATGTCTGTTTACAAAATCCTACCATCTCTGCTCAGTCAAGAGGTCCCATAGGACCACACCTAGAGCCAACTTTGTGCTATTGAATATTTTAAACATTCTGTATAATATAGTCTTCTTCCAAATCTCCTTGCTCTACCTTACCAAGAAAATCAAACCCGATTGTGATACATGATGGTCTTGGATGTCTTTTGTTTCTCCAATGCCCATCAGAGGCATCCAAGCAAAGGTGATACAGAAAACTCTGAAGATTGTTTGATGGGAGGAGGAGGAAGAGGAGAAAGGGGAGAAAAAAGAAGTAGTTTGCATTGGGAGGTATCATTAACAAATGTCCATACAGGACTCTTCCTTTATGCGAGGTTTTGTCTGCAGTGTTTTCCACTACCATAGTCAAAAATTATATTACAGCACGCACACACACACACACACATACATCCCTCCCCACACACACATGTGTGCGCTAGAGGACATTCGTATAGTTTTCATCACAGTATGCTATTAAATTTATTACTACTTCTTATTGTAAATCTTTTTCCTCTACCATGCTAGGCCAACATTTTCCCTCTAGCAGTCTGTCAGAAATAACGATGAGCCTTAGAACATATCATTTTCAATGTTATGACCACAGATCCCACAGAACAGCACCCCAGAAACACTTAATGAAGTTTTCTAGTCCCTGTGCAGCAGCTACTACAGTTATTAGAAATAAAAAATAAGATGAGGCTTACAACAGGTTTTCTCTGAAAGGGGTTTATTAGGGGAGAAGGGGGAACAGGTGTGGGCCATGATGGGGGAAGGGAGAGGGAGAGGAGGAAAGGGGAGGAGGGGTAGGGTGCCCCATAGAGAGGGTAAGAGGGTGAGAGGAATAAGAGGGTAGAGGAGTAAGAGAATGAGGAATAAGAGAGTGAACACGTGTCTGGTGGTCCTTTTATAGGTCAGGTAATTATTAACCACGCCCCCAGGTGTGGCCACCTGGCTGGGCGATACAAGATGATGTCATTGTTGCTAGGTAACCAGAAGCAAGGTTGTTTCAGAATACTAACAACAGTGAGTGCAAAAAGGGTGCTTGCATCTCTGGAGGCTTAAATTGTAAACCGAGGAGACAAGATGTATGCAAGTGAAACAACCCGAAAAGAATAAAAGACACTATTTGATCTAATATAAAATTCCTATCAGAAGGAGCTGGAGAGATGGTTCAGTGGTTAAGAGCACTGTCTGCTCTTCCAAAGGACCCCGGTTCAATTCCCAGCACCCACATGGCAGCTCACAACTGTCAATATCCACAATTCTAAGGAATCTGACACCTTCACACTAATGCACATAAAGTTAAATAAATTATTAAAAAAAATTCCTATCAGAATTTGAGCCTTCCCACGGGACCATTCAAAGACAGTCATATCATTTCATTCCAGTCTTCATAATAATCTTTTGGCCTAGATTGTGTCAGTATCTTCATTTTGAGCCAAGTTGATAAGGGCAGACAGAGCTAAGACTGTATCCTCAACTTTTTATTTAACAACATCAGAAAAGTAGAGTGAAGTGGAAAAAATACTCATGGTGTTTGTGTGTACGTGTGTTTCACTTAGATTCACCAACTACTTGCCTTTTCTGTTTATCAGTTTCCCTGTCTCTCTGTATATATAAACACAAAGCCATGCATTTTCTTACCAAAGTAAAGATACATTGCAAGCACCCTTACATTCCCCTCTAAATATTTCAGCAAACATCTGAAAAACGTTTTCTCACAAAGTCATAATGCAGTTATCACAGCACAGAAACTTCTCCTGGTATCAGAATTTGCTTTTTTTTTTGTTTGTTTGATTTGGTTTTGGTTTTTGTTTTGTTTTTCTTTTTTTCTTATATTGTGGAGTACTAGACTTGAACCTGGGCCTTGCACCTGCTAGACAACTCAGGCACTAAGCTTTGCCCTCAGCCCCCTTTTTACTTTTAATTTTGAGAAAGTATCTCACTAAGTTTCCTACAATGTCTTTGCCCCCCCCCCCAAAAAAAAGCTCATACAGTCCTTGAATTTGCAGTCCTCCTGTCTCACCTCTTGAGATGCTGGAATTACAGGTTCATGCCACCAGAGTGAGCTTAAAGAAGGATTTGAATTTTATTGTGACTCCAGAACCCCTGAACACAAGTACTCCAGAAGGTCAGTAGTGGGATTCGCCAGTAAAGTCTAGAGTTACAGGGCAGATTTTCTGTGGACAAACAATCATCCTGGTTTATACGGTTCAAAAACAGTGAAATTCCCTTTCTGTCCAGACTTCTCTTCCCTCTGTCTGCTTCCCACTCCCAGGCTGCAGTCTAAAATTTCAGAAATTGGCTCATTTCACATTTCCTTCCCAAAGCCCTTGAGAATCTTTTCCTGCTCTTTTTAAAGTTTTCTAATTATCATCTGAATCCCTTAGTCCTTGGAGGTTAAGGGATGAGAAAGAGAATCTGGCAGTTTGCACTAAGAATACAGAGAAAAGTGGGCATTCCAAGTTGTTACTCTTGTAAGAAACAAGTCCAACCCTTTTTGGATCTGGTTCAGGAGACAGTCTTTTAACTAGTCCTTGCCTACTCTCACAAGTTTGGAGCCGCACATATGTGGGTGCTTGGAGTGGAAAGGTGGTCCAACGAGGCGACCGCCAAGGTTGTGTGCACAGCCTGGATTCCTAGGCACTTCAAGGGGCACTTTGCATAAAGAACTAGTGCCTGGCTGAGAAGCTCCTTGGCTTGCAATTTAGTTGGCCTGAAGACTTGAAGTGGCTGGTCTAGCCGATCTGGTCCAAGTAGACAATGTAATCGTTTGTGGCAGAGCCAGGGTAGGCAATGTAGGGGGCTTCACTTACTCTAGCAGGACGCTTGCAGGTAAAGAGGGGCAGTGAGAAGTGACTTTGGGAGGAGATGAGGGGGAATGCAGCTGTTGCCTCACTTGGGAGTCAAACTTAGGCGGGGCAGTGCCACACTGGGAGAGCTCACACAGGTGTATGAGTGCCTGTTCATGGGAAAGCATAGTGGTGCGAGCTCAGCCCAGCTTCCAGGACTTGCTGGGTCCAGGTGCAAAGCAGAGACAAGTGAACCCCTACAGAAGCAATCTGGAGTGTCTGGATGCCTCCAGGCTTCTCCGTGTTTGGGCTTTTGCTCCTCCACCACAAAGTTTCAATTTGGCTCACCCAAGCACTCTTAGGGAGTGAGGAGCAAAAGCTGGAGTTTTCCACAAGCCACTGCAGTACTTGATTAATTTACTCTTAGAGGCAAGAAGGAGGGAGATACTGCAAGAGAAAGTCTGTCAAGCTGCAGAGGATGTGCAAGCACCTGCTATTTGTGCCATTTTCTAGGTACTGAGGTACTTTATGGAAGTTTGGCTTCACCAGTATTTGTAAAAAGTGACTCAAAGGTTGAAGAATGAAGAGCTGTGTCTGTGAGATTATGGAGAGAAACCTGGAAAAGAGTACAGGCCATAGTTTGCATATGTAAAAAAAAATCAAAACCAAAACCAAAATCAAATAAAAAACTTGCCAGGGTTCACTAAATGCACCCTACAAAGCTAGATTAAAATTCTAAAGCTAAGTATATGGACTGGTAAAACCATTCATTAACAGTCATAGTAATGATTCCACTAAGTATTGTTTTGCAATTACACTGAATAGTGTTGTTCTGACACCAGGCAAAGGCCATATTGACTGAAAGCAAACAAATTTTGTGATGTAAGAAAGACCCTGTTGATAAGAGAGGTGAAGAGAACCAGGAGACATGGGGTATAAGGAGAAAGGAGAATTTAGATTTAAGAAAATTGCCTTGCATTTTTTTTTGTTTTTGTTTTTTTGTTTGTTTGTTTTAGCTGTCCCAGTTTTCTAAATCTATTCCAAGCTGTATTTTTAAACTGTTCCATGCAGTCCCTCAGTTACTTGATGGGACATTATCTCAAATAGTTTAATCTTTTTGAGGTGTGGGCTTACTGTACAGTACAGGCTAGCCTCCAATTTAGAATCTTCCTGTATCGGCTTCCTAAATGCTGGGATTTAGGCATGTTGCACCACATCTGGCTTTCAGCATATTCTTAATATATGTGCACAGTATTGTTTTGGGATTTGTGTGCATATTTCAAGCAGTGCCAATAGGGATAGTATAACCAGGACAGATGTAGTCATGTGCTTAATTAGTGAGTCTGTTGGTATACATGGCCATTCACTAGCAAAGCTATTCATTTACTTAACTCTTTTCAGCTGTTAGAAGGAATCAAACTTAGAAACACAGCTTATGCATTGCAGCTATGGAATAGCTCATCTACAGGCCCAAAGTGGTCTGTGTTGGCATTCTGAATGGCACTTTATCTGGGGTGCTAAGATGAGGTGGTTTGGGAATGAAGATGTGAGATTAAAACCACTCTCTCCTGGTGGTGATAAGACATGGGGAATTAGAAAATAGCATACCTACATGCAAAGTTTATTAGAGTTCTATCAGGGAAAATGTTTATTGGAGGATATTAATGATGGGAAAAATTGAGATGCGCTATAATATAAGTTAACCTTTTGGCAACCCTTGTATTAATATCCTGTGGGCCTGGACTATGGAAACCCCGCTGATCACTATATAAAGCACCCTTGGCAACTGTTGAAGGAACATCTCCAGATACATCTCCTCATTGTTTTGCCCTCAATCTATGGCCTTAGGCAGATTCTGTAGACTTTTATAAGGCTTTTTCTGTGTAACTCACTATAACATCAGATGATAGAGAAGTTGAGAGTGAATGGTGAATGCTTTGACAAAAAGGGTGATGATGGTCATGATGGTGGGAGATGTTACTGCTCCCAAATGAGCAATAAGTCCCCTCTCTGGGACTCAGGGCCAGTTCATATTAGATCTTTCTTCTTGCAAACCACTTGCTTTCTCCCCCGCTCCCCCTCCCCCCCGGATTTCTTCATTTTAGTATTTGTTTTCTGTGACAGGATCTGCCACCGCCTTGAGGTGCTTGGGGTGGAAAAGGGAGACTCAGTGAACACAAAAGCCTGTTTTTGTGGCCTCAGGTGGATAAATATGTACTTGAGCTGTAGGGACAGTTTATTTAAAAAGCAAGGCATTCAGGGACTGTAGCTCAGCAGATAGAGTACTTCCTTCAAAGGTACAAAGCCCTGGTTTTGATCCCCAACACTGTATAATCATGGCATGGTGGTGCACACTTGTTATCCCAGCACTTGGAAGGTAGAGGCAGGAAGAAAAAAAAGTTCAAGGTCATCCTCTGCAACAGAGAGTTTGAGGCTAGCTTGCTGTCCACTCCGCTCCGAAAATATGAAAAGAAAGGCAAAAAAGAAAAGGTAAGGGGAGATTCTCCATGGACTCTGAGGAAGCCAGACACATGAAACTGAGGAGAAGTAACCAACCATGTGGCATACATAGAAAAGAATTATCGGGTAAAATAAGTTATGAGCTAGTGAGGGAACTAGCCAAAGTGTATAGGCTTGGCATTTATTCATAAATTAAAAAAAATAGAAAAAGAAAAGGTAAGGGAAACACTTGATGAGGTTGAACAGCCAGGGCCTGTTTAAATAGATTACATAGACTCTGTAACAGGACTTGAAATATATAGGAAACTAAGTACATAGCAACAGAATGTACTTTAAAGCTAGCTTTATGCTGAATTCTCAGAGGGAAACATTTCTTTTCTGGATACAAGCAAGCACACTATCTGGCACAAATACCTGTTGAATGATACCTGTTGACTGAATGAAGCTATACTTGAGGAGCAAGTTTCTTAGGGGGTGTTCAGCCCCCAAACAGTAGTTTGCATGAGTTGGAGTATGTGAATATGGATCAGTTGAATCTGATGATAGGAAGACAGAGGCACTTTATAGGTGAACTGGGGGAGGAGCCTCTCTGAGTTTTTGCTTTGCTCAGGAGTGGAAGACAGGGAGGGAAAACATACTACTTAAATATTCGCAATTCCCCCAGTAGCCCTGCGGCATTTCCCATTGTCTGTCATTTAACACTTGCTCCCTAGAAAAACCTTTTGTTTGGCTGCATCAGCAGGATTACATACTTTTAAAGAACCCTGATAGGACTTTCAAATGGAAATCTACTTACAAAGTAAACAAACAGACAGACAAAACCCCCAAGCACAAACTTAAGTCTGTCTCTTCTCTAGCTCAAATCTGCATTTGATATTTCATCTCTAGATACAGACATTTATGAAATGAGTTGGAAATGTTTGAGATGTTTAGCCAGTGCTGGAAAGTGGCTATACTTGGAGCCATCCTAGTGCCAGCAGATGTTGATTCCCTTCCAAGAACCTCACTGGAATGCCGGAGCCCGCCAGCAGAGCAGAACGAGGTTCTGAGTCGGGAGTGAGGATTGAAATTAATAATGCACACTACACATAATTATGTTCCGAGAGGCTTCTGGCCGCTTGCTCATGGCCCTAATGAGCCCTAGAGCGTCAATACGCTCTGCATCCGAAAAGCCACGAGAGCAGACAGCCTTCTTTATTTATACAAACAGTTTACACGAGGGGTTAATTTT
>CM053742.1:44237624-44253840 GCA_028658305.1 Pachyuromys duprasi
ATTTGATTTGGGGCCTCTATAAGTGCCCTTATTTCCCTGTTTAGCTTCTGTCTGGATGATTTGTCCCTTGATGAGAGTGGAGTGTTGAAGTCTCCCACTATTAAGGTGTTGGGATCGATGTGAGATTTCAGCTTTAATAATGTTTCATAACTGTAATTTTCCTACTGTTATGAGTATACAGTATGCAGGATATCTGATATGCCACCCATAGGTTGGAAACCATTGAGTACATCAATTCATTCAATGTAGCCAAGGCTCAGTGGGGAAAAAAATCCCAGCAATAAGCTTTGTATTGTTAGAGCAGTTAACAATTTTTGAACATAGAAACATAGTTTAGTTATCTGTTACAAACAACACATTTTTACAACAGAACTCAATTATCTACTACAGCAAATAAGGGAGATACTCTAAATGAGGGCTAGAAATGATAAATGATGCAGTAAAAAAAGAGGGACATGGGAAAGTCTAGATATGGGTAAGCAAAGAACAACAGTGACACAGTAGACATTGTGTTTCAGGGAAAAAATGAGGTTACTAAAGAGATAAAATTGCATTGTATTTATATAGGCCAAGGTCTTCCTTCTTTATTTCCCACCATCTGGCCTTCATGGGTCAAAGGACAGATTCTACAAGCTAAGGGTCCTGGTGTTATTTCTGCATCCTTATTCGGATTTCATTTTCCCATAAACGTATGTGTCCTAGGAAAATAGAAAGCAACTCAGAGGAACCTCTTTTGAGACTAATGGAGTGATATGGAATGAACCTGTGATCCAAGGGTTGGGGATGTGGGGAAAGGGATCCTTGGAAGCTTTCTGTCTAGACAGCCTTGCCTAACTGATGAGCTCCAGGCCAGTGATCAACTGTATTAAACAAACAAACAAACAAACAAGCAAACAAACAGGTAGATGGTTCCCGAGTTGTCCTCTGGCCACCATGTGAGTGTGCAGCCACACACACACACCTAAAGAAAGGAGTAAAAACAAAATAAAATCTCTTTAGGAGTTGAGGAAAAAGTTTGATGAATTTTCACCAAGTCTGCAACTGTATACATTTTTTCTTTTTTAAATTTTCTTTTATTTTTTTATTAATTACAGTTTATTCACTTTGTATTTCAGCTGTAGACCCCTTTCCCATCCCCTCCCAATCCCCACCCTCCTTCCATCTTTACATTTTTTAAATGGAAAAGCATAGCTTACATTTCCAAACAACTAGAAAACCAAAGGAAATTATACTGAAAATATTAACAGGCTTCCAGAAAGCCTCCACTTAAAGCTAGGCTCGGCTGGTTAACTCAGGCAGAGTTTGTAGTGACGCTGCAATATGTGACCTCTCTAAAGGAAGTGGGAGCTTTGGAAGAGTGTCCTGGTGACTATAAAATTTCAGACTGTCTGGCCTAAAATGAAGCCTACACTAGAAATCTAGCTCACCCACTAAGCACTCAGGTGAGGAAACAAGTTCACGGAAATGACTTGATGACTCAACTTCCAGTGTATTGTTTTCAGTATCCAGTCCCTAATTACTAGGGATTCTTGTGCCTAAGATACACAAGTTTTCAGCTCTCCTGTTGCTCATTGCCATTTTCCCTTGAGGTAGTGTTCCTTAGTGGAAAGAGCTTTGCAAGTATCAATGATTTCTTATAATGGTCTTTTTCTTTTTCTTTCTTTCTTTCTTTCTTTCTTTCTTTCTTTCTTTCTTTCTTTCTTTCTTTCTTTCTTTCTTTCTTTCTTTCTTTCTTTCTTTCTTTGCTTAGGAATGGTGTGAATTTAATGAGTGAGTAAGTGGGAAACCCATGAAATGCAGTCCCTTAAATTGACATTTTTTTTTTTTTTAAACGGGGGAGAGAGGAGGAAATCAAGAAACTTCTTTCTGTCCTTGGTTTCAGGCTTCTATTTTTCATTCTCTTCCTCCCTCCCTTCTTCCTTCCCTCCACCCCTTTCTTCTTTTTGTGTTTTGTTTTTAAATGGGATCTCACTGTGTAGCCCCAACAAGCCTATATAGACCAGGCTGGCATAAAGATCTACTTCCTTTTGTCTCCTGAGTTCTGGCATTAAAGATACAAGTGAACAAAGAAAGAGAATTTCAGGCCAATCTCCCTTATGAACATTGATGCAAAAACACTCAACAAAACACTTGCAAAATATTCACAAACTGAATCCAAGAACACATCAAAGATATCATCCACTATGACCAAGTAGGCTTCATCCCAGATATGCAGTGGTGGTTCATTATGTGGAAATGGCTCCATGTGATCCACCGTATAAACAAACTGAAAGAAAAACAAACAAACAAACACATCATCATCTCCTTTGATGTTGAAAAAGCACTTGATAAAATCCAACACCCATTCATGTTTAAAGTTAAAGAGATCAGGGATACAAGGCACTTACCTAAACATAGTAAAGGCAATACACAGCAAGCCTATAGCCAACATCAAACTCAATGGAGAGAAACTTAAATTCCCACTGAAATCAGGGACAAGGCAAGGCTGCCTACTCTCTCCTTATCTCTTCAAAATGGTTCTTGAAGTCCTTGCTAGAGCAATAAGACAATTGAAGGAGGTCAAGGGGAGTCAAATCGGAAAGGAAGACATCAAAGTATCACTATTTGTGGATGATATGATAGTATACATGAGTGGCCCCCCAAATTCTACCAGGGAACTCATACAGCTTACAAACACCTTCAGCAAAGTGGCTGGATACATAATTAACTAAAAAAAAAAAGATCAATAGCTTTCCTGTATACAAAAGACAAATGGGCTGAGAAAGAAAGTAGGGAAACAACACCCTTCACAGTAGCCACAAAAGTACCTTGGTGTAACTCTAACCAAACAAGTCAAAGACTTTTATGAAAAAAAAAAAAACTTCAAGTCTCTGAAGACAGAAATTGAAGAAGATATCAGAAGATGGAAAGATCTCCCATGCTCATGCCTCAGTAGGATAAACATAGTTAAAATGGCCATTTTACCTAAAGCAATCTACAGATTCAATGCAATTCATATCAAATTACCAACATAATTCTTTACAAACCTTGAAAGAAAATTTCTCAACTTCATATGGAATAATAAGAAATCCAGAACAGCTAAAACAATCCTCTACAATAAAAGATCTTCTGGAGGTATCTCCATTCCTGATCTCAAGCTGTACTATAGAGCAACCGTAATAAAAACTGCATGGTACTGGCATAGAAACAGACTGGTAGATCAATGAAATTGAATTAAAAACCCAGAAATAAACCTATGCACCTCTAGACACCTGATTTTTAATAAAGATGCCAAAACCATATAATGGGGAAAAGACAGCATATTCAACAAATGTTGCTGGTTTAACTGAAAATCCACATGTAGAAAAGTGCAAATAGATCCATGTCTATCACCTTGCACAAAATGAAAGTCTAAGTGAATCAAAGACCTCAACATAAAACCAGACACTTTAATCTGTTGGAAGAAAAAGCAAAGATGAGCCTCGAACTCATTGGCACTGGAGACAATTCCATGAACAGAACACCAACAGCACAGGCTCTAAGATCTACAATTAATAAGTGGGACCTCATGAAACTGAAAAACTGCTGTAGAACAAAGGACACTGTCAACAGAACAGAACGACCGCCCACAGACTGGGAATAGATCCTCACCAACCTTCCATCTGATAGAGGATTAATATCCAGAATATATAAAGAACTTAAGAAATTTGACACCAACAAACCAAATAATCCTATTTAAAAATGGGGTATAGAGCTAAGCAGAGAATTCTCAACAGAGGAATATAGAATGGCAGAGAAACACTTAAAGAAATGCTCAACATCCTTAGTCATCAGTGAAATGCAAATCAAAATAGCTCTGAGATTCCATCTTACAGAATGACTAAGATCAAAAATTCAAGTGACAACACATGCTGGAGAGGATGTGGAGAAAGGGGAACCCTCCTCCATTGTTGGTGGGAATGCAAACTTGTACAACCACTTTTGAATTCGATCTGGAGCTTTCTCAGAAAATTGGGAATAGTACTACCTCAAGATCCAGCTATCCCACTCTAGGGCATACACCCAAAAGATGCCCCACCATTCAATAAGGACATTTGCTCTACTATGTTCATAGCAGCTTTATTTGTAATAGCCAGAATCTGGAAACAACCTAGATGTCCCTCAATAGAGGAATGGATACAGAAATTATGGCACATATACACAATGGAATGTTACTACGCTATTAAAAACAAGGAAATCATGAAATTTGCAGGCAAATGGATGGAACTAGAAGAGATCATCTTGAGTGAGGTATCCCAGAAACAGAATGACAGGCATGGTGTACACTCACTCATAAGCGTATATTAGCCATATAATATAGGATAGCCATCTATAGACCTAAAGAAGCTAAATACAAATGAGGACCCTAGGGAGGATGCTTAAATATCATTTAGAATGGCAAACAGGATAGACACCAGAATGGTGGAAGAGAGGAAACAGGATGGGAGTCTACTGTAGTGGGTCCTCTGGAAGGCTCCGCCTAGCAGGGGATAAAAGCAGATGCTGAGACTCAGGGCCAAACTTCGGGCAGAGCACAGGGAGTCTTAAGGAGGAAAGGGAGGTGGGAATAGAAGGACATGAAGAGGACAGGAGCCCCACAAGGAGACCAACAAAACTAAAAGTTCTGAGCCCAGGGAGTCCTGCAGATGGCACCAACAGAGGACCATGCATGGAGAGGATCTAGACCCCTGCCTAGATGTGGCTGATTGACAGCTCAGTCTCCATGTGGCTCTCTGAGTGAGAGGAGCAGGGGCTAACTCTGTCATGAACTCAGATGACTGCTCTTTGATCACTAGGCCCTGTTGATGCAGCCTTACCAGGCCACAGAAGAAGAGGATCCTGGCAGTCCTGATGAGACTTAACAAGCTATGGGCAGATGGAAATAGTGGAGAATTCCCTCAGGGGAAATAGATGAGGGGAAGAGGGAGGGAGGGTGGGACTGGGAATAGTTGAGGGAGGGGGCTTCAATTGGGATACATAAATAATAAATTGTGAAGAAAAATATAAAAATTAAAATAAAAAGATACAAGTCTCTGTGTTTGGTTTTCTTCCTTTGTTTTGAGACCAGATTTCAGCATGCAGCTCACACTTACTTTGAACTTGCAATCTTCTTGCCTCAGTTTCCATAGTGCTGTGATTACAGATGTGTCATCTTGTCTAGGGTTCTGGACCACTTTCTCTTTTCTAAGTTTACTATATCCTGTCCCAGCTCTAGGCCATGTTTCATGTAAGAGCTTTTTTTTTTTTTTAAAACTGCTGTCCTGTACAGCCCTAGGACCTCAGGGTATGCACCCCATGTCTCAACCCACTGCTCTGTTGCCTCCTTCTGTGCCATGCCAATATATTTCCAGAAGCTCCTCAATTCTGCTCTAATCCCTGAACCAAAGAAACACGAGTCAAATTCTATAGCAAGCTTGACTGCACAAAGAGATATGAGCAAGGCAATAATTACATCCCAATGCTGAAGCCAAAATCCTTAGGATCTTTGTAGATACCCAGGTGTGGTGGCTGTAATCTGCCATCTCTGTCCCTTCTTTATCTCACCTATGCTGACCCCTTGTGTTCACACCATCAACAAAGTAATCCGCAGAGTAGGTGGTCTCCATCAGACATTCATGACTATTGCAGCCTTCTATGACAAGACCCCTTTAGTCCTGTTGCTTTAAATGGAGTGACCCACAACAGTACCTTTTTTTCAGACAAGAGCACCTTTTAAAAAGTACTTGTGAGTGTACATACGTGTACTTTCGAGTGTGTGTGTGCACATGTGTGTGCATGCATGTGTGTGTGTGTCCTGGACCTGTGTGCACATGTTGGCTGAAGCAAAACCTCGGTTATTGTTCCTGAGGTGCTTTCTGCCTTGTTTTGTGAGATGGAGTCTTTCATTGATCTGGAGCTTGCCAAGTAGGCTAGCCCGACAGCCCAGTGAGCCCCCAGAGAACTGCCTGTATCCATCACTAGGATTATGAGCTCCTTCCATTACACCTGACTTTTTAAATTGTAGTTTCTAGGGGCCAGAGTCAGGCTCTCGTGTTCACAAGGCAAGTGCTTTACTGACTGAGCTATCTCTCCAGCCCGTGTCCAACCCTTTGGCATTGTGATATAATGCTGTCTTCCAAAAAGTTGATGCCCAAGAACTGCAACAGATTTTAAAATTGCAAAAAACCACCCCTCATAATAATTTAAGTAGGTTTATGATTTTATGTTTGGCTGCATTCATACCTATCTTCAGGGGCATGCAGCATGTAGATCAGGAATGAAACATGACTGGAAAGTTTTCCTGTGGCCAGGAAGTTTTCCTAGCCCTTTGTTCTTCCATTTGTTGCTCCTCTCAGCTTTCACCTTCATTTCTTTTTTTTTAATTAATTTTTTATATTATCTCAGCTGTAGCTCCCACCTTCATTTCTTTAACCTCATCCATACCTAAATTTCAGTATCTTGGTATTGCTTACTTGCTGCTTCCTAAACTCAGCTTTGTGCTATATTGTGGACATACTTCTCTGGCTTTCCCATGATCCTCACCCTTATTTTTGAGTTCTGCAGACAATGTATCTTCTGATCCTCTGTCTCATGAATCTTAGGGCTAAAAAAAAAATCTGTCTGTCTAGCTAGCTTTTCTATAACTTGAATAGCTACCTTTTTAAAGATTTGGTTACTATTATTGTTGTTTTTGGAGTTTCAAGACAGCATTTCTCAGTCTAACAGTTCTGGCTGTCCTGGAACTAGCTTTGTAGAGCAGGCTGGCCTCGAATCACAGAGATCCACCTGCCTCTGCCTTCCAAGTGCTGGGATTAAAGGCTTGTGCCATCATGCCTGGCTGTTTTATTATTTTGAATTATGTGTATATGGATGTGTCTCTGTGTAAGTATGTACACACTATTGTTTGTGTTTGAGGAATCCAAAGGCCACAGTTCCCTTGGATCCAGAGTTGCAGGTGGTTGTGGCCCACCCAATGTGGGTGATGGGGATTGATTTTGGGTTCTCATCCAGAGCAGTGTTTGCACATAACCATTGAGCTGTCTTGTCTCCCCACTGCTCCTCCTGAGTATTTGTGTTTTAAAAATGTTATTTCACAGCACATGATGAAAGTTGATGAGACACTGTCTCCATGTGATGGTGAATGAGAAGATGTTAAGATAGCGAATAGACTCTATTCCCCAAGGAAGAAAGGGTAAAAATCCTAAATGACATGATAAGAGAGTTGGAAAGCACAGCAAAATAGAAGACAGACCCAGAGAAAAGGAGTGAGTAGAAAGCAGCTCCAGCCCTACACCCCATTAGAGGAGGAGAAGCAGAACCTTATCCAAAAGATAAGGCAGGTGGTGCTGGTGAAGAAGACTCGAGTCCTAGCCACAGCTCTCACAAGCCTCAATCCATTGAAGGTTCTGGTGAGTGACAGCTCTGGCTTACCTGGTCAGCAGTGGTGATAATGTTCATTTTGTCATTCCCCATGTCTTAGAAGGCTGTGGCTGGCTGCTGCCTTGAGAGGGAGCTTATTGTTTAAGGCTAACAACAAAGAGCAATTACAAATCAGGGCTTGATGTCAACTTGTCACTGTGCATGGGTGGGAAATGGTTTGCATGAGACAGTTGGTGGATGGGGGACACTGGATGTAGACAGTCTCCTGCAGTGAAGATCTCCATAGGTGTTGATTCCATACTCTTAGCCACTTTGGAGATGAGTAGACCCCAACCAGAGTTCAGTGGGCTATTTTAGCACAGCAGCTACTTTCCCAGCCTTGTGATTTTGTGAGGGGAAAGACCCAAAAGACCCAAACCATCCAACCAAACCAAACCAAACAAAAACGGGGTAACTGTGGAGATTGATGCTACCAAGCCAGAGGCCAGGAAGCCATGCAAACTCTAGAACATATTCTCTACAGTGAAATTTACTGATCACAGATGGAGAATTCCAAGGGTCAGATTGACTGGGCACACCTCAAACCTTCTCACTCCATAGGGTGTTTACTACTGAACAGGATCAGAAAACACTGAGATGGGTCCTGTAGCTGCAGATCTCAACACTCCGCCCAATTTCCCCAACTCTATCACATTTGGGAGACGTCCCTGTTTTGGAAAATAGTTACTCAAAGGTATACAAAGTGTGTGTGTGTGTGTGTGTGTGTGTGTTTGTGTTCCTCTGAAGAGGGTGAGAACAGGGGATAAATGCTCATGATGTTCATATGTGGCAGCCTCTATTATGATTACAATACCACTGAGCAACTGGCCCTCAGCAATCAGCATGCACTGGATGATAAGTTGCTAACATCAGCTGACTCCCTCTAGGCTCCACTGTTAGAGAACTCAGAATGAAACTGTAGTAATGTATTGTTTTTGTGCTTTGGGGATTTGTTCTTATTTTCATTTCTTTTTTGTGTTATTCATATTCCTATAGTCTTATTATTTGCATTTTTTAAAAAAGGGACTTGTGATTTCTATTCCTCTTATAGTTTTCCTCTTTGTGTTTTCCAATTTCCTATAGTCTTATTATTTGTATTATTTTTTTAAAAAAGGAACTTGTGATTTTTATTCATCTTCTTATATTTACATAATATGGCGTAGACATTTTCCTCTATTGTGAAATAAGATTTTTATATCTCGTCTTCTCTCACTCTTCCTAAAGTCCTTTTCCTGTCTTCTTTTTTCATTTAAAAATCTGCATTCTTCTTTTCCTTTCCTCTGTTATTTCATTCGATTATCATTTCTATTTGTACCATAAATAATTTGCTCATGGTTCATATTGTTTTTCTTCATTTGTTTTTATTTTTAATTAGCATACCGAGCAACAGGTTTCACTAAGGCATTTTTATAATGTTTTGTTTGAGCTTCCTTACCAGTACCCCTCCCCATTCCCATGTCTTTGCTCGTAGCCTTCTGGTTCCTGGAGGCACTCTTTCCGTCTGCATGTCTCACTTATTTTATCACCTTCACCTTTCCCCCCCTGTCATGGGGTCTTTTCTAGTTCATGAACTTTACACATACTCACCCTCAGACATTAACTACACATACCTAAATATTAGATGTTAAACTCTTTGTGTGACAGAATATGTGATATTTATCTTTCTGATTTGAGAATAGCTCAATTTAATATAATCATATTCAGATCCATGCATTTTCTTTCAGATTCCATAATTTATTTTCTCTTTGTAGTGGAATAAAATTTCATTGGGTATATATATTGCATTATTGGTGAACATCTATGCTGACTATTGTGCAAAAAGCTGCAGTAAACATGGATGAGTGAGTACCTCTGTTGGAGGATATGGAGTTCTTTGAGTGTAAGTCCAAGAGTGGTACAGCTGCATTATATGTGATTTCTAGAGTTAGTCTTTTGAGAAATCTTCATATTGATTTCCATACTGGCTAAACTGGTTTGCACTTCCATCAACACTGAATATAGATTCTTTTTCATTCACAGCCTTATTAGCATTTATTTTCTGTTGATAACCATTATGACTGTAATGAGAGGGAATGTCAGAGTAATATTAAGTTGCATTCCCCTAATGATTAAGGATGCTGAGCATCTTTTCAAGTATTTATTGGCCATTTGTAGTTCTTCATTAGAAAAAACATTTTGTTGAAACATTGTTATCTTACAATATATTCTGATCACGTTGACACCATGCTCATTATCAGAACAACAATAGTAGTTTCCCTTCTAGGACCCATGACATCCCCAGCCACGAGCTTTTGTCCAGATTATAGTACCATGTCTGAATTCTTTCTGTGAAACATGCCTAGATCTATTCACTCAAAAAGTGGTTGGTTACCTTGAAAACAGTCATGCCATTATTGAGCCAGTGGGCATATTTTCCCTGGCTGATTGATATTGTAACTCATAGGATTTACATCTAGGGAAAAAGATCAATGACTTTTCTCCCCCAACAGCTTGTATAGCTTCACTGGTATGAAAGACAGCTACCCAGGAAGAACTTCCAGGTAAGGTCCAGCAACATTAGTGTGTATGTTTTTAGCAATAGGATATCATTTATTCCTAGTAGGAAATGAAGAGCAATGACAATAACCTGTATTGCTTTGGGAGTCCTTAGGGTCTCCTGTACCTGCACTCCTAAAGAGATATCCCATACCCAGCATTGGGATTTTTCTTAAATAACATGGCTTGTGGGATGAGTATTATCTACCCACACAGGGTGAATCTCTTCAATCTCCTTTTTAAAGTTGTATTTTTAATGAGCTTTTTCATACAAGTTTCACTTTGTTTAATTGTTCCCCCAGCTCCTCCCCATCCTAACCTAAACCTTTCTACCCCCATTATTCCCTGACTCTATTCTCATATCACATATATTCTGCTGTCCTTCCCCTCCCCCCCTTAAATCCTCTTCTTCCCATCCATACTGGTCCCTTTCTAAGCCACTGGCCTTCACAGGCACTCTAAGTTAAATAAACAAATCTAAAAATTTAAAGCTGGATTCACATATGGGTGAGAACCTGCCTATTTGTCTTTTGGTGTCTGGGGTACTTCACTCAGTATGTTTTTTAGTTTCATCAATTTATCTGAAATTTTCACATTTTCATTTTTCTTTACAAAATAAATTTCTTTGTGTATATGTACCATATTTTCATTACCCATGTATCAGTTAATCTTGGATGATTCCATTTCCTAGCTCTAAGGTTATGGGGCATAATTAAATAAAGATGATTATATGTACAACAGATCTCATATAAAGAGGTTTATTAGGTGGATATGAAGAGAGGGAGAGAAGGGAGAGCAGGATATGATGGGGGGAAAGAGAGAGAGAGAGGAAAAGAGAGAGAAGAGAGAGGGTGCCCCAATAGAGAAAGGGAGAAAGCCAAGAGAAGAGAGACCGAAGAGGCCAAGAGAGAAAGAACCAAGAGAGGGAGCAGGTGTTGGGTTGTCCCTTTAAGGGGCAAAGTAACCGACCCTTCCAAGTGTGGCCACCTGGACGGTGACACATGATGACATCATAAATTGCTAGGCAACCCAAAAGCAGGTTTTGTTCCAAAATCCTAACACTAGCAATTGTGAAAATAACAGTAATGATAAATGGACACACAAATATCTCTGCTATAGGATACAGAGTTCTTTGAGTATATGCCTAAGAGTGGTACATCTGGGTCATACATATAGATTTATTTTTAGCTTTTTTGAGATTTCCATAGTAGCTGCATCAGTTTAAACCATCACCATAGCAGATAAGTGTTCTCCTTTCTCCACATCCTTGCAGATGTTTCTAGTCACTCATTTTCTTTATGATCGATATTTTGACTGGGATCAGATAAAACCTAAAGAAATCTTGATTTCTTAATTTAATTGATTATTTTTATTGTTCTGCCATTTCTATTTCAGTAATTTCTGGCATTATTTTAATTGTTTCTTTACACTTGTGTTTGATTTTTTTCCATGGGCCTAAGTTGTATCATTAAGTTATTTACTTGAAACTTCCTTGAATTTTTGATTTAGGCACTTAAAGCTATGAACTTATGTCTTAAGACTTCTTCCATGGTAACCCATAGATTTTGGTATTTCATGTTTTCATTTTCATTTAATTCTAGGAATTTTAAAATGTTCTTCTTGAGTTTTGCAGCGAGTCATTCAACATTCAGTAGTATGTTGTATAATTTCTCTGAATTTGTTAAGTATATGTTTCTCTTGACTTTGATTTTAGATGTGTTACATTGTAACCAGATAGTATACAGAATGTTATTTCAATTTTTTGTATTTGATGAGATGCTCTTTGTGTCCTAATATATCATCATTTTAGAGAAACTTTCATAGGTTACTAAGAAGAGTCCGTATTCTGCAGTGTTTGAATAGAATGTTGTGTAGATGTTATTTAAGCCCAGATGTCTTAATCTGCTCTATTTCTATGAAGAGACACCATGACCAAAGGAACTCTTATAAAAGAAGCACTTAATTGGTGCCTTGCTTACAGTTTTAAAGGGTTAGTTCATGATCATCCTGATGGGAAATTTGGCAGGCAGGATGCTGGATAAGTAGCTGAGAGTTTTGCATCCCGATCTGTAGGCAGAGAGAGACTGGGCCTGGTGTGGGCTTTTGAAACACTGCCAGTGACACATTTCCTCCAAGAAGGCCACACCTTTTAACCCTTCTCAAACAGTTCTACTCTCTAGTGCTTAATCGTTCAAATATATGAGCATCTGTGAAGGCTATTTTCATTCAGACCACCACAATTTATAATGTAATTTAATTCTGTTATTTCTCCACTTTATTGTCAGGGTGAACTACCTCTCTGTTAAGAATTGGGTATTGAAATCACCTACTGTCTATGTATTATGGTTAGTCTATGATTTTATTTATGAAACATAGTGTACCTCTGTGAGATTAACATATGTTCAGAGTTGCAATGTCCTTTGGGTGGATTGTTCTCCTAATTACTATGAAATCAACATTCTGCCTCTTCATCAGATTCGAAATTTATTTTGTGAAGACTAAATTAGTGACACCTGCTCGTTTTCTAGTTCCATTTGCTTGTAATATCATTTTCCAAACTTGTATTCTAAGATGCTCTCCATCTTTGAAGGGAAGATCTATTTATTGAAGACAGGAAATAACGGATTCTGTTTTTATTTTTAAGTCCAATCTGCTAGCTTCTATCTTTTGATTAGAAACTTAAGATCATTAGTGTTCAGAATTATTATGAAAAAGTATATATGATTTCTATCACTTTGTTGATTTTGTAGTGTTTGGTGTTTTTCTAATTCCCATTTGTTGAAATACTGTTGTAGAATCTTTAATTTCATTCCTGAAGGCTCTTGAATGTATTTATCATTCCCTTCAATCCAAAGCCTCTGTGGAGTTGGCTTCATGCTTATAAACTCCTTTAGTGTACCTTTATCATGGAACATTTTTTTTATTTCTCCTATCATTATAAGTATTTTTGCTGGGTAGAGTAGCTTTGGTTGGCAGTGGTGACCTTTCAAAATGTGAATTCCATCTTTTTATGTCATTCTGACTTTTTCTTTCTTTTTCTTTTTTGGAAATCAGTAGTTATCTGATTGGACATACCTTTGTATGTTACTTGGTGTTTCTTTCTTACTATTCACAGTGAATTTTCTTTGTTCTTTGCTGACCCTGCCTATTTGGTGTTCCATGTGTCCCTTATGCTTGGATAGGCCTCTCTTTTCCTAGATATGGGGATTTTTCTTTTTTTAAAAAGATTTATTTATTTATTATTTATTTATGCAATGTTCTCCCTGAATGTATGCCTGTATGCCAGAAAAGGGGACCAGATCGCACTATAGATGGTTATGAGCCACCATGTGGTTGCTGGGAATTCAACTCAAGACCTTTGGAAGAGCAGCCAGTGCTCTCAATCTCTAAGCCATCTCTCCTACCAGTAATTTCTTTAAACTATGGTTGTATTGAAAATATTTTCTATGCTTTTTGCATGGAGTTTTTCTGTGTCTCAAATTTGCTAATTTGGTCATTTTAAGGTGTCTCAAATATCTTCCATTTTTAATTTATATGTTTTAAAATGTTTTCATATTTGATTGAACATACCAGTTCTTGGGTTTAATATTTTTATTATGATATTTTGTCACCCCTCCCATTCATTAAATTAGTAGGGCTTTCCACAGAGTATTTTATGTTGGCATAATGTTCTTGTGGACTGTGAACAGTTTAACATTATTTAAAGGCTTATTTCTATTTTTTTAATTTTAACATTTTTATTTTATATTAATCACAGGTTATATACTTTGTATCCCAGCCGTAGCCCCCTTCCCCATTCCCTCCCTATCCCGCCCTTCCCTCCCTCATCTCCTCCCTGCCCCTTTCCATGTCCACTGATAGGGGAGGACCTCCTCCCCTTCCTTCTAACTCTAGCTTATCAGGCCTCTTCAGGACTGGCTGCAATGTCCTCTTCTGGGCCTAGCAAGGCTGCTCCTCCCTCGGGGGGCAGAGAGGTCGAAAAGCCAGACATTGAGTTCATGTCAAAATAGTCCCTGTTCCCCTTACTGGTGTACCCACTTGGGTATTGAGCTACCATTTGGTACATACAAGCAGGGGTTCTAGGTTATAACCATACTTGGTCCTTGGTTGGAGAGACAGTCTCATAAAAGACCCCTGTGCCCTGTTATATTTGGTCCTTGCGGAGCTCCTGTCCTCTCCAAGTCATACTAACTGCCCCTTCTTTCATATGATTCCCTGCACTCTGTAAAGGCTTATTTCTTTATTCAACTATCTGGTTTCAATTCAGACATTGCATTGTGGTGTATATTCTAAGCATCTCCTGACTCAAGTTTGTGTAAACATGCCACCATTTGTTCCCTGTATTGCCAAAAAAAGGTCAACTAGGCAATGCTGAACAATACAGAGATTAGGATGGGACGTCTTAGTCTGGTGTGGGGAGGAGAAAGGATAGAAAGTGTAGGATAGATGCATGAGGAGAGGACTGGGAAACATCAGGAGAAATTAAACAGACCTAGGAAATAATTAAAAAGCAAGTGTGATGTGGGAAATCTGAATCGGAGGAAGCTATACTAGCTTGGAGGTTTAGGATGGAGTAATTATTGTGCAGCATTGTGCTCTAGGCTAATTAAATAAAACAATCTCTGTGGTTATTTGGGTATAGAGCTGATTAGGGAGTAACCACTGCTTTACTAAAATATGAATCAATATTAAATACTAATAATCATTCAACAATCTTATTTGACTTACTACAATTTTCATTTTCAGCATTCAGTTTCACTTTTTCTCAATATTTTTATCTCTTTGTTGAATTCTGTTTTTATATCCTGCATTGTCTTTCTTATTTCATTGTGCTGTTTGTTTTCTCTTAAAATTCATTCAACCATTTATTTGCTTCTTTGAATGTATTTATCATTATTCATGTGACTGAAGCAACTGGTCACATAATATCCGTAATCAGAATACATCTATAATCAGAAAACAGAGAAGAATGTATGCATGCATGCTGCTCATTTTGCTTTCTCCATTTGATACAGTTAGAGATCCTTTGCCCAGGGAATAGTTCTACCCTTCAGTTCTTGCCCCAACTTCCCTCAGTGATGCCATGTGACCTAGGAGTTGTAAGCTCAAATAAACCCTTTGTTATCCAACTTGCTTTTGGCCTTGGTGTTTATCACAACAACAGAAAACAAATTAGGACAGGATTTCCTAGAGACAGGGTATTACTATAAAACCCAGAGTGTTCTGAAATCTAAACTTACAATCCTCCTGCCTCTACCTCCATCCTGCTGGGATCATAGTTGTGTACCACTAAGCTGTTTTATTGTGCTTCTTCTTCTTCTTCTTCTTCTTCTTCTTCTTCTTCTTCTTCTTCTTCTTCTTCTTCTTCTTCTTCTTCTTCTTGTTATCATGGAGCAGATCATTTTATAAAGCACTCTGAATTCCTAGGTTCTGCTTCTAAGTTCATAACTTTGATGTGCCATATACTTACCATGTGAGCATGGGCAGTTACTTAGCCTTTCAGTTTCCATATACCCATGAAGGAGGGTGTGGGAATAAATAGCACCTACCTCACAGGAAAAGCCTCAGGATTCAGTGAGAAGGGTTTTGAAAAAAAAAATCAGTGTTAGGACATGCTAAGAATCCAGTAAGCAGAAAACAGTCACTATTTTATTTTGTTATTGCTTCCATAGCATTGAAAATAGACCTGAGTACATACAATGCATTCACACAGAGTCTAGATGTGAATTTGCACAGAGTCTGGTGCAGGGGGGAGACCCTGAGGACTAACGTTTTTGACATGGTTGTATAATTCAAGGAAACGGGTCTACCTGTAGCTATTTCAGGCAAAGTAGGCAAAGGCAGTTCCATGAGTGGAGTAATGGAAGACACTTGGAGTCAGAGTGATTTCAAATCATTCTGCTCATATTTAAGGTAGTAGCTGTCCCCCTTTACAGTTGAAGCTTATGGATTTAAGACCTAAGGAAATGAGAGGTCCAAAGGGCTTACAAGTACCACCCTACCTGAGAATGTTCAAGGATCTCATTTTCAGGGAGGCATTTTTATTTCATTGGGCATGCACCCACTGGGGGTAGCAGAATCGCCTCTCCTTAAGCCAGTACCTCCATGATAAGATGAAGCTTGTTCAGGGACTTTGTTTCACACTAGACAGAACTGAGAGAACAAAGGCTATTTGTTGAGGCCATGGGTGATGCCAGATTGTATCTTCCAACCTACATACTGGGGACTAAAGTTTCTCACCTTGTAACTCAAAAGTTACAAGTTG
>CM053742.1:44253940-44281520 GCA_028658305.1 Pachyuromys duprasi
TTATTGACTGTTAGGAACTATAGTAGCAATACCCATGACAAGCAAAGAAACACCTCAGGCACACCCTGCATGAAATAGAAGACTAGTGGAGACTTTGGGGAAACTGCTCTTGACACATACTTCCAGTAACACCTTCATCCAGTCTTTGTCTCCAAGTTTCAATCACCTGTCACTAATACCATCAAATTATAAATCTGTCAATGATTGTATTCATTTATTAGGTCAGATCCCTCAGGTCCCAGTCATCTATGTGTGTGTGTGTGTATGCATTATGTATGTATGTATGTATATATGTATGTATGTATGTATGTATCTACAGATAATGTCTCTCTGTAATTCTGAAACTCACTCTGTAGATCGGGCTGGCGTCGAACTCAACCCTGCCTCCCAAGTGCTGGGACTAAAGGAGTGTACCACCATGCCTGTTGAGGCACCTCTTAATGATTCTCTCTACCAGCTGGTCTTCAACAATGCCTCTGAGAGAATGCTTCATATCCAAACCCTAATACTGAGGCTAGCAGAAGCTTGTGAGCTCCAGCCATCCTCCTGTATCAGCCTTCTCAGTGCAGGAATGACAGATATCTCCACCATGACTATCTACAAAGTCTCTGATTTTATTTTTGTTGCATGAATACTTTGTGTGATTACAATTATTTACTCTATTGCCTTTCAGTTGTCTTTTTTCCATCATACATTGATTTATTTATAATTTCTGTATTATAACATTCTTCTTTTTCCCTTTTATATGTTGATTTAATTAAATTTTTGTTTTTATATTAATTACAGTTTACTTACTTTGTATCCCAGCTGTAGCCTTCTCCCTCCTTGCCTCCCAATCCTACCCTCCCTCCCTCATCTTCTCCCTGCCCCTTTCCAAGTCCACTGATAGGGGAGGTCCTCCTCCCCTTCCATCTGACCCTAGTTTATTAGGTCTCACCAGGACTGGCTGCAATGTCCTCCTCTGTGGCCTACCAAGGCTGCTGGGGGGGGGGGAAACTAAAGAGCCATCCACTGATTTCTTGTCAGAGACAGTCATCTCTGATTTCTTGATCACTGTTGGTTGATCAAAAGGTTGTTCTCAGCTACAAGACACTGCCTGCCATTCGTGTCTTTACACCATGACAATTTGTTCTGTCAAGGACAACAACAACAACAAAAATCTACTACAGCTTCAAATCTCTGGCTTCCATAGCTAACACCTAGACCCACTTTCACAAGGCTCACATAATTGGGCCAGGACCACTCACACCCAAGGGGATGAGATGCATAGGGTATGCATACTGGCAGTGAAAAGCTTGGAATCTAAGGATTCTATCTACTGCTGGACCCATGAAAAGCATTTATTCTAACAAATGGGTGTTTTTGTAAAATGTTTGAGATTGTAATTTAAGGATTACGTCTCTCCCTTTCCTTGTCTTCATCTAGCCCCTTCCTTATGCACCTCCATGTTCTCATTCAAATTCATGGCTTCTTCTTTTTTTTTTACTAATTATTATTGAATGCATATATGTGTGTATATACATATATATTTCTAAATATAATCTGTTGAGTTCATGTAATGTTACTTTTATGTGTGTTTTCAGCATTGCCTCTTTGGCACTGGACAACCAATTGATGTTCTTTCCCCTGGGAGGCTATTGAATGGTTTTGAGAACATATGGCTAACATATGGCTAACATATGGCTTCACAATAACATTCTCCATTGTGGAAAGGAGAGAGAGCGGGCAAGCATAGGTTTCTGAGTCCTTGAACCTAAATAAGGCCATGGTTAAACAAGTTCATCAACCCAGAAGATCAGGTCCTTTTCCTTTTTTTACCCCTAGAGCATGTACAAGTTCTCAGTGAAACAGTGAGAAGGAGAGAGGGTAGCCCCTGGGGTTAGTATTTAGACACCCACTTCTCATGTAAGACAAGTTAAAGTATAGAAATGTAGGTTTCTTGGAAGCAGCTCTTGGTTGCTATGCAACGCAGTAAGAGAGAAAGAAAAATAATAGCAACAAATGGCCAGATTACATGGTCAAGAGGAGGAGGGGAAACCTCTGCCCTGGAAAGTTCAGGGTAGAGGGTTGCCAGTAGAGAGTGTCCAGCCGTGCAAGGCAGCAGGTAGGGACTGAGGAACGCTGGGAGAACCTGGAGCTGCTTGTCCTGGTCCTAAAGCACATCCAGGAAAACAAACATTTATCTTTTCAATCTCATTGTTTTGTGTGTGTGCGCGCGTGCGTGTGTGTATGTGTGTGTGTGTGTGTGTGGTGCTACGATCAAATCCAGGCTTGCATGCATGGTCCTCTGCTGAGGTATGCTTCAGTCCTGCATGTATTTTAAAAATGAACCAATAATTCAATTTTATGTCTCTGCTGTGCCAGACTTGCTACTGACCACTTTACATACAGGTTTCTGTATGAGACTATGTGTTTTCTCTTTTTTTACTTGTCTTACCAGTTTTTCTCATAGGACTTCATACAAAGAAGTCCTTCACTTTCATTGTGTCTCAAATTGTCTCCATTTGTTTAGACAAGAGAACCACTTTTTGTACTGAGTCAGACTTTGCCCTCCAGTACCCTTTGTTGTGTGCTATTGCATCCATCCTTCCCAACCACATGTAGTATACATTTTGTGCTTGGCTCTACTAGGTAATGATGCTACTCAGATAAGCAAAATGTCCCTGTCCACCAGGCGATGTCAGATATGGAAGATGTATATGCCAGGGGCCAAGTGCAAGATGGGAGTGGACCTGGGTGTCCCAGTCACAAAGAACATGAGGGAACTTATCGGCTCAAGCATTTGGGAAGATGGAGTTCCAGGCATGATAGACAGGCTCTGTACAGTTCAGATAAAGCAAAATAAGATAGTATGTTATAACATAGGAGAGCGTACGGAAATGGGATACAGGAGAATCCTGGGAGATGGAGGAGAAAGGGAGCCCCAGAGTGTATATAAAAGTAGATGTTTAACCTTCAAGCAGCAAGAAGTTGGTGAATAAATTTAAGCAGAGTAAGGGGCTAATGAAACTGGTTTAACAGTTAATGTGACAAGAAAAAAAGGTAAAATATACCATTAATATTTTATAGTCACTCCATGTTGAAATAATATTTTGTTTAAATCAGATTTTTAAAAATATCTTATTAAAATAATTTTACCTGTTGCTCTTTAATGTGTTTCAACTAGAGAATTTTTAATAGGACATGTGGCCCACAATTGTGTTGCTGTTAGCATTTGTTGGGCTAGGTCATTATTGTTGATAAAGAAAAGGGCCAAGGACAAAGCCGGAATGCTATGTTTCAAAATCAGAGCTAGGAGAATGGGGCATTAGAGGAGTCTGGGAAGGACCAGCCAATTAAGAAAGAGGAAAACCCAGGGAGTGCAGTGTTCTGAACAGAAACTGATACAAATGTTCTTAAAAGGGAGCGTGGAAGAGAGAGAGATGCTGTGGGAAGGCTGTCTTTAGCCAGAGCAGTTCTGCTGTGGGGACCAAAGCAGGTGGCTTTGGAGCCGTTGCTGGAAAGAACACAAGAGAATTCTGAGCAAAACCACAAAGTGAGTAGAGAAAATTCTTAGATTTTGTACTAACAAGACCAAGAAATATGGAGAGGTAACAGGAAAGGATTTGCCATGAAGGGGAGCTTTATTCATTTTTCTGTAACTGCTGGTTTGGTGAGGAGGAGAGATATTCCACAGGTCTCACCTGACTCGGGGCACTTAGGAGCAATTGAGCAAAATGCGGCATGTATCCAAGAAAAAAAATCAGACTGAACTATGGAGTTAAACAAAATTGCTCCTCATAATGACACTGACTTGCAGGGGTGTCAAAATACCCCTCTCTCTTTGTTCTTCTCCATTTGTCTTTCTAGTTTCTTTCTAGTGGTTCTCCTTCTATTACTGGCAATGGTGAGTCAAGGACAGTGTGATCATAAGATGGCCTGACATTATTTATACAAATTCGTTTTTTTTTTTCCCATGGGTTTCTGAAATTCAGACATAGATTCTTTTCCTCCAGGAGATGTGAGTGCTAGGAAGTACTGCTGTGTTCACAAAGATGGCCACAAGTGTCACAGTGATTCCTCATCCATCACCCCCTCTCCCCCATGCCAGCCCTACGCAAGATATCCTGTATTTGCCTATTATTGGGATGACTGTCTTCTTTAGAGATGATGCCTATCCCAGTGGGCAAATGTATTTCTATGTCTTTTCTTGAGTAGTTTACAAATATAACTTAAGGATAAGTAGCAAGGTGCAATGGTTTTGTTTTATCCTGTATATCAAAGGAATCATCTTTTCTTTTGTCCTGGATTTTTTTTATTAGTGAGTTTACACCATGGCTGAGTCATTAAGTGAAGTGTCCAGCAGTATGGAAGGTTTGGAAGCCACAGAGGAAGGTAAGTCACCCAATGAAACCCTAATGACTAGAAATATATTTACTGTGTACCACCATCTGGAAGAAGAACCAGTCTTATCAGAAATGGAATCATTATAGGGGGATAAAGGGGGAAAGAGGTCTCAAGGGAAGGAAAAGAAAGAAAAAAAAAAACCAAACAAACAATAGAATACATGTGACAAGAAAGCAAAATGGAGGCTACCAGGCCTAGGAAGTGGACCAGCAGGAGAGGATGGTGGGATGGAGGAAGGTGGAGCATTGGAGGGGAGGAGCAGAATGACCGGAACTGAATGACAAGGTCATAGATTCCATTAAGGTCTCAAAGCACAGAGCAATTCAGATTCAGCCAAGGGAGGGTTCCGTAATGAGGAATAGAGGGAATAGAAACAAAAGAGAGCACCACAGGCCTCTAAGTTGGGAATGAAAGGACTCCTATCCTCACCGTAGTGTGTAATGTTTATACATATGTGAGTGTGAGTGCAGAAAGGCGACCATGACTGGGGCGTGGTGTTGAAGAGGTGTTGAAGAACAGAGGTGGCCAGCAGAAGCTCGCAAACACAGGGCTGAAGGGGCGGGGACAATAGGATGGGGAGATAAAATCGGAGAATCAAGAAGGAAAAAACATTATTTGAAAACGTCATAATTAATCTAATACATTGTATGATAATTAAAAATAAAACTATTACATTAAAATAAATTTTATGTACAAACCTTTCTCAAATGTGTAGTCATTGGCTAAGTTATGGTGTCATCTGAGAGATAGATGAACCTGAGCGCAATGGTAGAATTTGAGAAGTAAATTACAAACACTGATTATGTTTTCCTTTTTTAATTATTAGTGGGCATTAATTATACAAAATAGTGGGTTTCATTGTGCATGTAACTTAATTTTAATATGCTCATTCCCATCACCATTTTTTTCCAAAAGCACATTCAGAAAAGGAACATGAGACACAAAGTGAGAATTGATTTTGAAGACAGATTCAGATTTACTAGTTAATTCGGTTGGTCTTTTCATTCGTTTGCTGTTTTTTTTTTTTTTTTCAGTTATATATGGCTCAAAAGACTATCAAGAAAGGCAGAGGAGCCCTGAAGAGACCTGATAAGCTAGGGTCGGATGGAAGGGGAGGAGGTCCTCCCCTATCAGTGGACTTGGAAAGGGGCAGGGAGGAGATGAGGGAGGGATGGGGAGAGTGGGAGGTAATGAAGGAGGGGGCTATGGCTGGGATACAAAGTACATAACCTGGGATTAATATAAAAATAAATAAATCAAAAAAAAAAAAAAGGCAGAGGGTAGAACCACCTCTTGGCTTTGTGGTGGCCTGAATTCACTGAATGTGTGAGGCAGCAGGGTCTCAGAGAGTTATTAGATACTTCACAATATTTAAGAAATGGATGTACGGGTGAATGAGTGGATGAATCAATGAATGAACGAGTGAAATGAGTCATCAAAGCAGGCATAATGACATCATCAAATGACTGAGGATGATGCCTACAGAAGAGAGCAGTGATGCAGTAATCTTGACGAAGGGTGGAGGGAGGGAAATGGTTTTGGTTTGTTCTCTAGAATTTTCAAAAGAACACATCATTTATTTTTTCTCACTGACCAGAGAATAAAATGGTCATTTGGAGATAGAAGGAAAGAATCATTAGAAGTGTCTTTTTGTGTGTTTCCTAAGTAGCAAGGCAAGAGAACAAGGTCATCATAGTTGATTATGCATTTTAAAGCTAAGTTCCACCAGACAGAATGGATTGCTCATGTGCATGATGAATGAGCAAGCACAGGAAGCCCTGGTTTCAATTGGGATTTCTTCTGCAGGCTGTTTCTTGACACATAGCACGTTCATTGGGGTTTTCATTGTGTAATAATGTTGAAAGTTGCTTGCCGTTTGGAAATTGGTTTGGACACAGAAATCAAAGGCTTTGCTTTTTGTATTTTTTTATTTTTTCTATATCATTCAGTGTTTTTTAATTTTGATTTTATTTATTTATTTTTTAATTAAATTTTTATTTTTTACATTAATTACATTGTATTTGCTTTGCATCCCAGCTGTAGCCCCCTCCCTCATTCCCTTTCAATCTCACCCTCCCTCTTTCATCTCCTCCCATGCCCCTCTCCAAGTCCACTGATAGGGGAGGGTCCATCTCCCCTTCCATCTGATCTTAGCTTATCAGGTCTCATCAGGACTGGATGCAATGTCCTCCTCTGTTAGTGAAAGCCAGATAGCAGGCAGCTGTCAGTGCTGTTTACTGGCTGCAACAGCGACACCTTGTGGTGATGTGAGTTACAGGCATATAGATGACATAAATGTTGCTGGGTATAAAGGTAGGTTTTTACTAACTACCCTTTGTATTTTTAGTGGCTTTTGAAAATCACCACTTTGTGTCTCATCTTCTAGAAATTTAAAGACAACACTTACAAAAAGAAAACTTAAAAGACATATATCAAGAAAACTTGAAACCCAAATATCTGGCAAACATCTTTGTGTTAGGATTTCAAGAATGCGTGTCTACCAACTGGATACTCTCTAAGGTGGTGCCCTGCTTCTGAGCCACTGCTCAGGATAAGCGAGCATCCAACACACCATGTTTGCCAGTTTGGTGTCTTTGTGTTGTCTCAAATCCCTGCTACCAAAACTATAAACCCCATAATCACAGCAGCTAGCACCCAAGGGTACAATGGAAACATTTGTTATCCACTAGTTCTGTTAGTGGAAAGAGATGTGCATTATTTAAAGCATTTTGAATCCTTCTGGGAAAAGAATGAAAAATTCATGAAAAACTGAAATCGATGTATACCGAAATGCTAATACACAAGCCTTCTTATTAATTTAGGAGGATCAGATGTGTGATGATTTTGTCTGCTTGGGTCATGACTATGTTTGGCAAATTTGGTTTCATAGATTACCAGTTTATTAGTATTTTTACTCAGCCATCTCCTGTTTTGGGGTTGTGTTATAAACAGAGCTACCAGCTGTTGATGCTTCTCTCTTGTCTTTGCTGGTTTGTAAGAAGCAGTTTTGCAGCTCTGAAATCTCTAGCTTTTCTGTGCTGTCTCCCATTCTGGGATTTTGAAGCAAAGAGACAGTAGGCCCTGTATTTCTAAGCATGGTGAATGCTCATGGAGTCAATCTCATTCCTCCTATTTTGAAAGCAGATGTCAAGGCCACTAATGGCTGAACTGTAGCAGGTTCTTTCCTGCTTGGCCCAACTCTTCTATAAGGTTAGCTATTTGTGATTGGTATGTTGGAAATGGCTCAGACTCTCTCAGACTGGCTGAAACTGGCTCAAGCTGGTTTCAGAGACTGATTCAAAATGCCTATAGTGGGAGTGTTTCCACTGCACCCAGTAGGTAAAGAGTGCAGATCGGGGCATTTCTCCAAAAAAATGGCTAGCTGTGAAACATTTTCTAGCCTCCAAACTGCAATTATGATAATAGCAATTCGAACTGTACATGAAAACCTTCATGCTATAATCCCAGCACTCATGGTGTAGAGGCAGAAAGATCATGGGTTTTTAAGCTAGCCTCATCTATGAAGTGAGACCCTGAAGTTTTTTGTTTTATGTTGTTTTTTTACCCTACACTGTCCTAGATATTTTGTTTGTTTGTTTTGGTTTTTTTAGACAGGGTATTTCTGTGTAGCCTTGGCTTTCCTGTACCCACTTTGTAGACAAGGCTGGCCTGGAACTCAAAGAGATCTGCCTGCCTCTTTCTGCCTGAGTGCTGGGATTATAGGCAAACACCACTGCACCAGGTTCACTTTTGTAGATTTAACTCAGTGGCAGGTTCTCTGATCACATTCCCCTGGGTGGTGCAGCCTTGCCAGGCCACAGAGGAAAACAATTCGTCCAGTCCTGATGAGACCTGATAGGCTAGGGTCAAATAGAAGGGGATGAGGATTTTCTCTATTAGTGGACTAGGGGAGGGGCATGGGGGAGAAGAGGGAGGGAAGGGTGGGATTGGGAGGGGAGGAGGGAGGAGGCCACAACCCAGATACAAATTAAATAAATTGTAATAAATAATAAATAATTTTTTAAATGAGAGAAAAAGAAACTGAAAAATTAAAAAATTAAAAAAGAAAGCCAAGCCTGAGGTGGTGACACTCACCTATATACCTGTACTATTGGTGTGAAGGCAGGTGGTTGAACAGTTTAAGGCCAGCCATGGCCACGTATCGAAACCCTTAAGAAATCACTTCACAGTTTAATAGATTTAAATATAGAAGATTAAAAGATTAGTAGTGAAGGCCTAGAATACTAGCTCTTGAAGGTAGGGGCAGGAAGATGAAGAGTTTGAAGCTGGCCTCATTCACATAGTGAAAGCCTTTTTTTGTTGTTGTTTGTTTTTTCCTTTTTAAATAAAAGCACTCACAACTTTGATTTAAGAAACTAGAAATTTAGCAGACTGTGGTAGGGAACTCCTTTAATCTGAGCACTGAGGAGGCAGAGGCAGGCAGATCTCTGTGAGTTTAAGGACAGCCTGGACTACAGAGTGAGTTTCAGGATAGCCAAGGCCACACAGAGAAACCCTGTGTCAAAAAAACCAAAAAACAAAAACAAACAGACAAAAGAAAAGAAAAGAAATTTAAATAAGAACACCTCACCCTTGGGGGTGGCACAGGCCAGCAATGCTGGCATTCAGGGTATATAGACAGAAAACTTTTGGCCAGCCTAGACTACAGTATGAGACCTTGGTGTTAAAACTCCCGCAATTTCCAAGATTTAAAAATCAAGAGTCTAAAAGGGAAGGTGTAGCCTGCAGTGGTAGCTTTCAATGCATCACTAGAGTGTAGCCAAGCCTGGCGCAATGGCATTGGCCTGCAATACCAAACTCCAGATACAGAAGGAGAAAGACCAAGAGCTTAACGATAACCTGGGTTATAGAGTTGTTATGCCCAGATCTTAAGGTCCTCAAAGACCACAGGAGCCGGAACACATATGCTTAAGCTCAGTCTCTCCACACCACCAGAATAGTGGATCAGAGAGGAGAGCCCCGAGCAGCTACATGGCAGCGATTTTTATTTGGGATTTGAGCAAGATCCCAGAATTCCCAGCTTAGCAGTTACATGATTGGCTTTTTACAGAGTGATTGGCTAACTAACATAACCAATATTGAGTGAGCTATCTATAGACCTCTGGAATGTTAGGTTGGTGGGCTGCCCAGCACCGATGCCCCACCCTGAGATAAGATACCTTCCCATTCTTATGGTTCCTCCAGGCTATTCCTTGGGTAGGGAATTTTATGGTTTTCTTATTCCTGGAGTTGGTGACCTATGGCCTAATTCTTGGGACTGATGACATTTGGGGGAAGTGATCAGACCGTCCTTTCATTCTCTGCTTTTAACAAGATACAATCTATAATCTTTGAGATGGGTCCAAGGGCTGGTACTGAGACTTTATTATTTTTTTTTAATGCTAGGAATAACCGTCCAGGGGGCACAAAGCATGACTAGAAGAGACAGAACAAAGGACCAATTTTCTGGTATGTCAATTGACATTATAGAAACCCATTCCTGAGTGGTTTACATAAAAGCAACCTTCTTCTCTAAGGGGGGCTGTAAAACCAACAAATCTAAGCTCTTTTGCCCCGACCCGCGGGACTTAGTTATTCCTGGGGTCCAAGGGGAACCAAGCCTGAAAGAAAAACGGGCGTCGAGAAAGAAGAACGAGACCAAGCAATGCCTTTGTCAAGGTCTGATTTAATTGAGCAAAACGTATCAGTTTAAAAGCGGTTGGAGTGGTTCTGCCTGGGCGTCTCTGTGGTTATCTTGGAATGTTCTTCCGCCTCGGGGTCCCTTATCTTGGAATGTCCAGTTCCAACTGCGCGGCTGTTATCTTCTGGGGTCAGCAGTTCTCAGCGAGGGGGGGGGGACCTTTCTAAGGATCAGCAGTTCCCCAGCGAGGGAGGGGAGCCTTCTGCTCAAGGCTTTACCCATTTCCAACACTCTTTCTGTTTTGCAACACTACTTCTGCCGGGGAATCAACATTCTTTTCTAAATGGGTGATTGAGTTCTCAAGACATTGAATATCTTTATCAATATCTGCCTTTAAGCTGTTGTAATTCTGGCTTTGTACAGTCAGTGCTGCAATACCAGTTCCTGCTCCAGCTAAGAGGGTCCCCAAGGTAATAACTAATGTCAGGGAGCCACTTTTGAGCTAGCATTTCAACCTGTTAGGTAGGACAAAGGCTGATGAATCTCTCTTCTGTAATTTCTTCAGGCGGACATTGGGGCAGAGATATTAGGGACTCAAGAAAGCTGAAAGACTAGTCAAAACTTAGGCAATGAGGCATCACCTAATTAGGGATCCAGTTGAAGAGACATGGAGCCATCACATCGGCTGGACTGGTTTACTTCAGCTTTCAGCAAGTCCAGATTTCAGCTTGCAGTCCATAGCTGATCCCTGAACAGAGTCTGTCAGTCAGATGAAAATCTGCTGAGACAAATTCAGGCTAGAGACAGAAGTTAAAATTTGTCTAGTATATGGGGAAAGTGAGGGATCTCAAGACTAAGGCAAAAACTCATCTGGGGTCCATTTGAGCTATTGCAGATCCAGGTCTTCTGACCTTTTTGATTTCCTGAAGCTCATATGAATGTTAGTTTACTTTAGAAAAGCAGGTAACAGACAGCAGCTGTCTGTTGGACAGCAGGAGTTGATTCATGCCATTAAGACCTAGTAAAAACTATGGCTTTTGGGTCAGAGATATACATATTAAACAGATATATTTTTACCACAATTAAAAGCATCTTTAAGTCTATCTCCAGAAGTCAACCAAAGGGAAATTAAAATCTCTGGCTTGTGACTGGATAGTAAGCAGTCAGTGCTCTATAAGCTTATCAGAACTCTATTGATCGATGTCATAACTCTGAACATTTGAAATTATGTAACAACATAAGTACAATAGATAGAGGGGGAGAGAAATCTGAAATATCTCCCATTTTTAATATGCCTTAAATTACTTTCTTATATCATTATAACTTGCATTCACATACCTTAAAACACCTACTTAGACCTTCCAATCTTCCTTGTATTTATCAACCTTGAAACATCTTCCTAAACTCTTAATTTTTTTAGATCCTCACAACTTAGACTTTCATATCCTCAGAACTTACATAAACTTTACTTCTTTCTATCCAGTTATTTACTATAAGACATAGGCAACTAACATGAAGTCTGTGAGCAAGGCAAACCTGTTTTCCTTTCTAAATAAGAGATCTAGTACCTAATAGTTCTAACTAGCTAATGAATTGACCAATGAATTAACAGTGGATCTAATTGTCTGCTCCTTAGCTGCAAAGCTACCATTAGCCTAGCTTAGTCATCAATGTGATAAGAGACCTGAGAAGGATAGATTATAAACTAAATAAATGTATTAATCTATGTACCAATCAAAATGACAGAGATATTCATTTCTATCACTATCAGTGCACCTCCTAGGCAGTTGTCCTTGGCGCCAGTGGTCTCATGGTATCATAAGTAGAGGCAGTCTGGCCATTAGGCACAAAGGATAAGAGACTGTTTTTGTGGAAAAAGAACATGAGACACTGGTATCACCTCACCTTCAGCAACGTGAAACAATGAATCTCCAGGTGTCCACAATTTAGGCTACGCCTTAGTGGTGGACCAGATGGGGAAGTCTTGCCCAGTGTTCAGCATACCACAACCCAGAGTTGAAGTCTTCTGTCATTGTGCCCAAATCTTCTCAGAGACCTTGGGAAGCTACTATGAGGATATTGGGACTCTGTCTGTCAGAATACTCTTACATATTAAAATGCCATTTCCACAGATCTCTAACAAGCTTGAAGGTCAGCATATGAGTTACTCTTTGTCTGTCTTTAGTTATCTACTTTAAACTTTATCCTGTAAAACAGAATGTTATAATCCCTAATTCTGGCACATTCCATAGTTAAGTATCAATTTAAAGTAGATCTACATAGGCAAACTTTGTAGTTACCCATCCTAGGCTTAATCTTGAAAACATAAACAAGAGACTGGGTAAAGCTCAATCTTGTAGCCAACTGCAGTCATTGACATAACTTTAAATATGTTTCAAAAAGAAGCAAAACTTTTCATCAGATACGGTTCATAGAGGGGCTGGCAAATCTTGCTGATCCTACCATATTGCACTAAGACTAAATAGCAAAAAGCTTAAAGGATAGAAGTTTCACTTAGCACTATACAGGGAACAGACCACAGCTGACATCTCTCACTCAACAAATATGGCGGTAAACCCATGGCTCTACTCTCTTTATTCCTGACCCAACATGGTAGCTAGCCATGTGTTGTTACAGGCTGTGGCTGGTAATTTATAATATAGCCATTAGATGGTGTTGCTGCCTCCCATGGTGTAGCACTGTGGAGCGTTTACAGTTTCCCCTAACCAAGTCCTAACATTGCAATCAAATAAGTTTTAGGAACAACTACATAATAGAACAGCACAGAACAATTTTAAACTGTACTTGAACTATTCTGGCCATACCAAACCTATTGGCCAGAAGGAAACAGCATTAACCTATATATATATATATTTTAAGGAATAGGTAAAAACACAGACAGCCAGGCACACTTCAAATCAGCCTTTTAATCTGAATAGACATTCACAATCCAGGGTTGAATCACACAGACAGCATGCCACAAAAATACAACTTTGATTTTTATATATATTTATATATACATATATATATGTAAAATCCATAAAGACATTGTTATAAAAGACCTGATAAACTTTAAAATACTCCATATCTTTAAACACATTTTTAAAATAAATCTGTTTTTGAAATATCAAAATAAAGAATCCTTTTTAGGAGTGAAGTCACAAAGCATAACCATAATTTTAAAAGTCAAAACCAAAATTTACCAGTGTAAACAATTAAATCTAAAATCAATCCCAATTTAAAATGAAACTTGTCTTCTTAGTCTAAAAGGATAGGGTGATAAACAGAATTTATTATGTCTAAGAGGTTCTGTAATCATTCTTTACCCTTGGCCACACCACGTGGCAATTTCAAGATGGCGGAGTCACATCACATGGCAGACTACATGGTTGCTATTTAAAAACATCTGTGTTTCAAATACATTTGCACACCTATATGTTCTAAACAAGAGTTTGAATTTAAACTTTAAACATATCCAATAACTGTTAATCTATAACCAAGACATACAGAGCATACTATTTAAGATCAGTCAGAAATAAACATGTAATGTCCATAAATACATTTAAAACAGACAAAATGTTCTTTACTTTCTCTAGCTATAATTTCAAGTAGTTTGTTTCAAGCACTTGATAACACTGTGGCCAGGGGTGTCACACTTGCAGCTGTCCCTTGGTATGCCTCTTCACCTTTGCCCTCTCATTGCTGACCCCAGGAAGAGAAGCGGCAGCCATCACCATCATTCTTTCTCCCAAAGGCAGGCTTGAACACCTATGTCTATTGTTGTCAGCCTGCTTGCCCTCCCAGTAGGCTCTTTTCTACCCTCTGCTAAAGGCTAGAAGAGCAGAGCTTGTGGACCACGGCTTGAGCCACCTTGCCAGGGACTTGTGGCTTGTGCTTGAGTTACCAAGACCTGTGTTTCTGTTGGCCTAGAACTAAACTCAAGGTTTACCCATGGTTAAATCAATTCAAGAAGATCCACCTTAAAACAATGACAAGGGGGAGGAGGACCTCCACTATCAGTGGACTTGGGGAGGTGCATGGGAGGAGATGACAGAAGGAGGGTGGGGTTGGGAGGGAATGAGGGGATACAAAGTGAATAAACTGTAATTAATAAAAAAATAAATTAAAAAAAATGACAAAGGTTGAAGAGATGGTTCAGTGCTTAAGAGCACTGCCTGCTCTTCCAAAGGACCCGGTTCAATTCCCAGAACCCACATGGCAGCTCACAACTGTCCATTTCCAAGGAATTGGACACATCCATACTAATGCACATAAAATAAAATTAAATAATTTTTTTAAAATGACAAGGAAAAAGACATTCATGAACAGACACAAATGTTCCTGGGGAAAACTTGGTCTAACAGAGAATTGCAGCAGTACAATTTGCTGGATCTAGAACCAAAGAACGAATTTGAAAGCTTCCAGGCTGTCCCCCAAACCAAAACCAATGAGAACTGTGGTTCTCTCAAAGAGGTGGTAAGAATGTCTTCTGCACCTCAAGCTAGGGAGTTTACAGTGTGTCTGCCAATCCCAAGGGCCAATTCCAACTCCTTTTGCCAAAGGAAACCAAAACCAAAAAAGTAGACACCAGAAACAAAAACACAGACACAAAGAAACACAAAACATAAACCAATTATCTCTGACAGACATGGACAGACATGAACAGATTGCTCACTTACTGGGCAGTGTTCAATTCCACATGCCAAGGGTCCTAGGGAGTCTTGGGGATCTGGATGAGCCTCCAAAAGTTGTGCCCAGATCTTAAGGTCCCCAAGGACCACCAGAAGCCAGACCATGTATACAAGAGCAAAGAGCTTTATTCACGCTTAAGTTTGCTCTCTCCATTGTCACCAACACAGTGGATCAGAGAGGAGAGCAGCTGCATGGCAGTATTTTTGTTTGGGGTTTAAGCAAGAACCTGGAATTCCCAGCTTAGCAGTTACATGATTGGATGCTATTCAGCAAGGGCAAGCTTTTTACAGAGTGATTGACTAACATAACCAACATTGAATGAGCTATCTATAGACCTCAGGAATGTTAGGTCAGTGGGCTGCCCAGCACAGATGCCTCACCCTGAGTTAAGATAGCTTCCTATTATTGTGGTTCCTCCAGGCTATTCCATGGGTAGGGAATTTTATGGTTTTCTTATTCGTGGAATTGTTCACCTATGGCCTAACTTCTGGGACTGATGACTTTGGGGTCAGGCCAGGTCCTTTCAGAGTAAGATTCTGTGTTTTTTTTTCACCACAAATCCCCCCATTAAAGAAATTAAAAGTAAAAGATAAGGTCATGCCTGAGCTCGCTATACTGACACCCTAGTTGTGGAGGTAAGAGTATCCCAAATTTGAGGGTAGCCTAGGCTACAGAGTGATACCCTGTTGTTTCTAATCCTCACAATTTCCTAGACTTAAACATTTAAAAGGTTAAAAGAGATGGTCATGCCTGGGGTGGTGGCACAGGCCTACGATACTAGCCCCAAGGGTATGGCAGCCAGAGGATGGAGTTTAAGGACAGCCTAGGCTACATAGAGAGGTATTATTTTAGAAAAAAAAACACATACAATTCCTTAGATTTAAAAAAAGGTTAAATAAGAAGGTCAAGCCTTGGGAGGTGGCAAAGGCCCTGTAATATCAACACATGTGGTGTGTAGGAAAGAGAATCAAGGCTACATCTTGAGACCTTTTGAGAAAGGCTCACAATTTCAATCTTAAAAAAATATAAAAGATAGCAGGGCATAGTGGCACATGCTGGTAATCCCAGCACTTGGAGAGACAGAAGCAGGTGGATCTCTGTGAGTTTAAGGCCAGCCTGGTCTGCAAAGTGAGTCCAGGATAGCCAAGGCTATACAAAAAAAATCCCTGTCTCATAAAAAAAGGCAATGCCTGAGTTGGGAGCACAGGCCTATAATAACAGAATTTAGGTTTGGAGGCAGACTTGTATGAGGCTGACTTCAGCCACACAGTGAGGTCCCATTTTAGTAATCCCCCACAGTTTTACAGATTTAAGAAATTAGATGTTTAAAAGAGAAAGCACTGCTGAAGTGGTGGCACAGGACTGCCATATCATTACTTGAGGAGTGGAGGCAGGAGGATTGAAAATTTGAGGTTGACCTTTCTCCACATCTTCTCCACCATGTATTGTCACCTGAATTTTTGATCTTGGCCATTCTGATGGGTGTAAGGTGAAATCTCAGGGTTGTTTTGACTTGTATCTCCCTGATGACTAAGGACATTGAACATTTCTTTAAGTGTTTCTCTGCCATTCTATATTCCTCTCTTGAGAATTCTCTGTTTAGCTCATTTTTAATTGGATTACTTGATTTTCTGCTTTTTAACGTCTTAAGTTCTTTATATATTCTGGACATTAGCCCTCTGTCAGATATAGGGTTGGTGAAGATCTTTTCCCAGTTTGTAGGCTGCTGTTTTGTTCTGATGACAGTGTCCTTTGCTTTACACAAGCTTTTCATGAGGACCCATTTATTGTTTGTTGATCTTGGAGCCTGTGATGTTAGTGTTCTGTTCAGGAAGTTGACTCCTGTGCCATTGAGTTCAAGGATCTTCCCCACTTTTTCTTCTAATAGGTTTAGTGTGTCTGGTTTTATGTTGAGATCTCTGATCCACTTGGAATTTAGTTTTGTGCAGGTTGATAAATATGGATCTATTTGCATTTTTCTACATGCAGACATCCAGTTAGACCAGCACCATTTGTTAAAGAGGCTGTCTTTTTTCCATTGTATGGTTTGGGTTTCTTTGTAAAAATTCAAGTATCCGTAGGTGTATGGGTTTATTTCTGCTCAAGTATACAACAAGGACATTTGCACCATGTTCACAGAAGCTTTAATTGTAATATCCAGAATCTGGAAACAACCCAGATGTTGCTCAACTGAGGAATAGATACAGAAATTGTGGTACATTTACACAATGGAATACTACTCAGCAATTAAAAACAAGGAAATCATGAAATGTGTAGAGACTAGAAAAGATCATCCTGAGTGAGGTAACCGAGAAAGAGAAAGACACACATGGTATATACTCACTTATAAGTGGATATTAGACATATAATATAGGATAAACATACTAAAATCTGTACATTAAAGAAGCTAAGCAAGGAGGAGGACCCTGGGCAAGATGATCAATCCTTATTCAGAAAGGCAAATAGGATGGATATCAGAATAGGTAGAAAACAGGGTATAGGACAGGAGCCTACCAGAGAGGGCCTCTGAAAGACTCTACCCTGAAGTGTATCAAAGCAGATGCTGAGACTCATAGCCAAACTTTGGACAGAGTGCAGGGAATCTTATGAAAGAAGGGGGCGTTAGAAAGACCTGGAGGGGACAGGAGCTCCACAAGGAGAGCAACAGAACCAAAAAATCTGGGCCCAGGTGTCTTTTCTGAGGCTGATACTTCAACCAAGGACCATGCATGGAGATAACCTAGATTCCCTGCAACAGATGTAGGCCATGGCACTTCAGTCTCCAAGAGGGTTCCCTAGTATGGGGAACAGAGCCTGTCTCTGACATCAACTCAGTGGCTGGCTCTTTGATCACCCAGTCCTGATGGGGAAGCAGCCCTACCAGACAACAGAGGCAGACAATAAAGACAGTCCTGATGAGACCTGATAGGCTAGGGTCAGATGGAAGGGGAGGGGTGTTAGGATTGTACAGGAAAGTTACATGGCAGGTTCACAAATCACATCACAAGACTGGTTCCACATGGAAGGTTTATTAAGGGAAGGGTGAAGGGGTCACAGAGACCATCTCTGGGTAGGTAGGTAGGGAGAAACAGAGAGGAGGTAGGAGTTCTCTTATAACGTGACCCAGAGCATGTGCAGGTGGTTTCAAGTGATCCACAGTTGGTCCATAGGTGGCCTCACAGATGCCTGATATGCTGTTTGTCAGGTCCCGTGGGGCTGGCCGTAGAGATGCCTGCTTATGGATCCCAAGAAGGAGGACCTCCTGTATCAGTGGACTTGGGGAGGGGAATGGGAGGAGAAGAGGGAGGGAGGATGGGATTGGGAAGGGACAAGAGAAGGAGGATACAGCTGGGATACAAAGTGAATACATTGAAATTAATAAAAATAGATACATTTTTTTAAAAAAGAAAATTTGTGGTTTATTTAACCCCTAGAATTTCCTGGATTGCCAAAATTCAAAAATTAAAAGGCAAAGCCAGGCATGGGTGGTGGCCCTGGCCTCCCATACAAAGCCCTAGGGCAGTGGAGACAGGAGGATGGAGAGGTTTTTGGCTAGCCTGAGCTACAGGAGTTTGTTTTGTTTTCTCTCCTAAGATTTTCTATATTTAAACAATTAATATATTAAAAATTCATAAATTGTGAAAAAATTTAAAATGAAAACAATATTTCAAATGAAGGGCAAATCCAGGGTGGTAGCACAAGCTTGCTATACCAGCCATTTGGCTGCACAGGCAGGAACCTCAGTTTGAGGCCATCCTGGGAAACAGAGTAAGAACCTGTTTTTTTCTCCCTCATCATCTCCTCGATTTCAGCAATTGAAAGAATAAAGATAAGGCCATATCTGGTGTGAGTAGTACGGGCCTGAAGTAGCAGCACTGGGGAGGCTGAGACAGGTGGATCACTATTTTAAGTCCAGCTGGTCTATAGTGACATCCTGAGCCTTCCCTTCAGCAAGCCCAAATAAAATGAAATAGGAAAAAAAAAAAAAAGAGATACAAGGATGAAGGTCAAAAAATAAAATGCAGATGAGCTTTCTAAGTCATTGAAATTTCCAGTCCTGAATTGAGGCTACCTTAAGACCCCAAGCTGTGGTCTGGGTTGTTACTTTCCACTGCAATTCAGACACCTGCTTACTGAGTTTGTCTTTCTCTCTTTTTTCTTTCTTTCTTTCTTTCTTTCTTTCTTTCTTTCTTTCTTTCTTTCTTTCTTTCTTTTCTCTTCCTTCCTTTTTCTTTTTCTTATTTTTCTTTTTTTTTTTCCAGACAGGGTTTCACTTTGTAGCCCTGGCTACCCTAGAACTCACTTTATAGACCAGGCTGGCATCTAACTCACAGAGATCCGCCTGCCTCTACCTCTTTGAATGCTAGAATTACAGGTGTGTGCCAACACCACCTGATGCTTACTGAGTTTCCAAGGGTGCCAGCAGAGGCAAAATATGCAAGAGAGCTGGGATCACAGTTCTCTTCCTGCCATAGGGCTCTATCTCTCCCTCCCTTAACCTCTTCCACCACAAGGCCTCACATCCATTTCTCACTTCCAGGAAAGAAGAAATCTAAGTTTAAAGCCTTTAAGCTGTTTTTTGGCAAGAAGAAGAAGAAAGAAACAGAAGATGCTCCAGAAGGGAAACTTCTAAAGCCAGTATTTTCCACCAGCACTGTTAGTGTGTCTTCTCTGAAGCCAGTTCTGGAAACAGAAACGGAGAACAAGTATGTCTAGATGGCGTCAAGGGCTGGGGCTCTAGCTAGATCTAGAACAGGCACAAGCAGGTAGAACAGTCAGACTCCAGGCTTACTCTTCAAGAGAACTTTGTGGTCCATTTCATAAAGTTGGGATGGCCCATGTCATGCACGGGTTTGGTCTTTTGGCCTAGTTTGCTTGCCTTACCCTTAAGTTGCAGATCTGGATAATGGGATCCAGATCTTACAGTAAGGAATAAAATCTCAGGGAACTGAGCAGTTTAGCATAAAAGAGCTTAAGCATAAAATCCTTTGTTGCTGTAAAAGCACACACACACCCGACTAGCAAGCTCAGTCCATTTTTCATCCCCCTCAGGACAGTGGGTGGTCACAGGGATATGGGGAGGGTTCTTTGGCAGCCACTCACTCACACCCATTCACATTCTTATATGTGGTGTTTCATATTTCTCTTTCATTGGGATATCCTGTGCCTGCAGCCGTCCCTGGATCAATCAGATCCCCCTATGGCACACCCTTTAGGCCATTTCTCATGACATTAAACTGCAGACATCTAGAGGTGCCACAGAGTTCATTAGTGTTCCTAGCCACCCTCTGAGGCTTTGCCGTGTTACGATTCCTGCAATATTCCCCCCAAATACTTCCTGTGGCATGAAGTATGTATATGGTTCTTTAGTGAGTACACCTACCGTGAGTACTTTCAGATAGCCTTGCCAAGGGGAAGGGTGTTGGATAAAAGGGCTTATTTCATACCTTACAAGCAATTCCATTGTAGAACATTGTCTGAGTTCAAAGCAAGACTATAGCCAGGCTGTCTAACACAAGAGGGGTGGGGTATGGAGGAGCTGTCTGCTTTACCTTGCATTGTTTCTGAAAATTGGTAATGTCCATTTCTACAAAAAGTTTAACTTCTCACTCCAAAATGGTCCATTAACTCTGCTGTATTCGCCACAATTAGAAATGTTGAGAGGGACAAAAAGGGGGCAAGGAGAGAGAAATATTTTTGCAAAGAGCATAAGTTAAATAGAATACAACTTAAGAGCCTGAAGATCACAGGCTTTGTCCTTTGCTTAATGTACTAAGACAGAAACCTTCAAGAATGTCATTTAGGAAGAGAGTTCGGGGTTTTTAATCCATCTAAACAGTCAGTCATAAAGCTTATAGCCAGCTGGTTGTGGTGGCATAAGCCTGCAATCCCAGTACACAAGAGCCAGAGGCAGGGTGATCTTCAATATGTTTGAGGCCAGTTTGTTCTGCGTAGAAAGTTCCAGGGACAAAAACAAAAACAAATGAACAAACAAAAAAACCTAAACATTTTAACACAGTGTAACCCAAAGATATACTAGTTTAATATTTCCATGTTGAGTTATGATAGTAGGAAAATAATGTCTTTCCTATAATTGAGCCATTAGGTTTCCATAAGAGTAATAAAACACTGTAGGTATAATAAAAACACTGTAGTTCTTGTCATATGCTAGTCTTGAATCCAAGAAGAGGTGTTTGAGTGTTCACTGGCACTGTGTGGCATGCAGACTGCAAAGTACATGCATTGCATGTTCAGAACCAAGGCTGCAGTGAAAGCTCACAATGCAACATGGATGAGCACTGCCAGAAACACCCCGTATTTATGATGCAGTTGATTTCAAATTATGTTCTAGTCATTGCACATTTCCAATTGTGTAAACCCATACAGGATTGTTACTCAAAGTTTCAAACAACAGGGCTTTACAGTCACCATTCCAACATGGATAGTGGAAGGGGATCATGAGGCTCTATCTCTAGCTGAGGAGCTATTGGCAGTCAATGGCTAGTAGAGAGTGTCAGTTTTGAAGAGGCGTGTTCTCTGGTAGGTTGTGTCCTGGTGGATGGCCTCATATCCTTGTGTGTATGGATGAACTAACTGGAAACAGTGAACTTAAAGGGGGACCATGCAGAGAAGAGGGAGAAGTCGGAAAATATAGAAGGAGTTGAAGAGGTGGGGGGTGAATACTATTTGGTTATTAAATCCCAAGTGGTCCACCCTGAGAACATATGCCAATAAGCAACAGTAAATGGTCTCGTCGGATTATGTTTTTTATATATATCATATATTTATTTATATATGTAGTAATAGTAATTAAAGAACAAAGCCATGAATGTGAGAGGGAAAGGGCACGGGAGGGGCTAGAGGGAAGAAGGGGCAAATATGTAACTACATTTAATTAAAAATAAAATAAATGAAAGAATATGGAATATATTGCATGAAATTCTGAAAGAATAAAGAGACTACATAATTTTTAAAAGAACAGGTTTTCTATGAAAAAGAAAAATGGTGCTTTAAGTAACCATCTTTAAGTGGAGAGGAGAGAAGAGCTGGGGCTTTAGAAGTAACAATTGCCTTGTGGTGAGGCTGCCAGGATTCAGGCCGTGAACACGAAATGTTGACAAGTTCAAGTAACAAGGAGTAGAACAAACTCACTTGGAGGCAGCTTGAGATGCAGCAACATAGAGGGAGCGAGGGTACTTTGCATTGCTTCACTAGCCTGCTGCTTGCTCTCTCTTCCTGTCTTCTCTCCTTCCACTCCTTTGTTTCTGAGTATTTAATATCACTCCCAATCTGCATTATCATGTGTCCACACCTGTATGTTGACTGGTTGGCAAACATAGTCCCATGTCCCCAGGAGCATCTTTTGTGACATTATCTGTCCCTTTGTTTCTAACATTTCTCCAAATTATTTCAATACACACTGTGATCAACTGGGTACCATTCCTGATTGGAAAGCATTTTTAGTTGACTTTTGGGAGGGAACGCATGAGTACTGCATAAGGATGATTCCTAAAATAGGGTGGATGTTTCCTTAAGGTCTTGAGAACAACAACAACAACAAAAATTTACAAAGAAAAAAAAAGCCTATATCTTGGGACCTGTTACATGGCTCAGTGAGTAAAGGAGATTGTTGCCAAGACTCCACACTGAGTTTTGTTCTAGGGACTTACATGGTAGAAGGAGAGAACTAACTCCCCAAGGATGTTCTCTGACCTGTCTATGTACACATACACACACACACACACACACACACACTCACTCACACACACACACACACACACACACACACACAAAATAAATAAATAAATGTAAAAACATTTAAAAATAAAAAGACAATATCTGGGCAGATCCTTGATAATCTCAAAACAAAATAAAACAAAAACACCCAAGGGAAATTTTAGTGTGGAAGATTTTTTTCAAACCCCTTTTAATTTCTGAAGATTGTTGGTATTGAATTTTATGTTGTACAGGTGAATTGTATGATGACCAGCCCCTCTCAGATTTCCTCTGTAAAACATATACAAATAATTTAATTACTTCTGTTAATATTGGAGGTTATGATATAATTGCATCATTTTCTTATTCCCTTTCCTCTCTTCAAGTCCTTCCATATACCCCTCATTGCTTTTATAATGATTATGAGCTACAGCAAAGACTAGCATATACACATAATTTTAAAACAGTAAAATTAAACCAAATCACAAGTCAGAAAATGAAAAACCCTCTCATTTCTTTAGGGCCCTTCTTCAGAGGGACTAACCATTAATAGTCTGACAGATACATCCCCAAACATTTTTCTGAACATAAACTAAATTATGTATGTATGTATGTATGTATGTATGTATGTATGTATGTATGTATATGTGTGTATATGTTGAATGGGTCCATATTTTTCTTTATTCTCACTCCATATCTCACAGATGGCTTTTTGTGCCAGCACACATGCATGCCTGTGCTCCTTCTGAGCTCTCTATGGTATCTATAGCGTGGATATACCTGTACTTCAATTCTTAATTCCTTGGACTGCTTTGACAAGACTTTTCCTTTCCATATAGGCCTAAGAGCAACATGGGAGTCAAGGCCATATCCCATGAGAGTGTATTCTGTTTGGAGCCTGAGCCTGAAAAGTCAGCAAGCAAACAACAATCTTCTCTGCAGGCCCAGAGAGGCAGATCACTGAAGGTAACAATGAACTTGACCTCAGTCCCAGGAGACACTCTTCTTCTCTTTCCCCCTCCTCAAAGGAGGGGGGATTTGATCCTGCTTACCAGCTGATTCTACCTTTCAGGCATATATTAAACATCAAATAATATAATATTTAAGTAGGCACGTAATTATGTAACATTGCCAATGCAGAGTGTTGGCTGCTGTGAGTGTATTTATTTAATACACTCCAAGGATGCCATCATTATTTTTTATATTTATGTGCTAGCATGTCAACCCCCATGCTTTTCTCTCTCTCCTACAGAGATTTCCCATTTCCAGAACTTTGCCTAGAGTCACAGGAACTGATGTCTTTGAAGCTTTTAGTGGATCTCTGGACTTGTATATTCCCAGAAGTAGAATCTGGTTCTCAGGCTCCAATATTACTGAGGTAATACTGTGGAAATTTGTGTGGCATGGACAGCTAAGTCAGGTAGACAAATTGTCTTAGTGAGGGTTGCTCTTGTTGTGAAGAGACACCATGACCATGGCAACTCTAAAAAAAGGAAACATTTAATTGTTGCTGACTTCTAGTTCAGAGGTTTAGTCCATTATCATCACAGTGGAATGCAGGCAGACATGGCACTGAGTAGGCAGGCAGCAGGAAGAAGAGTGTGACACTGAGCTTGGCTTAAATATCTGAAACCTCAAAGCTTGTCCCCAGTGACACACTTTCTCCAACAAAACCGCAAATACTCCAGTGAGGCCAGACCTCCTAATAGTGCCTCCCTGTGGGCCTATGGGGGCCATTTTCATTCAAATCACCGCATTTTATTCCCTGGACCCTATAGGCTTTTAGCCATATCATAGTCCAACTTCAAAAGTTCCCATAGTATATCCCCAACAGTACCAGCACTGTTTAAAATTCCAAAGTTCAAAGTCTCTTATGAGACATGCAATCTCTTAACTGTAATCCCCTGTAAAATCACATACTTCCAACAAACAATGACAGAGGATATACATTATTATTTTAAAATGGAAGAAAGGGAACATAAACGAGTAAATACTAGACCAAAGCAAGACTGAAAAACAGCTGGGCACACTTCAAACTCTGCATCTCTATGTCTAATGTCAAAGCACTCTTCAGATCTCCAACCCCTTCCAACTTCGTTGACTGCATCACACTTCTCTTTCTTGGGCTGGTTACACATCCTGTTATCAGCTTTTCTCAGCAGGTATCTCATGGCTCTGATATCTCCAACATTTTGAGGTCTTCAAAACAATCCAAGCTTCACCTTTACAGCTTCACACAATGGCCTCTCTGGGCCTCCATACAGGGACATCCCTGACACATGCCTGGCCTCAGTGGCTTTCCTTAACCACTGTGAGAGATTCCATAAGCCCTTTCTTCTACCCTTGACTCTAAAACCAGAACCACGTGCCTGAATCTGTCAAGTTCTGCTGCTTGCTTGGGTTGGAACATGGTCCTCTTGTTCAATTACATCTTCACCATCTTTCTAGTTTTGATGGTTTCCTTCACTGTTTAAACTCGGCTGTCCTGGAACTTGATCTGTAGATGAGGTTAGCCTTGAACTTTGAGATCCGTAGGCCTATGCCTTCTGAGTACTGGGATTAAAGATATGCACCACCATGCCTAGCCCTAAGCATCTCTTTAATTCCTTTTCACAAGTGGGAAGCTGAGCTGGGTGGGGTTTTGCTCTGACTTCATCACTCACTTTTTTCCACATAGCAACAGGTTTTTCTTTCATCTGTTTACTCTTCCTGGTGCCCCCTTTCTCCTCCAACTGTACATTTTGTATTTTTCCTTGCTCAGATTGATCATTTTCATTATAGATCTGTATAAGACTGGCCACTAACAGCCATGCAACACAGCCAATGCTAAAGCAGTTAATCTATAATGCCTCGATTTAGTCTAAGTCAGACTCTTCAGGCAGGGGCAAAAAGCAGCTTCATTCTTCACCAAAATATCACAAAAATTGTTTCTAGGCCCACACAGTTCAAGCCACCCTTTAGTCTCACTGTCTTCCATGCTCCTACAAAGATGGCCCATTAAGTGCCACTTAAAGCATGCAGGTGATTTTCAAACCCAAAACTCAATGTTCACATTCCTCCAAACAAAAGCGTAGCCAGGCCTGTCAGAGCAGTACCCTAGTCTCAGGTACCAACTTTTGTCTTAAAGTTTCTATTGCTGTAAAGAGATACCATGACCATGGCAACACTTATAAAGGAAAATATTTAATTGGGGTTGGCTTAAAGTTCAGGGGTTTAGTTCATTGTCACAATGGTGCGAAGCATGGCTGAACTCAGGCAGTCACGGTTCTACAGAAAGAGCGTTTGAGTGTACTACATCTTGATCATCAGGTAGCAGGAAGAGACAGTGAGCCACCGAGCCTGGCTCAAGCTTCTGAGACCTTAATCCCCTCCACCCCCCAGTGACACACTTCCCCCAACAATGGCACACCTGCTCCAACAAGACCACATCTCCTAACAGTGCCACTCCATAAGGGTGTATGGGGGGCACTTTCATTCAAACCACCACACAGGTCTATGCTTGAATTCTTGCTCTGTAACTTACTGGCTATAAGACCGTGTTCTAGCTGCCTGACTTCTCTGAGCCTTCCTTCCCTCATGTACAATACACAGTATTAATAGCCCCCTCAAAAATTTGCTTATGATGATTGAGTGAAGTCATTCAAAGGTCTGGAGAGATAGCTTAGTGGTTAAGAGCACTAGATAGTCTTCCAGAGGACTCAGATTTGATTCTCAGCACCTACCTCATGACAGCTTACAATCATCTGTAACTCCAGTTCCAGGGGATTCAATACCTGTCTCTGGTCTTCATGGGTACCAGAGACATGGTACAGAGACATATATGCAGGCAAAATGTTCACATACATAAAATAAATATAAATATGTTTAATAAATGTTTTTAAAAGAAATTATTCAAGACTACCAAGCTGGAACATTGTTCACTTAAAAATGTGTTTCAAGTGTGTTAATTTCAAAATCCACAGGCTTCTTATTACCCCACTTTCAAAGATGCTCTAATTTTTCATATCTGCCCAGACACAGCAGCACTCTTATGGTCCCAGCAAACTGTGGCATATACATAAGACAATCCCTTACTTTCAGCTAATCCTAAACTTTTAAGATACATTCATTCCTCAGCCAGACACTTCTGGAACTCTGATCCAGGAATGCTCTCATGGAGCAGGAGTAAACGCCAGGACATCTGCTTTTACCAGCTTGTCTTTCATTTGTGGGCGGGTTTCTGCCCAAGCATCCTTGTGAAACTGGGCAGACTGCACAGAGACCATTCTCCACTGGGAAATTCTTTTGGTTTGGTATTTGGCGGAAAGTAAGTTAGGTTTACTTCTGAGAGGTCTGTTTGAGGCTTCACGTGACTGACTCTGGTTTATGCAGCATGTGCAAATTCTTCCAGATGCTTTAATCTTGAAGGGTGGGAAGCCAGCACTGAGGTAATCAGCAGAGGACAAGGCTCTATGGCTGGGGGTCCCTAGCATTAGTGGATTGTTCTCTTCTTACAGCATACTATGGAAATCCTATTCTCCTATACTTACTGATATATGGCCCCAAATAGCAACAACAGATTTTGTATGTCTGTAGTTACACCCCTTGCTCCCTCGTGGCCATGACAAGGGCCATGGGTTGTTTCTTATATTTGGAAAGAAGCAGCTTGACTCTCCCTCCTCTTTTAGTCCCAGCAACAGAGAAACTTGCGTAGCAGAGACATTCAGTTAAAAACTGTTATGCCTAAGTCTTGCAGACCCCAAAGACCACTAAGGAGCCTATTCTGATGCAAACACAGTAGGATCTTTATTACAGGCTCAAGCTCGAGCCCATACCATCACCAATGGAGGTTTTTTAAAAAGACATTTTATTTTTATTAATTACACTTTATTCACTTTATATGCCACCTATAGCTCCTACTGTCTTCCCCTCCCAATCCCACCCTCCCTCCTCTCCACCCATGCACCTCCCCCAGTCCACTGATAGGGGAGGTCCTCCTCCCTTACCTTCTGACCCTAGCCTATCAGGAGAGGTTGCATTGTCTTCCTCTGTGGCCTGGTAAGGCTGTACCGCCCCCCCCCCCCCCCCCCGAGAGGGAGGTTATCAAAGAGCCAGCCACTGAGTTCATGTAAGAGACAATCTTTAGGGTTACAACAAAGGGGTTTT
>CM053742.1:44288503-44330300 GCA_028658305.1 Pachyuromys duprasi
GTGTAGGTATTGCATGAATTTTGTTTTGTCATGGAAAATTTTGTTTTCTCCATCTATGTTGAATGAAAGCTTTGCTGGGTATAGTAGTTTTGGTTGGTCTCTGTGTTTCCTTAAAGACTGCATGACTTCTGCCCAAGCCCTTCTGGCTTTCATAGTTTCTGATGAGAAGTCTGGTGTGAGTCTGATCGGTCTACCTTCATATGTTACTTGACCCTTTTCTCTTGCTGCCTTTATTATTTTTTCTTTGTTTTGTAGGTTTAGTGTTTTGACTATGATGTGATGGGAGGTATTTCTTTTCTGGTCTAGTCTATTTGGTGTTCTGTAGGCTTTTGACTATGTTAATCCTACTGATCCATGAGCATGGGAGATCTTTCCATTTTCTGATATCTTCTTCAATTTCTTTCTTCAGAGACTGGAAGATTTTTTTCAAACATTTTTTTTCACTTGTTTAGTTAGAGTCACGTCAAAGTATTTTATTTTATTAGTGGCTATTGTGAAGGGTGTAGTTTCCCTAATTTCTTGCTCAGCCATTTTGTCTTAGGTATACAGGAGGGCTATAGATATTTTTGCTTTCATTTTGTATCCAGCCACTTTGGTGAAGGGGTTTATCAGCTGAAGGAGTTCTCTGGTTGAATTTTTGGGGTCACTCCTATATACTATCATATCATATGCAAATAGTGATACTTTGACTTCCTCCTTTCTGATTTGTATCTTCTTGATCTCGTTTAGTTGTCTTATTGCTCTAGCTAGGACTTCAAGAACTATGTTGAAGAGGTACAGAGAGAGTGGGCAGCCTTGCTTTGTCCATGATTTCAATGGGATTGATTTAAGTTTCTCTCCATTTAGTTTAATGTTGGCTATGGGCTTCCTGTATATTGCCTTTACTATGTTTAGGTTTGTGCCCTGTATCCCTGATCTCTTAAAAACTTTAAACATGAATGGATGTTGGATTTTGTCAAATGCTTTTTTGGCATCTGAGGAGATGATCATGTGGTTTTTCTCCTTCAGTTTGTTTATGTGGTAGATTATATTGATGGATTTCCATATAGTGAACCACCCCTGTATGCCTGGGATGAAGCCTACTTGGTCATGGTGGATGATATCTTTTACGTGTTCTCGGATTCGGTTTGCAAGTATTTTATTCAGCATTTTTTGCATCAATGTTCACAAGAGAGATAGTCTCATGCTCTCTTTTTTTGTTGGGTTTCTTTATGGTTTAGGTATCAAAGTAACTGTGGCCTTATAGAATGAGTTTGGTAATATTCCTTCTGTTTCTATTTTGTGGAATAGTTTGAACAGAATTGAAGTTAGTTTGTCTTTGAAGGTCTGGTTGAATTCTGCAAGAAACCATCTGGGCCCTGGGTTTTTTGGAAGGGAAGCTTCTGATGACTGCTTCTATATCCTTGGGGGATATAAGACTATTTAATCTATTTACCCAATCTTGATTTAATTTTGGTAAATGGAGTCTATCAAGAAAATTGTCCATTTCATTTACATTTTCAACTTTTGTGGCATATAGGCTTTTGTAGTAAGACCTAATGAATGTTTCGATTTCCTCAGTGTCTTTTGCTATGTCACCCTTTTCGTTTCTGATTTTGCGCCTTTGGATAGTTTCTCTCTGGCTTTTAGTTAGTTTGGCTAAGGGTTTGTCTATCTTGTTGATTTTCTCAAAGAACCAGCCCTTGGTTTCATTGATTCTTTGAATTGTTTTTTGTTTTTTTGTTTTTTTGTTTGTTTATAATTCATTGATTTCAGCTCTGAGTTTGATTATTTCCAATCGTCTACTCCTCTTGGTTGTATCTGCTTTCTTTTTTTTTTGGCTTTTTAGGTGTGCTGTTAAGTTGCTTGTATGAGATGTCTCAAACTTTTTTCTGAAGGTAGTTATCACTACGAACTTTCCTCTTAGTATTGCTTTCATTGTGTCCCACAAGTTTGGGTAAGTTGTGCCTTTATTTCATTGAATTTTAGGAAGTCTCATTTCTTTTTCCATTTTTTTTCCTTGACCAAGCTGTCATTGAGTAGAGAGTTGTTTAGTTTTCCTCTGTATGTAAGCTTTTTGTTATTTCTGTTGTTGAGGTCTAGTTTTAGGCCCTGGTGGTCTGATAGGATAAGAGGGATTATTTCAGTCTTCTTGTATTTGTTGAGGCTTGCTTTGTGTCTGACTATATGATCAATTTTTGAGAAGGTTCTATGAGGTGCTGAAAAGAAGGAATACTCTTTTTAGTTCGGGTGAAAAGTTCTGTAGACATCTATTAGGTCCATTTGATTTAGGACCTCTGTAAGTGTCATTATTTCTCTATTTAGCTTCTTTCTGCCTTTGGCTGTTTGAAGGCACATTGTGCATGCAAAGATGCAGTGAATGGCTCAGTGATCCACAGGCCTGTCTCATCATTGTGCTCCAAGAACTTAGATCTGCCTGAGCAGCACCATCTTGTTCCCAGGGATTGTTCGGCTGGACTCCATTGAGAGACCCACAGAACAGGGGCTTCAGTGTTGACAATGCTGTCCCACAGTGGGGATGGGGGTATGGGGGATCCAATCTTCTGGCTGATAGTGTAGAGGGACACCTATCTGGGGCTCTGTATCTACTCTCTTGCAGAAGTGTGGCAGGTGGCAAGTGGGTGTGCAAAGCGGTGAGGGCCTGCAAACCCACTCGCAGGTGTATAAGGCAATCTCAGTGTTCCAACAGTTTTTTACTCTCAGATTTGTGTCCACTGTTTGGCCATTAGAGTCAGAAGGCGCCCAGTGCCTGAGGTTATGCACTTCCCACTGCTGCTGCTGAGCCAGGGCAAGCGGAGCAAGGGAAGGTGCTGCTGAACGTGCAGGGGGTCGACAGTTTGCCACTCTCAAACCTTGGAGACAGTCACGGGGGGCTTGGATCCAATCTGTCCCAGCTCACAGGTTGTCCCCTCTAGCCCAGGAAGCCTCAAAGTAGATGTTCTGACTTCAGCTGCCCATCCGCTCACCAGTTTTCAAGTTTCAGATCTTTCGCCTGTCAGAAACTGTGTGCACTGGCCGCTGCCATAATATAATATGATATAATATAATGTAATACAATATAATATCTTATGATTGACTTCCTTGGTAACTCTTCTAGGGAGGTACTAAACAATATGGCTGAGGGAAGAGATGGGGCTTAAGAAGGAACCAGAAGAAACCCATAAGTTCCTGCATCTTGTTCTAAGAAAATTGATGGGATTATTTATAAACTCCATGTGCTTTGATTTGAAGATGTGCTAGATCAGTTGTTCGTTATTGTTCTCTTTGTTGGCCCTAAAATACACCCTTGGTGAGTTTATCAAGTCATTCTAAGGCAATTCACCTGATATTCTTATCTTTCAGTTGTTTTGTTTTGGATGCTGGGGGTTGAATGCAGGGCCTTTCACACATGATTTACCACTGAGCTACAACCCCAGCTACTGTCTGATCTTGATATGTCCCTCAAATGTACCTTTCAACACCCTGTTCTGAATGACTTTAGTATTGGGAGGTTGTTTTTGAAAACTATACTAAGAAATACTGTCCAGACCTCCAGAGTTAAACAATTTTTTAGCCCACTGGTGGGCTTAAGGAAATACTTAAATCCGAATAGACTCCATTTCCACAAAACATCCTGTGCCCTTGGGGGCTAGTTTGAATTGTATGTATGAGTGCAAGACCCCTTAGTCAGGTGCTTTTTCTTTCTAGTTTTAGTTCAGGTTGGATGACAGGTGTAGGTCAGTGATTAGATCTGACTGTGATTGGGAATGAATGAACTTCATCTTGAACATACCCAATAAGGAAATGAACAGATTTTTGCTTAGCCTGATCTTTCTGTTATACTGTAGAATGAGTGTCACGGGAATAAACCTTTCATACTGCAAGGTTTGGGGAGGTCAATTGAATGAAAATTCGTCTGTATGTTTTACCATCTAGGTATCCTGAGCTGACTTTCATACAAAGCAAGTCACATGGTATGTTTTTAGGATCTATAAACCTAGATCTTCTTTTGACTGAAAATAGTGAAGCTTTAGACAGAATGACTGAAGTGACATAGGGAACAGAAGAGCTTGTTTGACCAAAATTTAGACAGGCAAACTCGGTGGCGGCCTTTAACAGAATTAATTCACCAGTTAAAATCATCGGTGAACAACTGTGCCCTCAGACACACAATATATAAAGAAGAAATGAAGGGTGGGCAAGTGGTTCAATTGGTACAGTGCCAGTCTTGCAGTCATATGCACCTGAGTCTGACCCTCAGAATTCACTTTAAAAAGAAAGGAAAAAGCTAGGTGTGGCTGCATTCACTTATAATCTCAGCACTGGAAAGGAGGAAACATGTGGATCTCTGAGGCTTGCTGGCTACACACACTAGCCTACTTCACGATTTCCAGGCCAGTGAGAGACCTCCTTTCAAAAGGAAAAGACAGCTAGCACACAAAGGAACAATACCTAAGCTTGTCCCCTAGCCTCTGCATGCAGGCATGTGCACACAGACCCCAAAATAAATAGAACAAATTCTTCATTGTGGAGTTCAAACTGTAATGTGAAATATTGACAATGAAAAAGATGAGTAAAGAAAACATACATAATACATTGCTAATAGTGCTAGGGGGGAAACAGTGCAAGAAAGAGGATTGTAAAATGTCAGAGCTGGAGCTGGGGAGAGGGTTCAGTGGTTAATATGCTTGCTGTGCAAGCATGAGGACCTGCGCTCAGAACCTGTGGAGAAAACAGGTCTGGCAGCCCACATAACCTCAGTGTCAGGGGCAGAGAGACAAGCACACATGAATCCCAGGTTCACTAGACAATCGAGCCAAAGTGGAAAGCTCTAAGTTCACTGAGTGACCTTGTCTCAAAAAAATAATAAGGGGTACAGTGATAGAGGAATAGCACTGTTTTACTGATCTCTGGTCTTCAGGAATGCAAAAATGGGCAAGCCCACAACTTGCATCTCTCTCTCTCTTTCTCTCTCTCACACACACACCAGTGCTGAAATGTTTAAGTAGCTTCCATAAGAAGACAGATTCTGAGTTAAGAGCTTAAATAAGTGAGGGAGCTCATGTCCATGTAGCTACATGGACACAATGAATAGCATGCTTATGAGTACAAAAGCCTCTGGAGAGCATACTTAGACTGTTTGAAGAACAGTAAATCAGCAGTGTGTCTAGATCAGTAAATGGTAAAAGGATGAGGACAGAGAAGCAAGAGGGAGATGTATTATGTGAGGTTAACTGGGGTATAAATGTTACCATACACTCCTAAAGGGCCAGAACCATAAGATGACCTTTATGCGAAAAGGAAGTTCAGAGCAATAAAAACAAAGGATATCATTCTATGTGCTGAGTATTCAATTAGTAATTGTAAGCCAAATAAATTATATTGAGAAGAGGTATTTATAAGTTAATGGATGACAGTTGCATTAAAATTCAAAGCCAGGCAGTGGTGGCACACACTTTAATCCCAGCGCTTGGGAGGCAGAGGCAAGCAGAGGCAGGCAGAGGCAGGCAGAAGCAGCAGATCTCTTAGTTCAAGGCGAGCCTGATTTACAGAGTGAGTTCCAGGGCAGCCAAGGCTACACAGAGAAACAAACAAAAACAAAAAAACAAAAACAAAGGAAGAGTTAAGAAAATCTTAGGGCCACTGCTAATTTTGTGTGATTGGTCCCACAAAACAGATGCAGTATATTCCTCTTGCCACGATTAGAGGTGAAATCAGAAATGTGATCTAGGTTCATGAGCACCCTGACCCATTAGTACTGGTCAGCCCCCAGACACTGAAATCGAAGACTATAAAAGAATCATGTTTAGAGCCAAGATAAGCACCTGAGGTTATCCTTGCCTCATCGTACAATGTTTGTCGGGTATGTGGGTTCATGTGAACTCTGCCTTTTACCAAGGGGTCCCTGGCACTGTGAACACTACTTTGAAAAGGACTTAGTGGGTAAACACAAAGGGAATAATGTGGCATTATTTGCTACTGATGTCCAGGAGCAAGATGACTCATTACCTGCTATTCAATGTGACTTCTCTGCAGGTACATTGGGGTGAGTGAGCTCTGGTATGAATCTTGGAGCTATAGAAAATGTTATGTCCCACAATCCCCCCTTGGGACTATTTTAAAATTCTTGTCAAGGAATGGAACTAGACGTCCCAGAACCAAATAGTTTGGGGAAATAGAGCCAACCATGATTCATTAGAGTTGGGAAAGTCAGTTCCCATCAGTCTTGTACCCATGAACAGTAAATAGAAGTAAGCTTATTGTGCTCTGTATAAAAACACAGCTTGCAAACATGCTTTCTCCCAACTGGATTTTCTTCCTCCACCTAACTCTCCAACACAGTGACCCCAGAGCTCCACTGAGTCCATCAAGATGTTTTCCTGTGACTAAAAAGGGAAATGGGACAAGAAAACATACAAATATTACATCTTGTAAACTCCACAATGTGCTGACATTCTAATTGTGAGGGCAGCAAGGCATTGCTGATTGCTTTCTGAATGAGGAAGCCCCCCTACTCCCAATTTCTTCCTGTTTCTCGCTCTCATTTACAAAGGAACCAAAGTGTGACATTTAAACTTGAACATAGAAAGAAAAAGTGCACTTATCCACGAAATGTTTCCTTAGGCATTCCCCAGCGAGAAGGAAGCATTGCTGGCTTCCAGAGCAGTGGTAGCATCTGGATGGATTTACTCACTTATTTTCTCCCACTCTCCAGAGTGTCTCTGAAATGTCTTCGGATCTTGATCTATCCCAGTCCTCTCAAAGCAGCACTCAGCAGCCCTCACACTTTAGCACCCCAGCCACCTCCCGTGGCTGCTTGGATTCTTCAGCTGCTAAACACAAGATATCTTTAAACCCCCGGAAACAGAAGAAGAAGAAGACAATTTCCACATCTGTAAGTCTTTCAAGAGACTCCATATTAAACTGTTTTAGAAAAGACAAGGTCTAGCCCATGCCCACTGCTGCTAGGAAACTGTATGTGTAGAGATGTGCCCAATCATCTGAAATTGTGCCATGGCATTGTTATCTACAAAGTTCACACTTCAGAACCATGCAACTGAATTAAAAAATGCCCAGAATATCTCATAATGTTTGAAGTCTGTGGCTTTGGGTTGGGACACATTCATAGATATCCTTGGTTGTGCGTGCATGTGCTGCCTGAGGGACAAAGGTTGGATACAGTTGATGAGTAGGGATATTAATGCACCCGGCACTATCCTAGCCTTGGTGTGTGCAGTTGGGTGAGCAAGCTTGTGCTGGTTACATGAAAAGTCCTGTGTTTGAACTTTCAATAAATGGAATGAGGAAAGCAGAACCAGAGTTAACCCTGTACAACCTGCTTATTGCTTTAGTGCCTGGAAATCCTCCAAGTCCTCTCTGCAGGGGGTATTCAATGCTAGTCTCGATAAAGATTCTTTGACTTATTGCTCATGGGAGACACATGAGTTATAAACTACTGCACTGCTCCACTTTAGGAGGAGGCTTTCAGTAACTCCAGTCATTCAGATTTTAGCTTCCAACTCTTCCAAAGATCTCCACACATTGCCACAGAGTTCTGCCACTTGAGTTACTGGCAAGCAGAGCTATATTTAGGCCAAGCTAGTAAGTTAGAATTATGGCAATGGGGTCTGGAGAGATTGTTCAGTGGTTGGTGACTAATACTGTTCTTACTGAGGATCCAGGATTGGTTCTCAGCATCCATGTCAGGTGGCTTACAGCTACCTGTAACTCCTGCTTGAGTGAGCAAATGTTTTCCTCTGGACTCTTTACATACCTGCAGTCACATGTGCACATACCCACACAGAGACACACTACATAAATATAATTAAAACAAAACCAAAAATAAATATGAAAAACTTCTTTAAAATCACATGATAACAGGTACGCTAAGTAAACTGCCTGTCATGAAGTGGGAGGACCTGACTTTGATCCCTAGCACCCGTTTAAAAAGATGGGTACAAGGTGAGACCTGACTCCTGCAAGTTGTCCTCTGTTTTCAGAGAACACTGTGGCACATGCACATACATTTGCACATGAGCATGCACACACACCAATGCACATAGATAAAATGAATATAATAAAAACCTTTAAAAAAGAAGACAAAGGACTAATGATTTTGTAAGAAATTTCCAATTAAAGTTAGGAAATCAAAGGTACTGGTGTTTAAAAGGATGTGTGATCTACAAAAATAATTAGCCAGCCAAACACTCAACTAATTCTTTGGGTATTCTGCATTAAAATAGATGGAAGAAATGTGGAGACTGGATAGCACAAATAATTTACAGGGGAGATCATGAAAATACAAATAATTCAGCCACTCATCTGAAGTTGACTTTAACATTCAGAAACTACACCCATGAAGTCTCACCAACATGACTGCCTAAACATGAGCTGAACGCATCAATAGATGTGTAAAGTAGATGGGTGAAAGCCCAAGAGGCATCAGGCTTACACAAAGAACTATAAGCAACTAAGAAATACTGAGATTGGGAGAAATCGTCTTCCCCAGGAAAAAAACACACTAATTGGTTATCCAATACCAAATGGTCAGCCCTGACAACATACACATACAAGTAATGTTATATGGATCAAGCAAAGCAGGTACTATTTAGGAACACATAAATACATATGACATATGCGTACACATGTGCATGTAATAACAATGAATATGGCCACCTATTTGAAAGGGAGCAAGGAGGAGTATATGGAAGGATTTGGAGGGAGGAGAACAGGGAAATGTTGTCATGATATTACAATTTCAAAAATAAAAGTGAAAAAAGACATCTCAAATTTGTTTTAAGACATGGATTAAATATGAGTTGAGAGTTGTTCCAGAAATAGGGTAGCCTAGGGGCCAAGGTTTATACACTGGGTCCCTGGACACATCACCACAACCCAGGGAGTTGGGCTATCTGCTTTGGGTGACTGTGTGACCCTTTTGGCTTTCTGCTTTCTGCCTAGCTCACTCATGAAAAAGTCTGAGGACCACGCCAATCAGTATAAAGCTCTTTTTAAATACCTTTGTTTCAGGTGAAAGTAAAGCAGGAAGAGCAGCAGCATTCAATAGGATCCAAAGAAAAGACTACAGCGAAGATAAAACAAACTGACCAAAAGGAGCAGAGAAGGGACAGCACAGGTTAGCACCCCTTCACTGCCAATCAGTGGATCTTGGGCTTCATTGCACAGTGCAGTGTGGTGGGGATTATAAACAAAAATGACCCCAGGACTTCTACCCTGGATCCTTTGGGGTTTTCAATGTCAGATGCAAACAAGCGAACTGGAGAGAGAATCCAGTAGCGAAGAGCATGTACTGCTTTCAGAAGACCTCAGTTTGAGTAGCAGCGCTCAATTCGGGAAGCTCACAACTGCTGTAAAACAAGCAGCAGGGGAGATCTGACACCTGTGGCTTCTGTGGCATCTGTGCACATACTCATACACATAATTAAAAAAAATAGTAAAAGCCTATGCATGCATTAGGACCCTGGACACCACCAAAACCCAAGGAGGCAGCGCCTCCACTGTGGGAGACATCGTGTGATCCTTCTGTCATTCTGCCTAGCTTACTAGTGAACAGGTATGAGGACCTTCTCTGAAGTACGTATCCATATACACAATTTAAGAGTCATGAAACCAAAACTTTTAATTAAGAGGTTCATGAAAGTACAACCAGAGATTCTCCACCCAAACTGGTCAAAACAATGTTTTTACAGGCTTTGTGGAAAGGTTTTCTTTTTCGTGTAAATGAAAACATGGTTTTCTACTCTCTCTAAATGAATTTCTAGCTAGAGAGGTACCTTTCTCTTCCAGTATAGAGAAGGCTTTGTGTCCATAACGACTTCATATATCCATGGCTACCAGAGATTTACACAGCTGCAGGCAGATAACCTTGGCAGCCGTCACCTGACCATTTTCCAAACAAAAGCTGCCAGAGTGAAAAGGTCTCTGTGTGCTTGTCTGTGTGCCTAGACAGATTTCAGCATTAACTACATGACAAGCTAATTTCATACAATGTATGACAAAATGAAATTTTGGTTTCATCAATTAGGTTGAATGGTTGTCAAGATTTTTCCACAGATGATTTCGCATGTGGTTTCAAAGAGGAGACTTTGTTATAAATAAGATGAGGCTTACAACAGGTTTTCTATGAAAGGGTTTATTAAGTGGAGAGAAGGGAAGCAGGGAGAGTGGGCCATGATGGGGGGAAGAGAGAGAGAGAGAGAGAAAGAGAGAGAGAGAGAGAGAGAGAGAGAGAGAGAGAGAGAGAGAGAGAGAAAAGAGGAGGAAAGGGGGGCTCCCCGATAGAGAGAGAGCAAGAGTAAGAGAAAAGAGCAAGAGAGTGAGTAAGAGAAAGAGTAAGAGAGAGAACATGTGTCCAGTTGTCCTTTTTAAGGTCAGGTAACCACTAACCACGCCCCCAGGTGTGGTCACCTGGCTGGGCGATACAAGATGACATCATAAGTTGCTAGGTAACCCAGAAGCAGGTTGTTTCAGAATACTAACATTCCTCCCTTTTTCTATAATTAACTTCCTTAAGCATGTTTCCCAACCTCCCCCCTCCCCCCAAAAAAATCACACTGAAAAAGACTTTCAAAGAAGGATGAGAGGGAGGGAGGAAGAAAGGGACATATATTAGGAGTATAATATCATTTTTCACTGTTGTCTCTTTCACACATGGAGATAGAACTGAGTCAATATTCCTGGGGTACCTCGGTTGCTATTCCACAGGAAGGGCCTGGTTGAGAAAGGAAGTAACACACTCTTCCCTGTGCCTGTATGAAGCACACGCAACCACTAGGTGACACTCCATATACAATGTCTGTGAAGAAAGAGAAGCCACTGGGGCTTGGCCACTTAGATCAAACTGAGTTGCTTAGGAAAAGGTCCTAAAAAAGGAGCATTCTCACAAATGGAATTGCTGAGGCCTTGGGAGTATTGCTTTGCATGTATTCAGAGAACTGCTTTCCATGTGTGTTATATAGGATTGTTTTAAGACAAGAAGGTAGAAAATGAAAAAAAGGGAGGGCATAATCCTAACCTCTTAAATAATTTATTTGACTTTTTTTTCTGGGAAAAAAAGCATGAATCCATATAATATAAAATTCCAAGAAGTTTCAATAAGTACTATATAGAAAATAGAAATACTATTCAGAAAGTAAAAAAAAAAAAAATCCCTTGCTGGGCTGGAGAGAGGGATCTGAGATTAAGAGTACTTACTTGGTGCTCCTCCAGAGGACTTGGGCTTAATTTCCCAATTAATTTCTCATAGTCATCTGTAATTCCAGTTACAGGGGATCTTATGCCCTCTTCTGGCCTCCACAGACACCAAGCTCCAGGCAAATATATGGAGCACAGACATACATGCAGGCAAAATACCCACATACACAAAATAATAATATAAAAGGCGTTTATAAAAGGAAATCCCTTTGTTCCTGCTCCAGCCAGGTTTCTCGAATGTAATCATTGTTACAAGATCACATTTTGCCTCTTTTTGAATTTCACACTTAATGGTCAAACAGACTACTGACAAAGTGCTAATGAGCCAGCTCAAGACTATCTACTCATAGGATTGAAATTTCCCTTTGATATCTTTTCCCATAGCTTAAAACTAATCAGGAAAAGGGGAATGTCCTCTGCATAGTTGCTTCTGCATACCAGGGAATTTGGTAGCAAACATGACCAGGGAAGAGTAGCACTCGTTTTAGAACTCTAAAGCAGCCTAATGCACACATATTTCTCTTTCTTTTTTACATTTGGTACAGAACTCTCAAGCCAGGAGAAGAGTTACAAACCTGAGACTCAGGATAAGGAGACAAGAGATCAGGCTCTAAGTACTGATGCCACCTCAAGTATGGGCTACTCAATTTCAGGATCAAATTCAAGAAGATGTAGAAGGGCCAAAAATGAGTGGGAGATCATAGAAAGAGGTCTTCTAAAATCCACTCAAGAGCATGGCCTGGGCAGTAGAGCTGAGTCCTCACCTGAAAAAGAGATGGCTGGTGAGGAGCACTCTTTCTTACACCTTTTCCTGGAGAAGAAAGCCACAGGGCAATCTACAACCACAGAATCAAAAATTGCTTGTTCTGAGGAGATGCTGTCAGAGAAAGGGGGTATGAAGAGAGAAATGGGTGACATAGATGTTGAAGCCCAAAGAGCACTAGCACCACAACCTATACCTACAGATATAGTGGAGTCCCTGGTTAGTGGTCCACCATGGTGCCATGAAGATGGGTCTTCTGAAGGCAAGAAGAGAAAGAATAGAGCTGCTATGTTGCCATGGACACAAAAATCTTCTACAAGCCAAGAAGAGGCCACTGTCTTGAGTAAAGTCCATGGAGAAGAGGAAAAAGCATCCAGCCTTGGTTTGCAAAAGTTTCAACCCAAAATGGAATTATCCTTGGAGAGCACAACTTACTACAAAAAGAGGCATTCCAAAAGTGGTTTCCGGGCTATTTCTGCAAGTGTTTCAAGTGCTACCACAGAAGGTGATGTTTCTATACAGATGTCGCCTTTCCCTCTCAGAAGGTGGCCGAATACAAGGGATATCTCCTCAGATTCAAAGAGTACCTCAGAATATGAGAGTAGTTCTGAAATGCAGCTGGATCCTACACATCCTTTCCAGGCTAAAGATGATGATGGTGAGGATGATGATGATGATGACGACGATGATGTCTTCCTCAAATCAGAAAGTGTAGATGCAGGACTGAGCATGATGGAGCAGCAGCAGCCTCTCAGATATTCCCCCCAGTCACTAGGGAAACCCAGAGCTAGAGAAGGCTTTTCAGAGCCACAGAGTTCTTCAGAAGATGAGAGAAGTTGTGAGGGACTGACATCTTCTCACTCTTCCCATTCCTTGGAGGACTTTGAAGAATGCTCAGAATCAAAAAGTTTCACCCTAGGTTCCATCTCTGAAGAGCATCTGACTCCCATGTGCCATTCCCAGGCCATGCAGGTGTTCGAGGAAAAGGAAGCCTCCACAGAATCAAGTGGTTACATGGAGAAGTATCACAGCTCTGAGGCTCTGACCAGCTCAGAGCAGGCTTCAGGTCAGTTCAGAGACCAGCAAGAAGCATTCCCAGTTTCAAAGAGTGCTACAAAAGAGCAGAGTGTTTCTGCCAAGCCGGTGTGCCCCCAAAACACTTCTTCACCCATAGTGAGTTCTATTAGTCAACAACAAACTCCCATCACAATGAACATTTCTATAGGACAGAGCAGATCTGTGGAGACATCGCCTCCCAGCCACACTGTGGAGTTGCAGATGAGTCCTCAGACTGAGCATCAAGAATTTGGAGAGTTAGAGGGCGTGGCTGCTGACTGGGACATTTTTATGCAGCCACTGTCCCCTAAAAAGGCTTCTAAGCACCCACTGGGGTACCATGATGAGCAGAATGTTCCCTCCTATTCAGATGTTGCGGCCGTGGAAGAGGCAGCTTCTATGGAGGTACTGTTTCTCAGACATCATTTTCAGCCCCCAACCAGACCAATGTTTGAGCAAGAAGTTTCTGCAGGCCCAGAACTTGCCATTTTTGAAGAGAGTGTTGCTGCACAGACTCTCAGACAGCCTTCTCAGTCCTCCATGCAACAAAACATCAAGAAGGAAATATTGTTGGGTGCAGAAAGTGATGGATTTGAGGGATGTGCTTCCATTGAGCCCTTGCCTCCTCAGCATCATCCTCAGACACTATTGAATCCCTTCATCCAGCAACAGGCATCCTACGGAGGGATTTCTGTGGATCCAAGGTTTGCAACACACTTTTTCCAGCCACAGATGAAACTTCAAGGAATGCAATCATTTTCTTCAGCTCCAGAGAGCACAGCATTTGAAGGGAACACTTCTTTGGAGCATGTTCCTCAGACCCTTCCCCAGCCTATGCTGCAGCCTTATCAAAATGTGCCTTTAGAATCCAAGGCTGTTGCTGCTAAGATGATGTCCATGGACCCAATGCACTCCACATATCCTGCTCAGCCCTTACCAAGTCCTCAAAGCCAACCAGTCTCAGAAAGCACCTCTGTAGAAGGTGCCACTCTGGTGGAGCCTCTTCCTCCTCAGCCTTCAGTGAAGTCCAAATTCCAGCCACAGATGAGCCAAGATTCAGTGAGCACTTCCACCCTATGGAGCAGTGCTATGGAGCCACTATCGGCTCAGCATATCTTTCAAACACAGGCAAACCCTAAATTTATGCAAGTCCCCACAGGTCCAGATAGCTTTGAGGGCCAAGGAAGCATATCCATGCAGCTAGTTCCTCCCAGAAGTCCTTCAGAGCCATCGGTGACCCCTAACTTTGAGCAAAGGTCTATCCTCCCAGGCAGTGTTCCTGTTGCATGGGCCATTCCTATTTATTCAGCACCTCCCAGAATGCCTTCTCAGCCCTTGATGGGATCTGTAGTCAAACAACCAGTCTCTGCAGGATCCATGAACACACCTGCACAACAGATCATCTCTGTAGAACCAATGTCTCCTAGACACCCTTTGCAACCATGGCAGACTGCTCCATTGGAACAGGGCTCTGCACCTTCAGACAGTGCTGCTGCTGCTGCGGCTGCTGCTGCAGCTGCTGCTGCTGCAGCTGCGGCTGCTGCATGGGGCATTCCTATTGCTCCACCACCTCCCAGAATGCCTTCTCAGCCCTTGATGGGAACAGTCTCCACTGAGTTAGTGAGTCTTTCTGTGCCACAGAGCAGCTCTGTGGAGTTAATGCCTTCCAGATTCCGTTTCCAGCCAAGAACAGATCCAGATAGCTATACAGCAGAGAAGGGAGTTTCTACAATGATAAGGCCCAGAAGGCATTGTTCTCCACCCTCCTTGAGCTCAGACTCCAAGGAAGATGATTCCCCAGATTCAGTGAGAGCTTCTGGAGAATGGAGCTTTCCTATGGAGTCAATGCCTTCCAAAAATGATCCTCAGCTGTGCTTGGGCCCTGAAGTTGAGCAACAAGCCTCAAAGCTAGAAGTTGTTGAGGAAGAGTGGAACCCTTACAGGGAGGCATGTCTTTCGGGACATCCTTCCCAAACCATTATAAAACCTGAAGTCCAGAAAACACCATCAAGTTTTGAGAGTCCCTCTACTGAGGGAGTCATTCCTCGAAAGCCACTGCCTCCCAAACATCCCATCTCAATCTTAATGAAATCTAAAATCCAGGAAATGTCCGCCCGTCTTGAGAGTACTGATCCTCAAGACAACTCTGATAAACCACAGAAGAGCACAGCTCCTTCCCAGTCATTTGTGAAGTTTATGGCACAACAAGTATTTTCAGAGAGCACTGCTAATGAAATAGATGTTTATGCAAAGCCCATGATTCGGAGCCGCAGCCGTCCGTCCAGATCGCTGTTGAAGCCTAAACTCGAGGAACAAGTTTTCTTATATAACTGGGACAAGGAACCCAGGGAATACACCAGTTTAAAGAATCTGCTCATACAGCAGCCTTCTCAGTCACTCAGAAAGCCTGAAGAGCCTCCGCAAGTTCTGCCATATTCTGAGGGTGCTCCTGTGAAGCGGAGCAGTTCTGCAGAAGACATCTCCCAGCCCCGGCGTAAGCTTGAATATAGGCAGAAAGTCTCAGTTTCTGTTAATTTTCCTGAAGAGTGGAAGAAGTCTGAAGGACAGCTGCAGTTCAAAGAGCCTTCTAAAGCCTTCCAAGTGTCTGGGTTGCAGCCACCAAAGTTATCAACGGGCTTTGCAAATGTTCCTGTGGAGTGGAGCGGTCCTGAAGAGCATCGGCCTCCCGGTCAGCCTATTGAGGCTGTCTTGATCACTGACTATCAGCAACAAGTTTATTTAAGTTCTGCCAATTCTGCTGCTGACAGAATCATTTCTGAGAAGAATACTGGCAGCTGGTCCATGCCAAAAGTCCCAGCTTCTTCAACAAAGCCCATGAAATACAGTCAAGGCTATGAGGACTTCACTAAAAGCACCCTGATTTCTGTTACCAAACCTGGCACATTCACTACTGATCCTGAACAGAAAGCATTCGTTTCCCCGGGCATTTATTCTAAGGAGGAAGTTCCTCAGAGTCGTGATGGAAATCAGAGTCCTTCAATCCTATCCACCAGCAAGACTGAGGTCGAAAATGTTTTTGGAGTGCGACTGCGAAGAATCTCACAAAAGAGTGGGATGGAGAATCCAGATCTTTTCACATCATTTATCCCAGTTTCATCATCAGTAAGCAAAGAATCGGTGAGCAAAGAAGATCTCCAGGACCTCAGTAGAGGCCCAGAGAAATTCAGCCCAACACTTAGCTTTGTGGAAAAGCAAGGGAACAGGCCCAGATACCAAGGCACTCTCAAGAAACCAGCAATCTACAAGGCTCCAGGTGAGAGATTTGTCTTCAGGTAGAGAGAAGACCTGTAAGGTCAAGCCTTGAATGAGTGGGCTGTGAACCCTGTAGTCTCTAGGCTTCCAACTGTACTGTTGCTTTGGGAAGACTAGTTGTGGGTTTAGAGGTGGGATAGTATCCCATTCTGAATGAATACATTCAGAAGTAATTCTTTTGGAGAATCCCTTTTTCCAAGGAGGCAGCAAGCAGTCAGGAGATCCATTAACTTTTCACGATCACCTCCTCTTCCTTCTCCATCTACCTTATATATATAGTATACTTTGGGTAAAATTGTATGTGTGTGTGTGTTTAAATAACCACTTTACATTCTTCATGTCACTTTTATCTGCAAAACAGACATTCAAAACCCAGTTCATTAAGAGCAACATGTTTACATTCTTACCCTGAAATCACCTTGATTTAGGGTGACCTTATAAATGCTATTATTTCCTTAAAATGTTGTACCCTAAGTATCATCTATGCACAGTCTTGTCTCTGCCTCCAATCATACCTATTTCACCATGATATTTGCACAAGGGATGAAGAAGTAACAGATTCTGTAAAATTTTTCTTAAGAGTCAGGGGAATTATATCAATGGTCTGAGCTTCTGATGGCTTAAGAGTTTTCTCACCCTACCTGTCAACCATTGTCCTGTCCTGATTTGTGGATGGGAAGAAGGATGGCTAAAGGAAATAAAATGTCAAGTAAGGGACAGTATGCCCATTAAAATTTTTTTCTTCACAATTTATTCATTATATATCCTGATTGAAACCCCCTCCCTCCATCCCTCCCAGTCCTACCCTCTCTCCCTATTCCCCTTATCCTCCTACCCTAGGCCACTGAAAGGGGGAGTTCTCCACTATTGCCATCTGCCCATAGCTTGTTATGTCTCATCAGGACTGTCTGGATCCTCTTTGTCCATGGCCTAACAAGGCCGCATCATCATGAACGAGTGATCAAAGAACAGGCAATCGAGTTCATGATAGAGGCAGCCCCTGCTCCCCTCACTCGGAGATCCGCATGGAGACTGAGCTGCTTTTAAAGCACAGCTATTTAACTACTCTATCCTCCCTTTCCACTTTATAGGAAAGGTACAAAAGAGAAGAGCCCTTAATTGCAATCTACTTATTTTTACTTGGCAACCAAAAAGGATCCTATTTGGAGCACTACTGTGAGCAACCTCAACCAAATTGAAGACCCTTTCTACCTGGGTTAAGTTCTAATTATTTTCTTTCTTTCCCAGGAAACACTTCTAATTGGAAGGCAGATTATTCTACAGAGTCAGGTTGCATCACTGTGGCAAAACAGAGGCAAAAGGGCTTTCCATCATGCTTTGCTAAAAAGCCCAGGACCAGAGCTGAAATTAGGGCTGAGACCAAGGAACCTAGGTATGAGTCAAAATATGATCCAGACTCGGAACTTCTACCAAAGGTTAGTGGAGTTGTTGATTAAGCTTGCACTGGGAATTATGACAGATATGAAGTCACTGTCTCTTTTTAGGAGCATTAGTGAAAGACAGTTCTTCAAGGGTCTTTATTTTGTATTCACACAAATATGACTGTGTTGATGCTCTTACAGGGTTTATGAAGAGTGATGTATGTGAGGAGAGTGTATAAATCAAACCCTGTCCTAAATATTCTAAAGCAGAATTCAATGAAATTGGTTGTAGAAAAAGAAGTAGACAAATCAACAACAGCCCTATTACTACAAACAACAGCAACAATCAGAGATAACCAGTAGGGTAAATACTGAGTGACTATATTCTTTCAAATACGTAAATACATTTCAAATAAATTTCCATAAATGAGAATTAAACTATAAACACAGTAGGACTTTTTACCCCCAGAGAATATATTACAGTATTTTCTCTGGATGCCTGGAGCTGTACACAAGATGTCAAGAGCCATCAGTCATTACGTATACACTGTGGCTCTTAACTTTTCAAATCTCAGCTCAAAGCTCTCATTCTTCCTAAATTCAAAATTAAATATGTTCTTAACATGGATTTTTAGCAACCTCGAGATATAATGCTTTACAATTTTCTTAGTTAAGTCCAGGATTCTTGCTTATTCGTGTAATGGAAGCACTTCCTAGCTTCTTTCTTGTATCTGGAGGGCCAACATCATTACTATGGCACTGTTTTGGGCTATCATATGTGAGATAAGGGTGACCTGAACACAGACACCGTCATGAAACCATCCCAGGGCATCAGACATTTGAGTCAGCTAAGGAAGAGGCAGGAGACATGAACACACAATGTTGGGATACTGGACAAAGGAAAGATTCACAGCCAGGTGCAGATGGGAAGGGGTGAGAATTCTGTGCTGTGAGGAATGACATTCAATGTAAAGTTTATCAACTGTTTATTTATGAAATTTTTTATTGAATATTTTTGGACTAGGATTGACCATGTGTTATTAAAACTGGAAAGAGGTATCACAGGAAAAAGGTAGCTCTTTTTCATCCAATGTTTCATTATGCATGCTCTCCATATGAGTCCCTAAACATGTATAAAATTTAGGTGTTGATATTTCCATTCCTACATACAGATTTGGTTTGGTTTCACACCTACCTGTAGATTTTAAAAACATTACAGGATGGACTAGACATGAGGATAATGGGCATTAAAATGATGCCTTGTTTTCTTAGAAAATCTGCAGAAAACGTGGAAGGTAGAAGTCTTATAATCTCACTTCAACTGATCAGATTTGTTTCTGACCATCACATTATGTTAGCTCACAGCTAAGAGCTGGTACAATGCGACAGAGAAGGTTGTTCTACCATCCAAATAATAGCTAGGTCTGCCTCTGTTTAGCTTTTGATATCAGCAGAGATCAGCACAGTCAGGGTGGTATGGCCACAGATAAGAGAGAAGGTATTCTCGTATCAATCTGTTTACACTCTCTGTGTGACTATATAATTTTTCTTCCAAGTCTAAAATAAATGTGTCAAATGAGTTAATTTGTTAATAAGTTCTGGGGCTAGAGAGATTGCTCAGTGGCTGTGAGCATTTGGTACTCTTGCAGAGAATATGGGTTCACTTTCCAGCACCCATATAGTGGTTCTGTAACTCAAGTTCCAGTGATGCAATACTCTCCTTTAACCTCAGAGGGAATGTCTGTGGTACATACACCTATGCAGCCAAATACTTGTACATATAAAATAAAAATAAATAAATCATTAAGTAATATATTCCAAATAAATAATAAAATTGTATGTGTTTATGTATGTATACATATATGTATGTATTCCAAGCCCAAGGAGCTTTGTGGTATATTTTGTTATGGATCTATATAATTAATTTCTATACTTATATATTTCTGTCTAGATATATAATTCTGTGTCACTATATATATCTTATATTTATTTTTCTCTGATTACTGTTGAACATATAGTAAGTACCCAGAACAGGGCTTGCACCATGCAATCTTCTAAGTAATTTGTTGTCTTTATTGTTGGGACTTACAAAGATTTTGTTTTCATTTTGGTATTACAGGGACCAGAACACAAAACTGATATCCCAACAAAGATGATTTTTTCTACCATTATTCCCAGACATGAGTTGGCACAGATAAGGCTGTCTAAGTCTACAAAATCAGGTGAAAGCACTCATTCTGACCTGTCAAAAATAGCCATGGAGAAATGTGGTGAAATGATTTGCAATTTCAAGTTCAGTCAATGTATCTCTTTTATTACCTAAAGCAGCTTTATGATTCTTTTATGTCTCCTCTATGAAAAGCAACAGATATTTACTCACTTTAAGAAAATCCAATTGTTACATCTCAGTTCCGTATGTAATTTCCATAGCTCTTTCTAATTTCTCACCTCACTGATGATGCTCTCAAGGCCAGACACAAGACATTCTTGTGGCTGAGTAAAATAGGAAAGTACCAAGTCACTTTCTAGCTGATAGCAAAGCAGTATTTCTTTATCTGTTCTAATCTCAATGAAACTGTTGAAAAAAACTACTGTAAAGGCCCAGTACTGTTGATTCATTTTTAACTATTGAAAAAGCTTTCTTCATACTTTCTATTTTCGGACTAGGGGTGTGAGAGGTGAGGGTATTCTGATAGCTGCAAATAAACGTGATGAGAAATTATAGAGTGTGACTCATCAGTTAGTTATGTGCTGAAGGAGTGGGGATGGCTTTACATTCATCTTTGACTTCTCTGTTAATCCTTTTAATGAAAAAAAAATTAGACTAGATAACTCAAGAGCCCATTATTTGGCTGTGGGAGTAGCAGTCATCATCTTGCTCCATGCCTTATGAGTAGTATATTTCTGAAATGTAGTTCTCAATTCTCCTGGACAATAGAACCACGAGGAAGCTTATACCTTTACCCCTACTTATTCAGTTAGTTCATGAATTTTCATGAGCACTGCTAATTGTGTATGTGTTTATTTGTTTTCTTGGTTGTTGTAGTTGTCATTTGATTTTTTCCCAAGCTGGAACATTAACATCCTGGTCCTCCTGCTGCAGCCTCCCAAGTGCTGGAATTACAGGCATGTGCTATCACACTCAGATACATTAGTAATTTTAAAAGATTCCTGGGTGGTTCCAATGTGTCATTAGAATTTAGAAACACTGGTTTAGTCAAAGCCATTGAGTTATTCAGCCATAGAGCAAGATGAGGGAGAAAGTGTAGTTGAAAAACAGAGAGTAGTCTGTTTGGCCACAATAGTTGGCAGAGAATTGTTTCATATTGTTTTATTAAATAGATCAGTCATTTGATTTCACATTGTCAGTGACTGCTAAAAACATCTGAAAAAAAATGAATAGGTATATGTTTCCATTTGGGTGTGAGTTCAAAAGTATAAGATAATCAAATAATAAACGTCAAAAAATTGACTGTTAAACTGCAGGAATTGCCTCATATCCTTTCCCATGGCTATGCCCTTACAGCCATGTCCATGTTGATGTTGATTCTGGATGTACTTATTGTAGCATTTGAACGAGCACTGACTTTTAGAAGTCTGACTTCTAAGAGAACAGTGGTTGGAAAGTACTAAGAGCTAGGTGATCAGAGAAAACCTGAAAGGATGGTTCATTTCATTTTGTCTTTGAACATATTGCAGTGTTTCTGGGTTTTTCTGACTGTGTGTTGTTTTCTATGATTCCAGTTGCATTTAATGATCAGAACATACTTCATACATATACCAGGGAAAAGGAAACTAGAAGATCTTCAAGTCTTCCACCTAAATTTCCACCACCTGAGGAGCCTGTGTGGTTTTCAATGGCCAAGAAGAAAGCCGAAGCATGGAGCCAAATGGCAGAGATCATGCAATAAATAGCTCCTGGATGAAGCATCAGCATTTTCAAGAATAACTGCCAGTATCTGTGGTGATTCCACATAATAACCTTTGCTAGGGTTAAGAACAATAACTTTAGAAGTAGAAATTAACATTTTAATTACTTGAGTGAAATAAATGCTACTAATGGTTAGCCCTCAGTAAGTCACTATCAGCATTCCCAAATCCAGCATGTTCTCCGGAAAACCCATGCTATAGAATTGTAAAGTCATTAACTTTAGACATTTTGCCTTAGAAGAAAGAAAACAATTGAATTTGGTTTCAGAAACTTAAAGATTGCCTTTTGTTTCAAAAAACAATTTTAGTGGAAAGATTCCGGTGATTTAGCCTAGGGAATGGATGTACTTTCCACCAGGCAGATGGCAAGTTCTCTAGTCAGACTGTATCTGTGACTTTGGAGAGTGACCTTCCTCTCTGGCTCAAGGCTTAGGGCAGATATACTCTGTAACTCAGAGTCTTAGTTACTTTTTCTGTTGATGAAATAAATTCTCAGATAAAATTAACTTAATGGAGAAGGGCTTATTTTGGCTTACAGTTCAAATATATAATCCATCACTGCAGGGAATTTCTGGCAGCAGGAACTTGAGGAAGTTGGTCACATTGCCTTTCCAGGCAAGAAATGAAAGTAATGAATTCTTGTGCTCAACTCATGTCCATATATATATCCCCCTCCAAAGTTCCAAGCCTAGGGAATGATGTCACCTATGGTGGGTGGGTTTTCTCAACTTAATTAACCTTTTCTTTTTTAAATTCTCCACATTTATTCTCTCAAGTCCAGCAAAAATTATGAGATCTACCCTTACATACCTTAACAGTAAACTTTGTTCATTTTTCTAGATTCAAAGGACATCTATTTCTGTCACTTTGTACTTGTTTTGCTTAAGCAGAAATGCAGCCTTGAACATCTATATTGCATGCTTTCCCATTCAAAACCAAGTCTAGAGAAGCAATGAGATTTTATAGCTAGCTTAAACAGTTAGTGCTGGGTTTTTGCTGACGATGGTATAATGAGATGTTGTACAACAACATGCTGGATTTTTCATTTAATCTGTAAAACAACTCTTTATTTTAATCCTCTAGCTGTTGCCCTTTTGCTAATGTTAAGATTTTGATCGACTGGATTTCATTCCATTTATATTCCCATAGTGAATAGTTTGTTTAAACCGATGCCTTTAACGTAGGTAATCCTAGTATATTAGTTTTAACACTTCCCTTTCCCATTTTTGCTTATACCTCCATTACATTGTTTTCATTATGAGAACTCCCCATTAATGATATATCTTCCACTATTAACAAAATTCAGTTTTAAATCATAAGTTTAAGTTTTTTTTCAATACGTAAAAAGTATTCTGATAAATTTTCTTTTTCTTTTAGCTTTCTTGTTTTTTTCTTGTTTAATGCAAAGCAAATAAATTCAATAAAGTCTGTTCTATAGTCCATTTCATTCTGGGAAATGAGGGAGGAAGGGAAATAGAATACTGGCCACTCAAACTAAAGATTGTCACTGTAGCAACATTTTAAGAGGTTGCTTTGTATAGAAGTAGTCTCCTCGCTGTTGTGGCTGACAAAGCTGATGGCTTCCAAGTGTGCCTCTCTTGGGCAGAAGAAGTGACATGGTACAGAATGGCTATAAACCATCCAGCTTGAGGACTGAGTCTAAGTCTTACACAGAGATGGACTTATGAACCAGTCATTTTCAAAATCGTAGAGCAACTGGGTTCATGCAAAAGTGCATGGTGTACAGTGAAGGAAGCAAGAGAATTATAACAACTATTTATTTGGTCTGGCTAGTGACACAATTAGCTGATGTTCAGAACCAGATCTCAGTTGGGGAAATCCACATTTAAATCAACTAATAAAACATGCCTTATGGGCCTGGTAGTTGTGACTCATGCCTTTAATCCCAGCACTCAGAAGGCAAAGGCAGAGGAATCTCTTAATTTAAGGTCAGCCAAGTTCCAGAGCAAGTTCCAGGACAGCCAGAGTGACACTGAGAAACCCTGTCTCAAAAAACAAACAAAGATCCCCCAGCGTGTTTTATATAATGGTTTATCTTTTTCATGTCTATCAATAATGACCAGAAATACTAGAATGGATTTTTAGAATATCCAAACTACTAAAGATATAACCAATGATGTGGCCCTTCTTCCCTACTCCTGTTCCCACTCTAGGCCCCGTCCTATCTTCTAGACCAACCCTCAGGTCCTATTCTAGGAATGTAATCACACTTAGCTCTGGGAGCCTATACCCTAGCAGGTTAGTCAGATTTACCAAAGATTGCTCATCCCAAGATTAGAGTGTGACCTCTAGAAGCAGACTAGAAAATAGTCAGAGATATTAAACATGGGACATATTCTAGCAGTGTTGTTGATGATAAATGATATTGGGCTAAATAACATTTCTTATTTGCCCTAATAATTATTATGGTGGTATTATTTAACCCGTTATCACAATCAATAAGACACAGACACCTGTTCGATTTTATAATTATCATGGTTTGGGCATATAACTCCACCTACGTTATCTCAATAACCTCCCAGCCCGAATCCCATGTCATACACCTTAACCATTCCTATCTGGGCTGCCTTCCATTCATAATTTTATAAATACTTGCTTATATTTTTCATCTTTGTGTTTCTTTTCATGCCATCTTGGAGTCTTTTCTCCTGGCCCATGTGGTTACTTCTCCATGCTAACTTGTTGTTTCCTCCCTCCTCTTCTCTTCCCATCTGTCTGTCTGTCTCCTTTCTGTGATTCTCCTATCCCCAAAGCCAGGGAAATAGCCATGCCTACCTTCTTCAGTCCTGGCCAGGTATAGGCATTTTTTATTAAACAATCAGGAATAATGTCTTAGGCAGGTTTACACAACAAGAATAGGGCAGTAACCGGATTTGATGGCCAGTAATTAGCATCAAAATACAAGCATCAGACCAACCCACAACCTAGAAGGATGGGAGACCTTGTTTTCATAGGTCCTGGCTTTCTATAGAAGAATAAGACTGGAAGATGACCAAGATGTCACTTTAGAATTATAGAGGTTAAGAAATAAATCCTTTATGAATAGATCTAGAAGCAATGCTATTTTAACAGCTCATATAAGTATAAATAATAACAAATCATAACTAGCTTGGTGTACTAAACCACACTATGTGATTACCCATCTGTTGACCCACTCTGTCTTTTCAATTTAAGCAATAGTGACAAGAGGCTCTGTGCTTCTGCTTCATTATGTGGTTCCAGCCATAAGAAATACTATATGGTGGTTTGTTTTAAGCATCAACATTGATGTTAATAAAATGGGTTGCAGTGGGTCAAGTCTACTCCTCCGTAATGGGTGCTAAGAGAGCATATGTTTGATGCAAAAATCAGTGCCTCAGGCTTTGGCATAGCAAGACAAATAAAACCATTTAATAGCCTTATAATGTGCAATGAGGCAAAGGCAGTGATTAAGACTCCTCACAAGAAAACCCATAAGTGGATAGCTTCATTGCCAAATAACAGTGAACTTTTAAAGAAGAGCTCATTACTCTTCAAACTTTCCCATAAATCAGAAAGGAGAAGATACCAACAAACATGCTCCATAAAGCCACTACTAAACCAATATGAAAACCACATAAGAATACATCCCAAATAGAAAATGTTTAGATCAACTTTCCATGATGGGCATAGCTCCAATTAAAAAAAATTCTTTCAAAATAAAAAGACCATGAATTTGAAAGGGGGTAAGGAGAGTATATGGGAAGGCTTAGAAGGAGAAAATGGAAGGAAGGAATGATGTTATTATCTCAAAAAATACTTGCAAGTTACAGAACACTTAAAAAAAAGATTGTACACCACGACTAAGCTGGTTTTCTTCCATGGTTACAAGATTGGTTCAACATAAAAAAAATCAATAAATATAATGTGACAGCATAGATACACTTAAGGACAGAAATCACACAATACATAAATATCCACATCTCAACAACCACAGAAAAGTCCTTTTCCAAATTTCAACATCCTACTGTGATACAGGTCTGAAGAAAAGAATAGAAGGCAAGGAGCAGGGCCAGCTCTCCCATGTCCACACCATGAGGCTTTGGTGAGAGCTATTAATTCAGCCTGCTGATTAGTGGTGTGGGTAGAGAGAGTGCCTGTGCCTCAACCACCTTTGTATCTGACATAGCCTGATTTTGGGGATCCCTCTGAGATGCCATCTGTGTACCAGGTATAGATGGCTGGAGGCAATGTACCATCCTGTATGTGTGAGGGACGGGGAAATAGTTCCTCTAAAGTTTCAGTGCAACAATGACATGGGGAGTGGTCTGGGAAGATTTGAGGTACTAAGAGGTGGGCATGATTGGAAAGAAAGTGTAGAGTCTTTTACTAGAGCCACCTGGAGAGAAAGAACCCTGGACAGAGTCAGAGTTTGTAAACCTTTATACATTAAGAGGTGGGACAGGTTGTGAGAGGAGAAGATAGTGGTAGATGACCCAAAAGTTAGTTTTTTTGGATTCATGAATGAAGAGCTCTGCAGCTGCTAATACACATATGCAGGATGTTCATCCCTGGTGGTTATGTCTAATTTCTTTGGCAGGTATGTCATGGGTGCAAAGGAAGATCCCAGTTGGTGGTCTTGGACCCTAAGAGCATATCTCTCTTTTTTCTGTTAGATAAAAGGAGAAGGTATGGGTTAGTTCTGGGAGGTGGAAATCCTGGGCCTGAAGGAAGGCCTGTTGGAGATTTTGAAAGGGCTTAGTAATAGTTCTTAGAAGGGGTTCATGTGAGGGGCCAAAGGCTGCTTCATATATGGGATGGGCAAAGAGGTAAAGGAGGGGATGTAGGAGTATATGAAACCAGCTATTCCTAGGGATGATAAAATTACCTCTTTAGTAAGGAGGACTGTAACAGACTGGATTAAATGTTTTCTATCCAACGTAATGACTTTCTGGTTTGGTGCAATTGTTAGTCTCAAGTAGGTGAACTGAAGGGTGGATAATTGGACCTTAGATGGTGAGACACTGTACCACCAGCTGTATAAGAAATTTATAAAAGTAGAGGTGTCAGTTTGACTTATTTGTAGGAACAGACTGAAAAGGGGAAGGTCATACTGTATGAGTGTAGATTTGGGGTGAGAGAAAGAGAATAGATCAGAGACCAGAGCCTGGTCAAATTTGCATGGGCTGTCCCAGAACCCCTGGGGTAGGACAGACCAGGTGAGCTGGACAGAGAAGTAGGTGTCAAGGTCAGTCCAGGTAAAAGCATAAATGTTTTGTGACTGGGTGTCCTTGAGGTCCAGGTCTGAAAAATGGGAGGTCCCTGAGGGGATAGTGGAAAGTATTGTTTAGGGTTAGCTATGACAGGGTAGAGGGGGACCACTGTAGAACTGACGAACTGGAGATCTTGAATCAGGCAGTAGGTTCAATTGTGCCTTTTAACTACAAGTGTAGGTGTGTTAAAGAGGGTAAATGTGGGCAAAGTAGTTTTTCCCCCTTAGGAGGTTGGAGACAATAGGTTCAAGTCTGCTGAGGCTCTGGAAAGAGAGTCTGAACTGAGACTGGGTGATGTACTGGGTAAGGTCCTGTACTTGGATGACAGGAGGAATGGTGTTTAGCAACGGGGGTGGGGTGGTGGGACATCCCAGACTTGCAGGTCCACCTGAAAGGATAGCAAAGGAAATGACATGTTGGAACCAATAGGTTGAGTGGCTAGAAGATCCCTTTTCAGTAAAGGGATGGGACAGAAAAGAATGAGTGAGAGGAACATGCCTAAAGATGCAATTTAATGGTGGGGTCTGGCAAAGTTGATAAGGCTGGCCCCCTACCCAGAAAATAGGGAAACGAGGAGAGGTGGGTCCCTCAAAGTTTATCATGACCAAGAAAGTAACCCTCGTGTCCAGGAGGAAGGAGATGGGCTCATCCTGATACCATCATGACTACCAGATCTTCCTGTCAGAGATGGCAGTGATTAGGCCAATGGAACTTGGACCTCTTTAGTTATCCATAGCCAGGCCTAGTAGGTCAGCTGGAGGGCAATCTGGGAGTGATGTCCCTGAGCCATGGGGAACACAGGGACAGCTAACAGCTCAATATCTCTCTTGATGGCACTTTGGACATGGCCAGGGTGACTTGCAGGGGTTACAACAGGCCCAGGCCTAGTGACACTCCTGACCACATTTGAAGCAGAGACCCAGTGGTCCTCAAGCCTTAGGAGGCAAGGGAGACCAGGCAGTCACCAAAGCTGGTTGAGCAGCTTTGGTTAACATTTGGTATTTTTCTTGGGGATTTTTCATCTCTCCCATTGTACACCTTAAAGGACAGTGCTAAGACTTCTGCCTGTGATGGAATCAGGGGTTCTCTCTCCAAGTGCTTAAACTTGGCCCTAATGTAGGGGAAACTCTAAGAAAAGAAATAGGTCATCAGGAGTTGTTTACCCTCTGGATTTTCAGGGTCTAGATGTATATATTGTAAGATGCCCTTTGCTTTAAGGCATTCTAGGAATTGAGATAGATTTTCATATTTGTCCTTGGTGACCTCTTGGAATTTCTCATAGTTTACTGGATTAAGGGCTGTACTACAGAGACTGACCAGGAGGCAAATTCTAAAATGATCTCTAACTAGAATGCCACCTAAGGTATAGTAGTTCCACTGGGGATCCTGATCAGGGACTACTACCTCATCCCTGGCTAGGTGTGCTGCATTAGTTTAGTGTACTTCAACTGCATGTCTTTTAGCCTGTTCCCAAAAAGGGAGAACTGAGGTCAAGTAAGGCCAAGTGGGGAAGAGAACAAGGGGGGTCCCAACTACAGAGTGGGAGCTAGTACTTGAAGGAATAAAGGCTGCTGAGGGGGTAAAAGTAGATAGGACAGTTAGAGTCATCTGTTGCTAGAGATGAAGAAGAGGCTGAAGAAGCCAGAGAAGAGAGAGCTGTGTGTTGGGGCTGGTAAGGAAGGGGTTCATTGACAAGATCAAGGGTAGTGGAGCTTTCCTCTGGTTGGGACTTAATAGTTAGAAGGAACTGAGTCGGGGAACAGGAAGAACAGAGGGAAGTCTTGGACTGAAGATAAGACAAAGCTTGGATATAAGGGACTTCCTTCCATTTACCAAATCACTGGCAGTTGTTGTAAAGCTCCCATATAATACTGGGATCTAAGATGCTCTTAGGTGGCCATTTAGTTTGTTATCTAAGGGGTAGTGGGACCAAGTTTGGCTGCAAAGGCATATAAGTTTGGAAGCACGTAAGTTGGGTGCTAGCCGTAGGGGTCTGTGTTTGTCCAAAAGGTATCCTAGGGGAGAGCTTGGAAGTACAGCCAAAGACAGAGTTCCCATGGGTAAGGAAAGAAGTCACAGACCTGAGCCCAGGCATCCCAGGGACGAATGTAACTTCAAGAGCTCACCCCAGTTCCTCCAACAAGGCCACACCTCTTTTTATCATTTTTATTTTATATTAATCACAGGTTATGTACTTTGTATCCCAGCTGTAGCCCCCTCCCGCATTCCTTCCCTATCCCCACTTCCCTCCCTCATCTCCTCCCTGCACCTTTCTAAGTCCACTAATAGGGGAGGACCTCCTCCCCTTCCATCTAACTCTAGCTTATTAGGTCTCTTCGGGAATGGCTACAATGTCCTCTTCTGAAGGCCACACCTCTTAAATCCTTCTCAAGCGGTGCCACTCCCCAGTGATTAAGCATTCAAATACATGAGCTCATGGGGGCCATTCTTATTCAAATCATCATAGTGCCCATTCACAACATTCTTGTTCCACATAGTGCTCAAGCTCTTAGATAAAACCCTACTAATGAGATCAAGAGTGAAAAAAGACAAGGCTAGGCTGAACAACCAGACCAGGTAAGGACCTCTGGAGAGATAGGCAGGAAGAGTCTGTCTTAATCATCCAACAGATTGCATTCAAAGCCTCAATATGATACCAACATGGCACTGGTCTCCAAGAAAAAGCCTTAAAGGGATATGAAAGCACTGGTATTGGTCTCCAGAAAAATAGAGACAGACTAGGAATTTTTTAAAAAATGTATTTAGTTTTATTTTACGTACACTGGTGTTTTGCCTGCATGTATGTATGTGTGAGGGTGTTGGATCCTGGAATTACGGACAGTTGTGAGCTGCCATGTGGGTGCTGGGACTTGAACCTGGGTCCTCTGGGAGAGCAGCCAGTGCTCTTAACTGCTGAGCCATCTCTCTAGCCCCAGACTAGGAATTTAAAATGGGAATGTAAGCCAGACAGTGGTGGCAAACACCTTTATTCCTAGCACAGGCAGGGGCAGGTGGATCTCTGTGAGTCTGGGGACAGTCTGGTCTACACAGTGAGTTCCGAGATAGCCAGGGCTACATAGTGAAATCCTGTCTTGAAAAACCAAATAAATAGATACATAGATAAATCGGGAATGTATAACTTCTGAATGGGTAGTGAACGAGTTAGGTAAATAATTTCACAGTGCTATGGCTACTAGATCTGATTGGGGCCCTGCCTGAAGTTCTGCTGATGGTGCTTCAACTGAATGGGCACTCACCTCCCATAATAGGAAATGACTAAGCCTAGGGCTGTACATGACCAAAGACACTAGGAAAGCTCCACCATTAGCTTCTACAGAAGATATAATTTTGACCACGATGCTGCTGCCCCTTACTGGCTCCAATTGCTAGCACCCCACATCGCTGAGGCAGTTGCAAGACCACCTGATTCCATCCCCACAATGGCATCTATCCAGTGCAATGCTCACCAGTTTGTCCTGCCAGCCAGCTCTGTCAGACTCAACAGCTACTTGGGAATGCTTACCAGACTCCAGTAGGCTGTATTCTAGGAATGAGTATGCCCACTACAGGAAAATCCACGCCCCCTTCTTATTCAGCAAAATGAAAGGTATATTATCAAGCCACTTACTTACCTGAAGAGGAGGGAAAGTCCCTCCATAATTTTACATAAATTATAAAATAAATTTTCACCTCATGGCCAAACTTAAAGGATGAATCACTCCCCAATTTAGATATGAAACTTTTTACTGATGGGAGAAGAAGACTACAATAGGGAAGTAGCTCCTCACATCAAGAGACTCAAAACAACAATGCACAGAGAAAGGGGGCTGCTTGCCCCGACCCGCAGGACCTAGTTATTCGTGGGATCTGAGGGGAACCAAGCCTGAAAGAAAAACGGGCGGGAAAGAAGAACGAGACCAAGCAGAGCCTTGTCAAGGTCTGTTTCACTGAGCAAAATATAACAGCTTAAAAGCAGGAAAAAGGAGGGAGTAGGGAGGGGGAAGGTAACATTCTTGTGAGTGGAGCGGTTCCGCCTGGGCACCTCTGTGGTTATCTCGGAATGTCCGGCCCCAGCTGCACGGCTGTTATCTTCTAAGGGTCAGCAGTTTCTCAGCGAGGGGAGGGAAGCCTTCTAAGGGTCAGCAGTTTCTCAGCGAGGGGAGGGAAGCCTTCTGCTCAAGGCTTTACCCGTTCCCAACATCTCCCCCTCTTTTATTAACAAAAAAGGGGTGAAGCATCTGTCTTAGGCTATGTGAGTTGCACCCATGTCCAGCACCCTTTCCTCGTCACTGGAGATATCACAGCCATTTTAGGGTGAGTCTCCCTGGTAAGGTCGGAGCGTGCCCTCTGGTACATGGACTCACACTATTCCCATCATTGGTTGTAACCACAGCCTTTATGGTGTGCATCTGGCCCTGGCATCATGCTAATCCCATCACTAATGACTTTGCAGCCACTTTTGGAATCGGCTCTGAGGGGGGCTCTGAGCCAGTTGAGAAAAATCAAGGGGAGATGATGGCCAGCCCAGGGTCTCCTCATAAGGCTCTTGACAAGCCTCGGTTGTAGCGAGTTGATGGTAGTGGACCGACACCGTCTGCCTAATGGCTGACTCAACTTGTCCTTTAACAAAATCAGTTAATCTTTTAAATGCCCAGGGTCTAAACAAGAGGAGAATTAGAAGGCCAACAAGGGGGCCGAGAATGGAGGGAAGGAGAGTCGTAAAAAGGGGAGAAGTAGAAAACCAATTTTGATACGAAGCCTCACTTTTTTGTCTCTCTAATTGTCACTTTTTAAGATTTTCTTCTACCCGTCTAATACTGTCTCTAACTGTCTGTATAGAAACAGCATTCTTCTTTTAATGCTGCACAAAGACCTCCTTGTTGGAGGAAGAGGAGATCTAGGCCTCTTCTACATTGTAACACCACCTATGAAAGGCACGCTAGGGAGTCCGTCAGGTCTTTGATGCCTTCCTTTAGGTTTGTCAAGTCTACATCAACGGCTCTGGCTAGCTCACTGAATCGCTGTCCAGAGGTGACTAGCAGCTCCAAGGCCCAAAAGAATGGTGAGTGTTATAGCAGGTATGGGCTCTCTTTTGGGTCTATGCATAAATGAATCTTTTTGCTCCCAAAAAGTAAGAAATTCCCCAGATGAATGAACAGTGAGGCGAGGGAGAACCTTAGCCAATACACAAAAATCTTAATGAGCTAGAAATTTAGGGGTATAAACATATGTGGTCAACCGGGAAGAACAGGCAAAAAATGAATCATTGGGAATGGCAAAAAACCAAAAGGAGGCATTTACAATTAAGGAGGAATTGCAAACACTACTAAGGGAAGCAGGGGGAATCATCTTTGGTCCCAAGAGGCATAGACCCATGCTGGAAACGTTCTCAAGGGTAAGGCCTTGTCCCGGAGCAGGACGCCAGTATAGCTCTTTGGATTCATTGGTGGATCTAATGGTCCCAAATGAAGCAATTCCCTCATAAAAGGGAGGATGTGGGGAATAACAAATCCAGCAGTCCTCGGTAAGGGAGGTATTAGTCTCCTGGACAGCAAGTATTGAGACATTTAATAATGAAAGCATTACCTCTGCTGAAGAAGGGGGCCTCAGGTGAAGAGTGGGCTGAAAAGTGGTAGAGGGAAAGGCCTCACTGAAATTTGAGGAACGTGGTGTGACGGGGCGAGCCGGGGGGTGAGGGTGGGGGAATTTTTGCATGGGAAACCTATGGCTACCTTGTGATCATAAAAGGGAACAGTTTTAAGTAACTTAATTCTGAAGATAAGGCCAGGGTCTGCATTGGTAACATACATACATAGACCCCAATCTAATCTTCTTTGCCATTTTTCGGAAGAAATCTTTTTACCTGCCTCAGTAAATCTTATTTGGAGAGGGGTACACCATCCTTTGGTTGGAGAAGTATTCCGCATTCTGGTGTTAATGTGGAATTTCTCTGAGAGTTAGACCACCCTTTGGAAACCTCTATGTAATCCCAAATGGACGAGGGTTTCCAGTAAACCGAACCAGAGGTCTCACACCCCCAAGATGCACAAAAAGGGCATCTCTGTACCCACATTTATAATTTAGGGATCTATCTCTATGGGATCTGGGGCAAACATAAAAATCTGCTTCCCTAATATTGGTGTGTTGATGAACTGTGTCACAACCAACTAGTTGTTCCTGAAACCTGGAGCCATGGTGTTGGGGGTAACACCAATATGGGAGGCGGTGAGGGCCGCATCTCCTGCCTCATTAACAAATTCCCAGGTAAAATTCCATACTTGGTATGGGGAGGAGCCGGAAACAGGGAGGCAGGAACACAGCAGAACCAGCGCAGGAAGCATTTTCTTTATCTGAAATTAAGCACAATTAGACGCTTCCTCAGGGTGACCAGAGGGCTCCCTGGGTGGATTAAATTGTTTTACTAGCCTTTCAGGCAGCCACCTGGCATTTCCTGCAGTAGTATCATAAATGCAGGCATTTCCTTTTCCCCAGATAAGGACTGGGTCAGGACTCTGCCACTTAAAGGTCAATGGGTCTTTCCAGAGGGCCTGTGCATAGTTTTGTGAGGTAGTGGGATGCCATAGGCGATCTGCCACAGATTTTCCCTCTTTGTCCAAGGTAAGAAAGTTTAATACAAAAAGTGCATTGTTGAGCAAATTTTGTAGTTTCCTATAATAGGGAACAGAATTCCCCCATTACTTTGTAATTTGGTAATCATATTTTTGAGCGTCTGATGAGCTCTCTCAACAATTTCCTGACCCTGAGGATTATAAGGAATGCCTGTGATATGCTTAATGCCCAATTGTAAACAAAACTGTTTAAAACTACTGCTGGTATATCCAGGTCTGTTGTCAGTTTTTATTACCTTAGGTTGATTTAATACGGTTAAGCATGATAAAACATGGCTAATAACATTTTTGGTAGCCTTGCCTGCCTGTGGCATGGCAAATATAAATCCACTATATGTATCAACAGTAACATGGACATACTTTAATTTGCCAAAAGCGTTAATGTGTGTTACATCCATCTGCCATATTTCTCCCAGGACAAGGCCACAGGGGTTAACTCCTAGATGTACCTCTGGTAGAAATGTTACACAGCCTTTACAATTTCGATCTATCTGCCTCGCTTGTTTTCTAGTTATCTTGAATTTTTGCCTAAGGGTCTGAGAATTGAGATGATGTAAGTCATGGGCCTGTTGGGCCTGAGTTAGGGGATCCAAAAAGACTGTAGTAATTTTTTGTGCCAGCCCCGCAAGCTACATTGCACCATCTACCAAATCATTGCCTTGTGCTAGAGGGCCTGGCAATCCAGAGTGTGCTCGTATATGCCCAACAAAAAACGGACAAACACGGCTGCAAATGAGGCCCTGAAGAATGGAAAATAAGGGGGCTGCATTGGTAGTGGGTCTTATATATGGAACAGTTTCCAATAGGGGAACAGAATGAGCAAGATAAGAACTATCTGTATATAAATTAAAAGGGGAATTTGGTAAGGCCTTAAAGACCTCAATGATAGCTTGCAATTCCACCAACTGTGCTGAAACATAGGAAGTGGAAATCTGAGTAATCACACCATTCATTGAATAGGCTGCTTGACCATTAGACAAGCCGTCAGTAAAAACTAAATTAGCATTAAAAATAGGAGAGCCTTTTGTAACCCTCGGGAAAACAATAGGTGTTTTATATAGGAATTGCAAAAGCTTATTGGGTGGATAATGATTATCAATCTTTCCCTGGAATGACACACAACCAACAGCCCAATCATCATTATTTTGAATCAGCCAAGAAATTTGTACTGGGCTATATGGCACAATAAAGATATCGGGATCTTTACCAAAAATTTTTCTAGATTGTTCTCTTCCTAGTCGAATTAGTTGAGCTGTTAGGTGGGGATAGGTAGAAGAACTTTTGAAGAGGCAGCCGGTTGCCTGTTACATCTGTTTTAGAATGGCATTGGTTTGCCCAAAGCTTACCCCTCTGGACACCTGGGACAGACTGTAGTAGGCACAGGAGTGCCAGGCAATGAGGCAGGGTTATTGGAAGCGCCACTAGGTACTCCCATTACCTTTGGGCATTGTTTAGCAAAATGTCTGGGCTGCCCACATTTAAAGCATCCTTTAGATGGATTTACCACTTGTAAGGCTGCCCCAATGGCCAAATTGACACCCTGAGAAATTTTATGAGAAAGGGAATCAACCTCAGAACAGAGTCTAATAAAACCATTAAGATCCTTATTTTTGGTGTGTCCTCGGAGAGCAGCTTTACAGGCTGCATTGGCATTTTCAAAGGCCAGTTGTTTTAAAAATTTTCCATTAGTTTCTTCCGGGCCTAAAATCCTTTTTGCCGCTTCTACAAGTCAGCCAACAAAATCATGGTAAGGTTCCTGAGGACCCTGTATAATTTTTGTCAGTGAGGTTGTGAGGGACCCTTTCACAGGGACCACCCTCCAAGCTCCAACGGCAGCTTCCATCTATTTATAGACGGAGATGTCACTTACCTAATGAGTCTTTTTCCTGTGAGCAGCGAGAATGCACGTTTGATGAGTCGCCGTCTGCCAAAAGTCACTTTCGGTTTACCTCGGCATTGACACTGGCGACCCAGATCTCTTCATTGAAGGTCTCTGTCCATCAGTGGACTATACCTCGGGCCTCACATTGGGCGCCACTTGCCCTGACCCAAGGGACCTAGTTATTCGTGGGATCTGAGGGGAACCAAGACTGAAAGAAAAACGGGTGGGAAAGAAGAACAAGACCAAGCAGAGCCTTGTCAAGGTCTGTTTCACTGAGCAAAATATAACAGCTTAAAAGCAGGAAAAAGGAGGGAGTAGGGAGGGGGAAGGTAACATTCTTGTGGGTGGAGCGGTTCCGCCTGGCCGCCTCTGTGGTTATCTCGGAATGTCCGGCCCCAGCTGCACGGCTGTTATCTTCTAAGGATCAGCAGTTTCTCAGCGAGGGGAGGGAAGCCTTCTGCTCAAGGCTTTACCGGTTCCCAACAGCTGCTTATCTCAGGGGGCAAAGCAATTTAAAAACATTCCAATCTTCCATCTCCTAGAAGCTGTCTGGGACCCTGTTGTAGCAGTGGTACACTACTAGACTCATAAGGAGTCAGGACAGAGTGAGTCAGGGAAACCAACTGGCAGACCAGCAGCTAAACAAGCTGCTCTCCGTATAACTTTTGAAGACTGGCCGATTACTAAGGATAGGAAATTCCAGAGGTGACAGTCTAATCCTCAAAGCTTTTGAAGCAACCCATCTGGATTAAAAAACAAAGCTGTACAACAATTATTGCAAAGATATATGGTAGCACCAAGGTTGCCAATACTGGCCCAGTGTGCTAGTAGAGCCTTCCTATGTGTTCTTGGAAAAATCTCTAGCAGGGATCCAAGGCCCCCGTGTTGACACAGAGCAGGGGTCTTATCCATTTAAACATCTGTAAGTGGATTTTACTGACACTCAACCCAGCAAAGGCTAGAAATACTTACTGCTTATGGTACACACTTCCCAGGCCCGGTAGCTTTTCTACCTGTATATAATTAACTTGAAACTTTCACACACTGTACCACCCCCAATCTTCAGGCTTGGCTGAGAAAATAAATAGAACTTTAATTCTACTGCATGTACTATTTAGGGAGCATTTGCATATACTGTAAATGTGGTTATTGTCCTTTCAAGATTGTGTTTGCCACCCACTTCCACTGTGGGTGGAATGACTTGGGGTAACTCTGAGACTATGGATGCAAACACCTCTAGCACTTCTTGAAAGTCTTGGCTGACACTGCACAAAAAATTGTTCGATACTCACACTTCCTCAGCCTTAAAACTTGCAAGTGTCAAGCCACAGATACTCCTCACCCATGCCAAAGATGCTATGAACCCAAGCCAGGAGTGAGCTATCAGAGACAACTCAGACTAGCCACTGAAACTCACCATCTCAAAACTACCTAGAAATGGGGACAATGACTTAGCTCCTCCTCTACTTCCTGATGCTATTCTTGATCCTGTGAGTGTGGATTAGAGCTAGTCCTCACTCATCATCTCTGACCCTGTCACATAAATTAGTCTGGATAGCAATCTTGTTCCAGAGAAACTTCAATGCCCATCAGTATAATTTACTGTCCCCTAAAAGGGGTTCTACACTATCTCCTTCAGGTGGAGCTACTTGGGAATAGACCAACCACAGGTTATCCCTCCGACTTCATCATGCTGTGATGGAACTGCACCCACCAGTAAAACAGACTGTAATTCCTTTTGGATATGGCCCTGGCTAGTGACAACCTATGGATGAGTAGCCAGAGGACAAAAGAACTATTGTGAAAAAGCCTACTTGGTCTTATCTTAAACACTGGTCATCCATGAACTTCCTCATGACATAAAGGCTTGGAAGGGAGCTTCCACAGAAGGACAAGGAGTTAATGCCGTAATGGACTTTGCGGTTGGGGAGGAATAATATGGGAACTGACCATAGAGAAGCCCTTCACGAGGGAAAGCCACGTCTCAAAAAGCTGGCTTTAGTAAATGGCAGTCATTATCTCCCCAACATAGGTCAGGACTGCTAGATATGTTTCCATGCAGGGAAGGTTATTTATACTGGAATAGGAATGACTTAACCAAACCCCAACTTGACTAACAAGAACACAAAAGGGACATGTGTAATTGGGCCACCTGTTTAAGTCATAGGAAAAGTCCATTTTTCTTATTGCAAAGATGTGTCATAGTGCCAAGGCTTCCAATACTGATGCAACAAGCTAATACAGACCCAATAAGCTAGGTGAAATTTGAAAAGGACTGCACCAGAGTATGTAAAAGACAATAGTACATACTTAATCTGCCATAAGGATATTTACACCTACTCAAGAGACAGTCACAGACTAGGATTTTTGGCCTCCAATTTAGGTGTTCTCATGAAGCAAAGTCTAGAAATACTTAATGTCCCTTAAATTCAAGAAATAAGAGAAGGTTGGGCCTTGTGCTGCACACTTGTAATCCCAGCACTGAGGAGGCAGAAGCAGAAGAACGTCTGTGAGTTTGAGGTTGGCTTGGTCTACAGAATAAGCTCCGGGATAGCCAGGGCTACAGAGGGAGTCCAAGCCTCAAAAGAATATTAAATAAACAGCACATCACACTGGAAATTCACACGTAGAATAAAGCTAGATCTCCACCATGAATAAAATTTAAAAAGATATATGAAAGACCTTAATTTAGGACCTAAAACTGAAATTTCTAGAGAAAAACCTAGGCAAAAGACCTCACATTATAGACATAGGCAAGGAATTTCTGAATGGGACTCTAATAGCCAAAGAGAGAATCCCCAAAGTGACAGATGGTTTGCATGAAATTAAAAAAAAATCATTTTTAATCGCAAAGGTAACAATCACTAGGGTTAAGGGGGAACCTAAAGAATGAGAAAAATTTCACCTATATATCAGGCAGATTAATATTGAGAATATATAAAGAACCAGAATTATTTGACAACAAAAAATGTCTTATTAATAAATGAGCTGTTGCAATGCATAAGCATTTATCAAAATAAATAAAAATGGTCTCTAAATACCTGAAAGTAGTGCTCAGCATCCTTATGAAACAGGGAAGGTAGTTTTGAGACTACCCCTCACCCTAGTTGGAACAGCTATTATGAAGAAAGCAAATGATAACAAATATCAGCAATGATGTAGGAAAAGAGGACTGTAAGCTTGCTAGTGTAGCTGATCATTGTAGAGGTTCCTCAAAAACAAGTAGAAATAGCAAATATTCAACAATAGTAGTCCTAGATATATACTTAAAGACCTCCCTGTCAATAGGCCCCAGAGATTGTATTCACATCCATATTTACTGCTGCATTATTCAAATAGTTAAAAAGTGGAACCAGCACAGCTCTACAAGAGATGAATGTACCAAGAAAACATGGAGCATAAACAAAATTGAACATTTATTTCCATTTGCATGAAGAAATGAAATCATGAGATTTCTGGGGGAAATGGATGGAATTGGAGATCATTATGCTGAGCAAAATAAGCCACATTCAGAAAAACAAATACAACATTTTCTCCTATATATGGAATTTAGATTTAAGTGTGTGTGTGTGTGTGTGTGTGTGTGTGTGTGTGCATGTCATGGAATTAGGAGGTAGGCCATGAAAGGAGAGGAAGAGACTCAAGAGAGGTAAGATACACCACCATGATGACTTTGGCAAAAGGTTGTGATGGTGATTTACACCTATGGTTGTTTAGCCGAGGGAAGGGGAGGGAAATCAGAATATGATGCTAATAAATGCGTCTGTGTTGTAAAAAAAAAAAAAGGGGATAAGGTAGAGGAAAAAGAAAAAAAAAGAAACTGGAATACATGTAATGGAAAAGCAGAAGGGAAGACTTTCTAGGAGAGAGTGGGTGTTTAGCAGGAATAGGGAAGGAGAGATAAGACAGTGGACCTAGAAAGGGATGAGAACAAAGAAAATCACACAACATAAAAAGCCATAACAACATACATTATTTCCTTGCCAACTTAAGGAGTTAATTTGACAACAAAACTCTTTTCCAAGGAGCACATATAAAATCCAAGTAGCTCCATTTCAAGTAAGTACTCAATTGCAAGCATTCAAATGCACGTAGAGACTAATGCATAGTGACAGTACAACTCAGAAAGCTTGCCTCCCTCTCCCTCTTTACAAAAACTGTTTTAGGCATGACATCTTAATTTACCTTGGGTTACATAAGTTAATTTGAAACAAGTTCACTTTTCAATGAAATTAAAAGTGTCTAAAAATAAGAAACACAGATCTTAGTCAAGATTATGTAAATAAAACATGACAGTATTCTGTCTATTTTTAAAATTTATTTTTATCATTACCAAACATGGCACATGCCATTGAAAGCCACTTGTGGATGATGAAAAACAAAATGACATTAGCAATAAAATTTTTGATGCCTTCTGAAAACTGAAAATCCCTCAAACAATGAAGAGCAAGCAGTCTTTTCTTCTTCCTGCTTCCTTTGACATCTCCTATCTGCAGAATCTGGTGAAAGTAGAGTGAGTAACTAAACCTTAACCAGCTGCAGTGACTCTCTAAACAGAAGCAGACAGCTCGATAGATGTTATACATCTGTGTGCTAAATTAACCAATAGAGATTGTGAGCTGCAATGTCAGTGCTTATCCAAGTTCAGGTTTAAACTATGTGACGGCAGCAACCTTCTCTGCTTTCCTAACACCAGGAATGTGTGGTGGTAATGACTTTTTTTTAAATTTAAATAAATCACCCAGCCTTTAGGATATTGATTATAAAAAATAATAGGAGGAAGACATGAAGGTAAGGAAGGAATGCAGGGAGGGGAATCTGGGAGGAGGGGAGAAAAAGAGGGTATTAGGAATCACACAACTGAAACCATGAGGGCAGGAATAATAAACATTAAAAATGAAGCTGGGCATGGTTGTTTTCACTTGTAATCCCAGTACTTCAGAGTCTAAGATGGCAATATTTTTGTAAATATGATACCAATATGATCCATACAGTGAGTTTCAGATCATCCCGGCCTAAATAGCAAGACCCTGTCACAAAACACAACAGTTTTAATAAAAACTAAATAAAAAAGAATGCAAAACATTTTCTGGTCACTTAAGTGTATGTAAAAAACAAGACAGAAAGTAAAAGATAATTGCCAATTTTGTGATAGTACTAAGACTAACTTATCCTTTCAATGACAAAAATACCAAATTCATCCGTTAATATTTAGTTATTTATTCATGCAGGATGGTCCTGTCTGTCATCAATAGCTTCTTCTGTTTGTCAGCAATAAAAGTTCAAAAGGTGTCATCTTCTAGTTACTGTGGAATACTAGCTGTATAATGAGGATCCAACCCGTGCTTGTCCCAAGCTGCTTCTGAACTGTTCATTAAACAGATATTGGCCCAGGTAGAACACAGCTATCAAGTCTGAGTAATAACTGTTTGTTACTAGTCTCTAAAAAGAGCCACTGAAGGGCTATGCTATATATTTCAAAACATGCTGCCTTTTGTATTACTAGTAGCATGGATATTTTTATAACATTATAAAAAGAATAAATTGAATTTCTATTTAAATTTAAATATATTTTTTCAGTTACTGTAGTAGTATTAAAATATACAGTTATGATAAATGCGGGAATGAGGAGTAATACTCAAAGCTGGGTATAAATACCTGGAGTAGCTAGGACAGCTTCTTGCCGGATCAGGGCCTTTTCCCAAGTTCTTCTGACATTAACTCCTTTTGCTTTTGTCTGGTTGTTTCTATTACAACCAGTGTCTTTGTAGATTTCCTCAAAATCATCAAACTTATGTTGACTTATGGCTAGAGTGAAGAATATTAGTTTGAGAAGAGATATGGAAAAATAACTCACCATGTAAATAGTAGCAGCATCCACATTCTACTCTTGGGAAAAGCCTGGGATAGAAGCAACTGAGAAAAGAATAGCTGGATATCTTCCTTGTCCCACATGCTTCAGGTGTTTGATCATCTCCATGGCAACATTTCTTTCCTTCTCCCAGTAACCTTCTCAGCTGGTGCAACTGATGACTTCTCCTTGAAGGAAGAAAGGGACTAGAGTCATGGGGCCAGCTTGCATTCTGTTATTCTATGGAAACACATCTACTGGCAAAATACTGTTTGCCTCAAGATAAACTCTATAGTGTAGCTGATTGTTTCCTCACCTCCCTGTGAATTTTCTTTCCACAAAGGGACCTTTAACCCATTAGTTTGAGGGACCCAATCTCCAATAATCTTTTTTTTTTATTAATTTATTTATTTTTATATCAATCACAGGTTAGGTACTTTGCATCCCAGGCATAGCCTCCTCCCTCATTCCCTCCCACCCTCCCACTCCCTCCCTCATCTCCCTCCTCCCCGCCCCTTCCAAGTCCACCAACAGGGGAGGACCTCCTCCCCTTCCATCCAACCCCAGCTCATCCTGTCTCCTCAGG
>CM053742.1:44330800-44350353 GCA_028658305.1 Pachyuromys duprasi
ACAGTGTCCTCTAGTGGCAGCCATCTTGGATCTCTTCCTCCAATAATCTTTACACGTAGAAGTCAGAAGAGGATCTTGGGCCCCCAGGAACTACAGTTAGAGATGGTTTTGAGGTACTATGTGGGTGCTGGGAACTAAACCCAGGCTTTCTGCAAAAGAAACAAGTGTTCTTAAACACTAAGCCATTTCTTTAGCTCCTCTCTACCGTCTTAAAAGGTCTAATTTGTTATCAAATACCAAGTGATAAGCCCTAAAAAAAGCATATATATATATATGTGTATATATATACATATATATGAGCAACACACATGCACACACACACATGCATGCACATATGCACGCACACATGCACATAAAAGAAAAAGTGGACATGAATTTGAGAAGGAGCAGGCTGGGGATGAGGGGTGGTGGTCATGGAGGAGTTGGAGGAGTGAGGCAGGGGATAAAATTATGTAAACACAGTGTTCATATATGGAATTCTCAAAAATTAAAATGGAAGGATTTGGAGGGAGGAAAGGGAATGGGAAAATGTTGTATTTATATTTTAATTTAAAACATTTTAATGAAAAATGAAAAATTTAAAAAGCCATGCACTCACAATGGGAAACATTCCTGCTGTTTTTTTTTTTTAAAGCTTTCTTTACATTGTCTCCCAAATGCCTCCCTGCCCCACCCCACACCTATTTCCCATAAGTGGGCTTACAACTTGCATTTGGAATTTCAGCTCTCTTGTTAAATGCAAGTTCTTAGAGTTCATTTCCAGTCCTAGGCCAGAGGTGAACAGGGCCCAAGATGAGATTGGCATAAAGGCTACTTACGCAGAGTCTACAGTCTCGATGTCTCTCTTATACCCTCACGTGTACCTTTTTCTGCCTCCCTACCATTGCTACCCTTTGGTTCCTTACCCCTAGCATACACATATCCTCTTCTACCATCTTTCTTTCTTTCTTTCTTTCTTTCTTTCTTTCTTTCTTTCTTTCTTTCTTTCTTTCTTTCTTTCTTTCTTTCTTTCTTTTCTTCTCTTGTTGCTGGCTCCACAGAAACCTTGGAGGTGGAGGCTGCATCCACTTTGTTTAATTCCTTGTCTTTGATTAACTCCTGATGTTCTGTGACTACAGAAGTCTCTTTGGGCAGGCCTAGGCTGAGACAGATGCACAAGAACAGTCTCAAGAGGAAGGTTAGAGTAAGTTCCTGGCTTAAATGTTAGGCTCAAGCCCATCATTAGGCCCAGGAGTAGGTCTATACCTTGACTTTTGCCATTCCAGAAAGCAACCATCATTTTTAACCTCTGGGGCACCTTCAAAGAATAAAGATGTGATGTAGTAGACAAGGTGCAGAATAGAGTGGAAATTTCCAAAACCATGAAAAGACAGCCAGCCATGGGGAACTGAAAGTTGTCTACAATCATGTTCTATTTTGATACTGAGCTGACTATGCCTTTTGAAATATAATAGTCCACTCTTTCTTCAAATCAGCCCTCTTAATCTCTGGTCAGCACCAGTGTACCCTCACTCATTATTCCTTGGGCTTTTCTCAAATCTGTGAACGTCTATTACTCTGCAACCACGCTTCCTAGGTAACCAATGCTATGTGGTCCAAGTCCTGGTTGGAGTTGCAGCCTATCTTATTACTGTCTCTAATTATGCCTCAACAGTCACCAACTCATCTGGCATTTTTTATCTCATAGGGTCCAATTTCCATCCCCTGGGGCAATCATGACACCAATAGGTAACCACCAAGACCATGAAAAAAATATTTACTCTAGTGAAGATGCTGCCTGCCTATGCTGAGCTGTCTGCAGGTGAGGACAGCCCATGGGTGGAGTGAGAAATGGGAGCTGAGTGAAGAAAAGAAGCTGAAGAGAGGGATGGTAGCTGAGGTGAGAAGGAAAGCTGAAGTGAAGGCTGGAGGCTTAGGTTAGGGCTAGTGGCAGAGGTGAAGAGGTTTAGATGGAAAAGAGGAGTGGGGCTCACTGAAAGGGGGCTGAAGTGAAGGGTGATCCTGAAGTGAGAGTATGCTGAAAGGAATGGAGCTGAGGTGAAGGAGTAGCTGAAGTGAGAGATCTGAGGAGAGAGCCAAGTGGAGAAGAGAGGGCCGAGGTGAAGGCTAGGGCGGTGGCAAAGAGTTGTTGGAAAAAAGTATGTGGAGACTGGTTGAGGGCTGAGGTTCTAGGGAAGCTGAGGTGAGGGGTAAAGGCTGACGTGAGAGGTGGGGAGTAATGTGAGGGATGGGAGACTGAGCTGTTGGGTTTCGGCTGAGGCACGGCATGCCTAAAGTGAAGGGGGCTGTGGGTGCTGAGGTGGTGAGGCTGGAATGAAAGGTAGGGGTCAAGGTGAGTAGTGAGGAACTGAGGTAAAGGGGCTGAAGAGAGGACTAGAGCCTGAAGTGAGGGTGGGGCTGAGGAGAGAGGGAGGGGCATAAGAGAGAGCTGGGGCTGAGGTGTGGGAGTAGCTGAAGTGAGAAATAGAAGCTGAGGTAAGAGGGAATTTGAAAAGAATAATGAAAATGTACACGAGGGGTAGGGGCTGAGGTGAGGGGTTGGGTGCCTAGGGGAGAGGAGCCCAAAGGCAGAAAAGATTGAGGAGCTGAGGTAAGAGGTGGAGACTGAAGTAATTAAGGGTATTAAGGAGTGGCGGGATAGGGGCTCTAGGGGCGAGAGGGTAGGGGCTGAGGTTAAGAAGTGAAGGCTAAGGTAGTGGTGAGGGCTGCGGAGGAGATAACCTATAGGTTAGTATTCTGAGAAGTTCCACAGGAAGACAGCTGTACAATTTCAGGAACAGAAAACCCAGGCTTCATTCCACAAGTCAGAGCAGAAGAGAACGGATGCTGTGTGGCAGACCATAAGGGGCAGTATTACTAAGGATTGGCCAAGAGTCACTTCCCTGCCCCTTTGCATAACAAATTCTACAGTGATTTTCTAAAAGTTAAAGAATGATGTGTCCATCATCCAATGAATGATCAGGCCGCCTATTTCTTTTATTAGTATAAATTTCCCACTTTTTTTTTTCAGGTTCAAACACATGCCGCCCATTTTGACTTCATGTCTATTCCAGATCATACAGGGAGTCTGTATAGGTGTAATCTCAAGACACATTTTTTTTATTTTAATTTTATTAATTAGTCTATTCACTTTGTATCCCAGCTCTAGCCCCTCCCCCATCCCTTCCCAACCCCACCCATCCTTCCTCTTCTTCTCCCAGTCCAATGATAGGGGAGATCTTCTTTCCCCCCCACCCCAATCTGACCCTAGATATCATGTATCATCAGGACTGGCTTCATTGTCTTCCTCTGTGGACTGGTAAGGCTGCTCCCCCACTCAGGTGGAGGTGATCAAAGAGACAGTCCATGAATTCATGTTAGAGATGGTCCAGTTAATCAAAGAGCCAGCCACTCAGTTCATGTTAGAGATGGTCCCTGTCCCTGTTATTGGGGAACTCTCTTGGACACAGAGCTACCATGGGCTACATCTGTTCAGGGGTTTTAAGTTATCTCCATGTATGGTCCTTATTTGGAGTATCAGTCTCATAAAAGACCCCTTTGCCCAGATTTTTTTGGTTCTGTTGCTCTTGGGATACATTTAAAGGGAGTAATTTATCAATTTCCACTGGATATTGATTCTGGCAAGCAGAATAGTTTTAAAAGTGTGTAACTCAAATTTCAGCAATAGTGAAAAGTATCCAAGAAGACTGAGAATTTGGATGATTTGAAATGGTAAAAATAACTTTTAAAACATGGTGGGGAGATGGTTCACTGAGTGATGTTTTTGCTGCTCAAACAGGGGAACCTGAGTTTGTATCATAGTACCAACTAGGTGGTTACTTGTGTTCGTCATCGCAGTATTAGGGAAACCCACAGGTGCCTGCAGTGTGTACACCCCCCCCCCACTCCTACTTATAAAGAAAAAAGAAAAGAAAAGGCATAGTTGAAAGGGGTGTAGTAACTCCTCAGAATTTCCCAGTCACGTAGAACTATATGTTTCATTCTTAGTACAATTTGCAAGCTATTTTCAGTCAATTTAGTCATGCAGGTAAGTAAAAGTAGGTAAAATTAGGAATTTGTTGAAAATACTACCTAGTTTGATTTGGTTTTTGTAAGTTGGTTAACGTTTGTAATTATGAAGCTTCTTTTTTAATGTAATTTATTTATTTTTATATTAATCACAGGTTATGTACTTTGTATCCCATTCATAGCCCCTCCCTCATTCCCTCCTACTCTCCCCATCCCTCCCTCATCTCCTCCCTGCCCCTTCTAAGTCCACTAATGGTCGAAGAGCCAGCCATTGAATTCATGACAGAAATAATCCCTGTTCCCCTTACTATGGTACCTAGTTGGATACTGAGCTACCATGGGCCACAATTGAGCAGGGGTTCTAGTTTATATTCATACATGGTCCTTGGTTGGAGAAACAATCTCCTAAAAGACCCCTGTGCCCTGATATATTTGCTCTTTGTGGAGCTCTTATCTTCGCCAGGTCTTACTAACTCCCCCTATTTTCATATTATTCCCTGCCCTCTGCTGAAGGCTTGGTTGTGAGTCTTGATATCTGCTTTGATACATTGCTATGTAGAGTCTTTCAGAGGTCCTCTGTGGTAGGCTTCTGTCCTGTTGCTTGTTTTCTCCTACATTCAATGTCCATCCCATTTGTCTATCTAAGTGAGCATTGATCATCCCAACCTGGGTCCTCCTTCTTGTTTATCTTCCCTAGGCATATAGATTTCAAATTATGCAGCTTCTTATTTTTATGTTCCGAAGATCAAACTACTTTGTCTTTTTCATGGCAATGAAAATTAGCTTTATGGTAAACTTGAAATTATTTTCTCATCCAGAGAAATTTTATTATGTGTTCCTTTTGGTGGCCTTCTGAATACTTATATTTTACTCTGATTCATAGTGAGAGATTAAAATTTCAGTTGACTATGCTAGGAGCAGTGGTGTATACATGTATTCCCAGCAGTTGGGGAGGCAGAGTTAGGCCGATCTTTGTGAATTTGAGGCAAGCCTTGTCTACAAAGTGAGTCGAGGACAGCCAAGGCTATGCAGAGAAACCCTGTCTCCAAAAAGAAAAGAAAATCAGTTGATTTTCATGTCATATTTTCCAATTATTTTCTTTTTCTCCTCTCCCACCTGAAGTGTGTGCACCCTACACACACACACACACGCTCCTACTAAACAAGAAAAGAAAAGAAAAGAAAAGAGATACTTGGATTCCAAGATGAAGGCAACTAGTGCACACCATTTCTGAAGGGCAGAGGATCTGAAAGTCCAAAACTGGTGAGTACACAGGCAGCTGAAGCCAGAGAACTTTGAGGCTTCCCGAGGCTTCCTTCCCGGGTTAGAGGGGACACCCAGTAAGCTGGAACAGATTGGATTCAGACCCAACCTTCCCCCCCCCCACTGACATCTCACAAACAGGGGAGACAAATCTGAGAGTAGAAAAATGTGGGCTCTTTGAGCTTTCCTCATACTCCTGTGCAAGTAAGTGCACAGGCCCTCTGCTCTTTCCACACGCTCCTGTTAGTGAATGCACCTGCAAGGGAATGCTTACAGAGCCCCAGATCCAGGGTCCCTCTACAGTTGCAGCCAGACATCGGATCCTTCCTACCCACAACCCTACTGGGGGCAACATAGGGATCGATAGAACAGCATTCTCAACATTGAAGCCCCTGTTCTGTGGGTCTACCAGTGGAATCCCAGCAAACAATTCTTGGATCCAAGATGGTGCAGCCTAGACAGATCTTAGCACTTGGAACACAATACCATGGCAAGCCTGTGGGCCATTGAGCCATTCAGGGTACCTGTTCAGGCACACTGCACCTTGATAGCACCCCAACCTGCACTTACGCTTTTCCCTTACACTCTACTCATTTAGGCATCTACCTGGATAGCACCAGGTCCTTCAAAGTACACTTCCACGCACACTCCCCCACTTGCACACATACACCTGCCACCTTCCTTCCTTAACTGCATCTGAAACAACAACACCCAATATCAAACTGGTGGACCTCTCTCATCTTCTTCAAGAATACTCTAACCTCCAGAGATGGATGGACCCAGTCTGCAGGACAGACTCCTGGAACAAAGAGCAAAGGCTACAGATAAGCAGATGGCTAGAGGCCAGCATAAGAACACATCCAACAAAAGTCAGGACATCATGGCTTCATCAACAACACCCTAAATCAATGGATATTTTAATTCATTGGAAACACAGGAAATGATTTTAAATCTATGCTTATCCTGTGATTAGAGGCACATAAAGAGGAAACAAAGGGTTAGAGGCAAATACAGCTAAACAAATAGAGGCATATAAAGAGGAAATGAACAAAAAATAGAGGCCATCATAGTAAGATAGGAATCCGTATTAAAACAGATGAAGGAAATGGTGCAAGATATGAAAACAGAATTTGAATCAATAAAGAAAAGACAAACAGAGAAAACCCTGGAGTTGGAGAACTTAGAGAAGAGATCAAAGTTAAGCATCACCAACAGAATACAAGACATGGAAGACAGAATCTCAGGTGCTGAGGATACAATTATAGAAACTGATACTTCTCTCAAAGAAAAAAATAAAATTGAGAAAGTTCCAAACACAAAATATCCAAGATATCAAGGACATCATGAAAAGACAAAACCTAAGAATAATGGGAATAGACGAAAAAGAAGATTCCAGGCTCCAAGGTCCAGAAAATATTTTCAAGGAAATCGTAGAAGAAAAATTTCCCAACTTAAAGAAAGAGATGTCCATAAACATACAAGAGGCTGACAACCGGGCGACCATCGCTCACCATATCTGAGGGGTATAGGATCCAAAACTCCAAAATTGGTGAGTGGAGTGGCAGCTGAAACCAGAACATAGATATTGAGGATTCCTGAGAGAGAAGGAACAACCCAGAGGTGAGACAGTTTGGGTCAAGGTCACCAGTGGAAGTCTCTAGGGACTGAGAACGACAAATATTGAAACCCCTGCAATTCTCCTTGCACCAAGCACTAGCCTCCTTCCTCAGCAGAGGCCACAGTGATTGTTAGGACAACAGAGGCAGGCTTCTCAGTTCCACTGAAGAGAAGGGCAGCTGTACCGGGCTCTCAGGACCTCCCAGTGGGTAGCTCTACGGACATCCCAGGTCTGCGGCAACGGCAGGTTGGCAACTCACCCTAGCAGGAGCCTTCCTGCTCAGTGACTGAGACAGCAGAGGTGGCTACCCCAAGTACAAGTCTCCCTGCCCAGAGGACAAACAGTGAACACCACTAAGCTGATGGATCTCCTAAACTCTCATTTGCCCGTGCAGGCTCAAATCTGAGAGTAGAGAACAGGGAAACCACTATGCTTTCAATTAGGCCTGCCAGCAAGTGAGTGTGCCTTCAGGTGAGTATATGTAGAGCCACAGACCCAGGATACCTCTACACTAGCAGCCAGACATCAGATCCCTCCCACTCGCACCCACACGGTGGGCAACATAGGGATCCTTGGGACAGTTCTCTCAACATTAAAGCTTCTGTTCTTTTGGTCCACCAGTGGAGTCCAGGTGTTTCCTGTAGCCCAGACAGATCTTAATATCAGGAAGACAGTACCACAGGCCTGTAGGCCACTGAGGAAATCAGGGCACCTGTGCATGCACATTGCACCCATGAACAGCAACAGCATCCCCTTCAGTGTGTAAGCTCCACCTTTCAGGCATCTCTGCTCTAGCACCCTTCCCTTTAAGGCACACTTCCACACACATGCCCACACTTGCGCACCTGCAACTGTGAATTTCTTCCCTTCCCAACAGCTGAAACACCAACATCCACCCTCAAATTGGTGGACTCTCATATCTTCCTGCAGAATACTCCAGACACCAGAGACAGATGGACCCAGTCTGAAGTACAGACACCAGGAACAACCAGCGAAGGTTATGGATAAGCAGATGACTAGAGGTGGGTGTTAGAACACATCCAAGAACAATTCAGGACATCATGGCTTTACCAGCAAACCCAAAAACCAATGGACATGGTAATTCACTGGAAACACAGGAAAATGTTCAAAATTCAAGGTTTATCCAGATATTAAAGGTACATAAAGAGGAAATGAACAAAGTCCTCAAAGAAATACAGGCAAATACAGCCAAACAAATAGAAACACAAGTAGAGGCACAATTAGTGGCATATAGAGAAGAAACAAACAAACAAAAATAGAGGCCATCATGGAAAGACAAGAATCCACATTCAAACATATGAAGGAAATTGTGCAAGACAAGAAAACAGAATAAGAATCAATAAAGAAAACAGAAACAAAGACAACCCTGGAGCTGGAGAACTTAGAGAAAAGGTCAGGAACCACAAAGGTAAGCATCACCAACAGAATACAAGAGATGGAAGAGAGAATCTCAGTCACTGAAGATACACTTGCAGAAATTGACACATCTCTCAAAGTAAAGGTAAAATCAGAAAAGTTCCAAACACAAAACATCCAAGAAATCAAGGAAACCATGAAAAGTCAAAATCTAAGATTAATAGGAATAGACGAAAAAGAAGATTCCGGCTCCAAGGTACAGAAAAGGTTTTTCAAGAAAATTACAGAAAAAAAAATTTCCAACTTAAAAAAATAGATGTCCAAAAACATACAAAAGGCCTACAGAACACCAAATAGACTAGACCAGAAAAGAAATACCTCACGTCACATCATAGTCAAAACACTTAATCTACAGAAAAAGAAAAAAAAATTAAAAGCATCAAGGGAAAACAACCAAGTAACATATAAAGGTAGACCTATCAGAATCACACCAGACTTCTCAACAGAAACTATGAAAGCCAGAAGGGCCTGGGCAGACATCATGCAGACTCTAAGAGACCACAGATGCCAAACCAGACTACAATACCCAACAAAGCTTTCAATCAACACAGATGGAGAAAACAAGATATTCCATAACAAAACTAAACTTAAACAATATCTACACAGCAACCCAGCCCTACCCAAGATGCTAGAAGGAAAACACCAGTCCAACGAAATCAACTACACCCAAGAAAACACAGGATATGTATATATATATATATATAAATTCATAACAAAAATTTAAAAGTAAACAAGCATAGAAACACAGTAACACCACCAATTCTACAATAAAATGAACTAACATTCATTGTTCACCATTATCTATCAATATCAACGGACTCAATTCTCCAATAAAAAGACACAGAATAACAAAATGGTTACAGAAACAGGATACATCATTCTGCTGCATCCAAGAGGAGTAGACTATTGGAAATAATCAAACTCAGAGCTGAAATCAATGAACTAGAAACAAAGAAATCAATTCAAAGAATCAATGAAGCCAAGAGCTGATTCTTTGAGAAAATCAACAAGATAGACAAACCGTTAGCCAAACTAACTAAAAGGTAGATAAAAACTATCCAAATCAGTAAAATTAGAAATGAAAAGGGAGACATAAAAACAGACACTGAGGAAACCAAACCATTATTAGGTCTTACTACAAAAGCCTATATACCACAAAATTTGAAAATCTAAATGAAATGGACAATTTTCTTGGTAGATTCCATTTACCAACTTTAAATCAAGATCAGGCAAATAGAACAAATAGTCCTATATCCCCCAAGGAAATAGAAGCAGTCACCAACAGTATCCCTTCCAAAAAAAGCCCTGGGCCAGATGGTTTCAGGACAGAATTCTACCAGACCTTCAAAGAAGTGCTGACACCAATTCTCTTCGAACTAGTCCACAAAATAGAAACAGAAGGAATATTATCAAACGCATTTTATAAACCCACAGTCACCTTGATACCTAAACCACACAAAAACCCAAGAAAAGAAGAGAACTTCAGACCGGTCTCTCTTGTGAACAGTGGTTCAAAAATAATAAAATACGTGCAAACCTTTTCATGGTGTCTTTGATTTCTTGGATGTTTTGCCTTTAGGACTTTTCCTATTTTACTTTTTCTTTGAGAGATGTATCAATTTCTTCAAACTTATGTTCAGCACCAAAGATTCTCTTTTCCATCTCTTGTATTCTGTTGGTGATGCTTATATTTGTGGTTCTTGATCTTTTCCTAAAGAGATGCTCAACGTCCTTAGCCATCAAAGAGATGCAAATCAAAATGACCCTGAGATTTCACCTTACACCCATCAGAATGGAAAAGGTTAAAAACTCAAGTGGCTGGAGAGGTTGTGGAGAAAGGGGAACCTCCTCCATTGCTGGTGGGAATGTAAACTTGTACAACCACTCTGGAAATCAATCTGGCGCTTTCTCAGAAAATTAGGAATAGTGCTTCCTGAATATCCATCTATACCACTCTTAGGCATATATCCAAAAGAAGCTCAAGTATACAACAAGGACATTTGCTCAACCATATTCCTAGAAGCTTTATTTGTAATAACCTGAACCTGAAAACAACCCAGATGTCCATCAACGAAGGAATGGATACAGAAATTTTGTTAGTTTTACACAATGGAATACCATTCAGCAATTAAAAACAAGGAATCATGAAATTTGCAGGTAAATGGTGGGATCTGGAAAAAATCATCCTGAATAAGGTATCCCAGGAGCACAAAGGCACACATGGTATATACTCACTTATATAGACCTATAAGATAGGATAAACATACTAAAATATGTGCACCTAAAGAAGATATACAAGAAAGAGGACCCAGAATAAGATGATCAATCCTCACTTAGAAAGACAAGGGGAAGTAGGAGAAAACAAGTAACAGGACAGAAGCCTACTTCAGAGGGCCTCTAAAAGACTCTACCTAGCAGTGTATCAAAGCAGGTGCAGAGACTTATAACCAAACCCTGGGCAGAATGCAGAGAATCATATGAAAGAAGAGGGAGTTAGTATGACCTGGAGAGGACAGGAACTCCACAAGCACAAAATATATCTGGGCACAGGGGGCCCTCTATGAAACTGTTTCTCCAATCAAGAACTGTGTATGGATATAACCTAGAACCCCTGCTCAGATGTAGCCCCTGGTAGCTCAGTAACCCTAGTAAGGGGAACAGAAAATATTTCTGGCATGAACTCAATGACTGGCTCATTTATCTCCCCCCATCCTGAGGGAGGAACAGTCTTGCTAGGCCACAGAGGAGGACATGGCAGCCAGTCCTGGAGATACCTGATAAGCTAGGGTCAGATGGAAGGGGAGGAGGACCTCCTCTCCAGTGGACTTGGAAAGGGGCAGGGAGGAGATGAGGGAGGGAGGATGGGATTGGGAGGGAATGAGAGAGGGGGCTACGGCTGGGATACAAAGTAAACAACCTGTGATTAATATAAAAAATAAAAATTAAAAAAATATTTACAAACCAAATCCAAGAACACATAAAAGATATCATCCACCATAACCAAGTAGGCTTCATCCCAGGTATGCAGAGGTGGTTCAATATATGGAAAACCATCAATATAATCCACCATATAAGCAAACTGAAGGAGAAAAACCACATGATCATCTCCTTAAATGCTGAAAAAACATTTGACAAAAATCCAACACTCATTTATATTTAAAGTCGTGGAGAGTTCAGGGATATAAGGCACTTACCTAAACATAGTACAGACAATATACAGCAAGCCTATAGGAAACATCCAACTAAACAGAGAGAAACTGAAACCAATCCCTCTGAAATCAGGGAAAAGGCAAGGCTGCCCACTCTATCCATATCTCTTCAACATGGTATTTGAAGTTCTTGCTAGAACAATAGGACCTATAAAGGAGATCAAGTGGATACAAATCAGAAAGGAAGAAGTCAAAGTATCACTATTTGCAGATGATATGATAGTATACATGAGTGACCCCAAATACTCTACCAGAGAACTCCATCAGCTGATATATGCTTTCTGCAAAAATGGCTGGATACAAAATTAACTAAAAAAAATCAGTAGCCTTCCTGTATATAAAAGACAAAAGGGCTGAGAAAGAAATTAGGGAAACAACACCCTTCACAATAGGCACAAAGGACATAAAGCATCTTGGTGTGACTCTAACCAACCAAGTGAATGACCTGTTTGAAAAAACTTCAAGTCTCAGAAGAAAGAAATTGAAGAAGATATCAGAAGATGGAAAAATCTCCCATATTCATGGATTGGTAGGATTAACATAGTGAAAAATGGCAATTCTGTCAAAAGCAATCTACAGATTCAATGCAATTCCCATCAAAATACCAACACAATCTTTACAAACCTTGAAAGAACAATTCTCAATTTTATATGGAAAATCAAAAAGACCAGAATAGCCAAAACAATCCTCTACAATAACATATCTTCTGGAGGTATCTCCATTCCTGATCTCAGACTGTACTACAGAGCAACAATAATAAACACTGCATGGTATTAGCATAGAAACAGAATGCTGGATCAATGGAATAAAATAAACCCACACACCTATGGACACTTGAATTTTGACAAAAAAGCCCAAACCATACAATTGAAAAAAGACAGCATCTTCAGCAAATGTTGGTAGTCTAACTGGATGCTTACATGTAGGCAATGAAAACAGATTCATATTTATCACCCTGCACAAAACTAAAGTCCAAGTGGATCAAAGACCTCAATATAAAACAGATACACTAAATCTGGTAGAAGAAAAAGTGGGGAAGAGCTGTGAATGCATTGGCACACTTAGACAAGTTCCTGAACAGAATACCAACAGCGCAGGCTCTAAGATCAACAATCAATAAATGGGACCTCATGAAGCTGAAAAGCTTCTGTAAAGCCTGGATACTGTCATCAGAACAAAACAACAGCCTACAGATTGAGAAAGGATCTTCACCAACCCTACATCTTACAGAGGGCTAATATCCAGAATATATAAAGAACTAAAGAAGTTAAAAAGCAACAAATCAAGTAAGCCAAATAAAAAATGGGCCACAGAGCTAAACAGAATTCTCTGTAGAGTAATATTGAATGGCAGAAAAACACTTAAAGAAATGCTCAACATCCTTAGTCATCAGGGAAATGCAAATCAAAAGATCTCTGAGACCCTGAGACCTTACACCCATCAGAATAGCTAAGATCAAAAACTCAAGTGACAACACATACCGGAGAGGATGTGGAGAAAGGGGGACCCTCCTCTATTGCTGGTGGGAATGTAACCTTTTACATTCTCACTTTGGATATCTGGCGCTTTCTCAGATAATTAGGAATAGTGCTACCTCAAGATCTAGGTATACCACTCTTAGGCATATATACAAAATATGCTCAACTATTCAACACGGACATCTGCTCAACCATGTCTGTAGCAGCTTTATTTGTAATAGCCAGAACCTGGAAACAACCTAGATGTCCCTCAACTGAGGAATGCATACAGAAATTGTGGTACTTTTACACAATGGAATACTACTCAGCTATTAAAAACAAGGAAGTCATGAAATTTGTAAGAAAACTGATAACTAGAAAAGATCATCTTGAGGGAGGTAACTCCGAAACAGAAAGACACACATGTTATATATTCACTCAGAAGTGGTTATTAGACATATAATATAGGGCAAACATTCTGAAATATACACTCCTAAAGAAGCAAAACAATGAGGACCCCAGGGAAGATGCTCAATCTTTATTCAGAAGGGCAAACAAGATAGACATCAGAAGCAGGAGAAGACAGCTAGCAGGACAGGAGCCTACCACATAGGGCTTCTGAAAGGCTCTACTGATCAAGGTATTGAAACAGAGGCTGAGACTCATAGCCAAACTTTGGTAGAGTGCAAGGAATTTTGTGAATGAGGAGGAAGATAGAAAGACCTGGAGGGCCAGGAGCTTTACAAGGAGACCATCAGGACCGAAAAAAAAAAACCTGGGCTGACAGCACCCTGCAGAGACTGATAGCCCAATCCAGGATCATGCTAGCACCCCTCCTCAGATGTAGCTCATAGACTCAGTCTCCAAGTCAGTTCCTAGTATGGAGAACAAAGGCAAAGCTGTCTCTGACATGAACTCAGTAGCAGGCTGTCTGATCACCTCCCCGGCCCCCAGGGGTCAGCTGCCTTACCAGGCCACAGAGGAACACAATGCAGCCAGTCCTGATGAAACCTGATAGGCTAGGGTCAAATAGAAGGGGAGGAGGACCTCCCCTATCAGTAGACCAGGGGATGGGCATAGGACTAGAAGAGCGTGGAAAGAGGGACTGAGGGGAGACAAGGGAGGAGACCACAGCTGGAATACAAAATGAATAAATTTTAAGAAATAGTAAATTATAAGAGTATTAGATACTTTTAAAATGAAAAAATAAAAGAAAGAGCATAGTTGAAAGGAGAGTAGTGAGACCTGAGAATTTCTCAGTCACGTGGAATTATGTTTCCTTCCTAGTATAATTTATAAACAATTTTTATGAGGTCTCTTCATTTTTTCATACTCCATAATTTTTTGACCTTAACAAGTGTATATACACACATGCATACACACTCACATTTAAATCTAAATTTTGAGTATAAAAGAAAATGTGGTATTAGTTTTTTTTCTAAATTTTGTTTAACATGGTGATATCCAGTTCCTTCCATTTTCCTGCTAACATCACAATTTCACTTTGCTGTTTGATTATATATTTATTTTGTGTGTGCATATGTGTGCACATTGCAGTCTTAGATTTTTCAACAAACCTATTTTTTAGGGTCCTTAAGCACCTTTACCTATCTTCCAATCCTCCCCACCAACATAACCTTAATTAGGAGATTAATAAGGAAAAGGTCTATAGACCTCTTTTATCTATTTCCTGCTCATCAGGGTCAGTGGATCATTAGGGGATTACCATACTCAGTTGTCCAAAGACCAACACAAACCAGGGAAAGCTGAAAGACTCAGTTGGATTGCCCTGAAAAGCTCTCTGGAACATTTCTCTCTGTGAAGCCAAGTGTGGAAGCACAAAGATCAATGAAGCGATGTCAATCCAAAAAGTGATGTTTCCCTCTGCCTGGGCCTCCATATATGTCCTCTCCTCAAAGTCTACCTACAATGTTCTCAGCTAGCCAATGTCATCCCCTCTCATGAGAGAGCAAAACATCGCATGCCCTCTTACAAGCCAACCTGGGAAAAACATCACGTGCCCAGCTTGCAGCAAAACATCACATGATGAAATTTAATCCATAAACTTCCACTTCAGCATATGGATGTCAGAGAGAGCGAGAGAGACAGACAGACAGACAGACAGAGACAGATAGACACACAAGCACACACAGACAGAGACAGAGACAGACAGACATAAACACAGAGAGAGACAGAGAGAGAGGGTTAGTGCCATGGCCTGTATGTGGAAACCAGAGGCTAACTTTCAAGAGCTGTTTGTATCCTTCCATTATGTGAGCCCTGGGGATCAAACTCAGGTCCTCAGGCATTGCAGCAGGTGCTCCTACCCAGTGAAATTTCATTTTTTTATATGTCATGTGATTTTTAGTTGGGTCAAGTTCTTAGTATACAGCAATAATTATGCCAAATACAATTTAAAAATTAAGTGAATGTCCCTCACTCATTTGGAGGTGCTTAATGGTGCATACAGGAATGTTACTGGCAACAGTTGCCTGAATGGTTTTTTCACTCAGTACCACCAACAGTGGGAGCTTTAAAGTTTAACTGGCCAGATCATAAATTATTTACATTCTTTTTGTAACCAATTTGTTAAAAAAAAAAAGGTAACGTGGACACAAAGTATGATTAAGAATTGCTTTTCCATAGATTTCTGAACTTGCAAAGGAAGTTCCAGTGTAATGTGAAAATATTTTTTTTTACAAAAAATTAACATTTAGCAAGGATCATTTACACAGCTAGGCCCTGCCATTTCATTTGTTGGTTTTTTAAAAACAGATCCTCAATAAAACAAAGAGCATGAAGTAAACTTAGCTAACAAGCTCAATGCCTCCTTTACACTTTGTAAGGCTCTCGTAAGGCTGTGTACTGTGTTGCACTCCACTCTGCCCCTGCCAGTGTAGAACTAAGTACAATGCATTCTTGCTACACACAGCTTTATGGAAAGGTATTTATGAATGCAGTTTCAGAGAGTTAAATGAAGATTATTCCACTCAGGTTGCACTTAGACTCCTTTAGAATACTTGGTTGTTTTTTTTTTTTATCAAAACATGGCATGTTTTTTTCAAGTATAATCCTGAAAACAGGTAGACTATTTCTAAAGAAAAATGCAGCACATTTAATTCTGACAGTTGGTCCAGTGGAGGGAGCACTGAGTTAAGAACTAGCTAGCTGTTTGTCTGAAACAAAGTACCTAACCCCGTTGTTAAAATTATACTGGGACAAACAATTTAAAGCTTATTAGTTCAAAATCTCTGATTCCAAGTAAACAGTGTTAGGGAAATGTCACCTATAAGAGCTCCTGGCCAAAGCTATTCAAAAGTAAACAGCTCCCATTCATTTCAAAGATTTGGCAGTCAGCCTACCATTTCTTCCACCAAAGCCCTTTTCAGGAGTAAAGGCAGCCTTCAGGACCCATGTTCTCTCCACAAGGAGAAAAGGTAATAAAGTTTGTAAAACAAGCTGTACTGCAGAAAGGTAACCTTTAAAGAAAATAAAAACTGAAAAAAAGCGCTATCATTTTGATGTCTCACACATAAGAATCATCTTTAATCAACATAAAACTATTAATGAGTACAACTACATGGTAGACATCATTTTTAAAGATGCATAAACCAGTCTCTAGCCAGGCAAAAACCAGCAGTAGTACTGTTAAGGAAAGAGGGAATAAATTTAAGAACAGCGAAATCCACAGTCTTGTACCAATCCCAAGATGGTGACAGCAAGTTCCTCTTAAGAATTCAGAAGGCAGTAGCCAAAAGGAAAATACTGTAGGAGACCTCTTTAAAAATTTGTATTTATTCCAATTACATCAGGCTGAAATCTTGGGTCTAGATTTTAAAATATTGGCACTATTTTTGAAACTTCATTTTTAAAAATAAAGCAAAAGAAGTTTAGTGAATATGTGCATTATGCTTTATTGATGTGTTCATGTCTCGAAAAGCTACACTGGCTGGCTCCATTTCTTAGCTAATTTGAGTAGTGTAGGAATAAAATGTGTCTATATGACAAGTTGATGAGTCTTATACACTGATGAGGGTGATATAAATGGGCACAGGCACTGTGGAAATAAATATGGGTCATATGTTCTTTTTTTTTTCTTTTTAAGAACCATCCATTCTTATTCCACAGTGGCTGTGTCAATTTACATCACCCTCAGCAGTGTATAAGACTTTGTCTTTCACGATAAGCTAGGGTCAGATGGAAGGGAAGGAGGTCCTCCCCTATCAGTGGACTTGGAATGGGCCAGGGAAGAGATGAGGGAGGGATGGGGAGAGTGGGAGGGAATGAGGGAGAGGCTACAGCCGGGATACAAAGTACATAGCCTGTGATTAATATAAAAATAAATAAATTATTTAAGAAAGAAAAAAAAGACTTTGTCTTTTTCTACATCTCCTTTAACATCATTGTCATTTATTTTCTTTATCATAGCTATTTTATCATTCTGACTTGAATGAGATGGAATCTCAAAGCATTTTTTTCTGTTAGTTAAGAATGTTTGAGCACCTTTGTTGAAAATTGGGTTGTTGTAGCTATATGAGTGTATTTCTGAGTCCTCGAATACATTTCATTCGTCTAGATATCTGTTTTTGTGATAACTATATTGTATGATATCTGCCCATACAATATAGTTACTGTTGCTTTGAGGCTGTAGTAGAAATTGAGATTGGATAGTCTTCTTTCTGCATAGGATTGCTTTGGCTATATGGATTCATCAGTGATCCCATAAGAATGATAGGATTGTTTTCTAGTTCTTCAAAGAATGCCATTAGAGATTTAATGGAACTGTATGGAATTAGTAGATTGCTTTCAGTGATATAGTAGTTATCATTTTATCTCTGCCAGTTCATGTACATGGGGATTCTATTTTCTATTGTCTTCTTCAGTTTCTTTCCTCATTATCTGAAAGCTATTCTGAATGTGATGTACACCCTGATTTCTTTCCTGACAGTTGCATTGTTAGTAATGGAAAGGATAGTGATTTGGATGTGTTGACTTTGTGGTCTGTTCCTTTGCTTAAAGTGTGTATGATATTTAAGAATTTTTAGAAGAACATTTAGATTTAGCATCTTTACCTCTAGGATTGTGTCATCCTCAGATATTTGTATTCCTTTTATTTCTCTAGCTTGGAATTTAGCACCATATGGAATAAGATACACACATACAGAGCAAGAGTAAGAGAGAGAGTGAGCAAGAGATTTTGTGTGTGCGTGTGAGAAAGAGAGAGAGAAGAAGAAGAAGCACACAGAATATCAAACAGACAGGACCAGAAAAAAAATCCCTTCATGACATCTTTACAGTTAAACCACTAAGTAAACAGAATGAAGGGTGCATACTGAAAGCAGCAAGAAACATTAACATAGAAGGGGGAAATTTCACAGGGTTTCAACTCTAGACAAATAACAAAGGAAAGTAGTGAATGCTGAGAGCAAGAAAAATAATCTTTCTCAGGGAGAACCCCTTCCCAACTTGATTATTAAATACCAAATGATCAGCCCTCAACTCATATGCATACATGCAACAAGAGGATTAAGCAGACTGTACTTATATATTGAGAAACACATACATACACACACACACACCTCCACCACGACTACCACCACCAGTTTAAAAATAAGAGGACATGAATTTTAAAGAAATCAGGGAGTAGATGGGATGATTTGAAGGATGAAAGGGAAATGATATAATTGTATTTTAATTAAAATAATAAAAATTTAAAAATCACCGGTCTTGTAAGGGAAAACCCATTACAATAACAGCTGACTTCTCAGTGGAAGCTTAAAAAGACAGGAAAGCGTAAAGCCATGAACTTCAAGTTATAAGAGACCACAGATCTCAACCACAGCTAACTTTTTAGGCAAAATAACCTTCCAGAGTTGAAAAAAGAAAAAACAAATTTCCACGCTACAAACAAACTAAAATAATTCATGCTCTCTGAACCATCCCTACAGAGAATACTGGAAGCAAGATTTCAGACTGAAAAGAGTACTAAGTGCCCACTTATAAGTGAGTATATACCGTGTGTGTAGACTTATAAGATAGGATAAACATACTGAAATCTATACACCTAAAGAAGATAAACAAGAAAGAGGACCCGGGGTAAGATGATCAATCCTCATTTAGAAAGACAAATGGGATGGACATTGGAAGTAGGAGAAAACAACAGGACAAAAGCCTACCACAGATGGCCTCTGAAAGACTCTCTCTAGCAGTGTGTCAAAGCAGATGCTGAGACTCATAACCAAACCTTGGGCAGAGTGCAGGAAATCATATTAAAGAAAGGGAGAGTTAGTAAGACCTGGAGAGGATAGGAGCGCCACAAGGACCAAATATATCTGGGCACAGGGGTCTTTTATGAGACTGTTTCTCCAATCAAGGACCATGTATGGATATAACCTAGAACCCCTGCTCGGATGTAGCCCATGGCAGCTCAGTATCCAAATGGGTTTCCTAGTAAGGGGAACAGGAAATATTTCTGACATGAACTCAATGGCTGACCCTTTGACAACCCCCCCCCCCCTCCACACCGAAGGAGGAGCAGCCTTTCTGGCCACAGAGGAGGAC
>CM053742.1:44350853-44361795 GCA_028658305.1 Pachyuromys duprasi
TTCAGGGAAACAGGGACTGTTTCAGTCATGATCTTGATGGCTGACTCTTTGACCCTCCCCCATACAAGCTGGGGAGTGACAGACTGGCTAGATCCCAGGGGAGGACTTTGCAGCCAGCCCTGAGGAGACAGGATAAGCTGGGGTTGGATGGAAGGGAAGGAGGTCCTCCCCTGTTGGTGGACTTGGAGGGGGTGGGGAACAGGGAGATGAGGGAGGGAGTGGGAGGGTAGGAGGGAATGGGGGAGGGGGCTAAGCCTGTAATTCAAAGTACCTATCCTGTGATTGAGATAAAAATAAATAAATTAAAAAAAAAGATACTGTCATCTCTTGGAAAGATTTTGCAGAGTAGAGCTCTAACCTAGCATTTTGCACATGCTAGATAAGTACTCTTATCTCTGAGATTCAACTTTAAGTAACTTGAGTGGTTTTCTCTTAGGACCTTCCATTCAGATAAGGTAGGACCTTCAGTTTGCAGCAGAAAAAAATCAGGATGAAGAAACTTAGGGTCCATTGGGTAAAAATGAGTTCATACATACTCATGCAGGCTTCTTAGGGTAGACAGTTGGCCATGTCTAATCGTCTTAAAAATCACCACATAGTTCTTTTTTATTTTGGTGTTTGAAGTTCTCTTGGTCAAAGGATGCAATTCTATAAAAATTCCTTTTGTAGATGAAATCCTGAGTTAGTTTATGACATGCAGGTACATTATTAAAAATTTATGTATGAGAGAGTTCTGATAATGTCAATACTCAAAGGTCATATATGTTTTGCTTTAGCATGGCTTATTCAATATTTTGATATTCTTGTTTTCCATATTGTTCAGAAAAAGGAGTACTGTGTCTGCAGGCAATCTTCATGGCAGTCTTAATTTGGTCAGTTGTGTTGAAACTCTTAACTCTCCACCAGCAAGAAACCCAACCTATATCTCAAAACAGAGGACCTCTTTCTCCTCATGCTTCCTTGTTAGTTTCCTTTTTACATTTTCCATTGCCTTTTGTAGTTAACATTCAAATAGTGTATTTTATCAGTATACTTTTATACCTACTATTTTATCTTGCTCATATTATGATCTCTAGCCATCCTATCTGTGCCCACTGGTCCCCTTTATTATCCCAATAGTCTCCTTTTGTGCAGAAGATTGATTTAACATATTAGTAAAAAATATGTCATGTATCTTTTCTTCTGTACTCTCTTAGTTATGGTCACTTACTATTGTGATGAAGCACCACAACTAAAAGCAACTTAGGGATAAAAGGATTTAATTCACTCACAGTTTCATATCACTGTTCACCATCAAAATCAGTGAGGTCAGGAACTCAAGCAGGGCAGGAAACTGGAGGCAGGCTATGATGCAGAGGCCATGGAGGAGTGCTGCTTATCTTCTCGTGGCATGCTCAGCATGTTTTCTTTCTTTCGTTATTTTTGTATAGAGAATTTTTGTTCATTTTTTGACAATGTACACAGGGTATCTTAGTCATATCTACCCCTAGCTCATCTCTCCTACTCCCCATGGACCATCCAACTCTCTCTCTCCCTATCCCTCTCTCTATTTACGTCTCTCTCTCTCTCTCTTTCATGTTGTCTTCTTTTTTGTTATAACCCACTGAATCAGATTACAGCTTCCCCCATGAGAATGGGTGTGCAGCCATCTGCCAAGGCATGACAACCTGTCAGTAGGCAAACACTCAAGTAAAATGTACTAGCTGATATTTGAGCACTCATATGCACTAGGTATTGTTGAAATCAGTCAAGAGGTCATTGTCTCACTGTCTTTTCTTCTGGATCCTTGAGTTGTATTGTACATAATGGTTACACCGACTTAATATTCTATATGTGACAGGACAGAACTTAGACATATAATATAGGATAAATATACTAAAATACTTTCTTATAGAACCCAGTGATTGCCCCACCCACAGTGGACTGGGCCCCATCACTTCAACCACTAATTGAGAAAATACCCTACAGGCTTGCTTACTGCCTTATCATATAGAGGTATTTTCTCAGTTGGGGCTCTTCTCTGATGACTCTAGCTGTGTCAATTTGACATAAAACTAGCCAGCATACATACTATTAAACTCCCTTGTTCGCTCTTCCTTTTAAATCCTTTTAAATCTCATCTTCCCTCCTCATAGTTTTCATGCTTTTATGTCATATTTATGTATGTTTATACATACATGAACAAATAGTAAATAGCAAATCTAGATCATCTTCCCTGTCCATCCTTCCTACATGTTCAACATGTCAGTAGACATGCCAGTGGCCCAAAGGGGCAGTGATCTTTCCTCTTCCTATGATTATGGAATAGAACTATACTAAATCTCTAGTATACAAAAGAAGCCAGATATTTATAGAATCACTGATTTAGAGCAAATAGGCTTTTTTGAGAGCTTAATTTTGCTAAACTTTAAACATTTATACATTGTTGATACTTCTGAGAAGGTAGGTAGTATTTGTAGTGAAATACAATTGGGATGGGAGCAGGCTACACTTCAGTTAAGTTTATTTCAGTGTTTGTCAATGAATCAGTGGCATTTATTAGTACATACATGTGTATAAGTGGAAAGGAAACAAATCAGTGTGAATACAAATTGGGATGGGAAAATTGGTAAGTGAAAATCTGGAAGTGGTAGAAGAAAGTTTGTAGATACAAAGCTTCTTGGGTAGGATACATACCCCTTGAGATGACCACAGACAAGCCTCCTCCCCTCTAACCCTACCTCAACCCTTCCTGAGTATGAAGAAATCAAAATGGAAGAAGGTAATGTTTTGGCTTCAGGGAGCCTGTGAACTTAAAGTACTTCCCTTCTTTTCCTTGACCTTCATTTTGTCACTGAGGGAACTTTGTAATGGAAGTTTTGGTTTCTTTAAAAACCCAGTTGTGTTATGTAAATATGTTTTTGTTTTAATCTCAAGTGTGGGGATTTTAGTTTGGGCTTTCGTTTGTCCACTGCTAATAAATGCCTCCTGAGGGGCGTGGTCTTTGCCAGCTGGTAAAGGCCTGCCTTGTGCAGCACAGAGAGGGGCTTGGTCTAGGACTCTGAGAATATAAATATAAGAGCCCAGAAAGAGAAGGTGTGGTAGTTTGGAGAGACCAGAGATGGATGGTGTGACAGCTTTGAGGAGACAGATGGAGAGAAATGTTTCAACAAAGTGGTTTGTAGGAGACTGCTTGCTGCATTTGCTGTTGATGGAGGTGGGTATAGACCCAGGAGAACTCATCGACCTTAAACAGATGAGAGAAGTAAAGGGCTCTGTGCCCTCTCTCCCCACTAGCTTCTCTCTTACTTAGGATTAAAGGGTTGGTGGAAGAGAGATAGAGCCTTACATACCCTAAATAAAATAAATACAATAGAGTTTAAAAACAGGTACAACAGAACTTTCTAGAGAACCATATTTGGCCCTGGAAAACTCAAAGGAGCCAGAAAGGATCCCAGAGGAGAGGAAGAGAAACTGAAGCTTCAAGGCTTCTGAAACAATTACAAATAGGACTCGTTTTCTTTAAAAAATGGCCCAACCCAGTTCTCTAGGGAGAAAGCTACGCAGCCATTTGGGGTGGAAGAATTGGCTTAGAAAGGGAGCTTGTACCTTTGGCTCAAGTGTATTGTCAGGTTAGACACAGAATGGGCACAGTTCAACACAACCATCTCCTCTGGCGCTTAATTGGCCAAGAGTTCTGGATTTTTTCAATTACTCCATAGCTCTTGTTAGAACAAACAATATCAGGTCCAATAGATAGAGGTTTCCCATCATTCTATTTCATTGTTTATTTAAGACTGGATCCATGTTACGCTGGCTAACCTTGAACTTATGATCCCCATGCTTCAGGTCTCCTGAGTAAGTAATATTATAAGTGTCTGTCAGCATGCTTGACTTTTTGTTTTATACTATTCTTTGCTCCATTTTCATTGTTTTGAGGTGTGTGTGTATAGGAGGAAGTTTCTTATTATATTGTCCAAACTGGCCTTGGATTCAAAATCATCCTTTCTGGACCTCCCTATTGGGAAGTACAGATGTGTGTCACTGCATTCAGAGTATCAGTTATTTTCTCTTTACTGAACCTATGGCCTTGCATATGCTAGGCAACCAATCTATCACTGAACTACATCCTAATCCTTCAATTTATTTTTCTGTCTTCTCTTCCTTTCTTTTCTTCTTAGTCCTTTCTTTCCTTCCTTTTTTTTTCTTTAAAAAAGTCCCATGAATCCCAGGCTGGTCTTGAACTAGTTATGTAATGGGAATGACTTTGAACTTCTGATCCTCCTGCCACTACCTCCCAGGAGCTAGAATTACAGGAGGCAGAAATGCCGAATTTCTGTAGTTTTCATGAGCCAACCCAGAGCTTCATACATGCTGGGCAAGCATTTTTAATTGTTTCATTCTTGTGTCCTTTTTCGATGGTAAAATAGAACTTGCATAAATATCACCAGTTGCACAACAAAAAATCAGTACTGCAGATAGGATGGAATATGTTGCTGAAACTCTCCTGCTGGGGCCAGTTCGGTTAATGCCACACTTTGGCCCAAGGAGTTTTATCAGTTTTCCTCTCATGAAGTTTGTGTTGGGCCGAGGATGGTAGAATAGTTGTTTTGGGCTTGTGAGACCCTAGGTTCTATCCTCAGTACCATAAAACTAGTTATTGATTTAGACTTCACTTTTAAAAAATTATTTATTTATTCACTTTACATCCCGAGCATAGCTCCTTCCTTTTTCTCCTCCCAGTCCCATTTTCCCTCCCTCTTTCTCTCTTCTCTTCCCTTATTCCTCAGAAAAAGGGAGCCTCCTCCCCTACCCACTCACCCCAGCCCATCAAGCCACAGCAGGACTGATCATGTCCTCTTCCCCTGTGGCCTAGCAAAGCACTCCCACTAGGGAAGGGTGATCAGAAAGCAGGCAAATGAGTCCATGTCAGAAGATAGCCTCTGCTCCCCTTACTAGGGAACCCACACGAAACTGAACGTCCCATCAGCTACATCTATGTAGGGGTCTAGGTCCAGTCTATGCATGGTCTTTGGTTGGTGGTTCAGTCTCTGCAAGCCCCTCTGGGCCCTGGTTACATGGCTCTGGTGGTTTTCTTAAGGAGCTTCAGTCACCTCCACGTCTTACTATCCATCCACCCACTTTTCCAAAAGACTTTCTATGCTTCACCCAATGTGTTTGGCTGTGAGTCTCAGCATCTGTTTCTATCCACTGCTATGTAAAGCCTCTCAGAGGACAGCTATTGCTAGGCTCCTGTCTGTGAACACAGAAGAGTATTATTCGTTAATAATATCAGGGGTTGGCTTTCTCCCATGGGGTGAGTCTCAGGTTGGGCCAGTCACTGGTTCGACATTCCCGTAATCTGTGTTCTATGTTTATCCCTGTACGTCTTGTTTGGGTCAAAGTTTTTGCAGGTGGGTTGGTTTCCTCTCCATCCACTAGGAGTTCTGCCTAGTTAGAGGGTGTCCTCTTCAGTTTCCATGATCCTTGTTACTAGGAGTCTCAGGTAGAGTCACCCCCATATGCTGCCAGAAACTTACCCTGTTTTAGGTCTCCAGCTTGTCACAGAGATGCCTCCACCCATGGTTTCTCTTCTCTCTACAGGCCCTCTGTCCTTTCACAGCCTGCTCTCCCAGTTCTGATCTCCATTCTTATTTCTCACTGTGTTCTTTTTTCCTACATTGTTCCCTCTCTTCACCAACTTCCACTGTCTATTCTATTTTCCCTCCTGAGAGAGATTTAATCATCCTCCCTTGGGTGCTTCTTACTGTTTATCTTCTTTAGGTCTGTGGATTGTAGTATGTTTATCCTGTACTATATGGTATACTACACTTTTAAGCTATTCTTTAAAAAATATTTTGTTTTTATCTATTTCGTTAGTGTGTGTGTGCACTTACGTGTGGAGTCCAGGGATTGAATTTAGGTCATTAGGCTTGGCAGAACGTGCCTTTACCCTTTGAGCCATCTCCTCAACCCCCGTTAAGCTATTCTTGTTGAACCATTCAATGAAAATAAAAATGTTAAATAAAAGATTTTAAAGTACATCAAAAACTGTTAGCTATGAGATGACAAGATAACAACAACAACAAAAACCAAAACAGCAGGTAGGGCGTTCTGCTCCAGTCAAACACAGTTCATCAATATTTCATTTACAAAGAAATTAGAAGCACATTATTGAAAAATGTTTCAACCCTTAGCTGAAGGATTGCTGACTACTGGAGGAGAAAGAATCATTTTTCTTTGGAGCTGTGGCACTACTAGGTTCCCCACGCCTCAGTGGATGATCTCATATCTAAATGTATATGGGCAGTGTGAGCTGCACTCAGTGGGTTAGAGGACAAAAGGAGGTCATGTTCAGAGTTGGAAGTAAAACATATGAGGGGAGGCTCAGGAGGAGTTGCAGGAGAGATAGGGTGTGTGGGATGGATATGATCAAAATACACTGGATTCATCTATGGACTTATCAAAAAATGTAAAAATGTAAATAAAAGAACCCCTCAATAAAGGCAGGAGTGAGATAGCTGGGGAAAAAAAAGAAAGATGTTTCAGAAATAAGTCATTATATATAGGCAAACCTTTTTAGTGTTTTGTTGTTGTTGTTCGTTTTTCTTTTATTTTTTCCTTTTTATTTTTATTACAATTTATTCACTTTGTATACCAGCTGTAGTTCCTTCCCTCGTCCTCTCCCAACCCCATCTTCACTCTCTTTCTCTCCCCATTCCCCTCCCAAAGTTCAATGATAGGGAAGGTCATCCTGCCCTTCAATCTGACCCTAGTCTATCGAGTCTCTTCAGGACTAGCTGCATTGTCTTTCTCTGTGGCCTGTCAAGGCTGGCCCCCAATTAGAGGGAGGTGGTCAAAGAGCCAGACACTATGTTCATGTCAGAGACAGGCCCTGTTCCCCTTACTAGGGTACCCACTTGGCCACTGAGCTGCCATGAGCTACATTTGAGCAGGGATTCTGGGTTATCTCCATGAATGGTCCTTGGTTGGAGTATTAGTCTCAGAAAAGACCCCTGGGCCCAGATTATTTAGTTCTGTTGCTCTCCTTGTGGAGCTCCTGTCCACTCCAGGTCTTTCTATCTCCTCCTTCTTTCACAAGATTCCCTGCACTCTGCCCAAAGTTTGGCTATGAGTCTCATTATCTGCTTCGATACCCTGCTGGGTAGAGTTTTTCAGAGGCTTCTGTGGTAAGCTCTTGTCCTATTCCGTTTTCTCCCTCTTCTGATATCTATCCCATTTGCATTTCTACATGAGGACCAATCATCTTACCCAGGGTCCTCCTCCTTGCTTAGCTCCTTTAGGTGTACATATTTTAGTATGTTTATCCTATGTTGTATGTCTATTATCCACTTATAAGTGAGTATATACCATGGGTGTATTTCTGCTTCTGAGATATCTCCTCAGGATGATCTTTTCTAGTTCCTACCATTTGCCTGCAAATTAATGATTTCCTTGTTTTTAATTGCTGAGTAGTATTCCATTGTGTAATTGTACCACAATTTCTGTATTCGTTCCTCTGTTGAGGGACATCTGGGTTGTTTCCAGATTCTGGCTATAACAAATAAAGCGGCTATGAATGTGGTTGAGCAAATGTCCTTATTTTATGCTTGAGTATACTTTGGATATAAGCCTAGGAGTGGTATGGGTGGATCTTGAGCACTACGCCCAATTGTCTGAGAAAGCACCAGATTGATTTCCAATGTGGTTGTAACAGTTTACATTGCCACCAGCAATGGAGAACTGTTGCCCTTTCTCCACTTCCTCTCTAGCATATGTTGTATAACAACAGATCTTCTGGAGGTATGTCCATCCCTGATCTCAAGTTGTACTATGGAGCAACTGCATTGTATTGGCATAGAAACAGAATGGTGCATCAATGGAATCGAATAGAAGACCCAGAAATAAACCTACACACCTATGGATACCTGATTTTTGACAAAGAAGCTAAAACCATACAAAGGAAAAAGGACAGCACCTTCAACAAATGGTACTGGTCTATCTGGATTCATACATGTAGAAAAATGCAAATAGATCCATATTTATCACCCTGCACAAAACTCAAGTCCAAGTGGATCAAAGGCCTCAACATAAAACCAGACACATTGAATCAGTTAGAAGAAAAAGTGGAGAAGAACCTTGAACTCATTGGCACAGGAGACAACTTCCTGAACTGAACACCAACAGCACAGGCTCTAAGATTAACAACAATCAGTAAATGGAGCCTCATGAAAATGAGAAGCTTATGTAAAGCAAAGGACACTGTCAGCAGAACAAAATGACAGCCTACAGACTGGGAAAAGATCTTCACCAACCCTATATCTGACAAAATATAATATCCAGAATATATAAAGAACTCAAGTTAAAAAGCAACAAATCAAGTAATCCAATTAAAAACTGATAGAAAATTCTCAATAGAGGAATATCAAATGGCAGAGAAACACTTAAATAAATGCTCAATGTCCTTAGTCATCAAGGAAATGCAAATCAAAATGACCTTGAGATTTCACCTTACACCCATCGAATGGAATGGCTAAGATCAAAAACTCCAGTAACACCACCTGCTGGAGAGGACGTGGAGAAAGGGAACCCTCTTTTATTTTTTTAAATCCTTAATTTATAGCCTGCGTTTCAGAACGTATCAGTTATGTTAATCCATTTATACCCACCTCATTGTCATATCTGTATGCATGTGTTTGTTGCTGGGGTGCAGACCTGGTTTCATAAAGAATTGCTTCTTTATTTGTTTTGACTTAATTACTTAATCTTTGTAGTGTTGTAGTTGACTCAAGCTAGGGAAGGGTACTACCACTAAACCACATAGCCAGTTCTGTAAAGGTTCTTGTCATTAAAATATGTTACAGCCAATGGGAGAAGAACAGGATACATGCTACCATAGGTTCCTTTTCAGTGCTACTGAAACCAGTTTGTTAATTTTCTTTTTGATTTTTCTGTGATAGTGGTAATGGAAGCCAGAGCCTTGTGTATGTTAGGCATGTGTTTTGCCTGAACTATATCTCTGCCCTCCCCACTTTCGTGTGTGTGGGGTGGGGGGCATGCACGTGCTTTCCATGTAGCTGGAACTGTAGTCCTATACCACCAGGCTCATCCCAGCCAATTAATACTTTTTTAGAGATAGAATACACTGTGTTAGATACAGAGACAACAGGAAATTTTTGTTTAATGAACAAACAATTTTCACAGAGACTGTCTATATCACATTGCGATTACAACGTAGATGAGCGGAAACTATTTTTTGAAGACTTAGAAGAAGGGAACCCTTTAAAAGAAATCAGGCATATAGAGGTAGTTGAATAGCATTGGTGGGGAAGGAGTGTTATCTTAATTTCCCTTCAACTCATGACTGTGTAAAAGTAAAATGGCTGCTTAACAAACAAATGGAAACCAAACACACATACTTGCCACTGTTTGAGTGGCTCACTTGATGGTTTAATCCTGGCAGTACAAAGAACTGCATACAATAATGAACTAGTTTATCTAACATCAGCCAATGGTGCCAGCCACACTGAACCATTTGCTGTCTTTTTAGCTTACTGGTTGTCATCATTGCTTGAACAATAGATGAATGTCCACAGACTTTTAAGATAATGCGTAAGGTACAGTATTGCTTTGTAAACTTCTGTTAATCACATTTGTGGCTGCAAACAGTTTTTAAATGCTACAAAGTCATGAAGCAAAAGCTTGAAAGTAACACCAGGAACAGCAGTTCCAGGCTCTTCTTTCTGGATGTTAATTAACATGTTTGGAAACACCCACTTCTAAGTGAAAAGGTCATTTCACCTCTGGATGTGCACAATCCAGATTACTAAGTGACTAAGCACTGGAGTGAGCAGCATCTATCATTCTAAAATGAACTGAATGTGTAGATTGTGCATGGCTCCTTTTCCTCCCTGGCCTCTGTTAATTACAAACACCAGAAAGCCAAGCCTATGCCCTGTTTGCTTTTCAGAGCTGTCTTCGATCCAGAATTAAAACTTCATTCCTTAGATTCAAAAACGGGCTTACATCCTACCCATTTCTACCTTGATGAGTAGAAATGGACACACAGTTCACAAGCTGGGAACTCAAGGAATGAATCAATGGCTAAAATTCACATGCTGGAAATGGAGTTGGCACAGGGAATGCAGGCCCTGGGGGGTTACAGTCCATTAACAGGACACAACCTGTTGACAGTAAGAGAACTCTGGGTGCAGTGACCCATGCATGGGAGCTCTGAGGCTTCTGTGGCTAGTCACAGAAGATTACCTGAACCCAGGCCAGCTCCATAGGTAGTGATGGCAGCACCACATGTGCCATCTTAACTCAACCCTGCTACTGAGGCAGCACTGAACTGAAGCAGTTGGCCTTCAGAAAAGGCAAGTTATTGGAATAATTCTCTGCACCCCACCAAGTGAGGTGCAAGCATCCTTTTCTTCAAATTATCCACTAAAAAGTAGTTTCTTCCTATTTCACTTTCTACATTTTGCTGGTTTTTAGCTAGCAGCAATAGTATGGTACAAAACAGAAAGGCATAAGGTCTGCTTACTACCTAGTGTACTGTGTGTGTATGCATACACACACAGACATACATATACATACATACATACATACATACATACACACATACATACACACACATAAATACACACACAGAAATTAATCTACAAGGAAAGAGCTGGGTCAATCATGAAGTCATCATAGAAAGGAAGACTAACTCAAGAAAGCGGCACTGTCTAAAAGGAGGAATCTTGTCCTTCCACTTGAGGTTTAGCTTTTATCTCTGTACTTCTCACGATTGCGCTTAGAAACAGAACCTATCTGCAAATGTTAAAAATGGTCACGTTCAACAATTATCCTACCCATATACATCCCAAAGAAAGTCAAAGCCTACTATTCCACTTCCTGCTATTATTGCAACATGAGCTGGATCAACATGGATCCAGGCTGCTCAAAGTAAAGTGCT
>CM053742.1:44361895-44379309 GCA_028658305.1 Pachyuromys duprasi
TATATATATATATATATATATATATATATATATATATATATATATATATATATATATATATATATCACACACTCACACACACACACATATATATGTGTGTGACATATATATATATATATACATATACATATATATGTGTGTGTGTGTGTGTTAAAAGATCTGCTATGTGATGGGTACAGTATCAAGCTTTGCCACTTACTGAATGAATATGTTACATAGGCACATTCTTTAAAATTGCTGAGTCCCTCTTTTTGCATCCATATATGGGGTTAACAGTGTTGTCTAAAAGGTTATTCATGTGCTGAGGTGAGTGAGACCACTCAGTTTAGTACCTGGTACATGACAGGTTCTCAACACATCATTGTAGAGCCTGTTATTAGAGGCAGCATAAAGAAATACCATAGACTATGTACAAAACCCATAGCTGGTGAAATCTAATTATTCTGATATAGTTGAGATTATCAACACATTTTGAAGAACAGGGAAGGTTATTTTTATGGAGTCAGAACTTACAGCTTCCATTCAGAAATTCTAGATGCCACCAATATAACACTATTTTTTTTAGCCCTTATTAAAATGGGAACTATTTTCATGGCATAGAAATTAGTCCCTACCTCTAACCTTCATTGGCTCTCCAGTTTTTATTTCCCTTACATCCTTTTTTTTTACACTACTGGATGGAGAACACAGTGCCCCATGCATGTAAGGCAAACAGTAGCAACTTAGCAGTATCCCCAGCCTTACTTTCCCAATCTTAACCCCAAAAGGAGTTACTTGCAAACTATCAAATTGTGGTCCAAGAATCAGTGGTTTGGATTTTCCCAAAAAAGCTTACAGCTACTGCTCATGAGTATTGCAAGTAAAGGCAGTACTTCATGCAACTGCACACCAGTGATGATATTCTGCAACATAGCTGATAATAGTTACAGTTTATCAAATATCTCCCATCATCAAGGCACTGTGTTAAGTAATTTCTGACATGTCCCATTTAACATTCCTAACAAGCCTATATGCTATAAATATCACCACCATTTAATCCTTTAACAAAATATGTAGAACACTATCCAAATTTGCATACCAGCCTTGTGGAAGAGCCATGCTTGTCTTCTCTGTAAATGTGCTGCTGATGCAAGCACCAGTGTAATTTCATATATAAGAAAACTGAGGCTCAATGAAAGTTAAATTACTTGCCAAAGTAACATATTGTAGTAAGTGAAGAAGCTTTTGACCTTCTTTTTTGTGTTTGCACTATAGAATAGGAAGCAACCATACCACTAAGACTTTGCCATGATAATACGGTTGGGTGGCAGGTGGCAGTTTTCCACTTTCTGAGCCCTCTAGACTTAACTTGGGTCATATCCTCTCCTGTATTTACATTACAATCACTTGCATTCTTCACCAGCCCACATTATTCCATTAAGCAAGTACAGATGAGCATTTGCTTTTTATTTACATGAGTCTCTTTATAGCACTTAGAGATCATCTATCTCTCTCTTTCTCTCTCTCTCTCTCTCTCTGTCACACACACACACACACACACACAAACCCCAACTCTTTCATGTTTCTGGTGGTTATAGAAGAACCTAGACTTATCCACTTTTTCTCTCTCTCTCCTCTCTCTCTCTCACCTGTTAACAGAGTGGAGGGACTACATGTGAACAACAGACCACCTGGGAGTGGTTTGCATAAGAAACGAAATATAACAATTCACATTTCCTGACTCTCATTTTCTCCTTTGCCATTATAACATTCGATTTTTCAGGTTTCTCTGACACGGAAAGACTCATACTAGCGCTAAACAACATGGTACTCCTACATCTTTCCTGTCTTTTTTCCCCCTACAGTGAAATCTTTGGCCCATGGTTACCAGGAGGGAAGGCAGTGTTTACATAAAATCATGTATTCACCCTCTGGATCTTTAGGGCTTCTAACCTACCTGATTTCTTTACACTTTAGAAAAGAAATAGTCTCTCGAATATTTCAGCGAATGTTGGTACATGTTTTGATCATCAGAACTATGAGAAGATGTGGGATGGGCAGGTCAAACTGAAAGCGATATCTCTGAAAAAACAGGTAAGTATTAATCTTATCCCTAATTGCACTGGGGAGAAATTAACACATTTCTAGTCAGATTTCCTGAAACAAATACCTGTGATAGATTGTAATAAAAGACACTTCTAATTCATCTCTCTGTTCTTGAATACTTCTTTCAGCCTTATCCTCTATTAGACACACAAAAAATGGATTCTTTTACTTCACTCTGGCACATGTCCCAATCTATTCCAAATCAAGTAAATATTTTCTATTGCTTAATTCAGACTGAAAAAGCGGAATCTGTGAAGATAAATTCCTTAGAATCCTTCTGAAGCTCTTTTAAACTTAGTCCACTAAGATAGATACGAACTATATAAAAGTAGCTCAAGAACTGGGATTAATTCAGCAAAAACTGTGTAAAGAGAAAACACTGCACATATTTAGTACTATTATTCCCCCTACATAGTCAACCACATCAATAAATAAAGCAATGAATTTTTCAGTAATGTACACTTAAATAGTTACAAATGTACATGTAGAAAAAGGATACAGTAGTGCAAAAAATAAATTATTAAAACAGAAAGAAGTATGAACATTATTTTACACAATGCTCTATAAAACCTGAACCATTTGAAATAAGACCTCAAGTCAGTGAAAGAATGCAGTGACGTTAGTATCTCTCCTTCACGTTTCAACCATACAGTCAATCAGCTTTGAAAGACACGTCACTTTCAACACTCAGAAAAATCGATGCTAAACATTAGCTTTTTGGGGGCTCGTCCACACATCGGTGGTTTGTGTGGTAGTGCAGTGTGTCAAGAAGCATCTGAAGACAGAAAGTCAAACAGGTCAAAACCTTTCTACTCAATTTCTGTGTGGTCAAAAAGTAGAGTAACATCTCTCTAGGGTACCATCTTCTGTTAAGGTGTTATTGCAATTAGATGTATTTGCAAGAACATTGCCCTGGGGCAGTAGGGAGGGTAGAAACTCCTCTTCCACAATCCGTTCCCATTAATTTTGGTTTCTGGATATAAAGGCCAGGATTCGTCGAATACCATTCAGTCTGTCCTTTAAGGACCTCATTGCTAGGAAGGGAAGCTGAGCCCTGCTTTCCAGCGGAAGAACCGCTAATGTCCACCAGCACCAGGCTGGACCATTTGGATTAACCTGCAACAGAGAAACACAGTTCATTGATCCTATTCCCTTGTCCATGTACAGATGTCCATGTGTATAACATAAATGTCCCACATGGAACTGCTTCTGTATATGGCAGAGACTGTTGAGAGCCTCCATAGCTTTTTCTCCATGTTTATTTCAGTTGAGCATACAGCCACAATGGTGGCGGGGGTGGAGGACACTGTTATTTCTCGGGCTTCCTTGTAGCTGAGTAAGGGCATAAGATTAAAATTTTGGCTTGAGAGATATAAAGAAAAATAGTATGCATAAGTTTTGTGTCATGTTATGGGTAAAGAGCACAAGCCTTCTGGCTTCCTTTTTCACCCCATTTCTTTTATTTACATTATTTTTTTTAAATTATTTTATGTGTACGGTGTTTTTCCTGCATGTATGTCTGTGTGCTGCAGAGGTCAAAAGACGGTGTCAGATTCCCTTGAACTGATGATTGTGTGCCACCATGTGTGCTCGAATTGTACTTGGGTCCCCTGGAAGAATAGCCAATGCTCTTAACCTCTGAGCCATCTTTTCAGTTCCTCCCCTTTTTCTAGCACAATTGAAGTCATGGTGATGATCAGCCTTCTTCAATCAAGAAAAAGTAACCTAAGGATGGAAGAGCTTTGTGATGTAAGAGCCTGAATGCTTTATTGGAACAAAACTAACTGACTTAGTCCTCCAGGACGGACGTCTTCTCTCTCACTTGAGCTACAACCATCTTTAGTACCTGTTAAACCAAGCAAATCAAGATTTTAACACATGCCCTGTGCTCCCTAGGCAGTGAGATTTTTACAAGCTGGAGCACACTCATTTTGTCTCTTGCATTTCTAAGGCTCTGGGTAGGTCCTTCAGCCATTTAAAATTCAGGCCTTTAATGCTCTGATTCTCGGGCTGTGGCATGTCTTTTAACTTCCATCATTTTCTTACTTAGGTGGAAGGCTGTCTAAATATGCCATGTCACTAACCGAGCCACAGTAGTCTTCTCCCCTGAAACCAAGAGGTATGCTTTCCAGTCTCAAAGTCCAGCAACCAAACTTTGCAATTAGAAAACACATTCATGTTAACCCTGGGGTTTTCCTTTAATAAAGAAATATCCCAATCCTTATCAATCCTTGACCAAAATCCTCTTTGTTATCAGCTTCTTGAGCACACATTTTAGACATTTATTACTAAACCTAAAATGAGTTTTCTTCCCAGAACGTTCAAAACAAGTCAGTTTTCAGCTTGTAGCGATGCTCATAATGATCTAACTCCCTCCACACAAGGTTATCCGACTCCAAATGGTTTTATATGTCTCTCCCTGAATGTCCCTGAATTCTTGGCTTCTCTATGCTAGTGTCAACTTTCCCAGGATCACCAAGAAATACTTAAGTTGATGTTAATACTATAGCTGTTTCTAAGGGACTGCTCACTAAGGTATGGCGTTCTTATTCGTGGAACTGCTTGGTTGAGTTTTTGCTGCTGCTCTCACCACTACCAAGGCAACACAGTAACAAAACTAATAAGAAAGGAAATAATTTGGGCTTGCTATGTCATTAAGGCATTATGAATTACGCTAAGGCATCTCATCCGTGTTTTCTCCCTTGGAAGATGTGCTTAGCATTCAGTTTTCTATTGAGATAAAACCAGGAAGCATACATTAAAAAAGAAATCAAAGAAGTTATGGGAGTGATTCTGTGGGAGAGCCAGATTACAATAGGAAGAAAGGTAGTATTAAGAAAATATATCTGCTTAGGCCATTTAATCTTCAAACTGGAATTCCCCACAAACATTGCCTGATTGAAGCCAGGCAGGCAAGGCTTGGTGAAATCAAACTACTCTGAATCTACAGCTTGAGTTCTCAGAGATCTGATTCACAAGGAAGAAGAGCAATCCAGTAGAAACTAGTAGACTATGTCCTAAGGGCCAGTTTTCTTAGGACTTCCTCAATCAAGGGTCAATAGTGAGGGCCCAGACTTGCAGGGCATAGATGGGCTGGATATGAAGGTTTCTGCAGCTGTTTTCTTATAGGGTAGGTGGCTCTAACTTCTAGCTCCCATAGCAATGGAAAAGGGGACATGAAGCTGGCTGGAAGTAGCAGCCTTTTGCACCATATCTCTTACTCCCTGGTCTTCACATGGATCCTGTCACCCCAACATTGCCATGGTATACCTCTAGACTTCCACTGAAGGTTCTATTGGTGGTACCTGTGTTCCTCTCCTCATTTCACTTATTTCTCTATATTTGAATTAGTTCTGAGTTCCTACTATTTATTTGGTTAAGCCAATTCCGACTTGGGATCCTTTTAGTCTTACCCATGATGCTCACGACCTACCAACATGATAGTGTATGAATATGTCCTCTGGTATGCATTTCACTTGCTGGATGACAACTACATGCTTATCTAATCACAAACCCTGGACACTTCCACCTAGTCAAGCAACCTGTTACAAATAGATATTCTTATATACCTGGGGATCTTCATCCTTCTCTGGCATTGGACCAAAATGACTTAGTATCCTATTCTTCAGAGATGTTTTGAGCGAATGAAACCATGATGATGCTTGTTCATACACACAGTTATGTAGTCCCATAAGTTCAGCACAATCTTCTCCCTGAACCTGAAAATATTAAAATGAATGTGAAGCAACCTCTTCCTTTTCCATCCATAACAGTGTTGTTTCGACACCTGATTATCTCTTGAGAATCTGACCTGCCTTTCATTCACCCATCTGGCTTTCTCCTGTGTAAGATATAGAAGACCCAGCAGATGCTGGGTGGTGTACCAATAAAGCAGAGAAAGTAGAAAGACAAAGGTCTAACTGAGAAAAAGTGCATAAAACAATAAGTAGAGATAAAAAAGAAGCTTGAGCTGGCCCAGGTGAGGGCATATGAGTAAAGTACATTGTGCTGATTTATGTCATGCTCTGCTCTGCTCCTTTCATTTTTACATCCATTTCTTCCTTACTCACTGGGAAGGCAGATATGAATATATCTCTGCCACAGTATGTCTTCAAGGTCAAACACATTTATCCATTAATCATGCATTACATCTATTACATTACTAATATAATTCAACATACGATTATTGACCTCTTCATCTACCTATTAGCTCAGAAAATCAAGCATTAGTTGGATACGTGACCATTTTCGCTTTCAGGGATGGTGAATAACTCTAATTTAGGAATAGTGCTATTAGGTAGGTTGCCCATTTTAAAAATGCAAATTTTTATTTGAATCTACAATAATCTCAAATGAGACAAGTTGGAAAATATAAATCAAGACATAGTTAAAATAATCATCTGTACACCCTATTCTAAATCTAGCCCTCGGTGTCCCTAGGAGAGACCTAACTCAGGCTGAATGAGTCCAGGATTAGTCTGTACAAGCATTAACCACAACTATAATCCACCAGCTAAGCAGGGAGAAGGAGAGGAAAAGGGCAGACTAGGGGTACAATCAGGCAGCGGTCCAGCAGCATTCATCCAGTAGCAATTTGATGAAAAATTCCAAGGCCCCAAGATAATTCTGAGAAAACACTTTGTAATCATTTTTGTATACCAAGCTACAGGGGCTTTAAGGTATTTTGGCACTGGCCATGCTCACCTTTTGATCTTCAATGTATTCAATGTCAGCTGTGTTGTAGCCATCCCGCTGGCCCTGATGGAGCACCTTGAAGCGCCTCTTGCCTATGCTGTCAACTACTGATCTTCCATCAGCAAAGAACTGGACATTTCTGATCTCTAAGATGCAGCCGTATTCTGCAAATCTGTTTATTGAGAACCAAGTCAAGAGAGTAGATTGCTGATGAGTTCTATTGTGCTTGGCCTGGACCCCAGCCATTCCTAACACTTTGTGCTGTTTGCTAGAGGATATCTGTGTCCACGTCTACAACTGCAGCTATACAGCAGGCAGTATCTGTGAAACAAAAAAGATCTGAACATAGTGGTATAACTGCTACCATTTGTTGAGCACTTACTATGTGCCAGTGCTATGGTTTAAATGTTTGTCATCCTCAAAGCCTGTGTTGAAATTTAATTGCCATTTCAACACTTTTAGGAAACATGACCTTTGAGAAGTGATCAGTCTATGAGGGCTCTGCCCACAAGAGTGGATTAATTACTGCACGAGTGTCTTAATTGTTAAGAGGCAGGTTGGAGTCACTTTCTCTTTGCCTTTCTACCATGCTAGAACATAACAAGCCCTTATCACATCCTGGACATAATAGCACAGTTACAGCCTTAGCTACAAAAGAGGCTGTTAATGGGTGAACCACAAATTTGAGGCTTGCTCGGGCAAGTTAGAGATACCTGGTCTCAAAATAAAATAAAAGCAGCTTGGAATATAGCTCATTGGGAGAACACCTGCCTAGCATGTGCAAGGCTCTGGATTCAGTCTTCAGAGCAATCAATGGCTATTATCAGATGCTGGCACATTGGCTGTAGACTTCACAGTCTTGAGAACTATAGGCATAAATTTCTATTGATTAAAGCTGCATGGGGTAGCTCACACCTGTAATTCTAACAAAGGGGAGGCTGAAATAGTTTTGCAATGAGTTTGCAGTCAGCCTTGGCTATACAGTGAGTCCCTGGCCAACTTGGGATACAGTATGAAACCCTGTCTCAAATAGAAGTTACTGCTTATAAATTACTTACTATACAGCATCATGTCACAATATCCCAAATAAACTCATTTAGACAGGAACCCACTTAGTGCTTGGTGTGTATCAGTAACTCATCAGTTCTCCCAATAAGCAAGACCAATTAGGTAGGCATACCATCATCCCCACTTAATGGACAAAAAAAAAAACTGGAGCTAGAATGGCTAAATGATTTGCCCAACGTCAAAGGTGCTCCAAGGCCAGCGCTCAAATATAAAAGTGGGTAGTTTAACTCTATGGCTAACACTTGTTAACAAGACTTTTATTTGTTTGTTTCTGGGTTTTGTTTGTTTTTGAGAAAGGCTCTCATGTATTCCAGACTGCCCTTGAACTTCATATGTAGTCAAGGATGACATTACACTCTGTAACCTCTTGCCTCCACCTTCCCTCTGTTGAGATTGTAGGTGTGCAATGTCAGTCCCTGTTTATGCAGTGCTGAGGATCTATTCCAACACTTTGTGACTGGTAGGTAGGCTGAGCTACAGCCCTTGCCTACAAGACAAGGTTTATAATGTATGCCACCTGCTGAATGAAAGACTACCTCTAGGCTTATTTTCAATAAGGAGCCTTTCGTACTATAAAGTAGGCACTAGAGAGACTGTGACAATCACAGGTGTTCTGGTATCTTGAACTGGTTAACTGCATCGACTTGTTGACCCCACCTCCAGGAGCCCTCCAAAGTAAAACGAAAATCCGTCTCTGCCCACTATCTAAGTCTCCTTACTTACCCCTTGACAGGATCTCCAAGACACATGCCAAACTGTTTTGTGCCTGTCTCAATACATCTCCGAATCATCAGGCGGTAACAAGGCTCAAAGATGTGCAAGGGACAAGGAACGGTGGGATAGGCCATGGTACACACAAAAATAGGCACATTCTTGTTTAAGCTGTCAGGAAGAGAAGAGACAAGGAGACAGAACACAGAAAGGTTGATCAAATGTCACGATATTGTTCCCTTGGAATAAGACATGGAGTCATCAAAGTGCAATGGTTCATAGAAAAACAATGAAAAGCACTGGGCTATAGGCCTGGTTCCATGATCCAGTGCAGAGACTAGCTCAAAACTGAAAGCCTAAACTGGCATTGCACACAGTCTAAGTTTGTTCATTCGTTCCCTAATTAACGCAATACTGTGGGTGACAGCTATGTTGCTTCTTCCTTTCTTCCTCCCTCTCCCTTCCCCTCCCTTCCTTTCTCTGCCCAAATGGACTGATTCAGGCACTCTGCTTGAAGTATGAAGAAGGGCACTGATGGTATAAATGCACCCAGCTTGCCAGATGGACAGTAGAAAACTTCCTTAAAAGTCCTTACATGAATCTCAAATTCGTAAAGCCTCTCAAAGACCGGAGTAGACGCAGCCAAGAGGAGTAGCCAGCAACAGACTGCCAACAGTAATGTATCCCAGTTATGCTCAAATGCTCTTAGACATCAGAATGATGGGGGCCCCTTAAAATAGATGACTGGGCCAATACACCTCCAGAGATAGTGATGTATTTACTCTGAAATTGGGACACAGGAGTCTGCTTTTCAATAAATACCCTTGAAAATTTAAGCACATGGCCCACTGGGGAATCCCCAACTGGGCCAGCTCTTCATAGATCCTGGTCTTCTGAATCATCTAGCAAATATATAATTTTTTAATTTTTAAATTTAATTTTATTTACATATTTATTTATTACAATTTATTCACTTTGTGTCACCACTGAAGCTCCCTCCCTCATCTCCTCTCAGTTCCACTCTCCCTCTTCTCTCCATATGCCCTTTCCCCAGTCCCCTGATAGGGAAGGTCCTCCTCCCCTTTCATCTGACCCTAGCCTATCAGGTCTCATCAAGACTGTCTTTCATAGTCTTCCTCTGTGGCCTGGTAAGACTATTCCCCCCTCAGGGGGAGCTGATCAAAGAGCCAGCCACTGAGTTCATGTCAGAGAAAGCCCCTGTACCCCTTACTAGGACTCCCACTTGGAGACTGAGATGCCATGGGCTTCCTTTGAAGTGCAGGGACACTACAACTAAATGAGCCAGGAAATGTAAAACCATCTGCCTATATCTTAAAAGGAGCTAGGTCTGAGATCCCTTTAAACAGAAAGCCCTGCAGTATGTTCTAGTATCGATTAGTAAAACCTTAAGAGATAGCTGAGAAAAGGACTGAGAGAGTTTAAAGGCTAACTGAACAATCAGGGAAAAGCTCAGAACGCACCGAGTAGTTTCAGTATAAAAGTAATAAGAAACAATGATTGCTAGTCTCGGACAACAGTATTGTTTGAAGTGAGAGGTATATCCATTCCAACAGGATGCATAGCTCCTAAAGAGCCTCTTCCCTGAGAGCATATGAGAAGAGATATTCCCCTCAGGAAGCAGCTGACCTTTGGGAATGCTGTGAGGACTCCTCCAGTGGACAGGGAGGAGGGCAACAGGCAGTATTTAGCTATTATTTCCTGCTAAGTGCACAATAGGCAGAGACCCTGAAGAGCAATTATGTGTTCATCCCGACCTTTTGCCTCTCACACTGTGTGTGGAAAAGGAAATACACACAGAATGTATTGGCGCTATTGCTATTTCTTCAGTCCTTGTCTTGCACAAACTCATTTGGGTCTTCCGAACAAGCCCATAATGTGAGAGTGGTCATCTTCAAGCTACTGGCAAGGGAACTGAGTCCCAGAAAGGTTAAACAGCAACATGTCTCGGACCACAAAGCATACTCAGGAATGGAACTGAGTCTTAACCTCAGGTATGGCAATACACACAGAATGTATTGGCGCTATTGCTACTTCTTCAGTCCTTGTCTTGCACAAACTCATTTGGGTCTTCTGAACAAGCCCATAATGTGAGAGTGGTCATCTTCAAGCTACTGGCAAGGGAACTGAGTCCCAGAAAGGTTAAACAGCAACATGTCTCGGACCACAAAGCATACTCAGGAATGGAACTGAGTCTTAACCTCAGGTATGGCTCACTCCACCGTTTAAGCACCCACCACCTGCCTAAGGACTTGAAGACATCTTCTGGTTGCTCCATGAGGTCTCCTAATTAAGGTACTCCTTAATTCACTCCTACCCATCCCATGCTCTTATTAGCGTTGAGATGCGTAGGGTGGCTCTGTGGTTTGACTGATGTGCTTCTTCCGAAGCATGCTGGTAAAGGTTTAACAACTGCTTCTGAGAGGGATGGGAGGGGGCAGTTTGTAGCACTTGCTTACTTCCACAGTGTAAATATTCTCACCATGGTTATTTCAAGCTATTAACATGATAGCATTAAATATGGAGCTGGTAGGAAATGTGTCAGTTTTGTGAGCTGGTGTGCATGAAATGGTAAATAGAAACACACATGTACATACTTAGAAAGTTCTTCCATTTCCTCTTCATAAAGCCTCCTTCGTTCCTTGAGTTCTTCTGGCAGGAATTTAGCTATTAGTTCTTCCATTATTACATTTTTGCTATATTTTCTTGATGGCAAGCACTAGAAGAGGAACAAGGTAATGAACTATTATATGGCTAACATAAAAACACATAGAACTTCTGAAGCAACTCAATCACTCATGTGTTGGAATTTCAGCCCACAATTTGCAAGCTAATGCAGCCACAATATATGACCTTTTGGATGTTGGAGTTTTGATTTTCTTAAAAACTGTGCAACTGAATATTTATATTTAAAAATATTTTAACAAAGAAAATAATTGCATTAACCTTTTGAAAATCTCACAGATGACCTGAAGCTTCAGATTTGAGATCATGTTCAGGTTTGAACTAAAGAGTGTTGGATCACATTTCCTTTTCACTTTCTCTATTGTTGTGTTTACAAGCTCTATCTGAGAAGTTCTGAAAGACTCTGGTTGAGGATTCAGGGAACCAAAAGGCTATGTTCATGTATCCTTTCCTGCTCTGATCCACCTCCACCCTAATCGAGTGCCTGGCTCCTAGATATTACCAAGTCCTACGTCTTAACTTTAGTTAAAATAAAGACCACACATATGGTAACAGCCAAATACAAGTGATTGTCCTGTTACCTATTTAGGATACCATCTAGGTATCACTGAAACTCAAAATCACATGCAAGCTAAACTGTCACTAGTTTGTCCTTCCCAAACAACCCTACCATATGTATATCCAGAGACCTACACATAGTGTGTACTTAATAATATGGACCAAACAATGAATGTTAAAATATCTGCTGGTGAATCAATTAAAGCTAGAGGAAACCTACTATGGTCACTTTCCTAAAGCAGTATGATCTATGTTTAACTGTATTCTAAATACTTATCCTTATACCTACAGTATAAGGATAAGTATAGTTCTGCCCCTTACCAAAGAAGCTTCTCTTTGCATCAGACAGAGACCAGTATATAAAGCTATAGCTGGTCAAAATGCAGAGAACAATTCATTGTGTGGCACTCATCCCCAATTGATACAACTGTTATACAACCCCTATATGCAAGGCTCAGGATATTTCAGAAGAAGGGGCAAAAAGATTGGAAGAGCCAGTGGACCAGGACGTGTGCTTTGAGATAGGTTCCTTCTCTGTATGACAGGAAAGCTGTACCCATGAAATCTTAGCAATACTCTTCCCTAAGCAAGACATGAACAAACAACAACAGAAAACTTGTCAATGTGCATGGAGAAAATCTCACAAGGCTCTACCCCTAGATGAAGAGCTATGGGCAACTAGTGACTGCTGAGAGAGGAAGAATCAGTCTTCCCTGAGAAGAATTCCCCTAATTGGTTGCCCAATATCAAGTGGTCAGCCCTAAGAATGTTTGCATATGAGCAACAGCAAGTGAACTCAGGGAGTTGAATTTATATATTTATACACACACATATATAGCACATTAGTTAAAAGAATATGAGGTCCCAAAATTGGGAGGGAGTGGGGAAAACACAGCCAGACTTGGATAAAGAGTGGGAGGGGATAAGGAAGTAATTCAGTACCAATATGAAATTCGCAAATAATAATAAATAATGAATTATCTACAGAGAATTGATTGCTGTTGGACCCAGCAGAGGGAGCTCCTGAGTTAAGAATTGATGGTTTTAGACAATTTTCTTTCTTCCCCAGGAGTCTCTATTCTGCAACAGACATGATTGGAATATTTATCACTTTGTTAAATGGTGTAAGTATAGCCCTGCATGAACCTAGAGATAGAAGAGAATATCTTCTAGTTTCTGAGTATGAGACTCCACAGCATCTGCCTGCTGGATGCCTTATCAGATATTGCCACTGCTTGGCAACAAGAACACAGACACACACACGCACACTGCCCAGTCCCAGGCTTTAGGGAAAAGCAGGTACTCAAGAGGTAGCCTATTTAAGGAGGAAAGTAATCCCTCTGAAGATGCTAAAACAAGACTCCAGGAATCAGACACCCTAAAGAGTCAACTGCTTTTCTTTAGAGTCTAGAGGTTGAGCGTGTGGTAGACATTTTTTTCTTTCTGTTCATCTGAACTTTGTCATGTTAACACAGCATAGATGTCTTATTTAAATAGAACCATGGAAGTCTTGCTTACAACCAGGTTGTAGATCCCGCCTCTTTAGTCTAAGGAAAGCGATGACTTCAGCACTTTCCCAATCCCAATACACATCCTCAAGGTTACCCTGGGTGATGGGTTCACCCTGTCTCTTCATTGTCAACGTAAGAGTTCTGAAAGTCTTCTCAGGACTCATAGGAACCTCTAGATAGTCTCTTTTATTCCCAAGGCAAGGTCTTACTATGTGTTTGAAGTAGACATTGAACTCACAATGCTCCTATCTTAGCTTCCAAAATCCTGGGACTACCAACATGCATTGCCATTCTCTAGCACTAAGCAGGCGCCTGAAACCCCTCTTCAAGAATTACAAGGGCAAAGCAATATTAATACTGGTTGTAAGATGAGATCTATAAGTCTCTGATGGAAGGAAACCAAGACAAATTCCTTCCTTTCTCCACAAGAAACTCCATAGGGCCCACTTGAAGATGTAAGATTGTGTGGTAAATTTTAAAGAATCTGAAGTCCTCAGAGCTTTACCAGCAGCCAAGTATCTGCTAATAAGAGTGGCTCCAGAGCAGTTGTATAAAGACTGCCTTGAAGATCTGAGAGGGTTCTTCGAGGGGATGGTGGCAAGGGCCTTTAGAAGCTGAACCCTTTGCGGCACAAATAGACATCATTGTATGCGGAAGTCAGAACTATCTAGTTCAAGGATAATGGAAACAAAAATTCATTCAAGATTATTGTTTATGAGGTACCACAATGGGATCAGAATCAAGACTTGTGTTTATCATCTATTTCATGTTTTTGCTTCTAGCACGAATGAACTTCATTACTGACAGTTATTAAAAAGCTAGATGCTACCTCATTTTCCTGAAGGACTTTGTGGAGAGAGGAAGGATCTCTAGAAGATAGCAGAAATAAACAGACAGTAGGGGAGCATATTTTGGTCAAGCACAGCTCAGCACTGTGTTACTATAAAATAAATTAATTCAACAAAAGAAGAAAGAGTGGTTTACCTGGAAAAGAACGTCTTTGCACAGTGGACACTTTGCATTATGATCTAGGCATCTCTCAAGACATTTCAAGCAAAAAGTGTGCCCACAAGGTGTTGTGACTGGCTCATAGAATAATCTGAAATTTAGGAAATGAAATAGGAGAGAACTGTAATAAGAGAAAAATAAAAGATAAGGGAATTCACTGTTAAGGTTCCACAGTACTGTTTGTCAAAACCTGTGGGAAGGGTACTCTTTTTGTGTTTCATCACTTTTGCTGCTACACCTCAGAAAAAACATTTTCTTTTCATTGCTGATCTATATATAGAAAAAGGCTTTGGTTCATATTTAGAGCATAACTAAATCATTTTGTAACATTAGTTCTACCCTTTTCCTTTTTGATCCAAGAAATTTCAGAAGAGTGCTCCAAGTGTCGGAATAGATTTCATGATCTAAAAAATACAACTAATATATTTACTTGAGTATATTTTAATCACATAGACACACGCAGAGATACACACATGAATACACACACTTAGACTTTTTACATCATCTTACTATGGGGAAAACCTCAATTTATTTGCTCATCTTGAAACTTTTCTTCACTTAAGTGACAGTGCCTGAAGGCCCTTGTAACTGTAACAAACATGTGCCTGCCTTTTGTGTGGATGGATATTTTCCCCAATGGTAATAAGTAATATTGTTAATGTACTCACTGCTATCAATAGGTACATAAAATAGGTGCATACATCTATCTACATATAAGAATATGTTCACATGTACCATAATTCCATTAGATCTTAGTTTAGTTGCTTTGGGAAAGAAAGCTGTTTTTAGAGCAATCTGGGGACTTTTTAATGAAAGATGTTATGCACATTCTGGGATGCATAGATTTACTTTGTGTAAAGAGAGGCTCACTTGAAGCAGAACCAGGAGTTAGGGGTCAGCTGATGATGACTATCAAGAAGTGGGGCTCACATTTAACAAGATGATGAGCACAAAAAGAAGAGAGACAAATCTTTATCAGCTTATTTTGTCTTCCCAAGAGTGTTCAATTGAGAGAAACAGGCTGTCAGCCTCATATTATGTGATATCATATATATTTAATTTAAAAGGATGTCAATGGAAGAGGTCAATGACTTGAGAAACAGGCCTGACACAAGAGGAATGGTAGAGGAAAAGGAGAGGCAAAATTATGTAAACACAGTACTCACTTATAAAATTCTCAAAACAACATTTTAAAAAAGACTATAAACATCTGGTGAAACTCAATACCTCCTAACGTTTTATATTATTTGTTGATTTGTTTGAAGGAAAACTTGCCAAGTTGATTTCAAAACTCAATAAGGAAATGCAAGAAAGCTGAATGCCAAGACACATCTGAAGAACAAGGATGTGGGAGGACTTGCCCCACCAAGCGGCAGAACTTATTATAAAGCCACTGTGATTAAAACAAGATTAAATAGATCCATGGAGCAGAACAGAAAGCTCAGGAATAGACCCAGACATGGATTCTTGACTCATGACAAACAGAACATTTTCAAACAGGGCCATTCCTATTTTTAACGCACAAACAGCATCTCATAGTGTGAGAAAATAAAAGCAGATCATCATTTACACTGAAAAAACCAATTACAGGTATTCTGAAAAATAAATTTAAAAGGAAAAACAATACAGCTTTCAGAACATAAAATGGGAGAACATCTTTATGGCACAGAGATTAAAAAAGAAAAAAAACTCAAAACACTATAAATGAAATGATCACTAATTTCAATTGTGCTGAGATTAAGAACTTTTAAGTTTATCTAAAAGCATCACTGAAAGGGCACACAGGCAAGCTACATAGTACGAAAAAGTGTTTGCAATATGCAGGTAAGAAAAGGCTTTATCTAAACGTACTTAGAGCTTGAAAGAAATACCTAAAGCAGTAAGAGAAACGAAAAACCTAGTATAAAAACAGGCTAACACTGGCACATGGAAAAACAGTGCCCACCCACAGTACTTTCAAACTAGAGCCAACGCTAGCAACCATCTAGAATAGAATAAAGAGACTGGCACATTTATATAATGGGATGCTATGGGCTAATGAAAATGAACAAACTTCACTTAAATGTTGATATTGAGTTAAAAAAAAACACGATGGATGAAATACACTAAAATTTAATCTGCTTAAGTTTTAGGATTTAGGTCAAACTAGATGATACCATTTATAGCTGCATATATACATGGTAAAATTATGAGGAACAAAATAGAACTCAAGATAGTGGTTTGGGGATTGTGTTAGTTAATTATATATAGAAGAGAGAGTTTATTTGAGGCTTGTGGTTCCAAAGGGTTAGGGTTCTGCAAGGATATTAGGTGACAAAGTGGTTAGAGCTGGAAGCTGAGAGCTTGCCCTCAAACCTCAAGCAGGCAACAGAGAAAGTGATCTGGGGATGACAGGAGGTTTTGACATTTCAAAGTCTGCCTTCAGAAGTGCACTTCCTCCACCAAGGCCATACCTCTTAAACCTCCCCAAATAGTGCCACCAACTGTGGACTCAGTTTTCAAATACCTGAGACTATGCGGGTCATTCAAATCATCATAGGAGTAGTGCGTAAGTATGGACCTGATTGAGACAAGGCATATGGATAATTTCTGGGGCCTGCTGATGTCTAACTTCTTAAACCAAGTGGTTACATGAGTCTTTACAATATTTTTTTTCAGAACATACATATTTTACAATATAAAATGGGTTTCTAAAGTATGATTTCAGGACTGATTCAGGAACCCTTGAGGTGATCAAACTATCACAAATGCTAAACCAGAACAACTATCTCTTCAGGACTTGAATTCTGTGTACTTGACTATTTTATGGTGTGTGTGTACGTGTGTGCGTGTGTGCGGTGGAGATGGTGGTGGCGGTGGTGGTGGTAGTATGTAAATCAAACCCAAGGCCTTATACATGTGAAGAAACTATTCCATCACTGAATCACATTCTCAAATATTTGTTTTTAAAGACAAGGTCTCCAAAAATTCAACCAGAGAACTCCTTCAACTGATAAACACCTTCAGTAAAGTGGCTGGATACAAAATCAACTCAAAAAAATCAGAAGCCCTCCTGTACACCAAAGACAAAAGGGC
>CM053742.1:44379809-44413317 GCA_028658305.1 Pachyuromys duprasi
TTCAGGGAGACCTTTTTATTCAGAACAGGGCCAGCTTGTCTCTCAAGAAAGCATGTCACATTATCAGAGTGATGGGGTAAACAAGAGTAAGAATAAATGCCTTCTCTTAGATGTCAGTCTAGATAAAATGTCTGGCTTCTCTGGAAAGAGCTATCTTTTCCCACAAGTGACATCCTTGCATTGTGTTCTTTTGCTATCAGATTATAGCAAAGACAGAAAAAAAAGGGGGAGAGAAAGAGACAGAAAGAAAAGCAAACTGCCTTAATACCCAGGGACTCAGGAAGCTATAACTAGATTATATATAAAGCCGATCCTTTCTTTCACTTGTCACCAATGTCACTGGGCCATTGGATAACTAGTTCAGATTGCAAATATTCTCACTTCATATCTCAAAAGATCATCACTATCCCAAAGGTACTGTTTTATAGAAACCCAGAGATGAGCCTCACTGGCTAGGGTGATGTATACAAGGTAAACTGAAAAGAAGATTTTTTTTTCTTTTGCCTCTAAGCATTGCAGGACAGGGTTCTGAGGTGTTGGGGTTAGGGGAAGATTGCCTTCAATGAAATTCTTCCAATTCAGGAACACGGACTTGGAGACTGAAAAAAAAAAGATTTTATTGATATACTCTCCAATTACTCTTCCATTAAAATAAATAGAGCCTCATGTATCCCAGAATGGCCTTGAACTCACTGTGTAGTCAAGGATGACTTGACTCCTAATATACCTACATCTACATCCCAAGTTCTGGGATTGCAGTGTGAGAGCCACTACACCTTGCTTCCATTCACACTTCCTACCCTTTCCTTGTGACACATCAACCCCAATCAATTTTCCATCTAGAACCAAAATATATAATAAACTCATATTCTGTCTAATTTCTTTCTGCCAGGTCTTAGATTTCAGTCTAAAACTTGCACAGGTGCTACAGTCTCGTGGCCAAGCATCTTGACATTATCTGTAACCTCAGACTCTATGATGATCAATATCAATTGTCACCGTGACACCTAAGAAGCAAACCTCCAAGACACTTTGGGAGATATGATCTGGATTAAGTAAACCTTTGACTTTGAGGTGGAAAAGACACACCTTAACTGTGGGCTGCACAATGCTACAGGCTGGAATAGGACCTTAGAGTGACTAAAACTTCCTGCATACTGTGGAACCAATTCAAGCCTCCAGAGTTCTGATCATACAGCCATATTTCCCCCACCTGCTGCTATGTCTTGCTCACAGGGATACAATGATCCCAGACAGTGATAAGCCAGAACAAACACTTCCTCCCTTAAATTGCTTCAGGTCAAATATTTAGTCACAACAACAAAAAGAAGAACCAAATGCAAAACCTCTCTTCCAAAGACACATGAAGGCTAAAACAAAACCTAAGCACAACCACAGCTAAAACACCAATGGCTAGGAGTGGGAAAAGAAAGACCAGAAAAACAGAGTCAAATGAATTCAGTCAGTCAGTAACTGATGTGGCACTTGCAGACCAACTGTGTTGGAAGGGAAGCTACATGTTTCTCACCAAGGATTGAAGTGTTAAGAGGTTAAGATCAAAAAGCCCTCTCAGCTGGGCAGGTTTCTTATACCACAAGGCAATGAAAGTCTACCTATAATTTAGTAACTTTCATAACAGCTACTCTGGGCAAAGATGGAACAAGGGTTCAGGAAGAGGGACACATGGCTTTTAAGCTCAGAAGGTGCAAACCAAAAGGGGTGCTTATCCTCTATGTGTTTATTTCTTGGACCAAATTCCTAACTCTTCTACAATGTCCCTTGTGATTAGGGACAAAGAAGATGAAAGCGGAAAAGAAAAGGAAGAGGAACAAAGAAATACAACCGTAGGATTCCACAGAGAAAATACAAACAGGATGAGTCTGTATGTTTGATTTTTGTGTCGCCTGGATTTTGGCAGGAGGGTTAAGGAGGGTTAAACAGAACAAAGTCCTGCTCTTTCTGAGTAAGCTAAATTAAATCTACTTCACAGTACCTATTGTGGGCTTTAGAGCTATCTTATACCTTGTTCACACCACCTAAACGGACCCCTGACAGTATGTTCAAAGGTTAATTTGCATGTTTCTATGCTGCATCTGCTGAGCTGTCTGAGGCCCACTTATTCTTATGAACAAATCTTGCTACTACAGATATTTTGTGTATTATTATTTTACTATTATTCCTGTTATTAATATTATTGTGATGCTGGTTAGTGAATTCAGAACCTTATGAATGGTAGCCAAGTGCTCTGCCACTTAACTACTCCTGCAGACCCAAGTGTATTTTTTTTCTAAGAAAAGTCCATGTTTTAGGTAATAGTTGCCTTATTATGTACATCACAAAAAGTCATTCGGAATACAAACATACACTACAGGAGAGGAATAAGTGTCCTCAAGGGGCAGGCAAACATTTGTTCAAGTATCTCAGTTCCTTCTTAATTTCTTTAGAGAAAATCATATTTGTGAATCTAATGAAAGCTTTATGCTTTTATCTTAGAAACACACACACACTTTTACATGTTATTTATGTGAATTCAGGAATCTATTTGGATGCTTGTATAGAGCTTCCTCTGAAGTCCCTGGCTCTAACACTAAAGACCCCTGAGTAGGAAAAAAAATACTTAAATTTTTTGAGTACTTACTGTTTTCTGGGCACTTCTCTAAGCATTAAATAGTTTTTCTTAGTTAATCATCACAACAGTTCGAGTAGATCCCACTGTCCTCTACCTTACTAAAGAAAAAATAGTGGTAGCAAATGTCACATGCTCTAGGACAGAGTCTGTAGGTTGAACGAGCTAGGGTTTAAACCCTGGCTACAGAGCCCCTTCTCTTAGTCACTAAATCACAGCTATGAAATAAAATAACCTTTTACATTTCAAGGTGGTCATTCAGACGATAATCACAGAATCTTTCTGTTTGTTTGTTTTTTCAAGTGGGTATATGGGCCTGAGAAAGTAGAGATAACATTCTAGCTGGAGGGAAGGTACTTAACCAAGCATCTGTTACATGTACTGTTCACTAGATAGCATAAGCAGAAACCATTTTAGGCTTCTTTTTGGCTTCCAAAGAAAACGCTTTTGGCATTGATATTAACCCCTAAGTCTTGAGTTCTTAACTTAGTAGGTTAGATTCAGGGTCACAAATTAGATTCAAATAACACTAAGGCTCAAAGAATAATGTAGGACAGGCCATTTTAAGTCAATGGGATCCTGACCAGCTAGAAAGTTAAATGTCTTGCTACAGTAGAGTCATATACAACAAAATAAAATCTAATGAGGTGAGGACCAAATGGTAGGCATGTTCAACTTGTGGCCTATCAGTGTTTGAACATTGAGTACTTTGTGGCCTTGCCACTCTCCTTGTGCTTCTAAGTTGATATTTAAGGATGTAAAGAACACAGTTTGTATACAAGCGTAGTGGCTCACACCTATAATTCCAGCAATCAGAAAGGCAGATGTAGGAGGATCTTTGTGAGTTTGAGGCCAGTGTGGTCTACAAAGCTACACAGAAAAATCCTGTCCGAACAAAACAAACAAAAAAGAACACAGTTGTTGTAAGGTGAGCCACCAAGCTGCCTCGTGTGACAATGTGATTCCCATTTCATCTGTGCCATGATTTTTACATCCTAACTAACTCAATAGTAAAGTCAGTAGCAGAAAGTTCCAGGTACAAAAAAGGGGGAAATACGAGGCTGTAAGTGATAGCCCATATCACATACCTCATACACAGTGAGCATTCAAGGTCAGATGCATCAAAAGATGCAAGTGGAATACTGAGATCTGGTTTGGCCACCTGATCAGCAGGAAGATCTGTGATTTAGAAAACAATAAGTCAGAGCTGGCTCAACTTGGTTTTGCAGACAATACTTCTGAGGAAAATAAATATATTTTTCAGCTTTTCAATTTCAAACTCCCCCTGAGTTTAATTTAGTGACTGCTTGAGCAGTTGCCAATGGGATTCCCTGGAGTGTGCTCCCAGGGGCATTTTAGCAGCCCCCGTAGACAAAGAAGCCCAAGTCTAGGAGCTCCTGGGGACTTCATTCAAGTTCAGTAGGCACCTCACTCAGCAGCAGCAGCAGTAGCAACTCCAATGACTGAGCCAGGTCTTCAAGACTGAATCTTGGCACTGCCAACATCTTTTGGAAAGATAGGAAGCTGTAGCTACTGTTTCTCAGGGCACAACTAAATAAGGCCGGAGCACATCCCTCCCATCCTACATTCCCAGATCGGAGATGAGGACAAGAAGTGATTAGCCTGGAAGAAAGTGAGGTCATGAAAAGCATGGTATGTCATTACTTAATAGGGTGCTTGACCTGATCAGATCCATGTCTTGACTATGGATGTTACTTATCACACAGCACTTTCAGTATGATAAGCACCATGTGTACTGTCACAGAAACCTCACAATAACCCCTGGAATTTCACAGTTGGTAAGTACCAGGATTAGGCCATACACTCAGAGCTAGAGGAGACAGGGGGGAACTACATACATCAGAGAGCCCAATCATCTGCATTGCACTACTTTCTTCCTGAGTAGAATTAGCACCTTGTTTGAAGACTTTATTAGGCAATTCCATGTCTTCTTGGATTTCAATTTGGCAATGGTTTCTTTTCTTTTTCTGGCATTTGCCGGTCCTGATGGAGGCAGCATCCTGCTCCTTTTCTTCCTGCTCTTTCTCACCGTCTTCTTGACTACCCACCTTTGCTTGAGTTGAGTTCACTGGGCTGCTGCTCTCTTCCCTAGCTGCTGCTTCCTCCTGACTAGAACAATGTGGAAGCTCCGGATTTTCCTAGACGAAGCAAAAGCAGGAGATCAGATGCTGCTTGGGATCAATTCTATCCTCCAATGGTCTTCCCCTGAGGGGACAGAGAGAAAGCAACCTACCACTTCTCTTCACTCCTGAACACTCAGTGGCTGCACAACTCAACTGAGGGACACTCGTGAGGCTTTATTGCTCACATCTAATTTAAGTCAAAGACCTTCCTAGCTTGAGTAGAGTTAGCCGAATTCCCTAAGCAAAGACAAGAGGCACATGGGAAGAAAAGTTCCCTGGGTCAGAGGTGAAGGGGGAAATACAAGGGAAGCACTGCTCTTCCCTTCTATCCAAATCATGCTCCAGTGGTCTGTAAGGAAGTCAAAGCATTCTTCAAGGGCCCTGTTAGTGGATACTTGCCTCACCCTCACTGACATTCACAGCCATTTGTCAAAGGACTTTAAATAAGGCTTTGGGCCAGCTTTGTACAGGCTTGCTAGAACAAGCCATGCTCCAGAGCTATATGCTATTTTCATAAAGGAACAGAGGACAATCTATTCTTTTTACTCAATTTTGGGTGTAAAGTCTAAAGAGGAGACAAAATAATTTGGCCTAATAGTCTGTCTCTAGTGTTTTATAGAATTTTGTCCAGGAGAAGGATATTTGAAAATGTAACTAGAAATAATTCTGAAAATGCATTCATACAGATTGTTCTGGAGAACCTCTCCATAAAATAAATCCACATTTGTTAGCAAAAGGTTCCCCTTCGTTGTTTCCCTGCTAACCCCTGCCAAAAATTCTAATGGACAGAGGTGAGAGGAAACAATGAAGAGCAGAGAAAAGGATGGGATTTTCTCAGTCTCTATCCCTGAATGTTCAGGGATTTCAAGTACTAAAGAAAATAATACTACAGCCTTGACTTTCCAGGAGCCCAGAGCACTATCCACACAGGAATGCAAGGCAAAGCAAAGTTTGGGTGGAAATTCACTCGCTGTTGTCCAGCCTGCTCACAGTGGAAAGGCAGGTTTTGTTTCCTTCATTTCAGACTGAGTTGCAAGCGGAAGTCCTTACTCCAGGCCCTTGGGCATTGTATTAACTGTCCTAGTCACGTACTAATGACTACTGGGGGCTCTCTGATTTCAGGAGGTAACTATGAGTTTTGCCTTCGTAAAAAAAAAAAATCAGGCACCTTGATTTTATTCCTTCTCTACAGCAGGGACAGAAACTGGGAAGATGTGGGCATCCAGGGCTTATATACAAGTGAGGAACTTCAGACACAAATGGAGAAGCAACTGTTCCCCAAAGGTGCCCACGTCTTCCATGTTAAACCTTCCTTCAAGTCTGGTCTTCTGAGCCCCCACCTCTGTCCACGTACCCTGTCCTAGAGAGACCAGCACCTGAAGCCTTACCTTCAGTGTTTTGTTCCCTTGTTTTCAAAGAAAACCACAAATTCTCATCTTCCTTCTTAAATCAACTCCCGTGCCTCTACTTTTGCTAAAGATGTGCATGAGAAGCATGCTTAATGTATAAGGTACAGTGCAAGAACAAGAAGTTCCCTCCATTTAGTCCCTAAATGGAGTTACCATTGCACAAGGATCTCAATGGTGCTCAAAGGCCATCAGCTTGAATCTGTCCCCAAAGCTGAAGTCAATAAGCACACCCCAATTATAGGCTTCAGGGGAAGTGGGCCACTCTCGTTATACTTCTATCAAATCTATCCTCTGGATCTGACCAACACTACAAACAAATGTAATAAATACATAAACTTTTGTACCATGCCTTTTGTTCCCAGTTGTAGCTTTAAGCAAAGGACACAGCCATTATCAACTCTATCTTTCTTTTCTCCCTCAGGAACCAAAGTATGAGAGGTAGGGCTCACTTGTCGTGTGCCCACAAAAGAGCCAAATGAAGAATCATGAACGAGCCGGGTGAATTGAGTTTTACCTGTGACAACTTTGGTAGATTATGGCTGGTGCCTTCAGTAGCCATTGACTCTACGTGTTCCTTTAATCTAGGGTGAGGTGCCAACAGCTTCAGGATATCGGGAGAATGTTCCTGAGAATCCCCCGGGACTGATGGTGAAAAGAAACTAAAGAGAAGCTGTGACATAAAACAGAAGACTTCACTACTCAAGTTTCTACAGGTGCTAGACTAAGGTGAAGGGGGGAGGGATGGGGAACCAGAGAGCACAGCTTTCAAGGCAAAACTCCAAGGAGGAAGCCTTGGAGCAGTGTCCCTCGACACACTAAGGAGAGGTTGTTGCATTAACACACATCAGAATCATGTAGGATCAGGGGAATAAAAAGATTTCTTAGTCATTAAAAGCAATACTGTTCTTGCAAAGGATCTGAGTCTGATTCCCAGCACACACATAGGGTGGCTCAGAACCACCTGTAACTCCAGCTCCAGAGATGCCTGATACCTCTGACATCCAGAGGCAACAGTACTCCCATGCAGATTCCCATACAGAAACTCAAACACATTAAACATACTGAAATACAGCTTAAAAAAAAAAGAGTCACCCAGGAGCTTATGAAAATGTCAGGTTCCTGGATCCCACTCCAATCTCCCCAGGTATGAAGCATGATCCAGGAATCTGGGTTTTGAAAAGGCATGACAGATGCCTTTGTTAACTTAGCCAAGGTTAGGAGCCACTTTTATGGTGGCACCATTCCACATAAATATCTGCAATGGTGCTTTAAAAATCTATCTGACTGAAACATAGGGGTGAAATCAGAACAGATGCCTCATGTTCTGCAGAGCTTTTTTTTTTTTTTTTTTTTTGGTCAGATTGATACAAACTAGGTCATCCTGGGAAGAGGGTACTTAAACTGAGAAAATGCCTATATCAGGTTATCCTGTAGGCAAGTTTGTGTAGGTATTTTCTTAATTAATGATTAGGTAGGAGGGACCATCATACTATGGGTGGTATGACCCCTGGGCAGGTGGTCCTGATGTGTATAAAAAATATAGCTGAATGTGTGACCCTGAGATACAAGCCAGTAAGATTCCTCTGCTTTATTTCCTGCCTCCAAATTCCTGCCTTCAGTTCCTGCATCCAGGTTCCTGTCTTCAGCTCTTGCTCTGACTTCCATTAGTGATAAACTGTGAGCTGGGATGTGGAAGGAAAGAAGATTCTTTATTCACAAGTTTCTTTTGGTCGTGGTTGTTTATCAGAGCAATACAGAAGCAAACTAGGACTCCTCAGCTGAAGAATGGAGAGTCAATTCCATAATAACTCAATGGGCAGAGAAGTCAACAAACCCACACTAGGTTCCTTGCTGTTTTTCTCTGTTTATCCATTTTGCTCTTGCTCCCCTACATCTTCACCCCTGGACCTTTAACCCCTTCAGAGATGGGGACCTGAACAGTGACGTGTTAAGAAAGCAGAGCTGAAACTTCCTCTCCCCTTCCAGTCTCTTCTTCATCCTGGTCATCTTTGCAGAAAATGTCAGGTTAAGTTCAAGTACCTAGGGGCAGGCAGGTTCCCTTGCAATTGGATACACTGATAAGGGAGAAGAGAAAAAGGGAAAAAAACAAAGGGGTCTAGGAGTCAAAGATAAACATTTGAGTGAGGCTGAATTATTCTTGTTTCAATTCTTTCCTATGCCATTAGGTATTAAGAATTGTATGTAAGTATGTATGAATCTATCTGTCTACCCAGATGTGTGTGTGTGTGTGTGTGTGTGTGTGTGTGTGTGTGTGTAAAACACCAATAAAGAGGAGACAGATCACTGGGCTTCTAAAACATACTCAAATATTTATCACCTAGGAGACAGTGCCATGTCTGAAGACCCATTAGAGAATGTTCCACACTATTGTTCAATCCCCATAGTCAGGAGTGTTCATTTACCAAGAGAATTTGAAAAAACGCTAAACTTTTCCTCCTTGTCTTCTTAGGTTTCTTCATGATGCTCCTCTCTGTACCAGAATGTTCCCTGTGTTCAAGCCCTACTGGGCCTTCAAAGTTGAGCTCAAGTGCTGCCTTGCCTCAATACTCCCATCCTTCTGATCTCACCTGTTCTTTTCTGTTCTATATAGAACAAGTTACCACACCTTAAACTATACCATTTTACTTTGCACTGGAAGTATGTCATGGAATACATCTTTCTCTCTGGCCAGAGTAAGTGCCTAATAAATACACACCATATTCATGGTAATGATGAATGTATTTGCAGATCCAGGGGATCAAGAAAAATAATCTAGCATTCAGGTGCCTCAAATCCTCAGCAAGATCTTTATGTTTCCAAAGCCTAATTTCCAGGTGTAAGTGGACAAAGGTGGGATAATGTCCAGGGTCATACATATAATCTTTTAGAGCCCACTCCTCCCCAGGAGTTGAACTTGGTTCCCAGAAACCCTACTTGGGGACCCAAATGGATATATCAACTTCGGAGACAGTCTTCCTGGAGCGGACCTTAAAGAACCCAAGTACAGGTTGAAAAACGGAAGGTAGCACAAGGAAAAGAAGGCCAGGAGTCAAAATCAAAAGAAACAAGGCAGGAATAATACTGCAGTTCCCTTCTTAACTTTTTTACTACCTACAATCTCTTTGTAAGCCTTCTCAATGGCTTTGGAAAACAAAAGTCAGGGTCAAGTTTCAGTGAAAATAATCATTCCACATGGATGAAAGTCAATTCTGCTATAACTTCAGCCATAGAAAGGTCTAATTGGGTCAAGAAAGAACTGGGGAGAGGGTTATTAATCCTAGTGCACCTGGACTATTTGTCACATGTTTAGCCTTAAAACTGGAATAATCCAGTGAATACACATAATTGAAGCCTCTTAGTCAGTTTAAATGGCCGCTATAGCTCTATCACACTCAGCAGAAATATGCCTCCAAATTCTTACATTAATTTCAGAATTTTGTAACAATTATTGCAAGCATACATTTGCTTTTATTGTTTGGCATTCAGCTAGGAACTTAGGCTTCCTTAGAACTCTGGATCTCCAGAGTTTCACACAATGCCTTGCCTTTCATCAGGCAAGTATAGAAATGACAGCAGCCTCTTTATAAAAGCAGACTGGAGAGAGGGGTTAATTCAACTGATGATACCAGAACCTCTTGGGCCTCCTGAGGGATGAATGAAAGAAAGGCAAAGAAGCAGGTAGCCTCAAGAAAGTCAGAGCCTCAGATTCCTTGTCTAAATTTCCCATTTGTAACATGGTAAGAAATAACAGTGGGGTTATGGGTACTAAGTGGAACCCTCTACAGAAAGTATCAACCAAGTGGCTGGCATATAGGCAATGCTCAGGTAGTGTTATACATGGGTTGACTACATTTAAATTTTAGGAAGGGCCCTATATTTCTAACAGTTCTGCCCAGCCCATGACCTTTTAAATGAAACCTTATCCACACACACAAACCAGGTCAAACTTTTTTTTTCCAGACAGGAAATTCTCTGCCAGAGCCAGAAAATCCAAAATCCAGACTGCACCAGCCTTATCGGTTTTGCTAAATATTCCTTCCTAGAGTCTTCAGAGACCAGCCCTGTCTCTTTCTCACTTTCTTCCTTCCCTCCCCTGCCAAAATACTGAACGAGGATAGAAGGGCATGTGGCCTGGTGTTGAATAGTACATGGGTGCAGGAAACCAAAAACAACCATTGAGTGTCAGCATCCAACTTCCAGGCTAATTATTCAGACACCACACCAGAAGAGTCAAAAAAGAAAAAAGAAACCAATAAATGACAAAGCCCATCAAATGAGGATGCTTGACCCTTCAGTCAAGTTCTTGGTATTTCTCATGGTATATGTTTTATAACCATGATCTCCAGGGACTGAAAAGTTGGAAGGACTGATTAGAATGTTTCATAATGACCTGTGACTTGCTTTTGTGAGATAGTAGGTTTCGTTTTCTAGCACAAGAGGTGAAGGTTTGAGTTCTGTATTCTCCCATGTGTAGCAAGTAAAACTTGTGATTAAGCCAAAGAAAAGTTATTCAACTGCAAGCAGCCCTCACTGACTCCGTGCCAAACCATGCATTACTGACTCCGACAAAAAAAAAAAAAAGTAGGACCTGCCAATTTGATACTACATACCAGAATGATGGGGCTTCTGGGCAATCAGTTGGCATCTTTCTCATCTCATGCCCCTTAAACCAGAGGAGCACCCACTCAGGACCACAAATACTGAGGATGGTAGCATCTTCATCCTTTTCTCTAGAGAAGACAGAGTAGTGGGGGTCCGCCAAGCAGCTGAGCCTGCCACTCAACTCACCCTTTGAGCTTCAGCTCTGGCTCTCTTGTTCTTTCCATCAAGGGATACGCAGTAGAGAAATTCTCTGAGTGCTTCCTCCACTTTGCCTAGAGTGGCTAAAGCTTGTGCTTTTCTGAAGTGTGCCTGGAAGAAAACAGTAGCAGTCAATCACATCTTAGTCACCTTCTTAATGTAGTTCCTATTAACAGCAATCTCTGAGTACTTACAGAGCAGTCACTTTTGGGTAAAGTGTGGTCAAAAGACTTTTATTTTCCTCCCAATAATAATAGCAAACGATTTTAAAACCCATTTAAAAGATAACAAAATGAAGATCCAGAGAGACAACTTGATCATAATCAAGCAGCTGGTAAGCTATGAAGTCAGAGTTTAAACCTGGGACTGATGATATACCAAGCCCATATTCCTAGCTACAGTGCTTACTACTTCCTCGCTACCCCACAACTGTATGAGGATCAAATATGCCAGAGCCTCCAATTTAACCACCGACTATAATAGCTCAGTTTTCAGTGTTTGTCCAGAGATGACTCACCTCCCTTTGAACTGGTTTGTAAGACTGACATGGTCTGAGTGAGCCAATCATTTCTACAGAGGCATGAGAGAAGGAACATGGATCCTCCACAAAGGTCACTAGTAACATTCTAGAACTGCAATTGTAGCAGACCACCTTCCAGAAGGCTGGTCAGTAAATGAGCCAATGCTTTTGCTTCTAGGTACTTAGCTGTCTTTTCTTCTGTTGCTGAACGTTTTATAGATATCAGGATGTTTTATGGCCTCAGGATTCAAACCCAAGTGCTCTGGGTCTAAGCACTTGAGAGGGGCAAGAGAGCAAAAGAGCACAACTGCTGCTTTCTCTTTCACCTTGTATGAAGGAAAAGGCTTAGATGTCACTTGACGTGCATTCCTCTGACTCCTCTTGGTGTCAGGACCTGGCTAAGCCCTGCCTTCTTGAACAATGGACACAACCACAAACCTCTTGGGGACCTCTTTCCAAGCCCTGACTTCTTTCTGAAGCCTAATCTTGATTGTCACATTCCCTTTTTACTCCTGCCAACACTGACCTTCTGGAGAAAGGCTAGCATGACATTATTGAGCAACTACAGGGAGATAAGTACTGGAAAACTAGAGAGGCTTCTGGGTCCCCAGTAATCAACACAGTAGCAACTCACACAGCTGACTTTCTTAGGGAGGCCAGCTTACCCCACTGACAGTTATCCTACTCGCAATGTGTGTCTAATGACATTAAACCTTGGATGGACAGATAGAATTGGGCTGCCTGTTGGATTTGCTCCCCCGTGGACCCCTATGGCATTTCATACAGAAATAGTGGGAAATAAAAAAAATCAGAATGTAGAGGTATATAGATCAGACCCTCTCAGCCCCAAAGACAGCAGAGTTATCTGAACACTCCCTTTCCCTTTGCTTCTAGCTGTGGGGAAATGACACCCATGGGCAAGTACTTGGACCAATTCTTCCTTCGTTGTAGAAATCCCTTTTTTCACTGTATCTAGAACATTTTTCTCAGGCCTTTTCACATCACTGTATCTAGATTTAGTTTTCCAGTGAAAACACCTGCAAGAGAAGCCCCTGTTATCCCAAGGCATCTACCTGACTTGTACGTTAGACAGCCTGTCCCCATGGCAACTTAAGGTTTTGGTGACTTGTATTAACCTGTAAATATGTTCCTTGGGAAAGAGAACACACTGATCCATCACCATCCATGAAAACTCTCTCATGAAAGACCAATAAGATACACTCTAATACTATAGGCAGAGTTTACCAGTCCACATGGTCTTTCCCCTGGAAGAGCTCTCTGTAATACTCCATGCTGGCCTCAAACTCATGATCCTGCTGAGATTACAGCCCTATGCCCCCCAATCCAACTTCACAAGGCCTTTTCTAAGGTTTGTGATCTGCAAAACTTCTGACTACCCAATGTTTTTATAGGTTTAACATCAAAATTCACTAGGCAGCATAATCAGAACTAAACTGTTGTAAACTGTTTTATAGTATTTATCATATTCAGCGTGATTTTGCATGTAAATTGCTGCAGAGAATGTTTAATTACACTGACAGGGAGGCTGCCTGGAGATTATTGCCTAATCCATGGTCTTTCTACCATGAGAAACATTGTGGATTCTTAGAACACCTGTCCCTATGAGATTCAGATAAGGCACAGTGGCCCTAGTCTTGGAGACGCTGCTTTTCCAGCCATCAGGTTGTACACAGAGGCCCATAAACCAAGAACCTGTAATGTTTATAGCTTGCATAATGTTCTACTTGCCATTCTCACCTTTGATCCTTATACATACCCATGAAACAACCATGGCAGACAGTAATAGCATCATGTAACAAATAAGAGCACTTGAATTTCAGAGTGTAGCCACTATCCTATGGGCACACTTTGCAAACATTGAGGACCAGACCCAATTCTATTCTTCTAAGTAAAATACAGACATGTGAATGAGGTTGGTCCTGAGGCCAGGCAGAGATGCAGAAACTAATACTCTATATTCAGGTATCCCTGGTCTTAATGTCTAACCTGTCTTCCCATCTCTCCCATGTGATGTAGATTGTGTGTGTGTGTGGGGGGGGATACTGGCATGCGAAATGAATGTATTAATGATTCAAAAAGGCACAGCCATTGTGAGAATATGACGATCTCTCTCTCTCTAAAAAAAAAAAAAAAACCTGTTTAAGCTCAAGAAGCCAGTAGACATACTGAAGGACCAGGGCAGGAATGTCTTTCTAATATTCTTCTCCCTATTATCTCTAGAAACTTATGAGCGATGATGGTGGTGATAGTGGTAAGAAATGCTCATATAATGCTACATGCATTGTTCCAAACATCTTCCCTACTTAATCTTATGTAATCCACACAACAGCCCTATTTAGAAGGTGTTTTCAAAATAAGTCTGTTATATATGACGGCACTGGACACAGAGAAATTAAGTAATTTTCCCAGGCTGTACAGTTAAGAAAAGTAGCAGAGCTGAGACATGAAGTCACCCTGTCTTGCTACTGATTCCATGTTAAAAAAAATACAAGGACCAGGCTATCCTAAAGGTTATCAACTGAATGTAGATTTATTGTGATCCCTTGTAGACTTAGACCTCCCTTTATCAAGGGATGCCCTTCACTGCACAAAATATTTAGAAAGCCCTCTCCCTACTCTGCTAGAGCTCTAGCATCTCCTGCCCAGGGTTATAGCCCTTCCTGCTGATCCCTGTCTGCAGCATAGCCCCTGTCCATCCCTCCTGACCCCCACTCACCTTAAAACCCATTGGCCGGAGTTTACATGCTATTTCTGCATCGTGCAGTGCATCCTCATGAGATTCCAAGGTGAAATAAATTTGAGACCGATTGCTATAAAGCAAATGATCATTTGGAGCTGCCGAAATGAGAAAAAAAGCCCTCATTAATGGCCCCCAGCACAAGCAGGTGATAAGTCCTGTAGGAGCATGGATCCTGAGGAAAGAAAAGTCACCCAGGCTCTTTCTATTGGACCCAAATCATTGTCATTTCTAGTCCCAATATTGTCCAGACCAACACTCCAGCTTCTTGATGCAAAAACGATAATGGTGTTCTCTTTTCCAAGCAATTCCTAGGGGGTATGGTGCCCGTGACACGTTAGAAAGTTTCACCTAGAGGAAACCCTGGCATTGCTCTGCAGATGCATACTGCCAGTGCCCAGCAGCCTAGCTTCTGAATGAGCCACCATCTAAAAAGAATGAGGCCAGGGAAAACAGACAGACAGACAGACAGACAGACAGAGAGAGAGAGAGAGAGAGAGAGAGAGAGAGGCAGTCAGATATGACCCCATCTTGACTGTACAAAAGAAGTCCGTGTTAGTCTTCTAGGTGGGATGACCTGTGGTATTAATAATACCTCCCTTTTTCCCTAACAGCCAGTGTATATGAGGCTTTCCTGGCTGAAACAGATATGCATTTACAAGGTCCATCCTCCCATTGATAGCCAAACGAAGAAGTACCTTGACAAGATGTTTAGGAGTCTTACTCTCACCATCACTGAATTACTAGAGTCTAGGCCTGAACAGATCTACAACCCACCCATTCTTTAAATAAGAAAAACAAGGCCAACGAGGTGAAGTGATAGGCCACACAGCTGGTTAGAGTCACTGCTAGATGATATTAAAATTTGGGGGCTTGGAAAGTTCTTTTTCTGAGCATGGGTACAGCATTTAGAATAAAAACAGTAGCTATTTCCAAGATAAATCTAGTCTGTTAAAGGGGTCCCTTTTCCTCTGAGAATGGTGAAGGTGGTATGGACATTTTTACCCTGACTGCACCGAGAAAATTAATAGAGGTATAGGAAAGATCCTCCCAGGAGAACTGGTGGCAGCAATAGAAGAGGAAGGTGGGGAAGTGGCTTTCCTGGCTAGCCTTTGGGGAATGAGTGAAAGGAATTCAGCCTTCCTTAGTATTCCACAAGTAAGTGGCCAATACCTATTTCACTCATATGGATGCATTCTTTCTCAGGCTCTGGGCTACAGCTTCTGCTGCCAGAAACAGTCTTTGATGTCTGCCTCTTACCCCATCCCACAGGAGTATGCTCTGGAATGACCTGGGTGTCCGTTACTTGCCTTTAACTTTAGCATAGCCTTTACAGTCTCCTCCATCACTTTTCTGAAACACATACCGGCCCATTGGCAGTTTACAGCCCGCTTTGTTTAGGCACAGGCAGGATATTGTCCTGAGGAAGTCTGTAACCCTCAGTCATCATGTCCAGTCAGCCCTGCTTTTGCTCCCTTCTGCATTACCTGTTGCTGGCTTGAGTGGGATTCAACACGTAGAGTCTCCACTCCTTCCCTCTTCTACCCCATTAGAGTTAGCCTAGAAGGCCCCAAGATCCCACAACCTGGTCCAGTTAGCCCTACTGCCTCCATCCCAGCAAGTTTCGCTGGACAAGGTGCCCCGCCAGCCTGGAGAGGTACTGGCACCAGCCTGTGGTTCCAAAGCTACTTCCTGGATCAGAGTGGGAGGAGGCAGGAGACACAAACAGGTCCCTGGGAGAACTCTGGTGCTCCAATCCAGCAGACATGTGGGACTGTCCCGGTTGCCCTTGAAGCTACAAAGCCCGCCCTACCACTTCAGGCAACTCTTGGAGAAGGTAGACAAAGGTATGGCCCGTTTGTAGCCAGCCCCTTGTTTCCTTGGGGATCAGGAGCAGTTAGTTGCCTGGTCCTGGCTCCCTTTGGATTACAGGAGTCAAAGAGTTCCATGTCAGGGCACAGACTGTCTAACTGCAGCGGGTGGAAAGGGGCGGGGCAAATGCATCTATTTCAGCCAAGGATCCTGTGATAGGAAGCGGTGACAATGAGTCACGGGGCAGCGAGGAGCGAGCCCCCCCCCCGCCCCCCGCACACGCCGCGGGATGGTTTCCGACTCGAGCGTGGCCCACTTCTGTTACCTCAGTGTTACACAATCCCCGCCTGCCTGCCCACCCGCCCGCGCGTAGGAAGGGCCGCCGGCCGGGGCGGCTCGAGGTCCTTATGCAACCAGTGCTCTCCTGACCTAATTCCAGGCCGGAACCACCCCACAGGGAGCCACGGCCCCGGAAGGGACAACTCCCAGAGGCGGGAGCCGCAGACTCGGGTGCGGGCAGCCACCTCTGGCTGGTAAAAGTCAGGAGGACCTTGCGCGGGAGTTTGGGAAATACTGCCAAGTTACCTGCAGGTGTAAGAGGGAACTCCGAAGTGTCCAAGAAAGACAGAGAAATAGATGGTGACACTGAGCAAGACAGAAACAGTGACAAAGATGAGAAGAAATGAGGAAAAAAAAAGAGAGGAACGGGATGAAACAGAAACTGAGATCAGGAGGCATAAAAGCACAATAGCAAGCAGGAGATATAGAAAAGAACTAAAAAAAAAAACAGTCTAACCACAGAGACTGGGCACAGCTAAAGAAAGCTAAAGTAGGGAAGTCAAACTCCTAGAACTGTCCCTTCTCATCCTCCTGGGCTACAGGCAATTCCCTCCCTCCCCCCACCCTGCCCTCCCCCCACGCCCCCGCACACCCAACTCTGCCCCGAGGTCCATCCCCCATCTGTCTCCCGGGTTCATTCTCCCGCCTCTTTACTTCGTGACCAAGCCCCCACAGCCCAGCGGCACGCCGCGTAAGACTCACCCAGCCGAACTGCCTCGTTGTACTTGAGCAGAGCTGCCTCCACCTGGCGCTCACGGTACAGCCGGTTGCCCTCATGCCGGAGTTGTGACGCCCGTGCGGGGCCCGGAAACAACTTGCCCAGAAGGCCGCTGAGTACCACGTTGACTCTCAGTTGCAGTGGCGCCTGCTGCCCAGCCCGCCGGGTCTCGCGTGCCCTCCCACTGGCCACCATGAGAGCTGAAAGCTTGACCCCACATAGAGCACAGCGCCTATCGGCGGCCCGCCCACGTTCCAGGCACAGTTTACAAAAGGTGTGGCCGCACCACAAGGACACGGGGTCCGAGAGAAACCCGTGACACTTCCGGCACTTAAAGCCATCCCATACCTCGGGGGCCACAGCAGCAGCCTCCCCTGCCTTTTCCATGGCCGCCTTGCAGCAGCTTGAAGTGCAGCTCTGGTCTGAGGGAGCTGGCGCCACCATCTCCTTCTGCGGGACGCTCTCTGCCAGGCAGCGCACCAGCTGCTCCAGCTGCTCCGCTACTAGCTGATGCCTCTGGGAGAGCTGTCTGTACACCTCGAGGGCTTCCCGAAGGCGCCCATTGAATGCCAAGGCGTCTGCCTGTGTGAGCAGGACTTTGCACTCTGGTGGCGTCGAGGTCCCGGGAGGAGGATGTGTTTGCTCCAGCTCTTGAGTCAGGGGAGGTTCGGAGCCCTCGGGAGTCGCCTCCGGCCGAGCTGCTGAGCCTCCACCGACCACTGATGCCTCCCGCTCTTCCGGCTCCACCAGCTCCGCCAGTTCTAAGTTGTTGCTGCCTAGCTCGGCGGGCAAGCTCAACGTCTGTGCAGTCTGAAATGAATCCATTGAGAGAGGGAACTGCGGAGGTTGTTGGTGTGGGAGAGGCGTCTAGGAACAAGAAACTAGCAGGAAAGAGCGCCGGCGGGAAGCAAACTGCGCTGCCGTGAATGCTGGATCTCCTTGCGCCCCCCTCTGCCTGGCCTTCCGGAGCTCCATGCCGGCTGCCCCGAGCCGCCTAATAACTGTCTTGTCTCAGCAAAGTGTTATATAAAACGTCACCACGTGACGCCCCACCACGCTGCTCATTGGCCGGTAGCTGGGAAATTGTTACAAAACCAGACAGTTTTGTAACAGCGTTGCGATTGCTTCTTTTGGCTTAGGGTTTCTCGGCTTCTTTTTTGAGGTTGTTTTTTGTTTACTCTTAATTCCTACCCTCTGCTTGGGTTCTTTCTGTCTGGAGCGAGGAACGCAACCTCTTCTTCCACGCTTTCCATCTCTAAACTCTATCCCATCCCACATCCAAAGTAGCCAGCAAACAGGTCCGCTCTGCCAGCGGCTTGCTAGAGTCCCCCGCCCCGGAGAAGCCTTAAGTGCCCCCACTGAAGCTCCTGGGTTTCCTGGGGGATTCCCCGCAAAGAGACTTAGCGCAGTTTCTGGAGAGTTCTTTGTTTCCTTCTTAGGAGCAGCTGGTCCTAAGAAGATGAAAGAAGTTGGGCGGCCCGTGCGGAGCAGCAAGGGAAGAATGAAGAAAGGATTGCTGACCTGGACCCCAGAGGCGTGCTCTCCGGCCCTCCCTTGGTCTTTTTTCCCCCTAACTCAGGAACCAGTGCTGAAGCAGACAGCAGGCATCCAGTTGGGGATTCACTGGCCCCAGGACCCAGAGACCAGATGGGCACAACCTGAAGGGCTGAGTTTGCTGAGTTCCATGGGCATGAGAGAGAAGCAGGCAGAAGATATAGGCCCAAGACAGAGCAAATCTAGAAGAAAGTCAGAGAGTTCGGTCACAGTCCAGCTGACTTCTGGCAGTGCATCACTATAGGGTTTGCACCCTTGGCCTGGGTTGGTCAAAAATAGTAGTGAATGGGTTGGGCTAGAGCTGGGGAGTTCTGGACCAGGCACCCCTCAGAATTGTTAGACTGGGTTACAAACCACAAAGGGGTTTGCTTATTGCTGACCCCTGAATTTCAGAAAAAAGCCATGAACAAAATGAACAGACAGGTTTCCAGACATAAAGAGATACTTCACTTCAGGACAGTTGCACTGCTCCAAGAAGGAAGGCCAAGCTCAGACTTGCTCTCAGTTGCATCCTCCTCCACTGCCTGGACAGTGCTCAAAGTAAGATTCCTAGCAGAATGCCACCAAGTTGTCTCCTGCTGTAGGCATTTAGCTGAGGGATCTTGGGCAATATCATCTAAACCCCTGTTTTCACTTCTAAACAAATATCTGGAATGGTTTTAGCTGGGATTAATTCTTGTTTCATAGCTGGAATTGTAGACTCTCTCCCAGCATTGAGGTTCTTAATCCAGCCTTAAGCCAACAAACACCAAGAGTCCCAGAGAATAAGTATAGATACTGTGCAGTAAACTTCAGAACCCCCTCTCCAGTCAGACAAGACAATGAGGTACAGAGAAGAGAAGGGGCATAGTTCATAGGCTAGAAAAAGAGCAAGAAATGAAAGTGTGCTCAGGATCCAACCAGGAAGGCAGGAAACTTGGTTTAATTTTAGCTTTGTCATATTTTGCTGTCAGACAGAGCCTGGAGAAATCTTTGGGAGTCCTAAAGTTTCCTTCAGCCCTAGGTTTGAGAGTTCTTGTTCCTAAAACCAGATTTCAGGGGTTAACTACTGAATTCCATACTCCTTGGCAGGATTGGGGCATGCTTGGGACTGGAGAGTGAATTCAGCAGTAGCAAAGGCAGTAGCAGCAGCAGCGGACTAGCAGATGACTGTCCCTTATCAGAGTCCAGACTGAGCTAGATTTTGAAGCTAAGGGGACCATTAGGAGACTGACCAGGACATCGAGCAGATGAGGCTAATTCAGTAGGGAAGAAGTAGTTTCTGGTAGCTTGTTCTCTGGGACTGGGACATTCCCTTCTCCCTCCTCCATTTACTCTGCTGTCAAATGAATTCCTAGAAGTTGTTATATGCCTACCACTTCTGGCGTGTATTAAGGAAGGCCAATCTGTAGGACATGAAGAGAGATTCATATGTAAGGGCCATGACACTGGTAACAGTGAAACCTCTTAATTTAAAAGTATTATCCCTTTGATAGCTCTAAAACATTAGCCCAAATTGTCTTCCAAAGGAAGAGATGAGGATGTACCTTGCTCCTCAGACCACTCAGTAGAGTAAGCTCCTTTAATTTACCCCTCCTTAACCTATTGTTGTTGGGAAAACAAGGACGTCAGGTATTATTTACAGAGAGTCACAGTCCTGCATGCATGGAAAAGGATGTACTCTCCAATTACCTTCTGGACACTTGCATGTACAGGATGTTGACGATGAACTTGGTTAGGAATGTTTCTGATTGTCAGGGTAATATAGGGTGGTCTGGTGCAAAAGGCAGTTATGCCTACTTGTCTGCTGACCAGACCAGTCTCCATAGGTGAGCTTTACCACTGTAGTAGACTACCCACAATGAGCATTCTACTGAATGTTGGGAGAACTACCACAGTGTTTTTCTTTCCTTCTTTAAGTTATACAAACACTAGTTTCATATATGTTTGTGGATCAAGGTGGAAGCCTCCTTACTGAAAATAACCTCTCCCATGTTCTTAATAACTGGGAAATCCCTGGAGTGAGGGTGAGTGGAGGGAGATGGCAATGCTTTCTTTTCAGATACACATATCCCCACTGAAAGATCATCTCCCACTTATTTTGGGAAGATTGCACATGACCAAAGTGAGCTGGGGAGAGAGTGAGAATTGAAACACGTCTCATTTTTACTGATCACAAGAAGTTTTCCAGTTGGGCTCTGAGGAACCTCCATGGGTCCCAGAGGAGAAAGTAAGCATAACTGGAACCTTTAGCTCCTCCTGTCAACCGAGACAGCGTCACACCTAGCTCATTCATAAGTGAGCTTCAAGATAAAATTTTCACTAAATATCTCTCTTTAAAGGAAAAGTGTAAGAGTCATGGACATTTTCATGCACCTTCAGACATTTACATTGACTACCGTCTATGTAAGTAGCCCTCTTCTAGGTATTGGAACTTTTCTTAAACAACCCTTAGCTCCCAGGAATTTCTTTTTCTGATAGTGATACACCTTTCCCCACATGTCTGTGCACGGACATTTTAAGTAAACGAGATGCTCCATGAAAGAAACAACAAAACAACAACAACAAAAACAAACAAAACCCAAAAAACCAAAAAAAAAAAACCCAAAATCTGATGTCATGTGTATTTCTTGTCCTCTCCAGAACACATGACTTGAACAGGTTTTATCAAACATAATAATGAACATCTTAATCCAAACTGGAAACATACACAGGGGCAAGCAGAAATTCAGCTGGTATTGTACCTCTGTACTGGTTCATTCATTAAATGGACAGAGCAGGCATGTAGATAGTGAGTGTTTCCTGGGATGTAAGAGTTCAATCAAAGCCAAGGACATGGGTGAGAAGTAAGCACCATTTTCCTCTAAACACACACAATGCATAGGAGGTTGGCCAAATCACATACTTTGCTCTCTAGCCAAGTTTCTCATTTCAGAACCGGGGATCAATTTATACTCGCTAAAGACCTTCACACTTTCACATGAGAAAAGGACTGTTCATTGCTACGAAGAATAGCTCAAGCCTAGCACAGGAAACTTATTTATCGACCCTGGCTTCACAAATGAGGAAACTAAATGCCAGAGAAAACTAGTGATTTACTTACAGGTCACAATGGGAGTTTAGGACAGAGCCAGGATCAGAAGCCAGGGCTTCTGTGTCTATGTGAGTTTTTCCCATGTGATCATTTTGCTTCCAAAGGACACAGAGCATCTGTCCAAATAAGAAATTATGTTAGATTTCCCATCTACAAGGCTTCCATCAGTTCAACCAATGTGCACTGAGTATGTGCTGTGTGCTAACGAAGTTGGCATCTGTGGAGCAATAATAGAAGAATGCGATATACACACTCCCTACTCTCCAGTAGCTCCCTGGGGAAGTAAGAAGCAAAGATCTGAAGCAGTTTAGGGAAGACAACTGGCAGTATGTAAGAAGCACCAAGACAGGGGAACAGTGCGTTCATGGGAATGCTCAAAGACAACAGAAGGCAGCACTTCTTATCTCACAAACAAGGTGCTTGTCAGCTAGGTGACAGGATTTGAACAGCTGCTTTCTCTGGGGCAGGAAGTACCTTTCCAGGCTGAGCTGGTCAAGCCCTAGGGTGCCTTTTTGTGGTGCTGAGGATTGAAGCAGGGGTCTTAAGCATGCCCAGCAGGCGCTCTACCTTTTCACTGTACCCCTAGCCCAAGCATTCATAGTTTTCAAAGCTCTCCCGGCAATTGTCATGCTCCATTTAGTCTAGTGCTCACTTGTGGAAAGGATGGGGCAGATATTTTTTTTTTCCATAATTCAACCTCAGTATCCCCAAAGAACCCCAGGGACATCAAGAGTCCTTTGCTACTTTTGAGTGGAGGGCAAACTGAAGGTCTAGAGAGCTTCAATGGTGAGGCCTCCTTGCCAAGCAGGAAACAAAGCAAGATCATAAAATTCTAAACTGAGGAAGGTTTTCTTTATTTAACACCAAGGCATTTCAGACCTGCTTCCATAGCCAGTGAATCTGTTGTCTGAAGTACAAAACAGGAGCAAGGTGGTGGAACTGGCAGCCACGTAGGAAAGCCACTGGTGAGGATTGTTGCTGGGAGTGTGCTGTTTTAACTTCACCATGTGACTCAGCCCCAACCACCTTCCTCTTCTCTTTGTTTTTCACCTATTAATGATAATGTTCAATGTCACTGTCAGGATTAGCTCCCAGTGATGGAAAAGGCACAGTCCTGGGAACAGAAGGGATCCACAGCCATCTGCCAATGGTTGTGAGTTAAAATGTGTATGTGCACAACCTTCAGAATAAGCATTCCTCTCTGGGAATAGACATCTAGTCTAGTCTGGGCTGGACATCTAAGGCTGGAGCCTTGTCCTAGGACACAGTGGAACAATGACCTATGTGGAAGTTCTAGAAGCCCTGGCAGGGAGCATTCTGGACTTAGAAGACAGAAATAAAATTCAGATTGAAATATTGAAGAGGAGTGAATTTCCTTACATTGGCAAGACTGGGAAACGGTTAGAAGTAGAGGTTAGCTTTTCTCAATTTTACTCAAATAGATGTTTAATATTTTATCCTTTAATCATTTGGAAGGACATGGATCAATGGTCTAAGTATATTCACACTGTTGAGAAAACATGACCACTATCAACAGGTAGATTTTTGTCCCTCACATAGCATTAACTGCAAACTCCCTATTCCCTATCCTCCACTGCTGGCATCACCACTATCTCTACTACTGTATTGTTAGTAGCTCAAATAAGAGGACTCATATGATTTTCTCTTTTTACGGGGGAATTATTTCAGTTTAGCACTGTGTCTTCTGGTTTTATCTATATCATGGCATATATCAGAATGCCCTAACATTAAAAGCATAAATGATAGTCCATTGACTGTCTACACACTTATCTATTCCTCCATTAATGGCCACTTAGACTGCATCACCTTTGAGCATAAAGTATGTCTTTAAACTGAGGCAAAGAAATTTCCCTTTGAGATCCTATGATTAACACTGTAAGGTATATACCTAGAAGCAGAACTGCTGAATCATGTGGTAGGTACTTCTATTTTTATAGGAACCACCATAGTGTTTTTCTATAACAGTTGAACCGTTTTACATTCCCCACTAGCAATGCACAAGGGTTCTAACTTCTCCACTTTCTTGTCAACACATTTTAAAAATAGATGCCACCTTCATGGGTGTGAAGTATTATCTCATTATAGCTTGAATTAGCATTTTTGATGATTGATGATGTTCAACATACTTTTTATACTTTATGGATGTTTGCATACCTTCTTTACAAAATACATATTCAAGTTTCTGTATTAATTTTAATATCGTGTTGGAACTGTTTCAAACTATAGAGTTCTAGTAGTTATGCAGTCTATCAATAACTCAGCAAATATGCAATTTGACAAATATTTTTCTTATCCTGTGAATTGTCATTTCACTATGTTGATGATTTCCTTATATGAAAAGTTTGTTAGGACTAGGATTTTGAACTTGTAATACCTTGATCCAAAATCTGCTATGAATCTAGTCATGGTGAAAATCTAGTCAGAATCTGGGAGACTAGGCACAAGGAATCCTGCCAGTTCAAAACCAGCCTGGGGTTCACAGTAAGTTTGAACCTAGCCAGCCCTCAAGGTTCAGGCTTTGTCTCAACAACAACAAAAATCTAGCTATGAAACACAGGGTAAGATTCTCAATGCTTTTGAACTACATTTGTGGGCATTATTTTTTTAATCTGAAAATTTGGGATGATACTTAGAGGAGAAGCTAGTTTATAAAATTAATATGCTTAGTAAATGACAACATCACATCAAATCTTACCTTAGTCTAGTCCACTTTAAAGTTCCATAACGGGAAGGCCTATTTAGTATCAACTTTAAGAAAGAACCAGAATGACATTACCAAATGTGATATTAATTACTACCAAAAAGTTTTACCATCCAACAATATTAAATAACAAATATTAAATAACCATCTCTTCTCTCACAGTGGATAGACTACCATATAGCTAAGAAAAGAAAGAAGCACAATATTTGAGGGACACTTCAGATAAAAAGAAGCAGAGAATCTGGCATGGTGGCAAATCAGAAGGCCAAGTAGGCTGTACAAGGTCCCTTCTGTCAGATTGAACATGGTATTATGCAGTGCTCAACACTAATAAGTTTCAGTTTTAAAACATTTAAACATGTATCATTCATTCAACAGGCTCTGCTGAGAACAAAATCATCAGTAAGACACAGTTCTACAGAACTGAGTGGGAGAAATAAACCAGGAAAAGAGCAGTTTCAATCAGGTTGATGAGTTCTAAGAAGACAGAAGCACGAAGGGGAGGAAGCATAGAGGAAAAACAGTTCAGATTGGGAGAGGACCTCCTGGGAAGAGAATAAGGGAACAGAATTCTGCATAGTTCAATAGCTAAAGGAAAGAAAGGGCAAGTTGGAAGGACTGAGTGTTCCAGGTACAGTAAGAAACTAGCACAAATACTAGAGGTGAAAGAAGATGTTTTGGGAAAACTATTAGTTTGCTACAACTGCAGTCTAAAATTTAAACAAAGAGTGGTGTGGGAGAACCTAAAAGTAAAGTACTTGTCAGTCAAGAAAAGTCGTTTAGATCAGAGAATAGGTTCACAATTTTTTCTTTTTCTTTAAAACATGATGGTCTTACTGTGCAGCTCAGGCTGGTCCTTCATCTTGTGGCAATCTTCCAAGAGCCTGCAAAAGCTACTACATCCATCTATGGAAACTGGAATCTTTATCCAGGAAATAACAAAGAGCTAGCTAAGGAACTAGGGGAAAAGAGTGATATGATTTTTTTTTTGTTTGCTTGCTTGTTTGTTTTTTCTTTTAGAAAGACCTCACTGGCCCCAATAAGGAAACTAGAATGTAGCCAAAAAAAAAAAAAAGCACAGTATTTGAGAGACATTTCAAATCAAAGGGAGCAGAATTGGGGACTGAATGAAGGGCTTTGGTTGACACTTTGGGAGTTAGAGTATTATCCCAGTTACATTCAGTCTGAGCAGTGGGGTTTGAGGAAGGCTAAGTGGCTTGTACAAGGTCCCTTCTGTCAGATAGGACTCCTGCATTCCATGCTGACATCTCTTACTCGCATCATGAGATGAAGCTGGTAGTTTCTAGATCTGCATGTGTAAATCCCTTTTAAGGCCCCCAAAGCCCCATTTACCTAGTGGTTATTGTGAAACAATGCCATTTTAAAAGGGATTTATCGAAGCTTTTTGTTGTCTATCAGTGTGCTATGGCTTTGAATCCTTAACCTTCAGATCATTTTTTGACCTTCCATCCAAATGAGTGTTAAGTGAGTAAGAAGCCTGCAAGTGAACCTTCCCATCTGAGGGAGGCTCAGATCAACAGGCTGGAAAAGGCCAGAAAGAAGGAAATAATGTCAGATTCAGGAAGATAGATGCAACTGGAAATAACCGTATTAAGTGAAATCAAACACAGACAAACATCACGTTTTCACCAATTTGTATGCAATTGCACATGTGTAATATATAACCTGAGAACAGAAATGAGACCGCTCAAAGGGAAATGAATAGGAATAATAGGAGTAAGATATAAAAGAGAAAGGGGAGAGGACAATATACTCAAAGTACTTGATAGATAGAAAAGTCTTTATAAAATCCATCACTATGTACAATAAATAGATGCCAACACAAAAGATCACTTGGTTGTAGTCAAATGGCCAAGAAGTGATAATGAAAATTTTATATTAAAAACTCAGCATCAGCCACAATGAGCTGTCAGACACAGCTAGTCATATTTGTCTCATAGATTCCTATCTGAAAGTCAAGAGAGAATAGACAAAAACATGCTCAAATTCAATAACTTTATGAATGCCTCTTTAAAATAATTGTGCTTTCAAACTGAGTAAACACTTGCCTATCAGTCTGCTCAGCAAATGGGTTTCCTGCTCTAATGCCCTTCGAGTTGATAGGGATTTTCTTCAAAACTCTACTGTTTACTCACTTGGGGATACGTCCCCGTCCTGGAATTGCTGAGCATGGTATTATCAAACCCAAACTGTCAACCAAGATACATAGGTATGTTTATATCTGGGACACTTGTATTAAGATTTTATTTTGGTAAGGATGAAAAATTCACTGAAAGAAGAAAAATGAACAAGGAGGCAAAGTTTCTACTTACAGAACATCCACCTAATATACCAACCCTGAGGCATCAAGATGATGGAATGTCTGAGTGACTGGCAAGGCACTGCCCCAGCAGAGGGTGATGATGGAGGCATTATTCTTTCATAGCTAGGAAAGTCTGTGAGTGAAAAGGAGATATGAGTGATACAAACTCACACAGAGCAACAAACTGCTGGGGTAGCAATTCCCACTCAACAGGAAAGACTGAGCAGTTGGATGCAACTGCGTTCCCAGCAGTTGAGACGTATAGGTCACAGAGTCTGTGAAGGTGGTGCCCTTGGAATATGAGAGTCAAGGTTGAGTCTTGTAAGAGGCCAGCATTTATTATGGTCTGCTGTCCTTTCAAGGCTTGCATGAGCAGCAAGGAAAGTTGTGTTTGAGAACCCTGGGTTCTTTCACTCCCATTCTATGGAAGAAGAAACCCTGTAAACGTGTTTTTCTTTGAGGAGCACCTCCAGTGCCCTTTGGTGCAGTATGGTAACCAGGAAGCCAGCAAAAGGTCAAGTGACTTCCTGCCATATGTGTGAAGTGGAGGCAGTGTTTGCAAAACAAGCATTATCTCAGCCTTCCAGGACAATCCTACTTAACCATGAGGGCAAAAGCAGTCATCTCATTTGACATCCCTAAAATCATTTAAAGAAATAAATGGCATAGGAGGGCCTGTGTGCAGTTAGACCCTGTGCAGGTGGAAGAGAAAGAACACTAAGGGTGATAGAGATTTATTCAAGGCACATTTTTCAAATACTCATCCTGTGCAGAGTACCCTGACAGGTACCACAGGTGATGAAACATTGATGGAGTCTTAGACGGACATCTCAAAGTGCTGTGTTTTCCCAGCAAAGCTAAAATGTTGACCTAAGCACATCTTTCTTAATTCAGCACGGAGGAGTGAGCACACAGAGAAAAGAAGTCTGCCCTTTCTGGTCTGTTTTCAGCCATGCTACAAAAGAGGGGTTTCAAATGATCTTCCAGGGGTGCTCTGTCTTTCTTGACACTATATAGAAAGTTCTCTGTGTTGTATGCTCTGGGGTCTCTTTCCCTGCTCCACTCTGGCCTGAATTAGGTCTACATTTGGCTACTTCTGTGAAGCAGCACAGGGAAAGGGATGTGAAAGAACACCATTCCCTAAGGAAATTTGTTATAAACATGTGACCTGCCCTCTCATTGAGACTGTGAATTAAGGCAAGATGTAAGTATTAGGGACCAGTGACTTCTCAGTCCACAGCAAAACTCCAGTAATACAGGAAGTGCCCAAAACATGTTCACTGTATGATTGAATTACAAGTGTCTGAAAAGTCTGCCCCATTGCTTTAAGTGGACAAGGATGCCCTCCCTCTCCATTCCTACTCAGTGTAGTAACTGAAGATCAAAGGGATACAAACAAGAAAGAAAGAAATTAAAGAATCTTTATTTGAAGATGATATGACTACACACATAAAAGATCTTAAAGATTCCACCAGAAAACTCCCACAGATGATAAACACCTTTAGCAAAGTAGCAGGAGACAAAATTAATACAGAAAAATTAGTAGCCTTCCTATATACAAATGGCAAATGGACTGAGAAATCAGAGGACTAATTCCATTCACAATAGCTTCAAAAATATCTCAGAATAAATCTAACAAAGGAACTGAAAGACTTGCATAATGAAAAATGTAAGGTATAAAAAAAGGAAATTGGAGAACATGGAAATACCTGCCATATTCATGGATTGGCAGGACAAATATTGTGAAAATAGCTATTCTAACTAAAGCAATCTACATACTCATCTCCACACAAATTCCAGCACAAAATTTTCCCAGAAATTGAAATATAATTTTAAGTTTCATATGGAAACACAGATTATCCATAATAATAATATCCATAATAATCTATTAAAAAACTGATACCATTCCAGATTTCAAGTTATACTAGAAAGCTACAGTAATAAAAACAGCATGTTATTGACATAAAAACGGACACTTTGATCAATGGAATGAAAAGGAATATTCTTAATCTCATTGGTGCGTAAAAGGACTTTCTGAACAGGTCCCCAGTAGTGTAAGCATTAAGACCAACAATAAATAAATAATATCCCATGAAATATAAATGTTTCTATACAGCAAAAGATACCATAATTTGAGTGAAGAGGCAGCCTACAGAATGGGAAAGAAATCTTGACTAGCCACACATCTTACAGAGCATTACTACTCAGAATATACAAAGAGCCAAAACAACTAAATATCAAGAAAAAAATAAGTTAAAAAATAGAAACCAAATACAAATGGCTGAGAAAAAGTTGTTGTCTTTTTTAAAATGTTCAACATCTCTAGCAATCAGGGAAATGCAAATTAAAACTACTCTGAGATTTCAAAATCTTACCCCAGCCAGAATGGCTGAGATCCAAAAAGCAAATGACAACAAATGCTGGCATGGATGTGGGGAAAGAGGAACACTTACTCACTGCTGGTGGGAGTGCAAACTGGTGCAGCCACTATGTAAATCAGTGTGGAGGTCCCTCAAAAGACTAGAAATAGACCTACCACATTATCCAGCTCTATCACTCTTGGGCACATACCCAAGGGACTCTGTTATCTACTATAGAGATAATTACATCCCCAATATAATGCTCATCTCCTTTCTGTCTCTATAGATTTTCACCTGTGGAAATTTTAAATAAATAGAATTATATGGTACATGGTCTTCATAATCAATGTATTGATTTCAAGGTTGATTCATGTTACGATATGTATTTATTTTATTCCTAGTTTGGGGTCATATAATATTCCATTCTAAGCATATAGCACAATCTGTTTATGCATTCATCAGCTGATGGGTATGTGAGCTGTTTCTATTTTTTTGGTTATTATTATTATTAGCTTTGAACTTAAGGCCCCAGTGCATGCTAGGCATGAAGACTACTACTTATTTATATTTCCATGAACACCCTGCTTTTTAAAGCTTTAGACAAAGTTTTGCTAAGTGATCCAGACTGGCTCTAAAATAACTCTGTATCCCAGGATGACTGTGAACTTGGATCCTTCTGCCTTGGCCTCTGAAGTAGCTACAAGCATGAGCCTGAGCCACCAGATCAGGATGATATTGAGGTTTTTCACATATTCACTGTCTATTTGAATAACTATCTTCCATAGGGAATGTCTAATCAAATACTTGGACAATTTTACATGCTTATTAATTTTGAATCATTAGTTATCTTCATATAGCTAGCATTCCCTTACACTAATCATAAGTTGACATTTTTCCCCATTCTATGAGTTGTGATTCTATTTTCAGCATGGTGTTATTTCAAGAAGGAGCTCAAGACAGGAATCTGAAGGCAGAAACTGAAACAGAGACCATGGAGTGATGCGGCTTAATGGTTTGCTCTCCATGGATTGCTCAGCCTGCTTTCTTATGAATCCAGGATCACCTCTTCCCATGGATGGAACCACCATAGTAGTAGGCTATGTTTTTCAGCTCCCACATTAATTACTAATAAGGTAATAACTCACAGGCTTGCCTACAGGCCAACCTTACAAAGACAGTGCTTCAGTTTTAGCTCCCACTTTACAGATAACTCTAGCTTGCTTACACAAGAAAACCTAGCCAGCACATTTTATGTGTGATATGAGACATAGTCCAAATTCCTCTTTTTTTAAAAAAATGTAATTTATTTATTTTTATATCAATCACAGGTTAGGTACTTTGCATCCCAGGGGTAGCCCCCTCCCTCATTCCCTCCCACTCTCCCCATCCCTCCCTCATCTCCTCCCCGCCCCCTCCAAGTCCACCGATGGGGGAGGATCTCCTCCCCTTCCATCTGACCCCAGTTCATCTTGTCTCCTCAGGGATGGCTGCAATGTCCTCCCCTGGGATCTAGCTAGGCTGTTACTCCCTGGCGTGCATGGGGGAGGATCACAGAGCCAGCCATCGAGTTCATGACAGAAACAGTCCCTGTTCCCCTTACTAGGGTATTCAGTTGGACACTGAGCTACCATGGGCCACATATGAGTGGGGGTTCTAGGCCATATCCATACATGGTCCTTGGTTGGAGAAACTGTCTCGTAAAAGACCTCTGTGCCCTCCTCAGTTTGGTCTTTGTGAGCTCTTGTTCTCTCCAAGTCTTACTAACTTCCCCTATTTTTATTATTATTTCCTGCCCTCTGCCAAAGGCTTGGTTGTGAGTCTTAATATCTGCTTTAATACATTGCTATATTGATTCTTTCAGAGGCCCTCTTTGGTATGATCTTGTCCTGTTGCTTGTTTTCTCCTCCATTCAATGTCTATCCCATTTGCTCAACTATGTTCGTAGCTGATTTATTTGTAATAGCCAGAACCTGGAAACAACCCAGATGTCCCTCAGTTGAGGAATGGATACAGAAATTATTGTACTTTTACACAATGGAATACTACTCAGCAATTAAAAAGGAAGAAATCATGAAATTCGCAGGCAAATGGTGGGACCTGGAAAAGATCATCCTAAGTGAGGTACCCCAAAAGCAGAAAGAAACATATGGTATATACTCACTTATATAGACCTATAGGATAGGGCGGTCATGCTGAAATCTATACACCTAGGGAAGATATACAAGAAGGAGGACCCAGGTTGGTATGATCAACTTCCTCTTTTTAACGCGCAGCTATACATTTTGCAGACTTATTTGCTCTTTCCTCAGGGAATGGTCTTGATACCTTGATCAAGAGTTCCTCGTAATATGTGGATTCTTAATTCTATTGTGTTGAGTTGTATAGCTATCCTTATGCCCTTATCACACTACTTTTGATTAGCATTGCTTTGTAATAAAAATCAAGAAGGGAAATCAAGAAGTGGTATTTCTCATTTATTTTTTTTCTAGAAACAGAGTTTGGTGTCCTTAAAATCAGAAAGAAAGGTGCTTAGGTAATAAAGCACCCCCAAGAATATGGATATGGGATCCTCGAAGAAAAGCTGTACTTCAGGTATGCCTTGGTGATTACATACAGAATTCTGAAAATGATTTCAAATTTCAGTGCTCAAAAGAGATTTTAAAAGAGGGTTTTATTTTCATTTTCTTCTGAGCTTCAAGTGCTTTTATTCAGATTATTTCTTTAAAATTTTTCAAACTTTTTACAAGTTATTCATTTTATAACCTGATTGTAGCCCCCTCCTTCAACTCCTCCTAGTACTACCCTCCCTCTCTCTTTCCCCATATGTCTTTATCCCTAGTCCATTGAAAAGGAGAATGCTCCTTCTCTGCCATCTGCCCATAGCTTATGAAGTCTCATTAGGACTGCCTAGATCCTCTTTTTCTGTGGCCTGGAAGGGCAGCATCACTAGTGCTAAGTGATCAAAGAGTAAGTAACCAAGTTCATGACAGAGGCAGTCCATGCTCCTCTTACTTGGGAACATGGAGATTGAGCTGCCAATCATCTACATCTGACCAGGGAGTCTAGGTCCTCTCCATGAATGGTCCTTGCTTGGTACATCAGTCCCTATAGGCTCCCCTGGGCCCACATTTTTTTTTTGGCTTTGTTGGATATCAAATGGCAGAGAAAAACTGGATGTTCTTCCAAAGGTCCTGAGTTCAATTCCCAGCAAAGACATTGTGGCTCATGGCCATCTATAATGAGATCTGGTGCCCTCTTCTGTCCCATAGGCACACATACAGGCAGAGTACTGTATAAATAATAAAATAAATAAATCTAAAAGCTGAAGTGGCAACACATGCTGGAGAGGATGTGGAGAAAGGGGAACCCTCCTCCATTGCTGGTGTGAATGTAAACATGTACAACCACTTTGGAAATCATTCCGGTGCTTTCTCAAAAAATTGGGAATAGCATTACCTCAAGATCCAGTTATAGATCAGAGATCCAAGATGGCTGCCACGAGAGAACACTGTGTCTGAGGAGTAGGAGAGAAGAAACAACGCAGCGACCAGGAGACTGAACTCTGGGACCTAAAACACCAGCATTGTGAGTGCCAGGTGAGCGGAACTCCTATGGTGAGAAAATCAAGTGGGAAAACCCTAGGGACACCCAGTTATTACCTGGAAAAATTTCCCGGTGACCAGCAGCGCACAGCTCTGATCTGAACGAGCAGTCACTCTGGGTGCCCGCACCCGCCATTATGGACTGGATCCCACAGTCTCGCGGGCAGTCTCAGGAGGAGCCGGGTGTCATTTTCACTGAACTGCACCCTGCGAGCGCACACTGCACCCGGGTTCTGCTTCAACCCTCGGGTGTGCGGTGGGCACGAACCGATCATCGGAACCACCCCAGACTGAGTGGATTGGGGGACCATTTTGACCAGTCCGCACACTGCAGGGGCGGACACCAAACGCTCCCGCCAGCAAAAACTCACACAGTGTGTGAGTCTGCCGGCGGGTCTGGGAGGAACCCGAGTTCTGTCTCAATCCATGGCTGAGAGGATCCTGGGAACATCTTGACCAGACCGCACACTGAGGGCGAAAGCTGCACGCATCCGCCAGCAAAAACCCCAGTTCAGGTGTCTGTCCACGGGCCAGACAGAGAAGGCCTCCGGCACCATTTCAGACAGCCCTGCATACAGCGGATGCACACCAACCCAAACCCACTGTGTGGGCCCCAAATATCATCTCAGACCGTGGTGCACAGCCCCTGGCACAGGTGCCAAATCTCCATTCCAGGGGAGAGCCCTTAGCAGCAAGCCCAGGGCAGAGTGCACAGCCCCCAGCTGACAGCTCAAACCTGGACACTCAG
>CM053742.1:44413817-44436889 GCA_028658305.1 Pachyuromys duprasi
AATGGTGCTGGTCCAACTGGATATCTGTATGCAGAAAAATGAAAATAGATCCATATTTATCACCTTGCACAAAGCTAAAGTCCAAGTGGATCAAAGACCTCAACATAAAACCAGACACACTAAACCATCTAGAAGAAAAAGTGGGAAAGACCCTAGAACTCATTGGCACAGGAGACTACTTCCTGAATAGAACACCAACTGCACAGGCTCTAAGATCAACAATCAATAAGTGGGACCTCATGAAGCTGAAAAGCTTCTGTAAAATAAAGGACACTGTCCTCAGAACGAGACTTGAGTTTTTTATCTTAGCCATTTTGATGGGTGTAAGTTAAAATCTCAGGGTCGTTTTGATTTGCATTTCCCTGATGACTAAAGACGTTGAACATTTATTTACGTGTTTTTCTACCATCCGATATTCCTCTATTGAGAATTCTCTGTTCAGCTCTGTACCTCATTTTTAGTTGGATTTCTAGTTTTGTTGCTGTTTAACTTCCTGAGTTCTTTATATATTCTGGATATTAGCTCTCTGTCAGAAGATCCTTTCTGAGTCCATAGGCTGTCGGTTTTTTGTTGTTGTTGTTTTGTTTTGTTTTGTTTTGTTTTGAATGGCAGTGTCTTCTGCTTTACAGAAGCTTTTCAGTTTCATGAAGTCTCATTTATGGATTTGTTGATTTTAGAGCCTGTGTTGTTGGTGTTCTGTTCAGGAAGTTGTCTCTTCTACCAATTAGTTCAAGCCTCTTCCTCACTTTTTCTACTAATAGGTTTAGTGTGTCTGGTTGTATGTTAAGGTCTTTTATATACTTGGACTTTAGTTTTTTCAGGGTGATAAATATGGATCTATTTGCATTTTTCTACATGTAGACTTACAGTTAGATCAGCACCATTTGTTGAAGATGCTGTGTTTTTTCCATTGTATGGTTTGGCTTCTTTGTCAAAAATCAGGTATCCATAGGTGTGTAGGTTTATTTCTGGGTCCTCTATTGGATTCCATTGATGCACCATTCTGTTTCTATGTCAGTACGATGCATTTTTTATTACTATTGGTGTGTAATATCGATTGAGTTCAGGGATGGAGATACCTCCAGATGATCTGTTGCTGTACAGGAAGGTTTTAGCAATTCTGGTTTTTTTTTTTCCATATGAAGTTGAGAATTGTTCTTTCAAGTTCTATAAAGAATTGTGTTGGTATTTTGATGGGAATTGCACTGAATATGTGGACTGCTTTTGGCAGGATGGCCATTTTCATCATGTTACTCCTACTGAACCATGAGCATGGGAGATCTTCCAACTTCTGATATCTTCTTCAATTTCTTTCTTCAGAGACTTGAAGTTTTTACCACACAGGTCTTTCACTTACTTGGTTAGAGTCACCCCAAGGTACTTTAACTTATTAGTGGCTATTTTGAAGCGTGTAGTTCCCCTAATTTCTTTCTCAGCTCTTTTGGCTTTTGTATACAGGAGGGTTACTGAATTTTTGTTATGAGTTAAGTTTGTATCCAGCCACTTTGCTGAAGGTGTTTATCATATGAAGGAGTTCTTTGGCAGATTTTTTGGGGTCACTCATGTATACTATCACATCATCTGCAAATAGTGATATTTTGACTTTTTCCTTTCTGATTTGTATCCCCTTGATCTCCTTTGGTTGTCTTATTGTTCTAGTTAGGACTTAAAGGACTAGGTTGAAGAGATATGGAGAGAATGGTCAGCCTTGTCTTGTCCCTGATTTCAGTGGGATTGATTTAAGTTTCTCTCCATTTAGTTTGATGCTGGCTATAAGCTTGCTGTATATTGCCTTTACTATGTTTAGGTATGTGCCATGTATCCCTGATCTCTACAAGACTTTAAACATGAATGGGTGTTAGATTATGTCAAATGCTTTTTCATCATGTAAGGAGATGACCATGTGTTTTTTCTCCTTCATTTAGTTTATATGGTGGATTACATTGATGGATACTCAAGAAAATAAAATATTTTACTGAGTACTTTTGCATCAATGTTCATAAGACATACGTCTGAAATTCTCTTTCTTGTTGGTTCTTTGTGTGGTTTAGGTATCAAGGTGACTGTGACTTCATAAAATGAGTTTGGTAATGTTTCTTCTGTTTCTGTTTTGTGGAATAGTTTGATAAGTGATGGCATCAGCTCTTCTTTGTAGCTCTGGTAGAATTCTGTGCTGAAAACATCTGGTCCTGGGCTTTTTTTGGAAGGGAGACTTCTGATGACTGCTTCTATTTCCTTGGGGGAGGGATATAGGAGTATTTAATCTGTTTACCTTATCTTGATTTAATTTTGGTAAATGGAATCTATCAAGAAAATTGTCCATTTCATTTAGACTTTCAAATTTTGTGGCATATTGGCTTTTGTAGTAAGACCTGATGATTGTTTGGATTTCCTCAGTGTCTGTCATTATGTCCCACTTTTGGTTTCTGATTTTGCTGATTTGCATAGTTTCTCTATGCCTTTAGTTTTGCTAAGGGTTTGTCTATCTTGTTGATTTTTTCAAAGAACCAGTTCTTGGTCTCATTGACTATTTGAATTGTTTTCTTTGTTTCTAATTCATTGATTTCAGTTCTGAGTTTGGTTATTTCCAATCATCTACTTCTCTTGGGTGTGTCTGCTTCTTTTTTTTCTAGAGCTTTTAGGTGTGCTGTTAAGTTGCTTGTATAAGATGTCTCAAACTTCTTTCTGGAGGCACTTTGTGGTATGAGATTTCCTCTTAGCAGTGCTTTCAATTTGTCCCATAAGTTTAGGTAAGTTATGCCTTCATTATAATTGAATTTTAGAAAGTCTCTAATTTCCTTTCTCATTTCTTTCCTGACCAAGCTCTCATTGAGCAGAGAGTTGTTTTGTTTCCATGTTTATGTAGGCTTTTTGTTATTTCTGTTATTGTTGAGGTCTAGTTTTAGGCCATGGTGCTCTGATAGAATATAAGGGATTAATTTGGTCTTCTTGTATTGTTGAGGCTTGCTCTGTGCCTGACTATGTGATCAGTTTTTGAGACCATTTAGTGAGGTTCTTAAAAGAAGGTATTCTTTTGAGTTTGGGTGAAATGTTCTGTAGACATCTATTAGGTCCATTTGATTTAGGACCTGTGTAAGTGTCCTTATTTCCCTATTTAGCTTCTGTCTAGATGTTCTGTCCCTTGGTGAGAGTGGACTGTTGAAGTCTCCCATTATTTACATTTTGGGATCAATGTGAGTTAAGCTTTAATAATGTTTCATTTCCAAATGCAAGTGCTCTTGTGTTTGGAGCATGTGATGTCCTCGCGGTGGATTTTTCCGTTGATGAGAATGAGGTGCCCCTCCTCATCTCTTTTGATTAGTTTTGGTTGAAACTCTATTTTATTTGCTATTAAGATAGGTACTGCATCTTTTTTTCTGGATATGTTTGCTTGAAAAACATTTTTTCAGCCCTTTACTCCAAGGTAATGTTTATCTTTGTTGCAGAGGTGCGTTTTTTGGATTCAGCAGAATGATGTATCCTGTTTCTGTAACCGTTCTGTTAGTCTGTGTCTTTTTATTGGAGAATTGAGTCCGTTGATATTGATAGATAATAGTGACCAATGAATGTTAGTTCATTTTATTGTAGAATTGGTGGTGTTACTGTGTTTCTATGCTTGTTTACTTTTAATTTTTGTTATGAATTTATATATATATATATATATATATACACACACACACACACACACACATATCCTGTGTTTTCTTGGGTGTAGTTGATTTCGTTGGATTGGTGTTTTCCTTCTAGCATCTTCGGTAGGGCTTGGTTGCTCTGTAGATATTGTTTAAGTTTAGATTTGTTATGGAATATTTTGTTACCTCCATCTGTGTTGATTTAAAGCTTTGTCAGGTACAGTAGTCTGGTTTGGCATCTGTGGTTTCTTAGAGTCTGCATGATGTCTGCACAGGCCCTTCTGGCTTTCATAGTTTCTGTTGAGAAGTCTGGTGTGATTCTGATAGGTCTACCTTTATGTGTTACTTGGTTGTTTTCCCTTGATGCTTTTAATATTTTTTTCTTTGTTCTGTAGATTAAGTGTTTTGACTATGACGTGACGTGAAGTATTTCTTTTCTGGTCTAGTCTATTTGGTGTTCTGTAGGCCTCTTGTATGTTTTTGGACATCTATTTCTTTAAGTTGGAAAGAATTTTTTCTGTGATTTTCTTGAAAATATTTTCTGCACCTTGGAGCCTGGAATCTTCTTTTTCGTCTATTCCTATTAATCTTAGATTTTGTCTTTTCATGGTTTCCTTGATTTCTTGGATGTTTTATGTTTGGAACTTTTCTGATTTTACCTTTACTTTGAGAGATGTGTCAATTTCTGCAAGTGTATCTTCAGTGACTGAGATTCTCTCTTCCATATCTTGTATTGTATTGGTGATGCTTACCTGTGTGGTTCCTGATATTTTCTCTAAGTTCTCCATCTCCAGGATTTTCTCTGTTTGTGTTTTCTTTATTGATTCTAATTCTGTTTTCATGTCTTGCACAATTTCCTTCATTGTTTGAATGTGGATTCCTGTCTTCCCATGATGGCCTCAATTTTTTCTTTCTTTTCCTTCCTATATGCCTTTATTTGTGTCTCTATTTGTTTGGCTGCATTTGCCTATATTTCATTGAGAGCTTTGGTCACTTCCTCTTTATGTACCTCTAGTAACCAGATAAACATAGATTTGCGATAATTTTCCTATGTTTCCAACGAAGTAGAAAAGCCATTGACTTTTAGAGGTTGCTGGTGAAACCATGATGTCCAAATTTTTGCTGGATATGTTCTTACACTGACATCTAGCCACCTGTTTGTAACCTTTGCTGTTTGTTCCTGGAGTCTGTACTTCAGACTGGGTCTGTCTGTCTCTGATACTTGGAGTATTCTTCAGGAAGATGAGAGATGTTCACCGGTTTGAGAGTGGATGTTGGTGTTTCATCTGTTGTTAAGGGAGGAATGTCGCAGGCACATGTGCGCAAATGTGGGAGTATGCTTGGAAGTGTGCCTTAAAGGACAAGGTTCTAGATAGTTTTGATGCCTGGAAGGGTCGGGCTTATACCGAGGATGGGGTGCTGGTGCTCTTTGTGGGCGCAATGCACATGTGCAGATGCTGTGAATACCTCAGTGGCCTACAGGCCTGTTGTACTGTTCTCCTGGTATTCAGATCTGTTTGGGTTCCAGGAATTGTTTGCCTGGACTCCCATGGTAGACCCACAGAAGAGGGGCTTCAATGTTGAGAATGCTGTCCCTAGGATCACTATGTTGCCCACAGTGGGGATGTGGGTGGGAGGGATACAATGTCTGTCTTCATAGAGAGACCCTGGATCTGGGGCTCTGCAAGTACTCATTTGAAGGTGCACTCACTTACTGCAGGACTAACCAGAAAGCACAGGGGATCTCCCTGTTCTCTACTCTCAGATTTGGTCCTGTAGGGGCACATGAGAGTGTAGGAGATGTGTCAGCTCAGTGGTGTTCACTGTTTTGTTCTCTGGGCATGGAGGGCCTTACTTGGATCAGTTGCCTCTGCTGCCTCAGTCACAGAACACAGAGTCTCCTGGTTGGAGAAGCTGTCTCTGCCTTCTCAGTACCCAAGCAAGGAGGCTCCAGGTTTGGGTAGCTTTCACCCTGCTGCAGGCACAGACTTGGGAGGCCTGTTGTCTCCGTAACCAAGCGCAGAGGCTTAAGTTTGGGGCAACCACTGTTGCTTCTGAGGAGCACGGAGGCCCATGCTTGGGGAAGAGGCCACTACCTGCTGCCTCCACTGAGCAGGGAGGCCCTTGGTCCTCTGCAGGGAGGCTCACAGCAGCTGAGCAGGGAGGTAAGGGAAAGTGCAGGGGGGTTGAATGTTCACCACGCTCAGTCCCCAGAGAAGTTCACGGGTAACCTGGATCCAAATTTTCCCAGCTCATGGGTTGTCCCCTCTCACTCGGGAAGTTTCAATGTGGATATTTTGGCTTCAGCTGCCCCTCCACTCAGGAATTTCAGAGTTTTGGATCCTGTGCCCCTCAGATACAGACTGTGCTGGTGTCCACTATCTTGGACTCCCAACAGAATTTTTATATTTAGAGTACTATTTATTTCACCAATAAAAGACCCCTAAATGCTAGACATTCCACCCTCTTAGGTATGTATAGATTTAGGTAAATTACAGAAGCTTTTCTGCAGCTATCTTAGAAGTGTGACTCATACCTGAGCCCTTTCAGAGATGAACTAAGTGTTGCTGTGGTGTATCCCTTCTTCAGATAGTAGCTTCCTTTAAAATGCTAGCATGTTTATGCTTAAATGTACACATATAAGAGTATGTATGCATCTTTCACTGTCTGTGTTATACATTACGTAAATTGGAGACCATGTAACACATCTATCTTATCATGCATACTTGTCTACATTGTTACACGCACTATACCCCTTCTCTCCCATAGGTCTGTATTGCCTATGAAATAAAATTTAAATGGTTAAGAGTGATGTATAGGAATTCTTGGACCTGCCTCTTACCTCTTAGCACTTTACACTGTAGTCACGGATTACCAACTGCTTGTAGTTAACTTCTACTACTGATGATACTGCATTGCTGTGTCTGTGGCTTAAGCTCTGCCCCTGCCTCAGGCACCTTTCCCACTTTTCTTTACCTGGCTTACTCTTACTCATCTTCTGTGACTCAACTCAACATTTTCAGAAAGCCTTTCTTGTAATCTCAAATTTAAGCCTCTTTATCAATCACATGTACACTGCTGGCACTGAGCCAGAAACCATTCTAAGCACAAGCAATCCTCATCATTCTATAACTTCAGTTGTGTTGTTATCCCACTTTTCAGACGAGAAAACAGAAACATTAGATTTTTAAATCACCTATATGCAAGTAAGTTACAAGGAGCAAATGTTCACACATTTCAATTACAAATCCACACTTCCAGCATGGGCCACATGACTTTGGAGTCTATACCCACATACATTTTTGTTTGTTCTTGAGATAGAGTCCTTTACCGTTCCCCAGGCTGGTTTAGAACTTGTAGGCACATGCAATCCTCCTGCCTCAGTCTCATGTTGTATATCCTCCTAATTCATGTGCTGTAGTGCTTCCCAATGTATTTTCTGTATTTTCTCAAAGCATCTTAGGAATGCCTCTACCTTAGCATTTACATTCAGTGTAATCGTTTGAAAACCCTTTTTTGGGTATCTACTGCTCTATGTAAGTCTCTTATTGTTCATTAGCATCTGAGACAATGTAGTATAGTGGTTAATGGTTAAGATTATGAAATGTAAAATCAAGCAATAACTAGGGTTCAGTCTTGTCTTGTGTATAGCTATGTAAACTTATGTTATTTAACTATTTCGTAGCTTGTTTTGCTCATTTTCTAAGTAGGACTAAGAACATCTTACTATTAGAAAAAAAATGGAATGGGAAAATGCATCAAAAATTCCTGTCAGAACATATTGCATAGTAATAAAATCTTATTAATCCTTGGCAAGCGCAACTAGTTACAGCCCTGTATCTCCACAAACAGCATGATGTCTGAGAAACAGACATTTGAAAACTATTTGTTGAACCTGAATCATTTAAGAAAACTTTACACTGATACAGCTATGTGAAAGATATCTTGGTATATCTGAGTTTACAAGAGATCACCTATAGTTAAGGAAAATATTTGTTTGGCTAGTATACTTACAGGAGTTTTAACCCAAAGGCTCTAAACTCCGTAACCACACAGCTATAAAAGCATCGTGTTCCTTGTAGCTATCAGTTTTAATGCATCCAAGCCCAGCAGGGACAGATAGCACAGTACTTCAAACTTCATTCTTCTAAGCCATCTCATCATCCTTGGACATGAAAGATGAAAGAGAATGCTGTTCGTGTTGTTTCCTTTTCTTAAAATAAGGGCTTCAGAATGCCACTGTGCTTTTTTTTTTCTGTTCCTCCAAAATTTCTGGGACATGATCACTGATGTAAGTGTGGTTAACCCAGAGGTGCTGCAAATCAATGGCTATTAGAACATCCTCCTGAGGTGGTGTCAGTGGATTCAGGGAGTTTCACACGAAGTTTTGCTGTCCTATGTTCACCTCATATTCTGACCTAGGGGCTTCCATTCCCCTAATATCCTAAAAGTTGTATTGTTCTCAGATATGACAAACATATCTATTTTGAAATTTTTCTCATGAGTTTAGATACAAGAATATGGGTATTTAATTTATACATGGTATATTCTTATTCTTATAATTTTATTCTTGAGAATTTTGTAAAATGACATTCTATGAAATATGATCATGTTTACCTCCCCATTTCCCTCTACCCCCTCCCAATTTCTCCCAAATACCTCTCTCCTAACTTTATGTTTTATTGGTTTTTTGTTTGTTTTTTGCTTAGTAAGTCGAATTAGTACTGTCCATATATGTGCATGGGTGTCGGGACATCCATTTGAGTATGGGAAGTCTACCAGTGGGAATACCTTCAAAACAGAATGATTCTTTCTCCCCCAACAGCTCTCAAATGCCAACAGATCCTTGGTAAGGGGTTGGGCCTGGAAAGCACCTCTGTACTTTTGGATGGCTTCATCTTGTGCAGTTCTTGCAAAGGTAACCACAGCCATTATGAGCTCATGAGTACACCAGCTACATTGTGTCCAGAATACAGCATTTCACAGCCCTCATCCCCATATATTAGTTTTTATGTTCTTTCTGTCTCCTCTTCAATGATGTATACCTGGGATTTTTTTTCTCCTTGCAACATTCTCCAGAGTGACTGGGGCAGGTCTGAAAAGTATATTTTTCATCCTTTTGCCAAAAGAAATTTATAGACAAAGTAATGGAACCAAGCATCACTTAATCCCCATCCTCACCTAAAATCTGGCAGTTTGGTTAAACCTCTCATGGCTATGATGCCATTTCTTTTTCCACATAAGATAGTGTATAAAACTTTATCTCCCCCCCCCATAAAAATAAGTCTAGTGAAAGACTCTGACTTCTTAGGTGGCGAGGGAGTTTAATTATAGGCAACACTGTGGTGTGAATTTGGTCAGGAAGGCTCTAGAGAAGATCTTCAGCTGGGTGATGAAGGATTTGCAGGCTGTACTGCAGTTGAGGGAATGTGGCTAGACATAAGCATGGACATAACGAATTAGGGTCATGTCTTTGATTTTTATGCTCAGATTAAGTCTGAGATTGCCATCTGTCTATCTCTCCAAATGGTAGAAACAAATGATGGTGTATTCAGAAGAATGTTAAAAGAACATTGGATAAAAATAAGATGTATTTACTGAGCCAGGTTATACTACTGACAGGTTCTATAATGGTGATCAGGTCTCTCAGACCATTTCCTCGTTTGCATGATAGAGATATCTGGGTACACACAAAGCTGATGGGAAGATTTGGTGAAATCTCACAAATATGCTTTAGATATGTTACTGAGATACTACTAGTATCTATGTTAGTAAAATGTTGATACTCCAGAAAGAAAGACCACCCACAGCTTGTCCAGCCCATATGAGATAATAAATGCTAGGTGCACACAGAATCCAAGAAATGTGTGTTAGGTACAGAGAAAAGAAAGTGTGTTTCCTGTGGTGTTGAGGGTGGGACCCAGGACCAAGCAGATACTAGGTAAATACTCTCTTGATTTACAACTCAGCTTTAGAAAGGGCTGTGTTAATGTTAAGAAAGCACAGCTTTGAGATCTTTAATAACTCCGCGGTGTTATTAAACTGTTATTGAACAGGAATGGTGCCAAAGCTCAATGTGAATTATTTCACTGTTTTACACAAAGACCTTGGAAATTTATTTGTATTCTTTTGGAAAACGTGAGTGACTGTTGGTGATAGTTCCAAGGATAGAAGAAAGGTGCTGATGGGAGTAGTTCAAAGGGAAGCTGGCAGATGATTTCGGATCCTAGTAGTTTAGTCTATGTGTTTCTTAACCTGCATGGACTTTTGAGTTACCTGATAGCTTCTTAAATGTCTAGTAGGTAAGTCTTTCCACTTTCCTGAAAATGTTTCTATTGGTAGAGAATTCTTATAAAAACAATTCCATTTTATGTACTTTAGAAAAATCTTGTAAATATTGGTTCTGTTCTTTGTGAATTATAGATAATTCCTTTGAGGATGACCTAGAAGGGAGAGCTAGAGTTGGTACTGTAAAAGGGGAGACTGTTAGATAAATAGGAAAAAACTATTTCTGTAGTGACATCTCAGAGACAGAGAGAGAGAGAGAGAGAGAGAGAGAGAGAGAGAGAGAGAGAAAGTGAAAGCCGAATGAACTGTTGTAAAGAGCTGTACTTGGTTAGACCAGTGTTCTGAGTTTACGTTTCTAGAGCAGAGCCATGAGCATGTGCCTGCATGGGGGGTGGGGTGGTGAGGGGAGAAGGACAGAGAGGAAGAAATTAAGAAGGGAGAATGGAGAGTCATGAATTGAGGGAGCACACACCTATGTGTAAGCCTGCTGCTTTTAGGTTGGAATCCCCTGATGCTTGAATTAATATTTGATCAAAGATGTTCTAATCGTCTTCTTAGATTTTGTCAGTCATCACTGCCTTCTGCTCTCAGAGAAACTTGACCAAAATGAAGAGAAAGAGAAAGAAGTATTCAAATTCCTCTCTAAGGAGTCTTTACAAGTCTACTAGACTGGGAAAGTATATTCTGATATTGTGCAATGCCTTCCTGCCATGTAACCAGCTTGTTGCTATTATTTTTCCTTCCTTTATCCTTGGCCTCATTAGCCAATATTTAACATGATCTTTGGAAGAATTTTCTTGGTACCTTTTTCTAAAAATATATTTGACCACCTTTTTTGAGAATTTTTAAAAACTAAAGGCTAAACAAATTTTCATTTAAGCATTCCAAAAATGAATTTAGCTCTTTTATTCTTATTTTGTTTGGTTTGGTTTGGTTTGCTTTACTGAGTCTCGTGTAACCCGGACTTGCTGTGAACTCTCCATGCAGCTGAACATGACCTTGCACTCATGTGTAACTATGCCTCCTCACCCACTTCCTGAGTTCTGGGATTATAGAGGGTCATGTACCACTACTCTCAGACAAAGAAAGAACTTAAGTAAATATTATAACTTTGCTGCAGAGATTCTGGCCTTCCTCTCTCAAAAGATGAGAGATTTTATTATTTTATTTTTATTTATTTGTTTTGTGTGTATATGTGAATGCAAGCATGTATGCTTGCCATGGCACCAGTGTGAAGTCAGTCTCTCCCTTCCATTTCAATTTCAAGACAAATTTTCTTGTTTCTGCTGCACTCAGTACTCCAGGCTAGCTGGCCAGTGACCTTCAAGCTGATTCTCCTCACCTTGCATCCCCTATTCTTGAAGGAAGGCAGGTTCTTACAGATGCCTGCCAGCACATCCAATCTCTGTATGTGGGTGCTGAGGATGCAAACACAGATATACAGGCTTTTGAGACATGTTCTTCAATATAACCCTTATTTGAGAGAATTTTGAATACAATTTTGTGTAAAATTGTTGCTGAAGTCCATTCACTTAGCAAACTCTCATTTTTTATTCCTCTGTCAAATAAAGGAACTGAATTTTATGGTTGACTTTCAAATTTGTGTGTTATCATATAATTTTAGTAAGTGTCTGAAGATAGTTCATTGAGGTGAAGGGAGAAGCTTTAGTGTTCATCATAATCTTCTTCTGCCACCCCCCCCAGTATATTTTACATAAAATGACACAGATTTTCTTAATAACTTTAATGGTGTGCTATTAGACTATAGCTGCAACATTAATCCAGAAGTATTATCAGTGCTTAAGTACACTCCAATTAGAATACATGAATAAATTCTCTAAGACACTTAGGAACATCCATTTTCCTCAGCTAAATGATCTGAAAGTTCAAAAGGTAAAAAGAATATTTCTTCTTACATGAAAAGTGGCATGTATTTCAGAGTACAGTTTTAGTGTGTGTGTGTGTGTGTGTGTGTTGTTGTTGTGCTGAAGTGTAACCCTGAGCATCCCTGTAACTAAACTGCACACACAGTCTACCCCAGCCTTTCCATATCACTGACTTATGTAGGCTGGCTCTAGATTCACTCTGTAGGCCAGTGAGGCCTTGAGTTCATGGGCCCTCCTACCTCAACCTCTTGAGTAGCTGGGAACACAGGCCTGAGTCACCAGCTTTGACTCAGAGGAGAGACCTCTCCTTTCCTTCTTCCTCCCTCTACTCCTTTTCTTTTCTTGGTTTTTGGAGAAAGAGTTTCATGCAGAATAGCATTTGTTGTCATTGTTTTATTGATGATGGTTATGATGTGTCCCAGGTTGACCTAAAATTTGCTTATAGCCAAGGATTACCTTGAACCCCTGGCCCTACTCTCTTCGTATCCTAAGGCCTAGCCTGGGTTCTAATTACAGTCTTGACCATCGCTTGTAAGCTTCTTGCTGGTAAATTTAAAAACTTCCTTGGCAGTTTCATGACAACCGTGAATGTTGTATCCTCTTTCATGTGGGGGTCAAACAGTGTCTAAAGATTTACCAATCCATTGAGGTACTGGTAACCGTGTTACTTCATTGTTCCACTATTACTCCACTGGTAAGAACTTGCCATACTTAATGTCACATTATATGCATGAGGTACTGACAAATAAAGTTTGAGATGATAAAAGAGTGCTTATGAGATTTGGGGGATGGCTAAGTACCTTTACCCCAGCTAGATTTTGCCAGTTATTAAGTTGCTGTCTCAGGCCTCAACCTATTCTCCTCTAATGATTTTCCAATTTCAGGTTCCTGGCTTCTGAGATCATAGGCACCCAGTTTGTGTACAAGGTTTTGGGTGAACATGAGATTTCTTTTTCTGGGATAAATAACTAGGAGTATTATTACAAGGCCACATGGTACCTGCATGTTTAGCCTTTTGAGAACTTACAGAATTATTCCCATTTTAAATGTCTGCAATCAGTGTGCATGAGATCCTGTTTCCTATCAATATCAGCTTTTGCATCTCACTGTGACTTTAATTTGGATTTCTCCCTTGACTAGTTTGCACATCTTTTGTGAAGATATCTGTCATGTACATCATGTAAAACACTGATGGTGTATTTGTTCAAGTCTTTTGGCCATTTAAAAATTAGGTGGCCAGTTACCTAAAGAATTCTAAAAGTACATTCTTGTGTCTTACAAATATGTTCTGTCTGTAGGCTATTTTTATCCTTTTCACATAATCTTTCAGAGAACAAAAATTATGTGAATGTTTCATTGATGTTGAATTTTTCCCTTTTCATATCATGCATTTGATGTATTGCCTACACACCCTTCACTAAATCTCAGTTCATGAAATTTTCTCTTGTGTTCTCTTCTTAAAGTTGTATAACCATGTTTTAATCAACACCCAATTTGAGTTATTTTTTTACATAGGGGAGGAGATTTAATCTTAGGTTTATCTCTATTGTCTTGTACAGAGATCTCTAATTTTGACAGCACAATTGTTGACAGACAAAACAACTTCATACTTCTAGGGGGGGGGGTCTCATGAGGACTACAGGGCCACTGAGTTTCTGGAAGTTGCAAGACTCAGTAACAAGTTTACTTAGTGCTAATATTTATTACAGCAGAGGATGCAAAACAAACATATTTGGAAAGACCTGTTCATTAGGCAGAATTCAGAGAGGTTAAGGACAGATTTTTCCTTTATGAAATGGCATAGGATATACAGAAAAACAACTCTGACTTGGTAAGCTAGGAACTTACATCACCCAGGCAGTTGTGACCTGTAGCTTATCTGAATCCTGATAGAAAAACTTCTGATTCTGTCACTACACAAGAGAATGGGAGGTCCCTTTAGTTTTGATCACATAAGGATCACAAAGACATGATATTCTGGGGCATTCATTCCTCGTGTTAGAGACAAGCTGTCTTAAACTTAGAAGGGCTTTTGTGACTTATTGCCAAATCTATCTGGGCCTTAGCCTTGTCCTCACATTCTACCAAATTACTTTTGCAGTTTGGGGAGAAAGCATCATTTCAGTTAAGGAAATGATACCCAGAAGTTTTTAAGTTTACAAAGTAATCCCTTATTTGCTGCTTCCCTCCTCTGTCCCACCCAAGACAGTCACAGCTTCTGTCTCTTTGCATGACTTTCAAGTCTTAGAATTTACAATTTGAGGGGTTGGAGAGATGGATCACTGGTTAATAGCACTGTCTGCTCTTCGAGGGAACCTGAGTTCAATTCCCAGCATTCACATGGCAGCTCACAACTGTCTGTAACTCTAGTTCCAAGGGATCCAACACCCTCAAACAGACAAACATGCAGACAGAACACTAACTCATATAAAACAAAAATGAATAAATCATTTCAAAAAAGAATTTACATTCTGAGATATAAATATATTTTATACGATTTTTAAAATATAGTAGAAACCAAACTATATACTGAAATGTAAATTTACACATCTGTATATTTATATGTTGAATCATACCTTGAGTTACATATCTTTTAGCTTCTGTGATTGAGCATGATTATTTGCATGTTCATCCACTTAATACCAGTAGATAACCCATTATTATTTTTTTGGCTGAGTCTATTTCATGTACAGTCCAAAACACTAGAAACAGAAGTGTTTTAGATCATAAAAGTTTTTTATGTTCTCTAAGGACTTTTACAGTTATAGATTTTACATTTAAGCCTATGATCCATTTTGAGTTCATTTTACATGTGCTGCAAATATGAATCCAAGTCTGCTACATGTGCATATCTAGTAGTTGCAGCAGCATTTATTGAAAATGTCATTTGGGTGGGGAAGATAAGTTGTCCTTGTACTTTTGCAAAAACAAATAACAATTATCTGTATTTTTCTAGGTGTATTTCTAGACTTTCATTTCTGTCTATTAATATATCTCTGTTTTGATATAAATATAACAGTATCTTTATTATAATGCAATTTTATATTAAGTATTAAAATTGATGGTATTATTTCCTACTTTTCATGATCCTTGTATTGCATATTCTAGGCCTTTTAAATTTCTATTTGTGTTTTAGAATCAACATATCAAATACCAAAAAAGTTCTGAGAATTTGAAAGAAATTTTGTTGAACCCAGAATCAATTTGTAAAGAACTATCACTTGAACAGTAGAGTGTTCTGACAATAAATAATGTGTGGATCTTTTCATGTAGATTTTCTTCAAGGACTCTTGGCAATGACTTATGTTATTCAACATAAAGATTTTATACATCCTTAGGTTTGTTACATCTTTTTCTGATTTTTCAAAGAAATGTCCTAATAAAACTCTTCTTTTTCATAATTAAAATTTCAAGGCTGTTACATATTCCATATATACCTATTATTGGCTTTATGTGCTCTGCAGTTGTTCTGGTAGGTTATGTCAACTTGACACAAACGAAGACATATCTGAGAAGAAAACATTTTAAAATACATTTATTATGTTATTTATTTTTTATTTATTCTTCTGTCATATATTACATGCTAATTGCAGTTTCCCTCCTTCCTCTCCCCCAGTCTCCTCCCCATCTCCCCTCTCCCCAGATCAATTCTTCCTCTGTTTCCCTTCAGAATAGGGCAGGCCTTACAGGGATATCAACCAAACACACTATATATTATCATGTTTCAATAAGACTAGTTACATCCCCTCATACTAAGGTTGGACGAGGCAAACCACTGGGAGGAAAAGGGTCCCAAATGTAGGCAAAAGGGTCATAGAGAGCCCCTGCAACCACTGTTACGTGTTCCACAAGAAGACCAAGCTACACGACCATAACACATATGCAGAGAACCTAGGTCAGACTCCCTGATTGTCAGTTAAGTCTATGTGAGCCCCTTTGAGCTCATTTTAGTTGATTCTCTCATGTTTTTCTGGTATAATCGACCCCTCTGGCTCTAACATTTTTTCTCCCCTTCTGAAGGATTCCCTGAGCTCTGCCTAAGTTTGAATATGGTTCTCTGCATCTGTTTCCATCAGTTGATGGTGAAGCCTCTCTGATAAGAAGGAATCTTAATTGAGAAGATTTACCACCAGATTGGCCAGTGGACAAGGCTATGGGCATCATTTTATGATTGATGATTGATTTAGTAGGGTTCAGCTTATTGGGGGAAGGGCAGCCCCTGAGTAGGGTCCTGAATGGTATTCTAAAGTAGGCTGAGCAAACCACAGAGAGCAAGCCAACCTGTACTTTTCTTTTATGACTTCTGATTCAGTTTCTGCTTCCCGGTTCCTGCCTTAAGTTCCTGCCCTTAGTTCTCTCAGTGATTGAGTGTAACCTAGGAACTGCAAACTAGATAAACCCTTTACTGCACAAATTTCTTTTGGCCATGGGGTTTTATTTCAGCAACAAAAACCTTATCTAAGAAAGCAATTATGTTCTCCCACTCTGTGAGTGTCATTTCTTTGTCTTTTAAATACAGTTGTAAATGGTATTTTAGAGTTTCAGTTTAAGTCTCCATTATTCTTTTAGTGTGCATTGAAGTAAAAAAATAAGAAAGTCTACTGTGTATTACTGATGTGGTCTTCAGCTTTGTCAAACATATTTACTGTAGGACATTTTGAATATGTAACTAGTTTTCTGCATATAAACAGTTATCTGAAGCTGAAGAGAACTATACTTCTTTATAGACTTTATAAATGGAGTGCTTAATTGCCTTCTTCTTGCCCAGTAACTCTGGCAGTTTATATATTTGAAGCCTATTTCTCTGAATTCTCCAATTTATGCTAATAAATTTCTTCTTAACATTCTCCTTGCTAATATTTGTTGAGTCCAAAGTATTTACCTTTCCTCCTATTTCTTTTTGTTGTTTTTGTAGTTGTAATTGACTTTTTTTGTTTTAGTTTTAGTTTTTCTGGGACAGACTCTCACTCTGTAGCCTGGGCTTGGGACATGCTGTCTAGCCAGGGTGGTCTTAAATTTGTAGTGACCCTCCAACCTTTACCTTCCAAGTGCTATCATTACAGATATGAGCCACCTGTAATGAGAGCCCTTATTCTTGATTTGGTAATTTCTATGTTTTCTCTTTCCTAATGTGTGTAACCAAAATTTTAATATTTTTTTCTGTTTATCTGAAATGACAAGCCTTTTGTTTTACTTAATTTCTCTATTGATTTTCCATTCATTTTTCAGCTTAATTTTATCTACCTTTCAAATTTGTAAAGTGAAGCCTGATGTCACTGATCCGACATTTTTCCTTTCTCCTTCTGTATGTGTTTGATGCGCTAGATTCCCGCCACATACTGTCTTTAGGGATTTTTTTTCATTTTGATATATTTGCATTTAAAAAATTTCACCAGCCTAAATTAACTGTGCAAAAGTATTTAATGTCTATACATTATGTAGTATGTTGTGATTGGTTTTGTTTGCCTGTGATGCTCTTCCTCCTCCCTCCTTCCCACTTTTTCCTTCATTTTTACTAGTAGTCTTTTTAGTTTTCTGTATGTCTTATCCACGAATAAGTGATTACATATGCTTCTTGTCTTTGTGAGTCTGGCTTATTTCTCTTAATGTGATGATCTCCACTTCCATCCATTTTTCTAAAAATAATATAATTTCAGTCTCCTCTGTGGAGTACTAAAACGCCATTGAGTGTATAGGCTCATTCTTGCTTTATCTACTAATCTGTTTATGGACATTTAGATTAATTCTATAATTGGGCTATTGTGCTGTCATAAACACGAGTGTGAAGATATCTCTGCAGCAAGCTAATTTTGATTCTTTGGGGTTTCAAACCAGAAATGGTATGGCTGGATCATATGGAAATTATTTTTTTTTAGTTTTATGAAGACAGTTCACACTGATTTTTAGGATGTTGGACAAATTTACTTTCATATCAGCAGTGCATAAGGGTTCCCTTTTTTGCTGCACCCTTGATAGAAACAATTGTTGTTTGTTTTAATTGATTGTAACAATTACAACTGGAATTGGATCAAATCTCAGTGTAGTTTGTATGCATGTCTATGTGGGTGCATTTCTAAACCAAGCATTTGGAAGGCAGAGGCTGGAGAATCACCCCAAGTGCTTTAGCCCAGAGTGGCTACATGGCAAGTTCTAGGTCTGAGTTTGTTTCAGAAAATCAAAGAAACAAGAAACAAAAGAGGAAGAAGACAGATAATAAAAGTGTGTGTGTGTGTGTGTGTGTGTGTGTGTGTGTGTGTGTGTGTGTGTTGGCCAGAGGTTATTAGGAGATCAGGAGTTGTTTCTTTGGAGTCATCTACTTAGTGTTTTGGAATATTTAGCAAAGGTCTTCTGACATTTTGTAAGCTTAAGCTATCTTTTCACTTACGTTGATTGCATTTCATTTTTTACTTAGTTAAAAAAAAAAGCTGTGACATTATGTAGAAGAGATGGGAGAAGTTGGAGTGGAAAATTAGGGTAAGCATGATTATATTTCCTTGTCTACATGTACAAAATTCCCTCAAGTAAAGAAAAACTAAAGAAATAAATAAGTCTTTCCAGATCTTTTTTTCATTTGGTCCATGTATTAGAGTGTGATTTAGATTTAGCTTCCAAATACTAATAAATTTTCTAGATACCATTTTGTTATTAAAATCTATTTAAAATTTTTGTTTGTTTTTTAAGTCAGATTTTCTCTATGTAGTCCTGGAACTTGCTATGTAGACCAGACAGGGCTCAAACTCTGAAGTCACTTTGTGCCTCTACCTCCTAAATTACAGGGTTAAAGGTATAGGCAACCATGCCTGCCCTGTATTTTTTTAATTTTTACTTTTATTAATTATTTATTACAATTTATTCACTTTGTATCCCAGATGTGGCCCCTTTCCTTGTCTCCTCCAAACCCCTCCCTCTTCTCCTCCTATACCTCTCCCCTAATCCACTGATAAGGGAGGTTCTTCTCCTCTTCTATCTGACCCTAGCCTATCTGGTCTCATCAAGACTGGCTACATTGCCTTCCTCTGTGACTTGGCAAGGCTACACCCTACAGGAGGAGGTGATCAGAGAGACTGCCACTGAGTTCATGTTAGAGACAGCCCCTCTTCCCCTTATTAGGGAACCCACTTGGAGACTGAGTTGATGGGCTACATATGAGCAGGGGTTTTAGGTCCTCTCCGTTGCATGGTCCTCGGTTGGTATCAGTTCAACTCCTAGGCATATATCCAAAATATGTTCAAGTTTACAACAAGGACATTTGCTCCACCATGTTTGTAGCAGCTCTATTCGTAATAGCCAGAATCTCGAAAAAAACTAGATGTCCCTCAGCGGAGGAATGGATACAGAAATTGTGGTTCATTTACATGATGGAATACTACTCAATGATTAAAAACAAGGAAATCAGTTGGAACTAGAAAAGATCATCTTGAGTGAGGTAGCCCAGAAGCAGAAAGACGCATGTGGTATATACTCACTCATAAGTGGTCATTACACATAAAATATAGGATAAACATACTAAAATCTATAGTCCTGAAAAAGCTAAACAACAAGGAAGACCTTAGGGAGTATGCTTAATCCTCGTTCTGAAGGGCAAATATGATAGACATTGGAAGCAGGAGAAGACAGGAACAGGACAAGAGCCTACCATAGATGGCCTCTGAAAGACTACTGATTGAGGTATCGAAGCAGAGGCTGAGACTCATAGCCAAACTTTGGGTAGAGTGCATGGAATTTTTAAAATTTATTTAATTTTTATTTTATGTGTATTAGTGTGAAGGTGTCAGATCCCTTGGAACTGGCGTTACAGACAGTTGTGAGCTACCATGTGGGTGCTGGGAATTGAACCAGGGTCCATTGGAAGATCATACAGCACTCTTAAGCACTGAGCCATCTCTCCAGCCCAAATGCATGGAATTTTATGAAACAATAGGGAGATAGAAAGACCTGGAGGGGACAGGAGCTCCACAAGGAGAGCAATAGAGTCAAAAGAAAACAACAGCAACAACAACAACAAAAAACCAAAAAAACAAAACTCCCCAAATCAACCAACTAAACAAACAAACAAAAAACAGGGCCCTGGAGCTTTGCAGAGACTGGCCTGTGTTTAAAATTTTTTAAACTAGTTTTTTGAAAGTTTTATACATGTTTTGATCATTTTCATTCTGCCTCTCCCATTTTATCCTCTTTCTTACCTACCCAGTTTCATTTCACTGACATCAGAATCCACACTTGTGTGGCTTGAGTATACTTTTACATATATTGAAGTTTTTTATTTAATTATTTTTATTATTACTAATTACAGTTTATTCACTTTGTATCTCCCCTGTACCTCCTTCCCTCCTCCTCTCCCAATAACACCCTTCCTCTTTCTCACCCATGTCCCACTCCCAGTCCACTGACAAGGGAGGTCCTCCTTTCCTTCCCTCTGATCCTAGTCTATCAGGTTTCATGAGGAGTGGCTGCATTGTCTTCCTCTGTGGCCTGTAAGGCTGCCCCCCCCCTCAGGGGGAGGTGATCAAAGAGCAGGCCAATCAGTTCCTGTCAGAGACATTCCCTGTCCCCATTACTATGGAACCCACTTGGATACTGAATTGCCATGGGCTACATCTGTGCAGGGGTTCAAGGCCATCTCCATGAGTGGTCCTTGGCTGGAATATCAGTCTCAGAAAAGACCCCTGTGCCCATACTTTTTGGATCTATTGCTCTCCTTGTGGAGCTCCTGTCCTCCCCAGGTTTTTCTATCCCCTACTTCTTTCATAAGATTCCCTGCACTCTGCTCAAAGTTTGGCTATGAGTCTCAGCATCTGCCTCAATACCCTGCAGGGTAGAAATTTTCAGAGGCCTTCTGTGGTAGGCTCCTGTCCTGTTCCCTGTTTTCTCCCCCCTCTGATGTCCATCCTCTTTGCCTTTCTGAATGGGGATTGAGCATCTTAGCCAGAGTTGTCCTTCTTAATTAGCTTCCTTAGGTGTACAGATTTTAGTATGTTTGCCCTATATGTCTAATATCCACTTATGAGTGAGTATATACCCTGTGTGTTTTTCTGCTTCTTGGATACCTCCCTCAGGATGATCTTTTCCATAATTCTCAATAGAAGAATATCGAATGGCAGAGAAACATTTATAGAAATGTTCAACGTCCTTAGTCAACAGAGAAATGCGAATCAAAATTACCTTGAGATTTCACCTTACACCTATCAGAATGGCTAAGATGAATAACTCAAGTGACAACACATGCTGAAGAGGATGTGAAGAAAGGGAAACCCTCCTCCATTGCTGGTGAGAATGTAAACTTATACAACCACTTTGGAAATCAATCTGGCGCTTTCTCAGACAATTAGAAAAAGTGCTTCCTCAAGATCTAGCTGTACCACTCCTAGGCATATATCCAAAAGATGCTCAAGTGTATAACAAGGACATCTGCTCAACCATGTTTGTAGCAGCTTTATTTGTAATAGCCAGAATCTAGAAACAGCCAAGATGCCCCTCAGTTGAGGAATGGATACAGAAATTATGGTACATCTACATAATGGAATATTACTCAGTGATATAAAACAAGGAAGTCACAAAATTTTCAGGTAAATGGTGGACAGTCTTTTTAAATTCAGTACATATATATTAGGATATTTTTGATACATTGTCCCTTTCAATGTTATGAACATATGTAGTGTTAGTTGCTTAGAAAGCTAGCTGTCTATAGTTAATATAGTCACATATTTTTCTAATAGTTGCTGTTAGTATTAGTTATCTAGGTCTCCAGCTCCCATGGCTATCATAATGGATTGTGACTTTAAAGCAATAAGATATTGGTGGCTTAATTAACAGTGAAATTTCTTTACCACAGTTCTGGAGGCACAAAATATTGTGACTTTAAAGCAATAAGATATTGGTGGTTTAATTAACAGTGAAATTTCTTTACCACAGTTCTGGAGGCACAAAATCTGAGATCAAGATATACTCAAGACCACACTCCTTTTCTGGCTCTTGAGAAAAATGTGTTCCTTGTGTTTCCCCACCTCTGCTATCGGTCAGCATTTTTTGGCATGTGGCTGCAATTTTTCTCTGATTCACATTCACATTGCCTTCTGCTCTGTGTGCTTGTATCTATTGTCCCTTCCTGTCTCTCCTGTAAGCATACATGCAAGTGCACTCAGAACGTTCTTGACTAAGGTCCACTTCTCAACATTCACATCTTTTGCCATGTGAGCTAATATGCACATGTTCTTGAGATTAAAATATGGGCATTTCTTTATAAAACCACCATTTGATCCTCTATAAATCTTATATTCTCATTATTTTATTTAGCTAATCTATATATTCATAGTTAGTGTGGATTTATTGCAAAAACCATACAGTTGTATTGGATCCTACTTTAAAAAAAATATATATATATATATATATATATATATATATATTTCCCAGTTTCCTGGTCTCTAGCATCTTCCTCACATACATGCATTGATGGAATTCCATGGAATACTCAAGTGAACTCTGCAGCTCTTAAGAGTCCTTTCTTTATGCTATTTTGTCCTGCAGAATCCAGATGATTTTTAGCTTCCTGGACTTTCAGCTCTGTCCTCTAATGTCAGGGAGCCTTTCAGACTTCAACCGTCTGCCTTGGGCCACAGGCAAGAATCTCTTAACGGTCTGAAACAGTCCTAGAGCCTGCCATGACCATTTCTCCTCTTTCGTGGATCACTATTGTCTGTTTTCTAGTGCCTTGAAAATTTCTTGTGTAATTTATCTAATATTTCATCATTTTACAAAATTTAGGTTCTTATTCTATACGGACTAAAATGAGGGGTGCTAAGTATGAGTTTTAAAATGTAGATTATTAGGATGTCATAAAATTTAAAATTAAGTTAATCATTTCCTCTGGCTCTATTTCACACATTGAAAAATTAGCTGCATCTAATAAATAATGTGTTAGGCAGCACAGCTGTCTGCATTGGTGAAAGTTTGCCTTTTTATCCTTTCAACTCCTTATATATACTCATAGTTATTGACATATTTTTTATTAAATTTATTTATTTTTATCTCAATCACAGGTTAGGTACTTTGAATCCCAGGCGTAGCCCCCTCCCTCATTCCCTCCTACCCTCGCATTCCATCCATCTCCCTCCTCCCCGCCCCCTCAAAGTCCACCAACAGGGGAGGACCTCCTTCCCTTCCATCCAACCCCAGCTTATCCTGTCTCCTCAGGACTTGCTGCAATGTCCTCCCCTGGGATCTAGCCAGTCTGTCACTCCCAGGCTTGTATGGGGGAGGGTCAAAGAGT
>CM053742.1:44437389-44467344 GCA_028658305.1 Pachyuromys duprasi
ATAGCTAACATCAAACTCAATGGAGAGAAACTAAAATCAATCCCACTGAAATCAGGGACTAGGCAAGGCTGCCCGTTGTCTCCATATCTCTTCAACATAGTACTTGAAGTCCTAGCTAGAGCAATAAGACAACTAAAGGAGATCAAGGGGATACAAATTGGAAAGGAAGAAGTCAAAGTATCACTCTTTGCAGACGATATGATAATATACATGAGTGACCCCAAAACTTCAACCAGAGAACTCCTTCAACTGATAAACACCTTCAGTAAAGTGGCTGGATATAAAATCAAATCAAAAAAATCAGAATCCCTCCTGTACACCAAAGACAAATTGGTGTACAGGAAATTGGTGTACAAAGGAAATTAGGGAAACAACACCCTTCACAATAGCCACTAATAACATAAAGTACCTTGGGGTGACTCTAACCAAGCAAGTGAAAGCCTTATATGAAAAAAATTTCAAATCTCTGAAGAAAGAAATTGAAGAAGATATTAGAAGGTGGAAAGACCTCCCGTGCTCATGGATTGGTAGGATTAACATAGTGAAAATGACCATATTGCCAAAAGCAATCTACATATTCAGTGCAATCCCCATCAAAATACCTTCACAATTCTTCACAGACCTTGAAAGAAAAATACTCAACTTCATATGGAGAAACAAAAAACCCAGAATCTCCAAAACAATCCTCTACAACAACAGATCATCTGGAGGTATCTCCATCCAATAGTTTTGTTGAACAAAAGATGCGTTAAAAAAACCTGTCAATAAAATGATAACAAACTAAATTTATCAGTGTATTAAAAGAATCAAATAACTCAGGTAAGTGGGGTTAATCCTTGAGATACAAGGATGTTTCAACATAGAAAATATATCAGTGTGACCTATTGCATTAAAAAGAATGGAAGGCAATAACCTCACAGGCACCTCAATAGGTACAGAAAAAGAAGTTGAAAAAAGTCAATATCCTTTAAGAAAGAAAACTTCTCAGCAAAATAGGTATAGAAGGAGCTTCACTAGACAAAGGCCCTATGTGAAAACACATCAAGAACATCACAGCTAATACAGCTAATGAGAACAAATTGACAGCCCTTCCCCTAAGGTGCGGAACACAGGAGGTATATCTACTCTTGCCATGGGTATTGAGCACAGAAACAGTAAGTCCTAACCATATCACGTGGGCAAAGAAAACTGAAAACATTAACATTAAAAGGGAAAGGTGTGTGTGTGTGTGTGTGTGTGTACGTGTCTGTCTGTCCGTGCATGGCAGATGGAGCGCTTGCCTAACATTTGTGAGGTCCTGTAATTTAAAAAGGTGGGGTGGGGAGTAAGTACAGCTGTTTGTTTGTAGGTTATATGATCATTATGTAAAGAACTTTAAATTCTCCACAAAAAGAACCTGCAAGAACTTATGGTTATGTGGCATAAAACCAACATACAAAAATAAGTAAGTATTTTATATACTAACAAGAAGGGAATTAAGAGAATAATACCATTTATATATTCAACATAAATACTTTAGAATTAACTAAAAAGATAAAGGCACTAAGCATTCTAAAACACTGATGAAGTAAATTTAAATAGATAATCTATGTTCATTGGTGGGGCAAATTAATGCTGTTAAGATGTCCATATTATGTTAAACAACCCACAGAGTCAATGTAATTTCTTTTTTAAAAAATGCCAATGGCACTTCTTATGGAAATAAGAAAAAATTCTAAAATTCATATGGAGCTAAGAGACTTCAAAACAGCCAAAGCAATCTTAAGAATGGAGAATGGTGTCGGAGGTATCACTAGATATTCCTCTGTGGAGATAATTGCTGATGAGGTAAGGGAGAGTATACAACAGATTTTTTAAAGGTCTTGTTTTTTTTTTTATCAAAATAACACAAACATTTTATTTCATTTACAAACATGGCAAACAGTGTAACAGAAATGCAAAGAACTGTATAAGATGGACATGTTGAAAGGATGACACTGAACTGGAAAAAAAAGGCATTCTCAAGGCAGGCAGAACAATATCACAACAGCAATGAAAACTTTCCAATTCCCCATCATTCTGTTATTTGCCAGAGAAGCAAGCCATAAGCATGAGCTATTCTGAAAGGAGAGGCAGAATAATGACAAAAGCTAGGAAAATACTTCCCAGCAAGGGATAGTGCAGTCCAGATGTGAACATTCAAGATGAAAGTTTAGCCCTGGGTGGACTTGTTTCTATCATTTACATGGAACTGTATCCATACCCCTTAAACCAAACTGGCTACATGTCCCAGAATGCTGATAAATAACCTTTACAGATTACGATTAGAAAGGAGAGTATATAGTGACAAGGTCATATACTGTGTTCTGGGGGAAAATAATGATAGGAAAGAGAAATATAATGTGAGTAACCATCTCTCTCCATAGCTCTTGTCTCAGTCTATGAAAAAAACACAAAGGGGCTGGCCTCAGGGGTTTCTATGACTTCTTCCATAGCAACAGCCTGATTCTTTGATTTCGGGTTCCTCTATACCAGAAGTTCTCAACCTGTAGGTCGATATTTCTTCAGGGAGAAGAATGACAGGGTTCAAGTATCAGACATTCTACATATCAGATAGTTACATTACAATTCACAGCCATATAAAAATTACAGTTCTGAAGCTGCAATGAAAATAATTTATGGTTGGAGGGCACCACAGCATGAGGAATTGTATTTAAGGGTCACACCATTAGGAAGGTGGAAAACCACTGTTCTAGGCTTTTCTAGAAGCTATGCCAGTTGATCGCATTAGTATACATGAGTTGAAGATGATCATACTCTTTTTTTTTTTTAAGCTCAGGAAAACAGTAAATAATCCAAAAAATCCAGAAATTTACAAAATGTAGTAAATGGAGTTAAGGGCCGCAGGGGAAAAATTGACTGATCTCTACACCCTCAGGCTAGGGCTTAGTTGTACAGTAGTGACACTGTGTCCTTTGAGCAAATCAACGGCTCAAATGGGGAAAACTCAGACTGCCTTATTTTCCTACTCCCCAACCCCGCTAACTTTAGAGATGATGAAATTCTTCTCTTTCTAACTTTCTCCTCATTAGTCATTAAAAATGTATAACCTAGCACTTGGAGTCAGAGGCAGGCAGATCTCTGAGTTCATGGCCATTTTGATCTCCAGAGTGAGTTCTAGTGCAACCAAGACTACAAGACTACACAGAAAAACTCTGCCTCAAAAAAGGAATAAATAAGTATATATATATATATATATATATATATATATATAACAATTTAATGAAAAAGAATTATATTTGTATGCAAATACAGTGTTTGTGTGGGAGTGTACAGAGGCCAGGAAAAATCATCAGGCATCTACCTCTATCACTTTCCACCTTGTTCCTTTTAGACAAAGAATCTCCTGAACCTAGAACTAGCTTTTTCCTGCTAGAGTGGTAGCCAGGAACTCCCAAAGATCCTCCTATTCCCTGTCACCGTCAGTGCTGAAGTTTTGGGCATGTGTGGGGATCATGCCCAGCTTTTATGTGGGTGCAAGCAATTGAACTCTGCTCCTCATGCTTGCACGGCAAATGCTCTGAACTACCGAGTCATCTCTCTAGCCCTAAGAATATTGTAGGATATAAAAATAATAATAAAGGGTATTTTACTCCTGCCTCACCCCATCCTCTCTTCTTACTCAGGTTCCAGAGTGTCGCTGGAGATATTAGGCTACCCACTTTCTTCCACACTGCTAGCTAACAACAAAGCAACATCTCTATTCCAAACATCTACTATGAATGTGAAAAATAGTTCAAGAAGACTGGGAATGAAAGCGCATTGCCCTTTCAATGAAAAGATGGTACATCTCATTAATGAGTAAACCGTGTCCTTCCCCAGTGCTAAGGATAAGAGTATTGAGAACCATCTTTACAATCTCTTCTCATGAACATGGAGCTTTTACAAGTGTCCATATGGAAAGTGATTGCTCTAAATGCAGAGGACCACATTATTAACTAATTTCCTCATATTAAATTTGGGATTGTGGACCTCACTCTCAGTAACTACTTTGACTGAATTAACTATGTCATCTAGTCTATCACCTAGGCAATGTGTACACATGAGCTGAATCTCACCAGGAGTACTGATCACCCCATCCAGAGCTTTCTCCCTGAATAACTGGTTAAGCTCTCAGTTTCTGTTTCAGCCTTTGCCACTCATTCAGTCGCTTGAGCAAGGGATGTGGGGCTGCCATATTGCCTGCTGGTCCTTGTACCAAGGCATGTCGATACAGGCCACAATTCTGGAATCTGGAGGTTTCTTGGGTGCCAGCTTTTTCAACAGATGGTTTCACCACCATGAGATAATTAGTGTGTAACTCACAGGAGGCTGGATAAGAGTGACACCAGTTGAAATGGAAAATGAAGCCAACAAAAATGGAGGGGAAGTTGCTGCTCCACTTGAAAGTGTTTGTGCTTCAACAGGAAAGGTCTGTGAATGACTAGCTCTAAATATACATTTCCACTCTCATTTGAGTCTCCAAAATGCTTTACTAGATTTCTACATGTATTTTCTTTCTATTCTTTAACAAATCCTACTTCCTGTATGACTATCAATTTGAAGATGCTCAGAATTCTTGTTTCTCAGCTCCCCTACTTCCTGGCTCATACCTAAGCACACTTGCCTGATACACAACTGTTATGGTCCAAAATCTGGGAATGAGTCTGCCTGCCTCAGTACTGCCACTGTCAATCTGTTGCTGTTCTTATTTAACCATGGCTGCTGTCATTATGTGGCTTGGGGTGATAATGAAAGTAAGAAGCTGTGCTTTTGATTATTCTTTTGATGTTTTAGTCATCCTTTTGCTGCACTAAGTGTCAGCTACATCTGACGCAAAACAAGCAACCATCTGTTTTCTGAACCAGGCAATTGAAGAAGTGTCAGCTGAAGCACAATCTAACAGTTGCTGGGACCTGGCTAATTGGAAGAAAGGCAGCTGCCCTCTGCACTGATATCACTTATGGCACAAGGTGCATGTGTCTTATGTTGGAAAATTGTATAAACAATACTAGTGTGAAGGACTAAGGCCCTGGTTGTCCCTAGCCAAGAGGGGTGATTTCTTCCTGCATGCAGCATGTAAGGATTCTCTGGCACACTTAGTTTCATGATAAATCCTGTCACAGACTCTAAATCCTTCCCTTCAAAAATGTTAAGTGTGTGTGTGTGTGTGTGTGCGCGCGCGCGCGCGCGTGTACATGTGTCTGCATACATGTTGCATATGTATGTGCAGGTCAAAGGCTAACTAAAAGGTCAGCTCTATTCTTCCACCATGCAGATTCTGGGTATCAACTTCAGGTAATCATGATGGCTTGGTGGCAAGTGCCTTCCTTTATATAAATGACAGTCTTTACTACTTAGCAATTGAGTTCCTTTTACAGGTAGGACTTCAGGAATGGCTTGCTACTGAGGAACGAAGTAAAAGGCTTTTAACATAAAAGAAAGGAAGACGAAATAAAGAAAAGCTATTTTGCAGTGGAAGAGTAGTCTTATCCCTAGTTTTATTTAAGAGCTGTGAATTCATAGTCTGTTTTATTTAAGTGGATTTCAAGGATTTTTCTTAGTGTGTATTTAATAGAAGATGAGAGTGTCATCATTACTTCTTATTTCTGTGATTTAAAGAAAAAACTCACAAAAGAATCTTAGGAAGGGTTTGTTTTGGCACAAGGTTTGAGGTTATAGTCCACCATTGTGGAGAAATCACAGGAGCAGATGGTCACACTGTGTCCACAAGATCCTAGTCAAGAGAATGATACCACCTGCAGTGGGTGAGTCTTCCCACTTAAAGTAACCAAATCAAAATATTTCCCCACAGGAATGCCAAGAGACCCATTTCTCAGGGAATTCTAGATTTCAACCAGTTGAAAGTTGAGGTTAGCTATTAAAACAAGAGAAAAGCAAACGTGGCAGGTAGCTATCCAATTACATATCTGAATATTCCAGGGTATGACCTAGGCATACTTATAAAATAGGCAATTTTTTTTCAGTGTGTTTAAATTTTGTCACCTTTTTCTGACTGTATCCCACTTTCCTAGAACTCAGTATCTCCACCATACCCATTGACAAAGCCTCTTACCCAAATCAGTCTTTAATAATTTCAACTGGTGTTCCCCATTCCTTAGTCCTGAACACCATGCCAAGACTTTTCCTTCAACTCCAATTCAAATGTACTTTCCAATTTCCCAAGGCCAAGATGTCCAGTAGGAAGACTTCATAAATGATACACCTGCATCGTTCAAAGAGCTATGGAGTTTCTTAGACCAAATGTGTGAGAGTGTCGAAATGTTCTCCCTTGTTATGCCTTGTTACGCAAGAGACCTTGTGAGGTACTCAGAAGGACAGTTCAAGAAAATCTTAAAGCATTGCCTTCTGAGGCAACTCTTCCTGTGCTTCCAGGTTGGAATGCTTCTCTAATTCCATAGGTGATTCCTTTGGCAGAAGCATCATGTGAGTACAGAAGATCTCTGGCTGAAGCTGTCCTCCTCAGTTCCTGCTAGGTTCCGTAGCAAGTCAGAGAAGTAATGTAAGAATAGTTGAGGTAGGCGGAGATCCTGTTTTTTTTTAATTATTATTATTTTATAACACAATAAAATGTGGGTTTTTTTCTGAGAAATTACCATCAATTTCCTGTCTTACTTTTCAGTAGAAGATGGAATTAGGATAGAAGTTTTAAAATGTAAGTAATAGTCATTTGACCAAATGTGATATCCTGCACATAAATTATACTGCTGCCACCTCATTCAAAGTCCTGCTTAAAGAATTCATCATGGGAAAAACTGGGGCACAAATTTTAAGTAGTAACTGTGCTTCAACAAACCATTCACAAACACTGCTGAGTTAAAGAAGCCTATTTCCAAAGCCACCTGCTGTGTGAGGCCATTTATACGAATGGCTCAGAAAAACTATAATGAAAGATAGTACATCAGTGTCCGCCAAGATTTGGATGTGGAGGGAGGGAGAACATCTTGCAGGTGAGGGAACTGCTCTGTAATCTTACTATGCTGATATCAGCATGCATCTGTGTGCTGCTCATCAAAATATATGCCAACATTCAACTTGTCTATATGCTTTTGATAAAATTGGGGACATGCACATTCCCCACCATTTACTGATCTGAAAAATAAGACTGTGTCTTCCAAAGGTAGTGACAAGTTCAAGATATGTCTTCGCTGGGGACTAGTCATGAAAAGGACTTGGAGAAAAGTCTTTCAAGAATTCCCTAAGCTTCTCAGAAGTAAGTGATCAACTGAAGCAGATAGGGATGGTGTTCTAAGGCTTTGGGCCAGCAATGGCATGTTGGGTCTGCAGTCAGTTGCTCAAAAAATCTGCTCCCCTGCTGGTATCTCTAGTGGTAAGAGCCAACTGGGTTAGGGTGATACATTTTCACTATTTATAGTGAATAAGCCCACGAAAAGCTAATATTTTAACCCCATGAACAATGAACAAGCAAAGAAGGGATGATAAAAAGGATTGTGATACCCAATTTTAAATTCCAAATCTACCCTTAAGTGTGGGGATTTCTATAACAAATATTTGGTTTTCCAAATGAAGTTAATTTCATTTAAATTTGGCAGGAATTTCCAGAAAGTGAACAATACATCTCTGTATCACCAGAGCCTTGCTAAGGTGTTGCACCCCTAGGGGGAGTCATAGGTTTCTGTAATTATCCAGTCAGGTAGCCAGATGGCCAATTTAATTTCCCTGCCTGTCTTATGAGCCATTCAGTATTTAATAAGCCATTAAAGACCTAATTTTTGTCTTTATCTTCCTTTCAAGCTAAATATTTTTAAAACTTTAAAATAACTAGATCATAAGCAATTAATGTTGCAATACCATACCTAAGTGCCCTTTCTTCAGTCTTGCCCTATAAAAACATCTTATAAAACTATACTATAATCCTACAAATAGGACATTTCTACAACCCATTCATCTTTTTACGTCTTTTAATCATTTCTGTTTATGTATCTATATTTAGCTCTATGTAACATTATCACCTACATGTAGTTTCCCGTATTCACTAACACAATGCAGAACTCAGCAATCACATGCATCCACATCCTTCTTGCTGTTTTTTGTCATCCTACCCAAGTTCCTTTCTACTCCATTCACTGTTTATGCCAGATAATCTGCTCCACACCTCTAAGACTTTCAAGAATTATAGGCAAATAATTACAAAATCTACATACTCCTTTAAGATTTTCGTTTTCCCCTCACACAGCCAAATTTCTAAGAGGTTCTTGAAAGCCATTGGATGAAGCTATACCCCATTCCCTTTCATTGTTGAATAGCATTCCATAGCATGAATATCTTAGTTTAATTGCTAATCGGTTGATACAAACTGATAATGTATAATTTATCCATTTGTTTTGTATCCTTGCCAACACTTAGTATTACTTTTTTTCACATTTTAAATATTTTTGTTTTCTTTTGCTGAGATAAGATTTTATTCTTATCTGCATAGCCTGGCCTTCTCTCAAACATACTTGGATCCTCATGCCTTAGCCTCCCAAGGTTGTAATTAGAGGCATGAGCCACCACACCTAGCATATTTTTATAGGCATGTAATGATATCTTCCTGGTTTTGCTTTGCATTTCCTTGATGGCTAATGATACTGACATTCTTTCCATGTGTTATTTCTGGTTTACACATCTTCTTTGAGGAGATAGTGGTCCATACAGTTGATCTATTTCTAATTGGCTAGTTAAGAATTTTGAGAGTTCTTAAGACCTTTGTTGGAGGTGTGATTTGAAAATATTTTTGCCTGTCTCTAGTTTGTCTCTTTATGACTTGAAAAATATATTTAATGTTTTACAAGTATACAAAGGAACAGATTTTAATGTGGTATTTTCATACCTATTTAGTTTTAGTTAATACTCCCATTCATTCCTCTCCTCTATCTCTTCACCCTTCCTCTCTTATTGAACCCTTATAACCCCAGTATTCCCTTCCCATTTTTATACAACAAATGTTCTATTACCCTCCACCACTCCTTCTTTAAAGTTTTTTGTCCCTTCTTGTGGAGCTCTTTCTAGTTTCTTGACCTCTACCTAGAGTCACATAACAGAATTTTTGATATGGTGAATCTTTGAAAAAATTGGTAGAGTCCAATTTATTTTTTTTTCATTTATGAAGCATGATGTTAAGCCTAAGAACTCTTTGCTAAGCCCTAGAACATGCAGTTGTAACCTATGGCTTTTTAAAAAAATTTTAAAGTTTAATGTTCTACAGTCATGTCTGTGATCCATTGTGAGATAAGTTAGGATAAGTTGAGCTATCAAAGTTGACTTGTTTTGCACCTACATCTTGTGGCAATTGCTTCTGTAACGTTGCTTAAAATGTTATCCTTTTTCTATTAAGATTTTGTTTGGAGGTTTTAACAGGGACCTCGGATACTCATGCCCTTAACCAAAGACCAGTCCTTCTCTATTTGGGGAAGTTTCTCCTTTTCAACCAAGTGCATAGCTTCAGAAGTGATACACATGGAGTGGTGAGGGAGGAAGTGGACACCTGCCTAGCTAGCCATATCAGCCAAATCAAGCCTGGCAATCAAACCTGGCTGTGAGAGATGTCACAGCCAGAGCAGCCTCATATCTCCCTTTCTCTATTGATTGCTTTTACACCTGTGTCAAAAAGACAGTTGATCAATTTTGCATGGAACATTCACCATGATCAAGTTACAGAGATTGTTCAACATACATAAATAAAAAATGTAACATAGCATATAAATAGACTTAAAGAGTAAAATCACGTGGTCATCTCAATAGATGCACAAGTGTTTGACAAAAATCCAACATGCCTTCATGATAAAATTCTCAATGAGTGCAGGGCGTGGTGGTGCGCATCTGTAATCCCAGCACTTGGGGAGGCAGAGGCAGGTGGATGTCTGTGAGTTCAAGGCCAGCCTGGTCTACAAAGTTAGTCCAGGACAGCCAAGGTAACACGGAAATGCTGTCTCAAAACAAAACAAAACAAAACAATACTTCCTAAAGATTATGGCTGGAGGGAACATACCTTAATATAATAAAGGAGTCATAAAAATGCACAGCTAACATTACATCCAAAATGGAGCAATCCCAGCAGAGCCAGAAATGATAGAGGGCGGTTCACTATCCTCATTCCTTTTCAATACTGTGCTCAAAGTACTAGTGGGAGCAATAAGGCAAGAGAAAGAAACTGCAGAGATACAACTAGCGAATGTAGCTGAACTATCCCTATTTGTAGATGACATGATTCCATAGAGATCCCAGAAGTTCTATCAAAAAAATTAGAAACAAACTCAGTGATAGGGTACCAAATCAACATACAAAAATCAGTAATCTTCCAATATACCAATGATAAGTATTCACAATAATCACGAAATATATCTAGGAATAGACCTAACAAAAGAGATGGAAGACTTGCACAACTAAAAACGTTACATCTCTAAAAGGATTGAAGAAGATTCTAGAACATGAAAGGATGCTCCATGCTTATGGACTGGTTAAAATTAATACTGTGAAAAATAAACAGTCTACCAAAGCCTTTTACATATTCAATGCAATACCAACCAAAATACCAGTGTGTGACATTCTTCACAGAAATGGGGGAGGTCTTTAAATCCATATAGAAGCACAAAATACCTGGAGAGGTTAACATACGGATCTTCAGCTATATTACAGAGCTATGGTAATAAAAGCAACACGACACTGCCTCAAAAAAACAAAACAAAACAAAACAAAACACAGCTATGCCAGTGAAATAAATGGAAGACCCAAACATGAGGGGATGTAATTATAGCCGTGTAATATTGAACAAAATGCCAACAGCTACACTAGAGAAAAAAACCAGCATCTTCAACAAGTGGCACTGGGAGAACTACATGTCCATTTGCACAACACCTAATTCAAGTGATCTAGAATCACCTGTAACTCCAGTTTCTGACACCTTCTTCTGACCTCCAAGGCACACACATGTGTGTAGCTAGAGATACAGAGACTACAAATAAAAATGTTTAAATCTCTTTTTTAAAAAAAGATGGATAATAAGCACTACCTGCAATGTCTTTCTCTATGCACCTAAATATTTACTTCTTTTTATAACTCATTTTTCCTTGCTGAGAGTTCCTACGTGTTTATTAGCTTCATTAGAGTTTACAGTCTGATTTATTGAAATATTTTTGGAATTGCTACCACCTGGTCCATCTTGGTTTAGGGTCGGTTGGATATCCTCAGTGATTTTATTAACTTTTGAATATGTTGACTATTAGGAGATTCTGATTCCTAATTAAATAAACTGCAGCGTGGACATTGGATGTAGGAGAAAACAAGTAGCAGGTCAAGAGCCTACCACAGAGGGCCTCGGAAAGACTATACCTAGCAGGGTTTCAAAGCAAATATTAAGACACATAACCAACCCTTTGGCAGAGTGCAGGAAATCATATGAAAGAAGGGGAGTTAGTATGACCTGGAGAGGACAGGAGCTCCGCAAGGACCAAATATATCAGGGCACAGGGGTCTTTTATGAGACTGTCTCTCCAACCAAGGACCATGTATGGATATAACCTAGCACCCCTGCTTGTATGTAGCAAATGGTAGCTCAATATCCAAGTGGGTACACTAGTAATCCCTATCAGTGGATTTGGAAAGGGGCAGGGAGGAGATGAGGGAGGGAAGGGGGAGATAGGTAGGGAATGCGGGAGGGGGCTACAGCTGGGATACAAAGTACATAACCTGTCATTAATATAAAATAAAAATGTTAAAATTAAAAATAAATAAATAAATAAACGGCAGCATAGCAGGCAGGTCCTTTGCCTAAGTTTACTGCACAGGTCCAGACTTGCTGTTATTGGCTGTGATTTTGGTGACAATCTTCAGAGGCTCCATCATGCTATTTTTGGTCTAGTTTATTAATGTGCAGTGAGATTAACTGGTCACTGCTGGTGCTGTCTAATGAAGTAGAGTATTTCCAGGCCTCTAAATATGTATGGAGACAGTGGCTAGAAAGGAAAGTTTTGCAGTCTCTGGGAGCAAATAATCTTTTATTATGCTTGCACTGCTGTTATCCTTGCTGCCTGAAATTTTGATATATATGAGGGGAAGGTCAGACCCTCAAGAGAATGGTGGTAAAATGGCTTTCTGGGCCAGGATACTTGGAGTGTTATAGCTTCTTTATAGTTTCCTTGTTTGTACTTCATCTTAAGAACATGTAGGAGGAATGTCCAATGTAATGAGAGAGAGAGATTGAAAGATCTTCTCTTGAGTGGAGATCCCTTGTACCTAGTATACCCCCTTTGTTGGAGCTGTCATGCTCACCTGTCATTGTAGCCAGGATTCCCATCCAAGCCAGGAGAAGAAAGAATCTATCTAATCTATGTTCTGTTGCTAAACTGAAAGCCAGGAAATGATAGGCTTGAGTGATCTTCATCTTTAGATTAGGAATGATAAAGATTCCAACTACAATAGGAACCATCTGATCTTGGAGATCCTAACCATTCTGCCTTTCTCTTTATGGTTTCCAAAATTCTCTTTCCATCATCTCTTGTATTACTTCCTGTGTTTGTTTGTATGCAACTGGAAGAAAACTGAGTCTAGGCTGTGGTATTTAGACTGGAGTTAGAAGGCTAATTTTGTATTGGTTTCTGCTGCTGAGTCTCTGATGGATGACTCGTAATTTCAAGTGTCACCATTTCTAAGGCATGAAGTTCAGGACATTTTGCATTGTTTCAAACAGCAGTCTTCCAGGAGTGGGAGGCTGTGCATGTGTTCCTGTGTGTATATATACACTTTTGAGAAGAAATCTTAGAGAAGCCCTGAAATAACTGTATCACAATGGGAAAATACTGACAGGACCCTGAACTAGCTGCTAATATGTCTCGCCTATAAGATACTTTTGTCATTATGTTCATAGAGTCACCATCATAATTTAAGGAATTGGTACAACCAACTCTTGATATTTATTGACAGGTTGGAATCAGTTTGTAAGATTTTAAGACACTCTCTTACCTTTACATAAAATTTTGGAGTATCAATACATGGCATACTCTGTGAAGTATTGGTCCTCAAGGAAATTGAGAAATCACCAAAGAAGACTAGCAGGCTGAACAATGATTTCAAAAGATTGGCTATACCCTAATCCTTGGGGTTATGTTGCCTCACATAAAACACAGAATCTTTGTAGGTGTCTTTAAATTAAATGAGCTTAATCTAATTACAGATTCGCTATCAAAGAGAAGTAAGGGGGTCAAAGGGTTATCCAATGACATGATGTAAGGATCTGAGACTCAGAGAGGGAGATACAAAGAAGATGCTGGACTTTTGGCTTTGAAGATGAAGGAAGGATCTGTGTGACCAAGAATACAAGTGGTATCTAGGAGCAAGGAAACAGCTGATGTAGGATTTCTGAACTTCATAGCTCTGAAAATGTATTTGTGCTGCTTTAAGGAGCTACCTTAGTAACGATTTGTTGTAGCAGCAATAGGAAATGAATATACTCACAAGGAGCAGGAACATGGTGAGAAGTTGGAGGTCAGAGGATATTCATGTGTGCACTTCAAAAACACAGTTAAAGAAAAATATGAAAGACTACTCTGGAAACACGAAGTCTAAGAGACGCTCAGTATTTACCAGTTAAGTCCACCTAAAGGTATACGCCCCAGGAAAGGTATAAATGGGACCTAGCAGAGAAGCTTCCTTCTGGAGTAGATGGGAGCAAATACAGAGACCCACATCTTCACTATGCATGAAGCAAGAGACCTGGGAATACTTAGTCCTACATAAGATTTCTCAATCAAATACCTCCTTTCAGGGCTCAAGGAACTCTGCAGGAAATGAAGTAGAAAGATTCTAGGAGTCAGCAGGGATGGAGGATGCCAAGGAAACAAGGCTTCTAAACACAACAGTGCTGATTCACAAAGAATGGACAGAAATTGTGGCAGCATGTATATGAAATACATTGGTCTAAACCAGATGGAGGTCTAACACTGAAAGGTGCCCCCATCCCTAATCCAGAAGCTATCTTCAATTGATAAGCTTTCCCAAAGAAAACCTACTTTTTTCTCCATTGGAGTCTCAATGGGTATATAAACCATACTTAAGGGAAAGACCCATGCCCAACACTAGATGGCCAACACAAAACAAACTCAATGGTATTTTTGGACGGTTGTTTGTTTTTGGGTTTTTGTTGTTGTTGCCCTTTTTGTCTCATTATACTTTGGCTAGACTTTTTAAAAAAAGTTACAAGTGTTTTGCTTATATATCATAAGTTCTGGTTTTGTGTTTTTATGGGATTCCTGTGTGTGTGTATGTGTTTATATGAGTTTCCTGTAATATTTTTGCTGTTCTTTTCTGTTTGTTTGTAATACACTATTCTGGTTTGTTTGGGGGTTTATATTGTCATCATCATTTTTCCTTAGATGCCTGTTTGTCTCCTAACAAAAGAAAGAAAGAATATGGATTTGGGAGAGGGGGAATCTGGAAGAAGTTGGAAGGGAAACCATAATCAGAATATAGTGTATAAAAGACAATCATTTTCAATTTAAAAATAGTAAAGTTACTTAAAGCATTATGGGGGTGTGTTTTGCTTTTTTAATAACTTGATTACATGGTTCTCAAGCATAAATATTATATTTGACAATGTGGAAATGTTGGACATGCCTGCTAGATCATTGCTGTACAACAGAACTTTCTGTAGTGAGAATGAAAATTTGTAGTCTCCAATATGGGAACCATTAGCCTCATGTGACCACTAAGCATTTAAATGTGGCTACAATAACTGAAAAGGTAAAATTTCTTTTTATTTATTCTTAATTTATATTACAAATTTTAATGTACATGTAGCTACTAGTTATTATATTAAATATAACACATTGCTAATATGGATAAAGAAAATACAAGTTTACTCATTAAATTCTTCAAAAGTAGAAGATTAGATTATTTAAAATAACCTATCCAAAATTAAGGCAGAAAATCATCAATAGATCACTGAAGTTTAGATTTCTTGGCCTCTGCTATAATATAACCACAAACTTAGAAGAGAGGAAAGAAATATATGAAGCTTACAGTGCTATTATAAAAACCTGAGTAATATTTCATAGGAGATGCATAGAATTTGTCCTGGCCAACTAATTGTATGTTACAGGAACCAAGATATTGATATAGGCTTTTGACACGATAAGAAATAAAATTGTCAAAAAAAAGAAATAAAATTGTCTATATGAGTGAGTATATACTGTGTGTGTCTTTCTGCTTCTGGGATAGCTCACTCAGGATGATCATTTCCAGTTCCCACCATTTACCTACAAATTTCATGATATCCTTGTTTTTTATTGCTGAGTAATATTCCATTGTGTAGATGTACCACAATTTCTGTATCCATTCCTCAGTTGAGGGGCATCTGGGGTTGAATCCAGCTTATGGCTAGTACAAATAAAGCTGCTACAAACATGGTTGAACAAATGTCCTTATTGTGTACTTGGATATATGCCTAGGAGTGGTATAGGCGGATCTTGAGGAAGTGCTATTCCTAGTTGTCTGAGAAAGTGCCAGATTGACTTCCAGAGTGGTTGCACAAGTTTACATTCCCACCAGCAGTGGAGGAGGGTTCCCTTTCTCCACAACCTCTCCAGCATGTGTTGTCACTTGAGTTTTTGATCTTGGCCATTATGATGGCTGTAAGGTGAAATTTCAGGGTCGTTTTGATTGCATTTCCCTGATGACTAATGACGTTGAGCATTTCTTTAAGTGTTTCTCTGCCATTCGATATTCCTCTATCAAGAGTTCTCTGTTTAGCTCTGTTCCCAATTTTTAATGGATTACTTGATTTGTTGCTTTTCAACTTCTGTACTTCTTTATATATACTGGATATTAGCCCTCTGTCAAGCAGAAAGACTTACACGGTATATACTCACTCATATAGACATAAATATAAGATGAACCTACTAAAATCTATACACCTAAAGAAACTAATCAAGAGTGAGGACTCTGGCTAAAATGCTCAGTCCCAAACCAGAAAAGCAAAGCAGATGGATATCAGAAGAAGAAAAAAACAGGAAGCAAGTTAGGAGTCTGTCACAGAGGGCCTCTGAAAGGCTCTGCCCTGCAGAATTCAAAGCAGATGCTGAGACTTATGGCCAAATGTTGGGCAGAGTGCATGGAATCTTATGAAAGGTGTGGGAAATAGTAAGATAGGGAGAAGACAGGAGCCCCACAAGGAGAGCAACAGAACCAAAAAATCTGAGCACAATGGTCTTTCCTGAGACTGATACTCCAACCAAGTACCATGCATGGAGATAACCTAGAATCCATGCATAGATGTAGCCCATGGCAGTTCAGCCTCAAAGTGGGTTCCATAGTAATGGGAACAGGGACTGCCTCTGACATGAACCGATTGGCCTGCTCTTTAATCACCTCACCTTGATGGGGGAGCAGCCTTTCCAGGCCACAGAGGAAGAAAATGCAGCCACTCCTAATGAGAGCTGATAGACTAGGATCAGAAGGAAGGAGAGGAAGACCTCCCCTATCAGTGGACTTGGGGAGGGGCATGTGTGGAGAAGGGGGAGGGAAGGTGAGATTGGGAGGGGAGGAGGGAGGGAGGTACAGAGGGAATACAAAGTGAATAAAGTGTAATTAATAAAAAAATTAGAAGTTATAAAAAAGAAAAAGAAATAAAATTAAAAGTTGAAGAAATCTGAGACCTGTTTAATAAGTAAAGACATATTCCTACACATCTCAGTGTCCAAGGTAAAAGCAAATGATCATACTAGTCCTTTGAGTCACAGGATAAGATTATAGAATATTAAGAATCATCTGTTTATAGGTAGAGCAGTGAATAATGCAATTTTAAAAACCTCAAGAACAGAAACAGGCAGAAGAATAAAGCCATCTTTCCACTTTCACATAAAACCTCTTCTACTAGTGTCCCAGCTACTATGTTCTACCATGCACTGTAGCTCCCTGCCACCATCACACACTAACACTGACAGTCACCAGGTTGATGACTCAAACCAAGTACTTTATTACCATTACCAGCAATAACTTAATTTTATCCCTCTGCCTTATCTGCTATAAACTTCTGGATCTGGAGAAAATCAAGCTTCCACTACCACTGTTGAGTCATAATGGAAGAAACAGACCTGCCCACTTACTCACCACCATCACCTCTTTGACTCAATGAAAAAGTCTCTTCCCTGGCCTCTTTGCTTCCAGTCTCCACACAGCATCCAGAGTCAACTTTTAAATATGCAAAATTTAAATAACTATAAATAAATTTAGAGGATAAATAAAGGAGGATCTTGAGAAGCATAGTCTGTCTGGGACACTGCACAATACTTAAACATGCAAACAACCTACATGTGCTCTATGAAAAAAATTCAAGATGCATTAAATAGAAATATGTAAGTGCTCACATTTCCTAGAATGGCTACAGTAAACAAGTAATGGGAGATGGCTCAGTCAATAAAGTATTTGCCACACAAGCACACGTACCAGAATTTGAGACCCCAGCAAGGCATGGCATCACGTGTTTATAATACCAGCACTGAGGAGGAAAAAGCAGGTGTCTTTCTGGGCCTCATTGGCCAGCCAGCCTCAGCTAATGAATAAGATCCAGGTCCTAGGGGAAGATCTTGTCTCAGAAAACAAGGTTAATGTCATCAAAGGAACAACATCTAAGGCTGTCCTCTGGCATACACACGCACACACATACATACACACACAGAGTCACACTCACACATGCATACACATACAGTCATACATGAATACACACATATACAAATGCTTGTGTGTGTATATACATACACAAAGACAGAAAAAATGTTGGTGAATATGTGAAAGAAATTAGAACTTTAAGGAATTAGTGTATACTGCTTTGGCTACTTTGAAAAACAATCTAGCAGTTCTTCATATTGTTTAATATACATATTCATATTGTTTAATAATACATAAACCAACAGTTCCATTGTTAAAGAAATGCTCAATAAATATGAAAACGTGTAGTTCACAAAAGCTTAGCATAAATACAGAAATACCATTTCATAGTAGCCAAAATGTGAAAATGACCATCAACTGAAGAATGAACAACTGAACATGGTAATATGATGTATGTGGTGGGAGGGAGAGAATTACTTAGCAATAAAATCAATGAAGTTTTAGCTCATGCTACAACATGGACTTTGAAAATGTGGCACAAATTGAAATATGACAGTTAAAAGGAACGCACGATAGCAACAATAGAACAATGAGGATTATAATCCCCATTCTTAAGAGACTGAAGCAGGAAGATCACATGAGTTTGAAACGATCTTGGAATGCGTATTGAATTTCAAATCATCCTGGACAGCGTGGTAAAACCTGTGTTTTGAAAGGATCACAAAAGTCCAGAATAAGAATATCATTAAAGACAGAAAGTAGATTAGTAGGGTTAGGCTGAGAAGAAGTCTTTAGGGGTAATAGCTAAAGTGCACAGGGTTTCTTTTTGAGTTGATGAAAATGTTCTACACACTTACCAAAACTATATTGGTACATGTTCATTAATACATTAAAACAATTGAACTAAAAACTTTAAATGTGTGAATTGTATGGTTTGAGAATTATACCTCAATAAAGCTGTTTTTGAAAGCAAGTAACAGCATAGTGCATGTACTAGGAGCTCATTTATATAAAAACCACAAGTACATATGCATGTAATATAAACATTTGTCAGTGTATGCAAATATATGGAGCAGGATTTGGAAGGAAAACCACCCATCTGTTAGCACTGGTTACTTCTGGAAAGGGAAGTGGGATTGCCTTCTGCAGCATCATTCTTCCTCTACCTCCTACTCTGCTTGTTCTCCCAAGTTTCTTTGAAGGCATTCTTTCCACCATTGACCCCTTTCGAAGCCACATTTAAGTCTCCTGGCTTTCCCCAAATCTTATCTACATTCTGACCCATTCATTCTACAGATATCCAATAAAAACCTACTAGGGATGGAAGGATCCAAGATATTGGCTCCAAGAGGACTCTGTGTCTGATGAACAAGACAGCAGTGACTGCACAGCGACCAACAGACTGAACTCTGGGCCCTAAAACATCCGTGGTTGTGTTTCCCAGGTGAGAGGAACCCCCGTGCTGTGGGAAGCAACCTGGTATATTCTCAGGTCACCTAGCTACACTCTGGAAGGTTTCCTGGGTCCTGGAAGGTACTCAGTCACCAGGCTCGAGCCATAAACCTGTGTGCTCTGATCAGCATCCGAGATGGAACTGTGAGCCCCACTATCCCACGGACTAGGTTTTGCAGTCGAGAGAAAACGCAATGATGAAGGAAACATCAGGTCCAACCTCAGGGCACGCAGCTGAGCCTCCACCCCTGCCCCAAGAAGCTCTTGGGAAAAGCTCCTGGCTTCCTGCAGATGCCCAATCACCAGCAGAGAGCCACTCGCCTGCACCCGCGTGCTCTCCTCATCATCCCAGACTCAACGATGGACCCCCAAACACCACAGGCTGGGTTTCCCTTTCGGGAGGAAACCTCACAATGGGGGAAACATCAGGTCAACCCTTCAGGACATCCAGATAATCCCCCAGAAAAGTTCCTGTATGCTCAGGGCTCTAGCCTCCTCCTATGCACATGAGTGCTGCGCTCACCTGCCACTGATTATCGCCTGGGTACTGGGGCACAAAGCTCCAACCTCAAACCTACAGAAGCGTGGAATCCACGGGATCAGCCCCCAGACACTACACCAAGGCACAACCTATCTCCCTCGCTGAACTGACCAAAAAGCGGGGCTCCCTGCTTCTTCAAGAGGGCTGCGCCCAGTAAACACAGTCTAAGAGCAGCAGCAGCAGCTCACTAAATTCAGAGCAAGAAACCCAGTGGTAGAGCATCTGTATCCAGGCCTCATGGTTAGAGAAGAGCTCCCCTAACTACCAACTACCACAGTTACCAAACAAGTCCATATATCTGAAGTGAGCTGTGCCGATTCCTAAGAAACACCGGCCATTCGGTGACCATAACAAAAAGCTGAGGAGGGCTCCTTCAGCAAAAACCATCTTCCTGTCAAGGGGAGTCTCCCCACCCCAGGATTCCAGCAGGCATCAGAAAATAATAGCCAACACCTGGCACAACCAGATGGATAGAGGCCAGCAGAAAAGCACAACCAACAAAAGCCAAAGAAATATGGCATCTGCAGAATCCAGTTATCCAGGAGCAAGCAGCCCTGCACACCCTATCATAAGTAAAATTCAAGAAAATGACCTTACATCTATGCTTATAAAGAGGATAATGGAGGAAACAACTAAAATGATTAAAGAAATGCAGGAAGATAAAATCAAACAGATTATGGCCATCCATAAAGAAATACAGAAAGATGCAGCTAAACAGTTAATGGCTTTCAGAGAGGAAATAATTTAATCACTGAAAGAAATAAAAGAAATGGGAATGTTCAAACAAAGGAAAAGCAGAAAAATACAGTCAGACAGGTGAAGGAAAGTAACAAAATGGTTCAAAATCTGAAGATAGAATTGAAAAAAAAATTAAAAACACAAACAGGAAATCATGGAGAAGAAGAACTTAAGGAAGAAAACAGGAACTACAGAGGTAAGCATATCAAATAGGAAATACAGAGGTAAGCATACCCAACAGAGTATAAGAGATGGAAGAAAGAACCTCAGGTGTGGAAGATACAATGGAAGAAATATATGTGTATGTCAAAGAAAATGATAAATCTAAAAAAATTCCTGACACAAACAATCTAAGAAATCAAGGAAAACATAAAAAGACAAAAACTAAGAACAATAGGAATAGAGGATATATATTCTCATATATATATATATATATATATATATATATATATATTCTCATTTCTAAGGCCCAGAAAATATTTTCGACAAAATCAGAAGAACATTTTCCCAATTTAAAGGAGAGAATTAACTATAAGCACAAGAGGCCTACAGAACACCTAAGAGATTAGACCAGAAAAGAAAATCCTCCCAGCACATAATAATCAAAACAGCAAGTATACAAAACAAAGAAAAAATACTAAAAGCTGAAAAGGGAAAAGGCCAAGTAACATATAATGGCAAACCCATCAGAATCCCACCTGACTTCTCAACAGAGACTATGAAAGCCAGAAGGGCCTAGAAGGATATCATGCAGAACCTAAGAGAACATAGACATCAGCCGAGGCTACTATACCCAGCAAAACTCTCAATCATCATAGAAGTCATTCAATGACAAACAAGTCATCCAATGACAAAAGCAAATTTAAGCAATACCTACCCACAAATCTAGCATTACAGAAGATACTAGAAGGAAAAAGACAACCCAAGAAAGCTAACTATATTCAGGAAATAAATGACCTCACAACAGCCAAACTAAAATTAGCCAAGCAAACAAACACACTACCACAACCAACATCAAAATAAAAGGATCTAACAGTCACTGGTCATTAATCTCTCTTAATATCAATGGACTCAACTCTCCAATAAAAAGATACAGACGAAGAGAATGGATGCATAAACGATACCCAACAATCTATTGCATAAAAGAAACATACCTAAGACACAAAGACAGACATAACTTGAGAGAAAAGGGCTGAAAGACTGTTTTCCAAGCAAATGGACCCAAAAAGCAAGCAGGAGTAGCCATTCTAACATCTATTAAAATAGACTTTGAACCAAAAGTAATCAAAAGAGATGAGGAATGTCACTTCATACTCGTCAAAGGAAAATTCCATCAAAAAGACATCAACATTCTGAATATCTATGCTCCAAATACAAGGGCACCCACATTTGTAAAACAAACATTAATAAAACTTAAGCCACAAATAGATCCCCACACATTAATAGTTGGAGACTTCAATAATCCACTCTCAAAAAAGGACAGGTCAAAAAAACAAATTAAACAAAGAAACAATGACTATAACAGATGTCATGAAGCAAATGGACCTAGCAGACATCAACAAAACCTTCCACAAAAAAACACAAAAGAATTTACATTTGTCTCAGAACATCATGGAACCTTCTCCAAAATAGACCATAGTATCGGGCACAAAGAAAGCCTCAACAGATACAAGAAGATTGAAATAATCCCTTGCATCCTAGCAGACTACCATGGACTAAAGCTGGACCTCAATAACAACAGAAATAGCAAAAAAGTCTACACACACATGGAAACTGAACGACTCTACTCAATTACAGGTTAGTCGGGGAAGACAAAAAGAAATTAAAGACTTCCTAGAACTCAATGAAAACAAAGGACCAACATACCCAAACTTATGGGACACAATGAAAGCAGTGCTAAGAGGAAAGTTAATAGCACTAAGTGCCTTCAAAAACAAATTCGAAACATCTCATACAAGCAATTTAATGGCTCACCTGAAAGCCCTAGGAAAAAAAGAAGCAGACACACCCAAGAGGAGCAGATGGCTAGAAATAATTTAACTCATGGCTGAAATCAATAAACTAGAAACAAAGAGAACAATTCAAAGAATCCATGAAACTAAGAGCTGGTTCTTTGAGAAAATCAACAAGATAGACAAACCCTTAGCCAAACTAACTAAAAGGCAGAGAGACACTATTGAAATCAACAAAATCAGAAATGTAAAGGTGGACATAACAACAGACACTAAGGAAAGGCAAACAGTCATTAGGTCTTACTTCAAAACCCTACATGCCACAAAATTTGAAAGTTTACATGAAATGGACAATTTTCTTGATCAATTCCACTTAACAAAGATGAATCAAGATCAGGTAAATAAATCAAATAGTCCTATTTTCCCTAAGCAAATAAAAGCTGCCATCAAAAGTCTCCTTTTCAAAAAAAATAATAATGAAGCCCAGTGTCAGATGGTTTCCATACAGAATTCTACCAGACCTTCAAAGAAGAGCTAACATCAATACTCTTCAAACTGTATCACAAAACAGAAACAGAAGGAACTTTACCAAACTTGTTCTTTGAAACCATAGTCACCTTGATACCTAACCCTCACAAAGACCTGACAAAGAAAGATATTTAAGGTCAATTTCTGTTATGAAAAATAAGATGCAAAAATACTCAAAAAAAAATCCTCGCAAACCGAATCCAAGAACACATCAAAAATATCATCCGTTATGATCAAGTAGGCTTCATTCCAGACATTCAGGGCTGGTTCAATATACAGAAATCCATCAATGTAATCCACCATATAAACAAACTTAAAGAAAAAAAAACACAAGATAATCTCCTTAGATGCTGAGAAAGCATTTGATAAAATCCAACACTCATTCATGTTTATAGTACTGGAGAGATCAGGGATATAAGGCACTTACCAAAACATAGTAAAGACAATATATAGCAAGCCTATAGCCAATATCAACTAAACAGAGAGAAACTCAAATCAATCTCACTGAAATTAGGGACAAGGCAAGACTGCCCACTCTCTCCATATCTCTTCAACATAGTTCTTGAAGTCGTTGCTAGAGCAATGAGGCAATTAAAGTCGATCAAGACAATTAAGTTCAGAAAGAAAAAAGTCAAATTATCACTATCTGCAGATGATATGATAGTATACCGGAGTGACCCCAAAAATTCTACCAGGGAACCCCTACAGCTGATAAACACTTTCAGCAAAGTGACTGGATACAAAATTAACTCAAAAAAATCATTAGCCCTCCTGCATACAAAAGACAAACAGGCTGAGAAACAAATTAGGGGAACAACCCCCTTCACAATAGCCACAAAAGACATGAAGTAACTTGGTGTAACTCTAAGCAAGCAAGTCAAAGACCTGTATGAAGAAAAACTTCAAGTCTCTGAAGAAAGAAATTGAAGATACGAGAATATGGAAAGATCTCTCATGCTCGTGACTTGGCGGGGTTAATATAGTAAAAATGGTCATCTTACCAAAAGCAATCTACAGATTCAATGCAATTCCCATCAAATTAACAACACAATTCTTTACAGACCTGTAAAGAACATTTCTCAACTTTATATGGAATAACAAGAAACCCAGAATAACTAAAACAATCCTGTAAAATAAAAGAAATTCTGGAGGTATCTCCATCCCTGATCTCAAGATGTACTATAGAGCAACAGTAATAAAAACTGCATGGTATTGGCATAGAAACAGAATAGTAGATCAATGGAAGCGAATAGAAGACCCAGAAATGAAACACACCTTTGGGACACCTGATTATTGACAAAGATGCCAAATCCACATAATGAATTAAAGATAGCATCTTCAACTTCAAAGATAGCATCAATTGTCTAACTGGATATCTACATGTAGAGAAATGCAAATAGATTCAATCTTAAGACCCTGCACAAAACAAAAGTCTAAGTGGATCAAAGAACTCAATATAAAACCAGACACATTAAACCTGTTAGAAGAAAAAATGGAGAAGAGCCTTGAACTCATTGGCACAGGAGACAACTTCCTGAACAGAACACCAACAGCACAGGCTCTAAGATCAACAACTGATAAATGAGACATCATAAAACAGAAAAGCTGTAAGCAAAAGACACTGTCATCAGGAAAAAACCACAAAAACAAAAACAAACAAACAAACAAACAACAACAACAAAAAAAAAAACCAACAGCCTACACACTGAAAAAGGATCTTCAGAAAGTCTATATCTGGCAGAGGGCTAACATCCAGAATACATAAAGAATTCAAGCAACAAATCAAGTAATCCAATTAAAAATGGAGTGCAGAATTAAACAGAAAACTCTCAATAGAACAATATCAAATGGCAGAGAAACACTTAAAGGAATGTTCAACGCCCTTAGTCATCAGGGAAATGCAAATCAAAACAACCCAACAACCCTGAGATTTCACCTTACACCCATCAGAATGACTAAGATCAAAAAATGAAGTGACAGCACATGCTGGAGAGGTTGTGGAGAAAAGGCAACCCTCCACCATTGCTGGTGGGAATGTAACCTTGTACAACCACTTTGGAAATAAATCTCGTGCTTTCTCAGACAATTAGGAATAGTGCTTCCTCAAGACCCAGCTGTACCACTCCCAGTCATATATACAAAATATGCTCAAGTACACAACAAGGATATTTGCTCAGCCATGTTCGAAGTAGCTTTATTAGAAATAGCCAGAATCTGGAAACAAACCAGATGTCCCTCAATTGAGGAATGGATACAGAAATTGTGGTCCATTTATACAATGGTATACTACTCAGCAATTAAAAACAAGGAAATCATGAAATTTGCAGGCATATGGTGAAAACTAGAAAAGATCATCCTGAGTGAGGTATCCCAGCAGAATGACACATATGGTATATATTCACTTGTAAGTGGATATTAGATATATAATATAGGATAATCATACTAAAATCTGTACACCTAAAGAAGCTAAGCAAGAAGGAGGACCGTAGATAAGGCTCTCAATCCTCAGAAAGCCAAAAGGATAGACATAGGAAGAGGGAGAAAACAGGGAACAGGACAGGAGCCTACCACAGAGGGCCTCTGAAATACTCCACCCAGCACAGTATTAAAGTAAATGCTGAGACTCATAGCCAAACTTAGGCAGAGTGTAGGGAATCTTATGAAAGAAGGGGGGAGATAGAAAAACCTGGAAGGGACAGGAGCTCCACAAGGACAGCAACAGAACCAAAAAATCTGGGCCTGGTGTTCTTTTCTGAGACTGATACTCCAACCAAGGGACATTCATGGAGATAACCTAGAACCGCTGCACATATATAGCCCATAGCAGTTCAGTCTCCAACTGGGTTCCTTAGGAAAGGGAGCAGGTGCTGTCTCTGATATGAACTCAGTGGCTGGCTCTTTGATCACCTCCCCCTGGGGGGAGGCAGCCTTACCACCAGGCCATAGAGGAAGACAGGTCTTGATGAGACCTGATGGGCTAGAGTCAGAGGAAAGGGGAGGAGGACCTCCCCTAACAGTGGACCTGAGCAAAAGCATGGAAGGAGAAAGAGGGAGGGCAGGATTGGAAGGGGACATAGGAGGGCGATACAGCTGGGATACAAAGTGAGTATATTGTAATAAATAATAAAATTAAATAAAAGCTTACTAGGTACTATGCTAAATATTAGGTACACTAGCCTCATGGAGCTGACAATCTAGTGGTGTTAAAGGGATATATGAAAGAACACCTTGATCAATGATACAGCATTTCAAACAATATTAAGTGATAGGAGTAAAGTAAAATGATAATGAAACACTGAGGTGTATCTCACTGAGACTATGAAAGAAAGCCTGTCTAAGGGGGCAACATCAAAGCTGAGACATAGACAATGAGAAAAATGGTAAGAGGAAAACATTTTAGGTAGAACGTATCAGCAACGACTGTATGTTATTCGGGCCAAGTAAAGAGCTTAGGTGTCACACAAAGTATAACTGGAAGCTCTTGGAAGCTTCTGGTACAGGGAGAATAATATGGGCAGATTTGCATATTTAAAAAGTTGGCTGTGGATGCTCTGTGCAGATTGGAAGTAAAGAGGCCAGGGAGGCGACACCTGCAGTGAGTCAAAGAAATGATGGTGGTGACTAAGGGGATAGACTGAAATAGAGAATGATGAAATATGCTCACTGAAAATAAGGCAGGATTTGCTGGTAGTTTGTATGTAGAGGATGAAGGAGAAAAAGAATCAAAGATGGTTTTCAGGAAGCTGTGTGTGATGGTGCATGCCTACAATCTAAGCACTCAGGAGGCTGAAGAAAGGGAATAGGTAGTCTGAGGCCATCGTGGTCTACATAGCAAAACTGCATCCCACTTGAAAATGACTCTCAGGAATGTTTTAATTGTATATATAAATGGAGTATGGCATTCCCTATGACTGGAAGTATATGAAAATAGTAGGTGGAAGTGATTTCAAGAAGTAAGTTTGAGACTATGGATACCGCTTGAATCTACAGTATATACACTGCAAGCGTGTTAGGCTCTGGATCTATCCCTAGCACAAAGGATGGGAAGAAATCAAGAGAGACTGAATTTAGGGAGCTATTAAGTTCAAGATGTGTACTAGTTATTCAACTGGAGATGCTAAGTAGATGGCTAGCTATAGAAATCTGAACTTCAGTGGAAATGTTAAGGGCTAGACATCAAACTTTAGGAACTGAAAATATTCAAACCCTGCAAATGAATGGCTGAGGGCCTGGCACACAGCTTTGAAGTCTCTCCTATTTCTATTTTCAGTCCTATCCTATTTCATATATGTAAGTTCTAGGAATACATGCCAAAGTACCTTGGGTAGGCCTGACATGCCAAAAAGTGATTTTTCTATGAACTCTCCAAAATTAGTCCCTTTCCTTCATTTCCTGTTATCTGTTTGTCAGTCAACTGTACAACATTTGCAGGTCTATTTGATGCTGTTCCATCTTCATGAAAGTTACAACATCATCTCATCTCGTTTCATGACAATAATCACTTCACTACAACTATTGTCAACTTGTTCCTGGATTACTACAAATGGCTTCCTAGCTAATGTTCCTACCTCCAGTCTTGCCTTATACCATCCTCAGAGTCATCCTTCTAAAATGCCTACCCTACTTAAAATCCTTCAGTGATTTACAAACAGAGAATGATATATATTTGTAATGCCCGGATTTAGGAGGTGGAGGCAGGAAGATAAAGAGTTCAAAATAATCCTTAGCCACACAAAAAACTTGAAGTCAGTCTAGTTTGCATGAGACCCTGCCCTAAAACAACAGCAACAAGAACAAATGCTTCAGTTGTTTCACAGTACTCAAAGTGAAGAAGAAATTCTTCAACCTAATTGATCGGATCCTTCAAGTACTGCATCTTGCTGACCTCTCCAATCTCACCTCCCACCTATACCCTTCCCTTTGCGTAGTAGTGTAATGGAAATTTTGGTTTCTTCCATTACGTTACTATGCAAAGGGAAGAATATAATTTTGTGAACTCGGTTATGTTATGTAATTATGTTTTTGTTTTAATCCCAAGTGTGGGATTTTAGTTATGCTATAGTTTGTCCACACCTGTTAATTGTCTCATGCAGGGCATGACTTTTGCCAGGTAGTAACAGCCTTTCAAGTGCAGCACAGAGAAGGGTATGATCTAAAACTCTGAGAGTGTAAATATGAGAGCAGAAGAAACAAGGAGTGTCATGCTTTGTTGGCATGTAGTAGTCTGGAGAGACCAGAGAGGGACAGTGTGGTGGTTTGGAGCAGGCAGACAAAGAGAAATGCTTTGGGGTGGGGTCGCAGTAGCTGAGGAGGCTACTGACTGTGTCTGTGGTTGACAGAAACTGGTATAGCCCTAAAGACCCATTGAACCTAAACAGCTGGGAGAAGTAAAGGAGCCCACTAACATTCTCTCTCCTACATTGCGTTGGGAGACTGGAAGGGAGGTTGAGACCTAAACATCCCAAATAATGTAGAATTTAAAAAACAGGCACTATATTGTAGGCAAATTGATTCATCAATTACTATTTTAGTCATTTGGACTCAACCCTGATTCATATTTGAAAAACCTTCACTTGCAATGCAGCAGTGCCACATCTTGTTTTCCTCCAGCTCAACAGAAAATGCCCAGACTGTCTTCCAACAAATGAACTTGATCTTTCTTAATGTCCCTCAATGTTCTCAAATACTTCCATCTTTACTGCCTGAAAAACTTCACCATATTTTTGTGTTTATGTCTCTTCCTCCAAGAATTAGCTTAATAGAGGCAAAGATGACACTTATCATTGTTTTACTGGCATGTAATATAGTACAAAGTCTTCATATACCCAGCATGTATCAAGTCCTTCTCTAAGTGTTTTACAAGTATTTATCCATTTAATCTTTACAATAACTTCACGAAGTATATACTTCTTTATGTCCTCTTGATAACAACATGCTCAAGATTGTAGAGCTAGTATATAGGGTTTACAAGTCCAGCTGTTACTCCGAAGTCTTTGGATGTAACCACCTCCAATCTTTCGGTAAAGAGTCAATAAATGAAACCAGCTTGGTGGTATTAGCCTGTGCTCCCAGGACTTGGCTGGTATATGCAGGACAATGAGGAGTCCAAGGTCATCCTTAGCTAGTGAATTCTGCTTGGGATACATGAGACTTTGTCTTGAAAATACACTTTGTTCAATAAATAGGAAATGGGGAAAGTGAAGCATGCAATTTTTTCATGGTAATATTCTGACTTTGAAATTTCATCTTTTCTTTAATTTAAAAATCTCATTTGTTTCAGAATTCAGAACACAATAAGATTGTAAAAAAAATCCTTTGTTACAGAACTCTGTGAGGGCTAATGACACTATCCTCATAACTATGGTGCCAACAAAATGGGCTGATATATTGATATTCAGTGACTATAGAAGCATAGAAAATAAGATGGGATTCAAAATTCTAACATCAAAATTCATAACAGCAACCATTTATGGAGTGCTGCATTGCTGCCAGGCATTTTTAAGAATTTTATGTGAATTACCAGATTTAATCTTTTCAACAGTCCTGTGATCTGGGCAATGTTATGATCTACATTTTTTTTCAGGGAAAAATGTTGCCAAAGAGATTGGGTGACTTGTATGAAGTTTCAGAGTCAGTAAGAGCCAAACTAGGATTTGTGTTGGGAACGTCCTAACTATAGATATTTGTCTTTGAACCACTGTGGTAGATTGGTTTTCACCAAAAGTATCACCTGAGACTATAGAGCTATACCACTCCAAAGATAACTACTAAACTACATGTGGCTAGGTAAATTTAAATAATAAAATTAGAACAAAATATTAATGCCTCACACATTCTTTTTTTTTTCATTTTTTTTGTTATCAATCACAGGTCAGGTACTTTGCATCCCAAGCATAGCCCCCTCCCGCATTCCCTCCACCCTCCCCAACCCTCCCTCATCTCCTCCCCGTCCCCTCCAAGTCCACCAACGGGGGAGGACTTCCTCCCCTTCCATTCAACCCCAGCTCATCCTGTCTCCTCAGGGCTGGCTCCAATGTCCTCCCTGGGGTCTAGCCAGTCTGTCACTCCCCAGCATATATGGGGGACGGTCAAAGAGTCAGCCAT
>CM053742.1:44467844-44500095 GCA_028658305.1 Pachyuromys duprasi
GTGTAGCCCGCAGTATCTGGGTGAAACTCAGTCTGTCCAGGGCACCGTGTGCACCAGCCCAAAGTGGTGGCCGCTGGCACAGAGGTTTGTGAGCCCGCGCAGTGCAGCCCGTGGTATCTGGGTGAAACTCAGTCCGTCTGGTGTACCGTGTGCTCCAGCCCAAAATGGCGGCTTAGGCACCCAGCCCATCTGTGCGCAGCCTTTTTCCCTTCGGAGTTTTTCCTGGGAATAGCTGGGTGTCCTTTGGACTTTTCCACTTGATTTCCCCACCGTAGGAATTCTGCTCACCTGGCAGTCGCAAACGCTGGTGTTTTAGGTCCGAGATCTCAGTCTCCTGGTCACTGTGCCTACACTACTGTCCTGCTGTTCAGACACAGTGTCCTCCTAGGGCAGCCAGCTTGGATCCTTCGCCTCACACATTCTAACTACATGTCCAGTGCTCATAATGAATCTTCAAGTATGTAAGTTCCATTTAGAATAACCATAGAGGTCAGGGAATTACCATGGGATTACAGTAGGGGTTTCTTTTTTAAATGTTTTCTTTTCATACACAAGATATTTTTATCATGTTATCTCCTCTACAGTTTTCCTCAAATCCTTCCCACCTCCCTACCCACCCAATTTCTTGTTCTTTCTACCACTCTTTCCCCCTTCTCAAAATCAAAACAAATAAAAACTCACTAAGACAAAAAAAAGTCCCAATTAAACTAACAACCAAAAAGTCATGCAATAACTCCCCACAGAATTTATTTTGTTTTGGGCAAATATGGGTCCTGCCCTGGAATGTGGTTGATATACCCAGTGACACTCTACTGAAGAAAACTGATTTTCTTTTTTTTTAATTATTTTATTTTATTTTAATCACAGGTCATTCACTTGTATTCCAGCCGTAGCCCCTCCCCTTTTCCCTCCCAACCATACCCTCCCTCCTTCAGCTCCTCCCTGCCCTCTTCCAAGTCCACTGATAGGGGAGGTCCTCCTTCCCTTCCACCTGACCCTAGCTTATCAGGTATCTTAAGGACTAGCTGCAATATCCTTATCTGTGGCCTAGCAAGGCTGTTCTTCCCTCAGGGGGGGCGGGGGGATCAATGAGCCAGTCACTGAGTTCATGTCAGAAATAATCTTTATCCCCTATACTAGGGAACCCACTTGGATACTGAGCTACCATGGGCTAAGTCTGAGCAGGGGATTTAGGTTATATCCATGCATGGTCCTTTGTTAGAGATACAGTCTCATAGAAAACCCCTATGCCCTGATATATTTGGTTCTTGTGGAGCTCCTGTCCCCTCTAGGTCATACTAACTCCCTTTTCTTTCATATGATTCCCTACACTCTGCCGAAGGTTTGGTTATGAGTCTCAGCATCTGCTTTGATACACTGCTAGGTAAAGTCTTTCAGATGCTCTCTGCGGTAGGCTCCTGTCCTGTTACTTGTTTTCTCCTTCTTTCAATGTCGATCCCCTTTGTCTTTCTAGGTAAGGACTGATCATCTTACCCCTGGTCCTCTTTCTTGTTTATCTTCTTTAGGTGTACAGATTTTAGTATGTTTATCCTATCTTATAGCTCTAGTACCCACTTAAAAGTGAGCATATACTGTGTGTGGGAAACTGATTTTCTTATTCCCAGAGGTATTAACTGCAAACAGCTCCTTGTTTAGGGGTATAGGTTGTTTTTACTCCCCTTCTCAGTTCTATGGCTTTGTGTGGTCTGAACCTAAGAAGGTCTTGTGTATGTTGCTACCGTCTTTGTGAGTTCATACATGTATCAGCCCTGTTGTATCTGAAAGACACTGGTGTTTGTTTGTTTGTTTTAGAATCATCTACCATCTCTGGCTGAAAAACCTACTACTATTATTCTTTTAAAGGAGCAGAGAAATCAAATGACATATTACTGTACCCGTTCTCCTCCTCATCAGAGAAGTGTATGGTAATTAACAGAGGGATCCACAACTAAAAATGTGCAGAGAGTGAGAGACTTTGTAGCACTCAACATTGTAACACTAAAGATGCCCATTTAGGACATCTTTATCAGGCTTCAAGGGACAGGAGACAGAATACAGAATACAGAAAAATTAAAAAAAAAAAGATTTGTGGAACAGGAAAAGTTAAATGGGGTATGGTGGTTAGAATAAAGATGGTCCCCATAGACTCATATGCTTGAATGTTTGGTCCCTAGTTATTGGAACTATTTGAGAAGGACTAGGAGCTGTGTAGCCTTGTTGAATGTGATCTGTCATTGGGGGTGTGCTTTGAAGTTTCAAAAGCCCACATCATGCCCAGCTCTCTCTCCCTGCATGATGATTGAGGATCAGCATTTAAAGCTCTCAAATATTGCTCCAGCACCATGCCTGTCTACTTTATGCCCCAATAATCATGTACTAGCCCTCTAAATCAAGCCCCCAGATGAATGCTTCATTTTATAAGAGTTGCCTTGGTCATGATATTCCTTCACAACAATAGAACAGTCACTAATACATGAGATGAGGGATGGAAGGGTAGGGTAAAGAAAGGAACAACAGTGATTGATAAGTAACACACTAAAGATAATTTTTAAAATATGGATACCTACTACCATAGAAGCTTCCTAATACACACACACACACACACACACACATACACACACACACATGTAAGAAGAGTTTAAATGGAGTTAACCTATATTGGAGTAACAATGTCCCCATTAACACCACAGTCAAACAACTAAAAACCACAGTTCCAGGAATGGATTGTCTATTTTGGAATTTTGGGACAGTGAGATTCCATAGATAGATCCGCAAACATTACAGTATATTACCTGTGGTTTTGCTTAACCTCCAGAACTTGACTGTAAGATCCCATTGCTAAAGAAACCACATGTGTGAGTCGAAAAACACAGAGAAAGCAAGCTGGTACTCATCTAGAAGCTTTATCCATAATGACTGGTTTTCATAGTGCTAGAAGGTGCTATGCATACTACCAGAGGAGAAAAGTAATCATCAGTCTTACTCAGCTGTGTACCCTGAAAGTTACAGTAACAATCAGCCAGGCAAGATATACCCACTGTTATAATTGTGGCATAAATCTTATTGGTGTAACTAACCATTTTCTAATTATTTTTAAGGCCCACACAACAGTATGAAACCCATATCTGGCACTCTTACGAGGACCCAGAAACTGTGGCTAGACAGGTCATAGTCCCTAGGAGAGAAACTACTTCTATTGTGTTGTTAAGTAGGCATAAGGTTAAACTGAATCTTAATGACTTATTGTTATACCCATCGATTAGCAAATCTCTCAAACTTTACCAGTTTTTTTTCCTTTTTGCAGTTTTCTTTTTTCTTTTTTTGGTCAAAGTGCAAAAAAAATTAATGACCACAGAACACACGACCCCAAATTAGACATCTCTGTCACACTCTCTCCTTCCAAGGCCCAGGGATCACTTTGGAAGAAGGGGCAGAATTACTGGAACAGTCAGAGGTGGAGGATGATTACAAAGAAACAATGTCTTCCAGACACAGCAGGGAAGATTTCATAGCGGTTATGACATCCTGCACAAGAACTGTACAATCTGAAGCCAGACAACGTCCCAGCATACGAAGGAGAATTGAGCATAAAGTTCCTCCCCTAGCTAAGGAAATATTCATTGGCAATTGATAGTTTCTGGCAGAGGACAAGTCAGTATTTTTAAAGGTGTAGCCCCTGGTAGCTTGTTCATGCTCCAGTGGAAGGTCACACATCCAATAGTACATAGGCAGTACAAACTGTACCTGATTTTTTTAAAGATGACACAAAGCTGAATGGGTAGAAAAGGGTATAGATCTGAGATGAGTTGGGGGAGGGTGGTCATCAAAATAAACTGTGCAAAATTCTAAAAGAACTAATTTCAAGATGGGGGGCAAAGCCACAAGTTTCTCGTGACTACCACATTTTGGTGTTCAGACAGAATATTTACATCATCACCAGATGGCTTATATGACATTATGGCACTGGAGTGTGCACTCTAAGACGAGGTTTGCTGTTAACTTCCTCAAGGTGCTAAGGAAGGCCCCTGTTCCCCTTTGCTAGTCTGTCTCTTCTCACTTTGGAGTGTCAGGGACATTTTGAGGTCATCACAAATATAAGAAATTTAATATTTGTTCCTTCATAAGTTCCTCAACAATAACACCCTTTCTTTCATGGTTCTGTTTCCTCACTTTGACAGGTGCAATTCATCTGAGGTACCCTAATTCACAGATAGGGATGCCACTCATTTGCATGTTTCTGCCAACCCAGAACACTTTACAGCCTCAAGTACAAAAGGTCCCCTAGAATTAGAAGTCCTGCCTATTGCTTTTGCCACACTCTGTTTCGCCACCAGCTACTTGGTTAGCTCTTCAAAAGGCATGTTCACCCTCCCTGGCCCACCTGGCTAAGAATAAAGATGAAGTTCAGCAGCTTACGGCAACTCCAACCTCAATGAGATTTAACAGCTATGGGGTAAATGTCATGGGGAGGGGTTTTGTATCCCATATTGGCACCTCCAATGGTAGTGAGATTGAATAGTACTCTAGAAGGTGACACATAATTTTCTCTACACACAGGGACAAGTAGGGCAGAAAGAACAAAAGATACCCAGAGACAGGAAATATGTGCATTTATTCCTGGTCATAAGGAGATATAGTAGATTAAACCACTAGATAATCCAAAAGGCAATCCAGAGCCTATGGCCCTGCCTCACCTGACTTCTGAATTCCCTGAAGGTTTATTTCTCTAATGATGTTTTCTCAGACTAACATTAAATGGACTTATATTTTTCAAGCTGAATCCAGATATATCAAAAGGAAGTGAGCAATAGCATGTAGACTGGAAAAGGTAATGACAACCTAAAATGATTACTAGCCCACTGAGACTAGCAGACTGAGTGCAAATGTCTGAGAGCTGTCTGTACAGGCTCCGCAAAGGACTCTACCTGTTAGATTACCTAAGAGTTGAACTGCCTAAAACTCTTCCTGCTCTTCTTGAAGGCTCACATCAGAGGAGCACATGATGTCAACTCAAGAGTTTCAAGGTGGCTATCTCGTAGTCCCTAATGCTGTCAGTCCATGATCATGTGGCCCAGATCAGAAACACTGTGTTGATTCCAAAAACACAGTCCTGCAAGAACAAGTTCAGTGAAGTGTGTCACTTTGCAGTGAGATACAGCAGGAAATGGAAAGCTGAAAAGGTCTCTGTCCCATCCCTTTGATGTGCGGGCCCTGTAGGCTCCCAAAGTACAGCTGCATGATGGGTAGTAAACAACAGCATTCTGGTTTGGTCACGCTTGAAGGGGTTTATAGCAGTGTCAAAACAGAGTAATGAAGAACTGGCCAGAAGATGGGAGCCAGTGCTTCTGAAAGGAACAGCACGTGGGAGTTGAGAAGATGGATCAGTGGGTAAGTGTGCTTACTGTGAAAGCAAGCGAACCTGTGTTAAAATTCCCAGAACCTACATAATTGCTGAGCATGGCTGCCCATGCCTGCAACCCTAACACTGGAGAGGAGCAGAGAGAGGCAGATCTCAGAAGCTTGCTGGGCAATCAGCCATCCCAGCTGAAATGTCAAACTTCGGGTTCAGTGAAATATCTTGTCCAAAGAGAGAGAATAATAGAGAAAAAAATCCTGATGTTCTCTTCTGTCCTGCACACCCATTCTCACCTGCATATACACCAGACTATACTTACACACACACAAATACACACACACACACACAAACACACACACACACAGTATTTGCTGTAGACCTTATTGGGTTTTATTTTTTCTCCAAAAGCAGAAAAGTAGGTCAACATGCTCAGAACTGTGACCACGAACTGAGAGTCTGAGAGGGAGTCTTTCACTGAGCCCTGCCAAGATGAAGCAGTGAGAGATATGCCTCTTATGTAAAGGAATTTGATTGATGTCACACAGCCTTGCAAAAATATAGGCTGCAGATCCCCAGTGTACATCTCCTGCAGGCCCTGGGAAATGGGTACAAGGGGAAGGCTCAATGTTTCAAAAGCAGTACTGCAATGGTTAGCTGGCATGAGCCAGCAAGAGCAGGACTGTTTCTGAGAAAACTGCTTAACTTGTCTTTTAGTTGAAGGGGACAAGGCTCAGGGCAGCTTGACTGAATAGAGACAACACTGGGTGGGGTGGGAGGCTAGAAAGCAGGAAAGCTAGGTTGCTTTCCTGGGTCTCCGAGTTCATCTTCTTGTGAACTCCAGGGGTGTCTTTACACCATATACTTTAATTTACTCTTAGAAAGGCAAGAAGAGGCAGTCCTCATTTCCCTTACTTAGGAACCCATTTGGAGACTGAGCTGCCATGGGCCACATCTGAGCAGGGGTTCTAGGTTATCTCCATGAATGGTCCTTGGTTGGAGTATCAGTCTCAGAAAAGACCCCTGGGCCCAGATTTTTTGGTTCTGTTGTTCTCCTTGTGGAGCTCCAGACCCTTCCAGGTCTTTCTGTCTCCCCCTTCTTTTATAAGATTCCCTGCACTTCCCTGCATTCTGCCCAAAGTTTGGCATGAGTCTCAGCAGTCGTGATGAGACCTGATAGGCTAGGGTCAGATGGAAGGGGAAGAGGACCTCTACTATCAGTGGACTGAGGAAGGGAAATGTGAAGAGATGAGGGAGGGAGGAGAGGATTGGGAGAGAACAAGGATTGGGGCTACAGCTGGGATGCAAACTGAATAAATTTTAATAAATAAAAAATTATATTAAAAAAAGAAAAAAAGAAAGGCAAGAATAATATTGAGTAAGATTTTCCAAGCCTAAAGATGGTTGGCATGAACTCTTCTCCATTTCCTTGTCTCATCTTTCCTCAAAAAAGATCAAGTTTGGGAAAAGACTGACTGTAATTTGATATTGGTTGGAATAGCAGTAATTTACAGACCAGTATGAAACTACGAAGATCCACTGGGAGTCAGGAGTCCTCCTGAATTAGTCAGGGTTGACTGCATAGCCAAAACATGAAAAAGGCTACCTGATCCCTAGTGCACAGGCAAAGGTAGCAGGGAGAGATCACGAGCAGGCCATAAGTCAGAACTCTTGATACACAACCCATGGTAATGTGGCAAGCAGTGTTGGATATAGAAATAGAAGCAAGCACTTTAGTAGGGAATTCAGAGAGCAGCTAATTTTTGCCCTTTGTTACTAGTCCACATACCATTCCCTGCCTCTGTATTTTGTGAGATGTGAAAGTGGAAAACACAGCAGCTGCTTTTAAAGTCTGTAGTTAGAAGCAATTGTTCTTAGGACAAAACTGAACTACTCACTGTATTGGTGAGACCAAGCCCAGGGAAACTCACTTTTTTGTTTCAAGACCTTTGACCCTGAACACTTCTCCCACAAGTGAACATATCTTTCCCTGACAGAAGTCTGAGGGGAGCCACTGGTTTTATTTTCTGATCATAAATTAATTAGATATTGTATAAAATCAAGAGCATAAAGAAAAATATAAGGTAGACAATAAAATTCACTATAATCGCATCACCTAAAGATCTCTATAATTGACAGCATTTTATAAATTCAGTGTTGAGACCTGGTACGCTTATTCACAGGTCAAGTCAGCCTTTCTGAGACTAACAACTGGCCAAGGTACAGAGGATAAGAGACTTCAGAATCTCTACCCCTAAACAGAACACATAAACTGTACTCCTCCCTCCAAAGGTTCTGGGACCATTGAGGAAAAGAATACAGAAAAAAATGTAAGAGGCAGATGTCATAGATGACTACAAGGAAACAGGATTTTCCGAACACAGCAAGGCCACTGCACATATGAATTCACAGTAATTGTGACAGCATGCACAAGACCTATGTGAGCCCAAACTAGAGCAAATCCTAACATGGACATGACAAAGTCCCATACTAACTGAGGAGCTATGGGCAATTCTTTGCTGTTGGGAGAGGAAGGGTAAGTTTTCTCTAAGAAGTAGTCCCTGATAAATCAACAATGCTCCAGTAGATAGCCACATACCCAAGAATATGTGGGAAGCACAAATGGGCCTTGATGGGGGAAAAAAGAACTCAGTGTTTGGTTTGGTGGGAATGGAACACACACGTACACAGGCACACACACATACTCTGTCTCTCTGTCTCTGTCTCTGTCTCTGTCTCTGTCTCTCTCTCTCTCTCTCTCTCTCTCTCTCTCTCTCTCTCTCTCACACACACACACACACACACACACACACACACACAGTGGATGACACCTAAGAAATGACTCATGCCTCCATATGCATGTGCATACCCACACAAGCACCCGCAATATGCAAACATGCACACACATATAAAAAGATTAAATTTCTGTTTGTAGGGCATTATTTCCTCCAGCATCTCACAGAAAGTGAATATTAATACTTTCTTTAAAAAGGTTTTGTCAAGGCTCTGGTGACATGGCTAAACAGTAAAGGCAAACGCTGCAAGCCTGATGACCTGAGTTTGTTCCCCAGGACTCACATGGTAGAAAGAAAGAACTGACTCCCACAAGCTTTCTTCTGACCTCTAACATGCCTACTGTGGCATGAGTACATGCGCACACAGCCCCAAATACATGCAAATAAAAATCTAATAAAATCATAATGGAATTAAACATGTCTACCAAGGTGAAGGATGAAACAGTGTCATGATCTCCTTTCTGTGAACCTGTTTGCAAGAGATGCTAAATATCTAGAGCTAGCTTTCTGCTAAGCTTAGAAGGAAAGAAGGATGCGTACATTCACACAGATCAATAACAGAGCCTTCAAAAATTCTGAAATGGAAACTGGCAGGAGACGTTTCCGTAAAAATAAATCTTATCTGAGTAGCTAATACGGTTTCTTGCCAATTTTGACTATAGAACATAACCTATAGAAAAAAATCTATGTAGCTTAACAGTGTTCTAAATACCTTCCTAGTTATCATCTCAGTCAAGAAATAATGTGTGAGGGGATGAAACTATAAAGGGGAAAAGGGGCCCATGAGAGAGGAGGAAGTACTATTGTTATTGTTTTGTTTCTGTTTTTTGAGTTTTGTGGGGAGAGGGAGATTGTCTTTTGGGATTTTTTTTTATTTGAAATTTGCTAGTTTATTAGACAAAGTCTCAGTATATAGTCCTGGCTGGTCTCAAACTTATTATGTACACCAATCTGACCTTGAACACAAAGAGACATGCCTTGACTTTACCTTCCAAGTACTGGGGTTAAAGGTGTGCCCCGATACCACACCCAGCAGGAGACCTTAAAGTAGGAATAGGGAGAGAAGTAGAGACAATAACAGAATATGTGTGACATGAAATCAGAAGAGGGATTATTGTGGGTAAGAATGAAAAAAGGAAAAGTAAAGACAGAGGAACAAAGGAGGAATAGAGGGAAAAGATCTATAAAACAATGCATGAAAACACTATTATGATGTTCACTACTTTGCATGCCAACTCATGAAACTGAGAAAAAGAATGATACCTTGGTAAATTACTCCCAGAACCCTGGCATATGTCCCATCAAAGTCCTAAAGTCACTCTTTTTATGATTTTATCACTCCTTATAATCTGAACCACTATAATTTCAACTTTTCAAGATAAAGTTTCTTTCACTTAGCATCTGAAATATCTGAATAAAAAAAACAAAAAACTACACTACAAGTTTTTCAGTTTTGGGCTATTACAAATAAAGCTGCTATGAACATGGTCGAGCAAAAGTCCTTGTTTTATAATTGAGCATATTTTGGATATATGCCTAGAAGTGGTATAGCTGGATCTTGAGGTAGCACTATTCCCAATTGTCTGAGAAAGGGACAGATTGATTTCCAACGTGGTTGTACAAGTTTGCATTCCCACCAGCAATGGAGGAGAGTTCCCCTTTCTCCACAACCTCTCCAGCATGTGTTGTCACTTGAGTTTTTGGTCTTAGCCATTCTGATGGATGGAAGGTGAAATCTCAGGGTTGTTTTGATTTGCATTTCCCTGATGGCTAAGGATGCTGAACATTTCTTTAAGTGTTTCTCTGCCATTCAATATTTTTCTGTTGAGAATTCTCTGTTTAGTACTGTACACCTTTTTTAATTGGATTACTTGATTTATTGCTTTTTCACTTCTTGGGTTCTTTATATATTCTGGATATTAGCCCTCTGTCAGATGTAGGATTGATGAAGATCTTTTCCTAGTCTGTAGGCTGTTGTTTCATATGCTGACAGTGTCCTTTGCTTTGCAGTAGCATTTCAGTTTCATGAGGTCCCATTTATTGATTGTTGATCTTATAGCCTGTGCTGTTGGTATTCTGTTCAGGAAGTTGTTTCCTGTGATAGTGAGTTCAAAGTTCTTCCCCACTTTTTCTTCTAAGAGATTTAATGTGTCTGGTTTTATGTTGCGGTCTTTGACCCACTTGGACTTTACTTTAGTACAGGGTGATAAAGAAGGATCTATTTGCATTTTCTACATGTAGACATCCAGTTAGACCAGCACCATTTGTTGAAGTTGCTATCTTCATTCCATTTTATGGTTTTGGATTCTTTGTCAAAAATCAAGTATCTATAGGTGTGTGGGTTTATTTCTGGATCTTCGATTCTATTCCATTGATCCAACAGTCTGTTTCTATGCCAGTACTATCTCATTTTTATTCTTGTTGCTCTATTGTACAGCTTGAGATCAGGGATGGAGATACCTCTAGAAGATCTTTTATTGTACAGGATTGTTTTAGCTATTCTGGGGTTTTTTTGTTTTGTTTTTCCATATGAAATTGAGAATTATTGTTTCAAGGTCTGTAAAGAATTATACAACCACTTTGGAAATAAATCTAACACATTCTTAGAAAATTAAGAATAGTGCAAGATCCAAATCTACTTCTGGGCATATATATAAAAGGTGCTCAGCCATACAACAAGGGCATTTGCTCAGATATGCTCATAGCAGCTTTATTCATAATAGCCAGAATTTGGAAACAATTTAGATGTCCCTCAACAGAAGAATGGATATAGAAAGTGCGGTACATTTAGAAATTGTGGTACAATGAAACACTATTCAGCAATTAAACACAAGGAAATCATAAAATTTGCAGGCAAATGATGGAAATAAAAAAGATCATCCTGACTGAGGTAACCCAGAAGCACAAAGACACACATGGTTATTCTCACCTATATAGTCCAAAAGAAGCTAAACAACAAGGAGGACCCTAGGGAAGAGGCTTAATTCTCATTCAGAAGGGCAAACGAGATAGTCATTGGAAATAGGAGAAGAAAGAGAGCAGGACAGAAGCCTTCCACAGGGATCCTCTGAAGGACTCTACCTATCAGGGTATCGAAGCAAATTCTGAGACTCATAGCCAAACTTTGTACAGAGTGCAGGGAATTTTATGAGAGAAGCGGGAGATAGAAAGGCCTCAAGGGCACAGAATCTCCACAAGGAGACCAACAAAACCAAACAATCTGGTCTCAGGGGGTCCTCCAGAGACTGATGAATCAACCAAGGACCATGCATGGAAAGGATTTAGACCCCCTACTTAGATGTAACCCATGGGCAGGTAGGTCTCCATGTGGTTTCCCTAGTAAGGAGAGCAGGGGTTACCTCTGACATGGACTCAGTGGCTGGTCCTTCATCACCTTCCTGTGGCAAGATAGCCTAACTAAGCTACGGAGAAAGAGGATCCAGACAGTCCTGATGAGACCTGATAGGCTAAAGTCAGATAGTAGGGGAGGAGGACCTGCCCTATCAGTGGACTAAGGGAAGGACATGGGGAGGGAAAGGGAACAAGGGGAGACCAGGAAGAGGCTAGAGCCAGTATATAAAGTGAATAAATTGTAATAAATAATAATAACAAAGAAAAAATTAAATAAAAACTACACTACACTGAAATAGCATAAAACCAGAGAAAGAAATGCCCCTCAAATGCTCATTTTTAAATATATAACTTTATTAGAACCACAAAATCATACATTCACAGAGTACTTCTCTTTTATTTGAAAAAATTATTTACTCTACCTATAGCTCAGCAAGTTACTCTGACTTGTTATATGTGTTATGTTTACTTTTAAGGAATGTCTCCAGCCAGGCACAGTTACACTTGCCTGGAATCCTAGCACTTGAGAAGCTAAAGTAAGAGAACTGTCATTCAAGGCCAGGCTGGGCTGCACAGCAAGATCAAGGCCAGCTAAGGTTCGTAGAAAGATCCTGCTTCAAGAAAATATCAACAAAAGAATTTCCCAAAGATAACTGTGAAACAATGCTTCCAATCTTGGTATAATATCACTTGTCATTCAAACTTAAATGTCATGTCCAGAGTTAAACAAATGCACAAGTCTGAAATTTGAATTTTACTCTTTTTATTTTCTTATTGTTAGATAGTTAAGAGTTTTTTGTTGTAAACCATAGAATCTACTCTGACTAGTTTTTAAGCAGAAAAATGATTGAGGAACAATATTAGACACCCCAAGATCTCTAGAGTTCAGTCATAGTTTGCTTTCTATTGCTGTGAAAAACACTATGACCAAAATTAACTTGTGGGAGGAAAAGGTTTATTTCACCATATAGCACATAGTCCATCATCTATAAAAGTCAGGGCAGGAACCTGGAGTAGAGACCATAGAAGAATGTTGTTTGTTGGCTTCTTTAGTTTGCTTTCCTATATACCCCAGGCCCACTTTCCCAGGGGTGAACCATTCCCATGGTGAAATGGTCCCTTCCACATCAATCACTAATTAAGAAAATGATCTCACAGACTTGCCCGTAGGGAAATATGATAGGGGCAATTCCCCAGCTGAAGCTCCCTGTTCTCAGAAGACTACAATTTGAGTCAACTTGACACCAAAAAATAGAAGAAAAAGAAAATCCTCTTAAACCTGCAGGTTCCACATAGGGCATAAAAGACACATACATTCTGTGAGTAATATCTGGATTCTGTCATTCCTCTGGAGAAGACATCAGCTTGCCATAATTCCTGCCTTCCAATTGGAATTTCCAAGTTGCTAGGATATCCCTCCTAATAGCTTTTCTCAGATCACCTCTGGCAACCATGGCCACAGTGAGAGTTGGCTATCTAAATTTTTCCTACTCTAGGTGGCCCTTATATTACCTGGTGACTGCTGCTGTCTAGCATGTTAACATGTCCTATGTTGGATACTGGAAAGTAAGAAATTTTTTTTGGTTTTTTTGTTGCTGTTGTTGGTTTTTTTTGGGGGGGGAGAGGGGAGGTCTTTTTCAACTTCTTGAGCAGAAAATGTAAATAAACCTTTGGGCATAGAGACCAGCCCACTAATTTTAAGTAATCAAATGAATTATTATTTCTTTTCTGGAGTTCATTAGCAAATATTTATTGAATGGCTACTCTAAACATGGCATAGTGCTGGGAACTCAGAATATCACTGTGAAGAAGACAGTCAACTGTCTCTCATGAGCTTATAGTCTAATCAGCACAGTGAAAAATGTGTAAGTAAATAACCATGGCTTCAGGTGAAGGCAAGGGCAGGGGTATGCTTAGATGAGGTGGTCAAAAAGGTCTCTATGAGGAGTCAGAAGAGGAAATAAACATAAGAGGAGGGGAGAGTCTAAGTACTTTAAGAGTTTCCAGAGGAATTATCTCTGGAAGGTGGAAAGGAAACTATTGAGTAAGTCTGGGGGCACAGCATAAGTAAACGGAAGAGGTAGACTGTTTCCATTTTATTTCAAGCATGCTCAGAATCCATCAAAGGCAAAGAACATCCAGGAGTGACATAATCTCACACACATTGTGAAGGATTCTTCCAGGTAACAAGTGAGGAAGAGAAACAGAGCACTTAGCAGTCAAGTAGAGCACATGAAAGATGGTGGACCTGGGCAGAGTGGGAGATGACCACATTTACTCTCTGCCTCTGGATCAGAATCAACACGCATTCCTGTTGACTATAAGCAGTAAAGAGGAGAGAAAGGTGAACTGCCATTGACAGATCTTAGCATTAGCAATAGAATGAATGTTGCTGGCCATGATTGAGACAGAAAAGAGCAAGTTAAAAGTGGAGGAGGAGGACACAAGTGTAGATTGGAACTTGACAAGGTGTCAAAATGTTTATGAAGAATGAAAATGAAAAGCAAACTGTAAGATAAATGAGTCTTGAGCAATGAAGCAGAGGTCAAGGTCTTGTGTTATTCCAAGCTAAGGACTCTGAGAAGTGTTTTGAGAGTTTGGTTGAATGGGATAAAAAACAAAACAACAACAACAAAACCTGGTTTATCAGTCCTGCATGAACTAGAGCTACACAATTACGAGTGTTCCAGGCTTTCCCCTTGGGAATCCATTTCACTGAATAACCTTTATTCCATTCATTGTTCCTATCTTAATGTTTGATATAGAGCAACAAAGCATGGTATACTAGCTTATTGGGACTTTTGGGGGTTGTTTAGCAAGATTCGTAAGTATCTGTTTTTCAGATTGGAGTCCTGAGGTACATTGTGGAAAGAGCTCAGAAACTGACATATAGGCAGATGTTTCTGAGCAAGTGTCCTAGTAACTCATTGTTTGTTGCTCTTCTGTGGCCCTGGATAAGACTTGGAGCTTTGTCCCTTTCCACTGAATATATTTTCCTGCTGCCTTTGTTCTGAATCCTGTGCCGTTACAGACCTTAGTGTGAGCAAAGTCTGTTTTAAGTATTGTGAGTCTTAGTGAAGCATTTGGCTTGTGATTGGAGAGTCCAGGAAACAGTTTCTCCCTCCCAAGAACTTTACTTGTAGCTGAAGAAAAGAAAGGAACTTAATGGAATAGCAGGGGCCATACAGTATATCCAGCCAGAAGACAGAAGCAGAATAAGTATATGTTTATGTATATCTAAAAGAGAGCTAGGGAATTGAGTGGTCCTCAAAAAAAAAAAAAAAAAAGAGGACGGGGAGGTGGTGTTGGTTTGTTTGCTTGCTGAACTTGCCAGAAGAGGTGGCGCTAATGAGAGTGGAAGGGTTCTGAATCAGAGGAGAGAGATTTGCCAACTAGAGCAAACAAGTCGATATAGGCTGAAATACAGGGACAGGCAGGGTTTGTTTGTAGAACAATGTCCTCTGAGGCTTCCTGCCCCACAAAAGCTGGCTCCTTTTGCCAAACAGTGGACTTTTAGCTGAAATGTGCCACTACCCAGTAGCTTTACTCAAGTTCACTGCTACCTCCTTTTCTATCTCTCCCCCACTTTTCCTGGACAGTGCTAATTGAGGGAGAGCATATTCCGTGCTTCCACCCGTGACACTTGCAAGAGAGTGAATGGAAATATCTGATCACCAACCTCACTGTACTGTTGATGGTGAACTTGGACACTCTCCCTGTGATTTGGTGTTTAAATTTCCAGATGGGACTACAGTGGCTTTAGAAAGGCCAAATTCCATATGTCACATCCAAACTGAAAATTCACAGATCTCTCTTACGATTCTAAATCTTACCATATTCCTGAAGCAGCCGACAAATAAAATAGATAGCTATTTCTGAAAGAGAGAGATTCAGGTGAAAAAAAAAAGACACAGAGGGAGAAGGAGAGAGATGGAGAGAGAGAAAGAAAGTAAATTCTTAAAAATGGATGAACAAAAATGGAAGGTTTAATGCTTAGACTTAAGAATCTAATCATCATACCATCAGCAAATGAATCAGAAACTTGTTTAAGTTCTCACAGCCCTGCTCAGCTGATCCAGGGGCAGACCTTATGTTTCTTGACTACCAGTCTAGCTACCTGCAGTATTCTAATACTGTACACAGTAGTTCTACATTAAGAAGCATCCTAAAACCATGTTAGATACAGTAAATTTCCTAATCAGAAACCATCTCTCAGTGTTGAACAGTAAGGGCTAGAAAAGGGAAGCACAACAGAAGGCTGAGCAAAGGAAAAATAATGGCATAGACTGAGTGAGACATGTTTCTGGCTGCTTTATGGGCTCTGCAGCTTCAACGTTTCTTTGCTTTGAGCCAAGTCAGTCATACTCTTTGTCACGAGGTAGAGGTAGGAGGCCAGTGAGCACAGTGAAGAAAGCAGACCTTGCTGGCAGTGGTAACGTGGCCAGACTCTTAATCAGCAAGCAAGTGAAATAAGGTAATTGCAAATGCATGTGGCAGCAGCAGCCAAAAGTTCTGGCCTAAGCAGCATTTCTCTCGCACCCAGGGCCAGCCACTTCACAGAAGCTGGCAGCAAAGCTCACAGCCATGTGAACGGAACAGGATACAAGAGTCAAATCTGAGCAGAGCAGCAGTCTGTGTGCCTTGCCTAAGCCTCTGACTCAGAAGCGCTGACAAATGGGCTAGACTAATTCATCAGCACAGTAAACACTGAGACAGCCTAGCAGGGACATGTGTGAGGCCTGAGGTCACTTCCTGTCAGGGGCCTCCAAGCCTGAACTGCCCAGCTCCATAGCTCAGATTTCTACAAAGGTAGTTCCTAGGCTAATGGGAGAAAAAGAAAATTGAAAGAAAAGCCTGTCAGTGGTTGGTGGGATCCATGACAGAACCCAGAGTACAGTTCTTCTATGGATGGTAAATCAGGGAGTGAATGAATATTGTGTACAGATCGTATCTGATGCGATATTTGAATTGCTCTCACAGACCGCAGGCTACATGTTCTTACAATAAGAACTGAGATAGTCACATTCCAGTAAACATAAAAATTCAAGCATGAATGAGCTATGGCCGACTTAGAAATGCTTAGGTTTGGGCTAAATGAGAACTTTTTGAACACTATTTTTTTGGGCACGTTAGCAGTCAAACCCAAGCCTCCATGAATTCTAAATGAGTACTTCTACCACTGAGCCACAATTGCAGTAAACACTAAAAATATTAAAAAATTTAGCAATATTTTGATAATAAAATGTACATGTTTATATTGTTCACCTCTCATGTTTCTTTTCTGCGTAATTTTTGTTTGTTCAGGTTTTTTTTTTTTTTGAGTCAGGGTCTTGCAATGTACCCAGGCTGTCCTCAGTATCACAATCCCCCTCCCTGCCTTTCGCTCTCAAGTGCTAAGATTACAAGCAGGGCCTTCTGTGTCTGCTAGATTCCACACTTTCTTTCTTTCTTTCTTTCTTTCTTTCTTTCTTTCTTTCTTTCTTTCTTTCTTTCTTTCTTTCTTCCTTTTTGAACTTTTGTCCAGAGGGCCCTAGGTGACCACAATCAAACCCTCTTTTATGTTTTATGTTATATTCTACTATTTTTCTATTTCTTCCCGGCTCTTTGATCACCCGCCCCCTAGGGGGGTGCAACCTTACCAGGCCACAGAGGAAGATGATGCAGCCAGCCCTGATGAGACCTGATAGACTAAAGTCAGAGGGAAGGGGAGGGGGACTTCCCTATCAGGGGACTAGGGAAAGGGCATGGGGGGGGGGAGGGAGGGTGTGTGGGACTGGGAGAAGATGAGGAAGGAGGCTGCAGTGGGGATACAAAGTGCATGAATTTTAATAAATAAAATTAATTTTTTTAAAAAGAAATCTGACAGAGTCTGCCTCTTTGAGCCTCTTTGAGGCTTACAATGGAAAATACTCATTTATTGGTCTGAGTATCTTCCCTCCTTTCTCCACCTGCAGTATCTCTTCCTATTGCTTCTAATCTGTATTGATAGGAAACAAGATTACAACATTCTGTAGAGCTGTTCTAAATAAGTCATTGGGAAACGGTCTAGAGAAGAAAGTTCGCAGCTTTAGTGAGAGCTTTAGTGTGTGCATCTGGGGGAAGTTTGAAAGTCTTTTTTCTTTCCAAGATGGGATCAAATTTTCAGAGCAGGAGTGTGCCAGAAGCCTGGCCTAGGGCTAAGTGCTTTCTTTGCTACTGAACGTCTGCCTGACATCAGGCAGCCACTTTTCCACCCAACTCCCTGCCTCAGACCTCTGAGTGACAGAAAACTGGAAAGAATGATTAAGAATAAACCTGAGGCCGGGCCAGATCCTTCTTCGAGAAAATGCTTAACTACTGAGAAAGCCAGGGCAATCTCACAGAGGAACTGCTCTCGGTTGCTCCCTAGGGAAACTATACATACTGAAGGTATTAGAAAGGCAGCTTAAGTTTAGACAGACCCTGAGGAAAACCCAGTGACATTTTTAAAAATCACACTGATCAAACGTAAGCTGAATTAGGTGAATATTCAACAACTATATTTGAGCTGTTAAAATGTCATCCTTAAAATCCTTGGGGCGGAGGGGGGGTTGTCCTCAGGGGAGAAGGCAACAGATGCAATTTGCGGTATCAATACAGTATCCATCATATGTTCCATACTTTTACAAGTTTGAATTACTTTCCTAATACCTGACTCATCTGACAATGTGTGCAGAAAAGCATTCTTCCTCCTATCCTCAGACATCAATTACTACACTCCAAAGCAACACTTGAAAATTGGGTATTTCTATATCAAAACAGCTTGTCAGCTAAATGGCTGCTGTGTCCACATCCTCTGCAGGATTCCACTGGCAGAGCTGGGCCAGACCTGAAATCTACCTATCACACGATATAAAAGAAAGTTGCCTAGATACTAGAATCCTAGCTTTTACATCTCTGCCCACCAGGATATTGAAGGAGATACCGAGACTCACAGCCAAACTTTGGCGAGAGTGCTAGAATCCTTATGGAAGAAGAGGGAGATAGAAAGAACTGAAGTAGGCAGGACCTCCATAAGGCGACCAACAGGGCCAAAATGACTGGGTCTAGGAGTGGCCTTCAGGGACTGATACTCCAACCAAGGACCATGCATAGAGGAGACCTAGACCCCCTATTCAAAGGAAGCCCATTGGCTGCTCAGTTTTCAAGTGGGTTCCCACGTAAGGGGTAAAGGGGCTGTCTCTGACATGAACTCAGTGGCCGGCTCTTTGATCACCTGCCCCCTGGGGGGAGCAACCTTACCAGGCCACAGAGGAAGATGATGCAGCCAGCCCTGATGAGACCTGATAGACTAAAGTCAGAGGGAAGGGGAGGAGGAACTTTCCTATCAGGGGACTAGGGAAAGGGCATGGGGGGGGGAGGGAGGGTGTGTGGGACTGGGGGAAGATGAGGAAGGGGGCTGCAGTGGGGATACAAAGTGCATGAATTTTAATAAATAAAATTAATTTTTTAAAAAAGAAATCTGACTGAGTCTGCCTCTTTGAGGTCATTTACCTACACACAATGCATAACAATTGCCATCAGCCTCACAACATTCTTAGCTAAGAAGAAAGTCATAATGCAGAATTCATGGGTCATTGTTTTGATGTTTTGGTCTGGACATCAAAGAAGTGTAATAGAAAAATTATTCATCATTTCTGAAACTTGATTTGTCTACTTGCTTTAAATCTTCCACTTTTTCTTTTTCAAGGGGGTTTATTTTTATTTGCTTGCTTGCATGTGGGGGGGGGGGAGCATGCACACATGAGTACAATGCCTGCACAGTTGGAAGAGGGTGTCAAATCCAGAGGAGCTCTTGTGAATGGCCTACTGTGGGTACCAGAACCCAAACTTGGGTCCTCTAGAAGACCAGTACACACTCTTAAGCATGGAGTCAGCTCTCCAGGCCAAAGTTTATGTTTTAAAAGAAAAATCGTATGTACAAATAAGGCTTAATTTGCTGTTTTAAAATATTATATACACATTGTTTCTTATGTTAGGAAGAATTACCAGCACTCAGGGAGGCAGAGGCATGCAGATCTCTGTGAGTTGGAGGCCAGCCTGGTGTACAAAGTGAGTCCAGGACAACCAAGGCTATGCAGAGAAACCTTGTCTTTAAAAAACAAAAAGGGACGAATTAGCTAGAATAGTAGCACATTCTGGAACTTGTAGCATTGTAGAGACTGAGGCAGGAAGTTTACAAAATTAAAGTCTAAGTGGATCAAAGACCTCAACATAACACTGGACACATTAAATCATTTAGAAGAAAAAGTGGGGAAGAGCCTAGAACTCATTGTCACAGGAGACTACTTCCTGAACAGAACACCAACAGCACAGGCTCTAAGAACTACAATTAATAAATGGGTCCTCATGAAACTGAAAAGCTTCTGTAAAGGAAAGGACACTGTCAACAGAACAAAATGACAGCCTACAGAATGGGAAAACAACAGGGTATTTTCATGTTCAAGGTGAATTATTTTTTCAGTTATTTGGAAATATCACATAAATCTGAGAAATTTCAAGTCACTCAGAAGAAAATATCTTCACAGATTTAAAAATTTACTAAAAATAAGAGATGCAAAAAAGATGGAAAAGCTTAATATTTGGTAATGAAGAAGGGAAAGGCTCTTAGTGAGGTAAATTACAATCCCAAACACAGCTATGAAATAGAAGAGAGCATACATGAATATGGGAAACTGATTAATTGAAATGTGACTGCTGAGAAAGAAGGGAAAACATAAACAGCAACAGCCAAGTGGTATTTTCTCAACCAGATATATAAAGAAATCTTAAAAATGATTATTTGGAAAAACCTGAGAAAGGATTAGAAATGCTTTATATATGACATGATAAATACACGAAATTAATTTAAATTGTCAACTACAACTAAAGTGAATAATGCAACTGATCCTAAATGTTTTTTAACCAGGGGCTAGAGAGATAGCTCCTTTAGTAAAGTTCTTGTCACACATGAGTGAAGACCCAAGTTTGAATCCCAGAGTCTACATAAAAAAGCCAGAGGTGGTGGTGTGCATTTATAACCTTATCATTGAGGAGGCACAGGCAGGTGGATCTCTGGGGCTCCATAAGTATACAGCTCACCTAATGGAGAGCCAATGAGATACTCTGTATTGAAAAACAAGGTGAAAGGCTCATGAAGAATCAATCGCATTTAAGGCTCTCATGCATGCATTCTATATGCACACACACACACACACAAAACATACACATACGCAACACAGATACACACACACACACACACATGAGCAATAAGATTAGCATTGATTCTCTAAGAGGATATGATTTATATTCAAGAACTGACTGGTTGAATTTCTCTCATGTAGACTTGAAATGACAAGCATTGCACAGGTGATAGGATGGAGCCTCAAAGAAAGTAGAGGTAAACTAATCAGTGGGGCCTAGTTCAGACCCAGGTCTTATCTCCAATTCCTTACAATTCTGAACTTCCCTCCCCACACACATACCCCAAGCCATCCAGCTAACCAGCCAACCTATTATCCACAGAGCAAACAACTATTATGTGTCTGGTGTAAGAGACTGCCCATGAGAAAAATATATATGCCAGAACCATAAGAAGCTAAGCTGAAATGCTGGCAGATTAGTTCTTTGGAGATTGATCTGTGCTGGCACGAGCCATCCCATTTCTATGGCAGGTATTAAAGGCATTAGAAAAAAAAACGTATTTAGTTTATCTCTGAGAGTCAAAACAAAAAGAACCAACTGCTGCAAGCATAGGCAACCAAAGTCAACAAGTATCTCAGGGTTTTCTGTGTGAGTGTGTGTGCACATATGTACATACCAGTGTGTGTATACATATGTACATACTAGTGTGTGCAGACATGCATACTAGTGTGTGTGCATATGTACATACTAGTGTGTATACAAACATACATATTTGTGTATGTGCCCCAGTGCTAAAGGTTCAGTTAAACACTATGGTTGGGCCAAGAACAGCCAACCATTTCTCTCGTACATTCCTTCTAAGAAGTGATCTTTATTTCTAGTAAGAAATTTAAAAAGCTTAACTAGATATTCTCCTCCAAGGAGAACTTAACTTTTCCTCTTCCTCTGTCTGTGATACTAAAGTACAATAAGGAATTCTGCTCTCCTAACTTCATCAGAGGGACAAACTAATTTGTGGTGAAACAAGACTCGAGCATTGGGGCCCCTAGAGATATGGGGCATGGCCTGTGCCAACCTTGTGATGGTGACCTCATTAAAAACAAACAAACAAACAAACAAAAAAACCACCTTCTTATCAAAGGCTTCAGTCAGACCTGGGACTCAGCACTAGAATGACAAAAGTGTTTGACCTGGAGCAATTCTTATGTTATTAGTGTGATTCCTGGAAGAGAAGCAGCAGGGAAAATGCATGTGTGATGGTGAGTAATGAAGGGGGAAAAGAAAATGGACTACGACAAATAAGTGGGTAATACCTTTTCTGTCCTCTCTTCTTAACTGAAGCAAGCACTGTCTGTGGGACTAAAGAGGTGGCTTGGTGTTCAAAGTTCAGTCTCTTTCTAGAGGAGAACGTCAGCATCATTCATTCACTCCCTGTAAATGGGGTATGAAATCAGTGATGAGTCGGTACCCAGGGAATGCAGCAAACTCTCAATGGCCAGCAAATCTAACATATATACCTCTTCATAGCTTGCATCCCTTGCAGTTAGATGAAAGTACAGGAACTAGTTCCTGTCAGTGAAGTATATACCAAAGTTGTATGTGTCACCTGTAGACAACTAAATCATGGGCACGTTCAGCAGTCATGTTCTTGGAGATCATATGTTCCAGAATAATTGATGTGTGATTGAATAGGGCCAACTGGTTTGCACTGAAATTTATGTATAGAACACATAAACCTGGGTTGTTCATATCTATATCAGAACCTAGCCTCTTTTGGCTAATAAAGGAAACAAAATGTTCATCAGCCCAGAATGCAATAGACTTCAGTGTAAGAAACGAAGTTAGTCATACACTCAAGGTACAGTTTCTTTTAGAGAAGTAAATTCTACCTGGATGATTGTCTTTAATATCTTTGAAACACTCTTCAATAAAACACTGTCTCCGAGGGAGAGAAGTTCTTCCTGAAATAGTAACTTGAAGCAGAAAGTCACCTCTCTCTAAGATACATACCTTCATGTATCAGACATCATCCAAAATTCATTGAGTAGCTCACAGAATCTCTGCCTGGGCCCCATCACCTCCTACTGCTCTTTCACATGTCACTGGCAGCCCTGATACAAATGATGAGTCTCAGCCTTTATATACAGAACTGCCTCCAAAATTCTGATTCTTATAAAAAACAGATGAGAGAGAGAACACAAGTTTCCCACTATTAAGACCATTTCAATTGCTTGTGGGCCCCAGCCCAACCCATTTTTAAAGTTTAGCATAGGGACAAAAAAAGAACTTCCTTCCAGTGAAATGTATAATGTTAGCTCTGGATCTCTCAGTAAGCTAGGGAATCCAGCCTCAGAAAGGAGGCACAATGCTTTATAGCTCCGAACAAAAAGGCCAGTGACAACTTTGGCTTTGCACCCTTCTCAGACAGATGACTTCTTGCAGATTTTCCCCTCTGCCCAGTCTGAAAGCTTCAACTCATGGATGTGCAGAAGCCCTGTAACAACTGCTTACTGCAAGTAACCAAGCTCTGTACTTAAAAAAAAATCTTTTCAAAGCAGGTCATGCTACCAGTGAAGGTCTGAGAACGTATACACGGAGAGAATTTTTTTCTTGGGGTAAGGACTAAAGGGAAATGTTGATGTTGGACAGAGGCTAGACAAGAGGCGCAGCTTGGTTCCCATACTCTGTGACCAGAAGTCAGTTCTGCTGGGAGGGGACTGACAGAAGCCCTTACATCCCTGACCCAGAAGGCCTCTTCAGAGCATTGCCCAATGCTCCTGTTATACAACATGAAAAATAAATAATCAACCTTAAAAGTCAGGCAGCCAAAACTCTACTCAAATAATAAACCCTTTTACAAGCTGCTTATCATCTGCCAAAATCAGCTCCAGAGAACACCAGGAACTCTTGATTCTATTGTTCTTTTTAACTACTTGGGGGAACTAGACAAGCTTCAGTGGCTTAGTTGATTTTTCTGAGAGACAGAAGAATAAAGGCTTCCATTTACCCATACCCTGCCCTTGATCTCAATAACTAAAATACAGAGGGAGTCCTCCTGTTCCTGAGAAATCCCTACTAAAAGAGTGAGCTAGACCAAAGGCCCAGCTTGGTATGTTGTTTTGTTTTGCATTGATTTGGTTTCTGTGTGTGTGTTTGTATGTGTTTGTGTGTGAATGTCTGTGAGTCTCTCTCTCTCTCTCTCTCTCTCTCTCTGTGTGTGTGTGTGTGTGTGTGTGTGTGTGTGTGTGAATGTATGTGAGTCTGTGTGTGTGCGTGGTACTAGAGTTTGAATCCAGGACTTTGTACATGTTAGACATCCTACTGCTGAACTAAAAACCCAGCCCTGGACATTTCTGGAAAACAAACAACAACAACAACAAAACCCACATCACTCTTTACTCCCCATCTACTGAACAGGGAGAGTGTAAATGCTAGGCTTTTCAGGAACTATGTATTTGAAGCGAAGGACAGAAATGTGTGAAATGTAGTCTACTGCATTTGGGGGCCTGCTGGCATAACCACAACAGGAAGGTGGAATTTCCCAAGGAAACATACTTAAAACCATATTTACTACACTTGTGCAGGCCTAACTACTCACTGTTAATCTGGAATTTCTCTGGTTTTCAAAATACAAAGTGGAGGTTCTGTTTAAGTGTTCTTGTTAAAGAAATCTGATGGAAGAAATTTGATACAAAACTCATTTCTCATGAACCACAAGGGGGATTTTTTTTTTCTGAATTTGTTTTTTTTTTATTTTAACATTTTTATTTTATATTAATCACAGATTATGTACTTTGTATCCCAGCCATAGCCCCCTCCCACATTCCCTCCCTATCCCCCCCTTCCCTTCCTCATCTCCTCCCTGCCCCTTTCCAAGTCCACTGATAGGGGAGGACCTCCTCCCCCACAAGGGGGATTTTTAATATTTACTACATTTTACTATCCTAGGACTGTCAATGAGAAGATTCCAAGCCCAAGCTTTCCATTTCTGGGAAAACCTTCCTTCCCTGCCTCTTTCTCTCGCCATTCTCTTCCATAAGTTCAGCCCTTTCCTCTGTCAGGCTCTATTTATACATATTCACCCTTGCCTTCATTACTGGTTTATGCGTTTTCTGAGAGCAGAGAGCAGTCTCCGTTCTTCCAACATGTCTACAGTCTAGAATGGTCCCTGGAATACCAAAGGTGTTCATGAAGCCATTTATTTTTTAGCTCTTTTTTAATTTTTTCAAGTGTCTCTGTTTATTTTTTGGCTGTGCTGGACTCAATTTGTAGACCAGGCTGGCCTCAAACTCCTAGAGATCTGCCTACCTCTGCTCCTGAGTGCTAGGATTAAAGGTGTAGAATACCACACCAGGCTTCATGAAGCCATTTAACTATCAAACTATCAATAAGATTAGCATTTTTTTAAATCGTTGAGTACCGGGTACTTCTATGTTTAACTTCCTATACCTTTTCTCATTTTCCAAGTGATGAGGTTAAGGTTTAAGAGGTGAGATATCAACCCCAATCTCTTACTAGTACGAAGCATGACAGCTGCTATCGGCTAGGCTATTGGGGTCTGGAAAACCTTCATTCTTGTGTGTATGTGTGGTGGGGGTATGTGTACATTGGGGTGTCCATGAACCATCATGTAGAGGCCAGTGGAGGATGTCAAAGCTTTTCACTATGTCTTCTGCCCTTGGATTTTGTGACAGGGTCTCTCTCTCTCTCTCTCTCTGAACCAGAAGCTTGCTATTTCAGCATGGCTAGCTGGCCAACAGGCTCCTAGGATCTGCCTACCTCTACCCTCCAATCCGGGTGATACAGACATGGTTAGCTATGCACAACTTTCACTGCTGGGAACTCAGGTCTCCATGCTTACACATGCTTACACATGAAGCATTCTTAACCACCTTAGAACCTTTACTTAACCACCACACCAAGTGGTACACAGGAATGAGTAAATGACCTTAGTAATATACATATATATCAGAAATATATATCACATATATATTTGTTATATATCAGAAATATATATCATACATATATATATATATATATATATATATATATATATCACAAATGCAAACAAAACTAGTTTGGTTGAAGAACCTGGTTTACCTTCATATGTGGTGATTGAGTATCTAGTAAGTATTCTGTGCCAAGTCATTAGGTGTTAGTAATAAAAAGATACAAATATGGTTTTATTCATGAAAGAAAAGAGAGAGAAATAACAGTTTATTTGCTGTGTGCTAAGCATGGTTCTAAATGTTTCACATGTAGTAATTATTATTACACAATTTTATTTCAACCCTCCCCCCGCCTCCCAGCCAGCACTATTATTGCCAAACTTGAGAGGAAACAGGTGGGAAATCAAGGTGTGAAGAGGTCAAGGGATATGCACTAGACATCATTCAGATGCAGCACAGTGACAAAAATAGTTGAGACAATTATCTATTTCAAGAAAGCAAAGACTCAGGGTTGCTGAGGACCCAAGTTCGATTCCTAGTACTTACAGGCAGCTCACAAAGAGGATCTGATGCCCTCTTCTGGCTTCCACAGGAATTGCATGCATCTAGTTCATAGCTGTGCATACAGGCAAAGCAGCCACAAACATAAAATGATAGATAGATAGATAGATAGATAGATAGATAGATAGATAGATAGATAGATAGATAGATAGATAGATAGATAGATAGATAGATAGATAGATAGATAGATAGATAGATAGATAGATAGATAGATAGATAGATAGATAGATAGATAAAAAGTTCAAAAATAAAAAAGAAGAAAATATTTATTTAAAAACTTGGTTTGAAAGGTTTCAATTTATGATCACACAGACCCTTTGCCCTCAACAGGGAATGTGTGCTGCCTAGCTTATGGCTGAAAAACAAAGAGAGAAAAAAGATAGAAATACGCCCTTCAGGGAACACCTCACGCTGCATAAAAAGTTCAGGTTGTTACAATAGCCTACAAGCCTGTTTATCTATGTCTAGTAAATTATATGCTTTGTTCATTTACCTCATTTACTAACTGCTCCATGAGGTAAAGGCCTTGGCCTGGTGAAACTTCGACATCTACTATAGTACATGATACAAAGTATGCATTAAAATATATTTCCAGAGGAGGCTACTGAACCGACTATGTCAAGTCCTCTAGCGCCCTCTGGTGGAATCAACTCCAACAAACTAAGGACAGGAAGGAACAGGCTGTGGCTTGATGTTACAATTGGGAAGGGACACAGCAAGCAAATACATTTTACAGGAAAAGTAGTCATGTGATCAAGGGAAAGTCAAGAGTGAACACAAAGCACATGGTGAGATCTATCAAATTATGTTACTGTTAAGCTTCTTTGGCATGATGATAAAAGGAAAAAACGTAACATAAAGTTACTAACTCCTAGTCAAAGAAATTTAAATCTAACCAATTTAACAAACAAGTACAATGTAATGAGCATGACTGAATGTATTAACATGTAAATAAAGAACTCTAATTTTCCAAGGAAAGGGAGGAATTACTTTAGTTTGAATAATTCTGGTTCAGAATCATTCTCAACTGGAGAATTCAGAATTATTCTGAGCCTTAAAACAAGTAAAAATTTTAACAAGAAAGTATTCTATGGAAAGAATTGGCTATTGGAAAGGTCATAACATGTGGAATCTCAATAGACCAGCGGGGTTTTTATAAAGGTCACAGTTTGAGTGGCAACACAATGTTGGTGAAAAGAACACAGAGATTATCTAGAGAAAGGTCCCTGGCAGAAGTAAATACAGGAGGAAATGAAAGAAAGATTTTTACCTTGTTTTATATCAGAGGAATATGTGTAGAAACTATGGTGGGGTGGAGATACAGAAAATTTTAAATGCCCACATAAAGAGTCCAGGTTATGTTAACAGAGAGAGGAGTACGAACTCGCAATGAAAATACTGGTCAGGCATATAAAACATACATATGAGGTCTGTTCTGTCCCACATTTTATCAAAACAGAATATCAGGAGCACAACCTTTTCAAATTCCTTTCTCTCCTGTGTAAGATCCTTCCAAAGGAGAGGTCAAAGAACCTCTTGAATCTATCTACTCCTCTCCATCTCTACTATCATTATCTTTCTTGGGCAACCCACCATCCTCAGAACCCTGGTACAGTGCCTTAGCCTTCTGGTTGGTCTCCCCACCCACCCTGTGCACTACCTCTCTGCCCTATTGCACAAACTAAACAAATTAACCAGGGTTGTTTATGTAAAAAGTAAATCTGCTATGTCTTACTTTCAAGTTTTCTTTTTGAAACAATTCTAGACTTATCAAAAATATTGTATAAACAGCACGAAGGATCTCAGCATCATCCATGAATTCTCTGAATGTTTGCATACCACAAGACTAATGAGAGAGTAGGGCAGGAACCTGGAGGCAGGAGCTGATACAGAAGCTTTGGAGGAGTACTGTTCACTGACTTGCTCCCCATGTCTTGCTCAGACTGCGTTCTTATAGAACCTAAGAACACCTGCCCAAGTATGGCACCACCCACAAAGGACTGGGCCCTCACCATATGAATCACTGATTAAGAAAATTCTATACAGGCTTGCCTACAACCCCATCTTATAGAGGCATTTTCTTAATTGAGGGTCCCTCCTGTCAGATGACTTTATCTGTGTCAAGTTGACATACAAGTATCTAGCACAAAAGCTGTACAGCCTTATAGAAAAGGGCCCAGCTGGTGGTAGTAGGTCAGTACAAACAGTCCTCTGAAGGTTACATCCACCCCTTGTTCTGTTCCCAAATTTCAGCCATTGTGTATTTCATAGTCTACACTAGTGAAGGAACCTATGCCACTCAATCTGATTGCCACAGGATGAGTTACCACTGCTGTATACTGAGATCTCTACAACCATGAGCCCAAATAAATTATTCTTCCCTTACGTAGCATCTTTGGGGTATTATATGTTATCAGAGGGATAATAAAATGAAAGAATATTCATGTTTCACAACACAGATTAATATGAACAAAGAGATCTCAAATAGGCACCAAAAGCATTCTAGTATTTATTTATGTATTAGTGAATTTAAGAAATAAGATGGGTGCTATGGACTGAATTGTGTTCCTTCGAAAATTCATATCTTGAAGTCCTAAGTAGGACCTTTAAGGAGTTCATTAAGATTAAATGAGCCTGTAAGTGTGGAATAAGAAGAAGAAATACTAAGAGAGTGTGTGTACAGAAAAAGGCCACCTCCATGCCCAGGAGGCAGACAATTTTTTCAATGTGTTTTAGCCCCCAGAATTGTGTGAACTACAATTGGTAGCTTGTATGTTTGTATACCACAAGCATGCCAAGAGCCACAGTAGCCACAAGAGGGTGCCAGATCCCCTGAAACTGAAGTCATAGATGGTTCTTAATTGCTATGTCATTCTGGGACTTGAACCTGAGTCTTCTGGAAAGTAACCTGTGCTCTTATGTGCTGAGCCATCTCTTCAGCCCTGTAACATAATTTTATTTTGGCAATACAGGTGGACAAAAATATTAAGTTATTTTGGAAAATAGCACTCAAACTGTATTGTAAGGTAGTAGTAGTTTTCAGACTTCAGCGTGCACCAGAGTCATCTAGAGGGCCTGCTAGAATTCAGATGCCAGCCTGTTACCCCAGAAGTTCTTAGAGAATTTGCACTTCTAACAAGTTCCCAAGTGATGTTAATGTTGCTGGGACCACATCTTAGAATTAAAAATGCACTACCTACTTTGATTAGTATTGCTTCCAAAGGAGTATATATGGATTCATAGTTTCTAAATCTGTGTATATTCCCATACATAGCAAATAAGTAATATATTGTGAATGATGATAAAAGCTTTTACTCTGTTGAAAGGAATTGAAAGTGATGGCATTTAAAATGAACCTTATTAATATCAGTGGTACCATATGAATGTGTTTTTTACATGTACACATCCTATTTCTTCTCTAATACAATGATTATTCCTTCAACCAAAAATGGGGCAAATTTTATGAAAATAAATTATGAGAAAATGAATAGTTACATAGTCTCTGAGTATCTCCCCATCAAATATTCATTAATTGCAAGAGTAGAATATTGAGTTCAATCAGGAGAATCCCAGCAGACATCAACTGACTGATGAAAGTAGATATTGCTGATGCAGAAGCAAAATGACACCATATGCCTCTTGATATAATACACCAAGAAGAATCCATCTCATATGTCTGTATTTCTCTTGCAGAACACATAGCCTGAATTTAATGAAGACAAACTATCAGACAGATACAAACTTCACAATGGTCAATCATGAAAAAATATTATAATGATGAAAAAAATCTATTGGTGAGTTAACTAGAGAAGGTTGTATATTCGGAGTTGGTCTGGTGCTACATATTCCGATGCTAATTATTGGTCCCCAAGATCTGGTTGCTGCCCAGATGAGCAGACACTCAAATACCTCAAAATGATGTTTGTATCCTTGCCGAAGAAATCATTCCTGATTGGCTGATTAAAAGACCTATACCTGGGCAGGGCAGAAGTGAGAAGTTGAGTTAAACTTTAAGGGCTTTGGAAACAGAAGTATCATGGGAGAGAGATATAGGTACCTGGAGAGGAGGGAAGCAGTAGGAAGCAACAATGAGTTAGCATGAACAGGAACATAGCCAATTAGCATGAATGGAGTAAAGAGGCTCAAATGAAAGAATAAGCAAGTATTTATGAAATTATGGATGGAAGGCAGCCCATATAGAAATAAAGAACAACTGGCCTGGGATGAAGGCTAGGAGGTAAAGGTAGTTTAGATGGTTAAAAACTGTCCTGCCTCAGGTGAAATAAGGATATTTAAAAATCTTTAGGGTAGGGATCCAAGATGGTGGGCCTGGGAGGACACTGTGTCAGAGGAGTGGGACAGCAGTGTCAGCACAGTGACCAGGAGACTGAACTCTGGAACCTAAAACACCAGCGTTTGGGATTGCCAGGTGAGAGGAAATCGTACGGTGAGGAAATCAAGTGGGAAGGACTTCAGAACACCCAGTCAATCCCTGGAAAAGGTCCTGGTGACCATTGGGTACACATCTGCCAGCCTTGATCTAAGCACACAGCCACCAGCAGCGCCCCCAGCCACTATTCTGGACTGGGACACACAGTCTCCCATCCAGACTGAGGCACCCCAAGCTACCATCCCAGACCGGGGTGCACAGCCTCTGGCTCAGAAGGAGACGCCAAGTCTCCAGACCAGAGCAGAGCCTTTAGGTGCCAGCCCAGACCAGAGCACAGAGCCTCCAGACCAGAGCAGAGCCCTTAGCTGCCAGTCCTGATTGGAGTGTGGAGCCTCCAGAACAGAGCGGCGTCCCCAGCCGATATCTCAAAACAGGACACTCAGCCTCTGGCCCAGAGTGAGGTGCCAAGCCTCCAGACAAGAGTGGTGACCAGCCTGCAGTGTTCACAGCTTCTAGCGCAGAGCACATGGCTGGGCACACAGAGCTCACAACAGAGTATGTGTTCTACCCGCAGCAACACCCACAGACCTCAGAGTCCAGCCTGCAGAGCCTGCCACAGATTGAAGACCACTGGGTATTCAGGAAAACTGCGCAGACACTTTGCACCTGCAATCTGTGCTTGCTAAATACGCTACCACCCACATCCCCTCCTGGGCTTGCTCCCAAACCCCATAGCCCAAGTATCTACACTCTCTAGCACTCCCCTTCAAGACACCTTCCGAGCACAACAACTATTCTGCGCCAGCGGTTGTTCCTCCCACAGACACAGACTAACAGACTAACAGAACAGATCCTTTGCAGAAACAGGATCCAACATTCTGCTGCATCCAAGAAACACACCTATGCAACAAAGATAAACACTACCTCAGAGTAAAGGGCTAGAAAAATGTTTTTCAAGCAAATGGACCCAGAAAACAAGCTGGGGTAGCAATCCTAGTATCGAATAAAATAGACTTTCAACCAAAATTAATCAAGAAAGATTAGGAGAGGCACTTCCTTCTCATCAAAGGAAAATTCCAACAGGAGGACATCACAATTTTGAACATCTATGCCTCAAATACAAGACCACCTACATTTGCAAATAAAACATTATTAAAGCAGAAATCACACATTGATCCCAACACCCTAATAGTGGGAGACTTCAAAACTCCACTCTCACCAAGAAACAGATCATCCAGTCAGAAGCAAAACAGGGAAACAAGGGCACTTACAGAGGCCCTAAATCAAATGGACCTAATAGATGTCTACAGTACTCTTCACCCAAGATCAAAAGAGTATACCTTCTTTTCAGCACTTCATGGAACCTTCTCCAAAATAGACCATATAGTTGGTCACAAAGCAAGACTCAGCAGATACAAGAAGATTGAAATAATCCCTTGTATCCTATCTGACCATCATGGTCTAAAGCTGGACCTCAACAACAATAGAAACAGCAAAAAGCTTCCACACACATGGAAACTGAACAACTTGCTACTCAATGATAGCTTGGTTAGGGAAGAAATAAAGAAATTAAAGACTTTCTAGAATTCAATGAAAATGAAAGCACAACATACCCAAACTGATGGGATACAATGAAGGCAGTGCTGAGAGGAAAGTTCATAGCATTAAGTGCCTTCAAGAAGAAATTTGAAACATCTCATACAAGCAACTT
>CM053742.1:44500595-44614992 GCA_028658305.1 Pachyuromys duprasi
ATTCCGAGTGAGGTATCCCAAAAGCAGAAAGACACACATGGTATATACTCATTTATATAGACCTATAAGATATGATAAACATATTGAAATCTATACACCTAAAGAAGATAAACAAGAAAGAGGACCTGGGGTAAGAGGATTAATCCTCATTTAGATAGACAAAAGGGATGGACATTGAATATAGGAGAAAACAAGCAACAAGACAGGAGCCTACCACAGAGGGCCTCTGAAAGAATCTACCTAGCAATGTATCAAAGCAGATATTAAGACTCACAACCAAACCTTCGGCAGAGTGCAGGCAATCATATGAAAGAAGGGGGAGTTAGTAAGACTTGGAGAGGACAAGAGCTCCACAAACACCAAATAGATCAGGGAACAGGGGTCTTTTATAAGACTGTTTCTCCAACCAAGGACCATGTATGGATATAAGCTAGAAACCTTGCTCTGATATAGCCCATGGTAGCTTAGTATCCAACTGGGTACCCTAGTAAGGGGAACAGGGACTATTTCTGTCGTAAACTCAATGGCTGGCTCTTCAACACTCCCCCCCCCTCGAGGGAGGAGCCGCCTTGCTAGACCCCAGAAGAGGACATTGAAGCCAACCCTGAAGTGACCTGATAAGCTAGGGTCAGATGGAAGGGGAGGAGGTTCTCCTCTATCAGTGGACTTGGAAAGGGGCAGGGATGAGATGAGGGAGGGATGGGGAGGGCGGGAGGCAATGGGGGAGGGGGCTACGCCTGGGATACAAAGTACATAAGCTGTAATTAATATAAAAATAAATAAATAAACAGCAACAAAGAAAATAAAAAAATATATCTTCTAAACTTGGCTCCAATAAAAGAATTACCTAAAAACAAAAGAAAACAAAACAAATCTATAGGGCATCTATGTCTTTATTGATTTTGATAGCAGGTTAGGTATACCACCATAATGATTATAGAATTAATAATAAATATTATTTATCCATGCTTTTAAATTAATCACAAGAGTTATAGGTAATAGATTATATTATAGATCTATAGATCATATTATAATATTGTTAGAATGTTAATTTCTTTTGTTGTCTTTAGAGACAATGGTCTCATAATATTACTTCCTATTCTGACTTCTTTTGATGATGAACTGTAATGTGGAAGTGTAAGCTAAATAAACCCTTTCCTCCCCAATTTGCTTTTGGTCATGATGTTTGATGATAGCAATAGTAACCCTAATTAGGACAGCCTTCAAAACAGTACCACCAGCTAAGGACCGAGCATCCAAAAACACAGGTTTTTAGGGAACATATCAGATTCAAAATATAATAATATGACTCTAAAAAGTCAAAACAATACACAAAAACATAATCAGAAAAACTGTCACTGGAAAGCCGGAGAGATGTCTCGGTGGTTAAGAACATTCACTGCTCTTGCAGAGGACCTAATTTTGATTCCTAAGACCTTTGTCAGGCAACTATGTGTAACTCCAGCTTCAAGGAATCTAACACATCTGGCCTCTATGAGCACCTTCAGATACACATGAATAAACATAATTAAAAATAATAAAAATAAATATTTTTTTCATTTTTTCTTTTATGGGGGGTGGGGGAGGAAAGACTTTATTTGGCTTACATGTTCTAAATTTCCATTGAGAAAAACCAAGGAAGGAACCCAAACTGGGGTAGACTCTGGAGGCAGGAGCTCATGCAGAGGCAACTGATAAGTATCTTGTATAGGCTTGTGCCCATGGCTTGCTCAGCCTTGCTGAGCATCAGGGCTGGCACCACTCACAACATTTTTCAAGACAAGTTTTCTCTGTGTAACCCTAGCTTCCCTAGAAGTCATTCTGTAGACCAGGCTGGCCTCAAACGCACAGATCCGTCTGTCTCTGCCTCTCAAGTGCTAGGATTAAGAGAATATACCACCACTCCCCAGCTAAAATATATATATTTTTAATTATCAGTAGTGGATGTTAGAGAGCTAGCTCAGCCATTAAGAGCACATTATAGTTCTCCCAGAGAACCCAAGTTTGGTTCCTGTTACCCACATCAGGTAGCCTGTAGCTCTAGCTCCAGGAGATCCAATACATCTAGCCTCTGTGATCATGTTAAAACACACACACACATACTTAAAATTAATTTTAAAATATTTTAATTGTTGTTTTCCTATCCCTCCCATTCCACTTCTACCCTGCCCCTTACCTTTCTACTCTTCTCATTTGCCCTGCAGGTTGCTAATCATGTCAAGTTTTGATTTCTCTTTCCACATTGAGATTCTGTAACAAATTGCCCCAAGGTTAGTGATGCAAAGAGCAAACACTATTATATTACATCCCAGAAGGTCAGACATCTAAATGGATTTCACATTACTAACATCAAAATGTCAGCAGGGCTGCATGCCTTCTGAGGGTTGCCAGAGAGAATGTCGCTCCTTGTCTTTCCCATTCTCAAGAGGCTAAGTATACTCCCAGACTAATAACCCCTTCATTCATCTTCTGGGCTGCAGCATCACACTGTCAAATTTGTGAGAAGTTTTCACCCTTTCTTCCATCACCCCTCTGCCCCTGGACCTTCTGCCTTCTTCTTATATTATGCCCACCAGACCTATTCAGAATCTTCCCATCTCGTGATACTTAATAAGATCTAAAAAGTCCTTTAAGTCCTGAAAGTTAAGATGTGTTTTGGGAGGTTAGGACATATTGACATCATTTGTGACCATTGGTGTCTGTACCACTCAGAGACAGAGGCTTCACTGTGGAATCCACGCTGACCTTGAACTCACAGTACTCATGTCTCAGCCTTCATAGTGCTACGATCATAGCTGTATATTGTCATCTTTTTAATAAACACTGTAACCAGACATAGTAGCACAGGCACATAAATCAACACTTAGGGGATACAGACAGGAGGATCACAACAAGTTTGGGGGCAGTCTGATTTATGTAGCCAGCTCTGAGCCTTGCATGGCTACATAGTAAGACTCAGGCTCAACACAACTAAACAATACCAAAAAATGCCCACAGCAACACTCCTATCACTCTCCATCTTAAAGCTCTTAAGTGGTTCCTCCAGTATACCTAGAACCAATTCAATCACTTGAATCTTTGAGCTTCCTTTAATTTACTTCATCCATTGAACATACCAAATCCTTTCTGACTCCAAGACTTCTTCACTTCATCATTTTTCCTAAAATATCTTTTTCCAAGCTCTTTGCATGGCTGTCTCATTCTTCCAACCACATCCCAAATGTCACTTCTTCAAAGAAGATGTGTCTAACCATAGTCATATAACAGCCTTCCTCAACTACTCTAATTTAGCCCTTTGTCATTTATCAGAGACTGTAACATAATGTGTTATATGCCAATTCACTTTTTTATTGAGCCTCTTTCTCACTAAGATGAAAGCTCCAAAAAGAAAGAGATTGTGTCTATCCTCTTATATCTCAAATACCTAGCATATTACCAGGCACACAACAATCTCTTAATAGTGTTGATTAAATAAATGTAGGATGGTCTGGGGTGCCTGAAGAAGAAAGAAAAAGGGAGAGAGAGGAGGAGGAAGGATGAGGAGGAAGAAGGGGAGAATAATAATGTGATATTCCACTCTGGGTAGGGAATATAAGAAAAATGTATTGCTGGTCCAAATACTGCCAACAACACAATCTTACATGTCTTTAGGTATTGTTAAGACAAACTTAAGCCCCACTTACAATCTAAACAACTTCCCATACATTCCTTTATTTAACAAGTATTTCTTACATAGCTTATAGAGTCTCTAATCCTCACAAGAACTCTATTATGTAGCTACTGTTGTTATCATCTCCATTTTCTACTTGAAAAAACACTACAGACCTCTTGTAAGGTACTGTGGTACTAGTGAATATGTCCCTTGTCCTCTGTAGTGGAAAGAAAACCCATTAGAGATGTACCAGTACTGCATGATAATGGAGGTCTGGAAATGGTGAAATGGTGGAATAAAACAAGCAGCAAAAATCAGGCTAGTGGGCCTAATGAGGCTTCTGAAAGGAGGTGCTGCCTGCAATAAAATATGTATCAGTGGGGGTCGGCAAGCAAACACCCCTGCTGCCAAGCCTAAGGACTTGAGATTGAGCCCATAGGTCATGTGGCAAAAGAAGAAAACCAACTCTCACAAACTTCCCTGTAACCATACACACACACCATATATAAACAGCACACATACCACACACCACATACACAAAATACATATACACACACAAACAAGCACACATCATACACACAACCTACATTCATACACACAAACACATCACACACATGCACAACATACATTCACACAAAACACACAAATACATACACCACACACATACATGCTCACACAACACACACACATATGACATACACACCACACAGAGCACACACACACACACACCACGGCACATGTGCACTCATCCAGATGCATACATGCACAACATATAAATACTAAGTGTTTTAAAAGTATAAGTAGATTTCTCTAGATGAAAGGAACACCAATTTGTTACTTACTGAGAAGGCTCGTGAGATAGCCCTTGACGGGTTTTCCATCATTTGCCTGAGCCTTGCAGGACAATAAATGCAAACTGCAAGGAGAATACAAATCAGGAAAGAATGACGTTTAGAAATCAGAGCATCAATTTTCTCAGAGAAACCAAAGTGGGCACTCACTTTCTTTAGGAGTGCCTATTGAGATACTTTTCTGCTGAGTCTAGAACAAGGGTCTGCAAACTTTTCCTTTAAAGTTACATAGTAAATGTTTTGGGCCTTGTAGGTTTTATACAGTCTGCATCATGGTGATTGAACTCTACAAAATCAGTGGCGGACAATATACACACAAGTGTAGCTGTACCCCAACCAGTCTTGATTTACAAAGACTGATGCTGAGCCAGATATGGTCCATGCTGTAGTTTTGTGTTTTTTTTAATCTATAGCCTAGAATAAGAATGACAAAAGTAAGCTCAGCAGTGGTGGCACACAACCTTCATCTCAGAACTCAGGAGGCAGAGGCGGGCAGTTCTCTGTGAGTTTGTGGTCATCCTGGTCTACTGAGAGTGTTCCAGGACAGCTAGAGCTCCACAGAGAAGCTCTTATCTCAATGAAAAAAAATGAAAGAAAAAATATAAAAAGAGTGAGAAAAGGAGAGTCTTGGAAGACGGCTCAGTCAGCACATGCTAGGCAAGCATGAGAACTTGACTTGGATACTTAGAAGCAACATATGGTACCTCATATCCCTAATCCTAGCACTGGGGAGTAAAGACAGGTGCATCTCCAGAGCTCACTGGCCAGCCCTCCTAGAGAACTCGCTGGCCTTCAGATTCAGTGAGGGACTTTACCTCAACAAATAAAGGTAGAGAGCAACTGAAAAATCACACGGTACACTCTGGTCTCTGCCTACAGAAGCATACATGCAAGCACACACGCGTGCACGCTTATGTGCATTTGTACCTCCATAACTTACACCCACACTAACAAGGACAGACACCACATTCATCTACCACAATACACATACAAGCATGTATAGCCCAGTGCCCACATGCCCGCACCCACACTATTAATGCATACCCTCCACACACACACACACATGTACACCCACATGCCCACATGTCCACTGCCATATTAACAAGTACATACTCACATACAACACAGAGGGAAAAGAAGGAAGAAAGAGAAGACTGGTTACAGGAGTCACGTGATTAATTGCATCAGGTATTGGAAGGCTGATGTGTCATTAAGGCAACACAGAGTTACATAACTAGTACCCGATCAGGTCACTCCCAAACATGGGATCCTCTTTCCTCAAATGTCGTTAGATGGACACTATGGATCCTGATCTCTAAGGTCCTCCTCTGTAACTGCTAGTCCTCTTCCAAAACACATACAGTTAAATGTCTTGGCTACGAAGCTCTGCTTACCTAATAGCAGCAGCCAATCTACAGCTCCTTTACAGGAAACTGCTTGACTCTTCATTACCTGCAGGGAGGAGTTGAAAAGAGGTAAAACATGGAATGGGAAGAAGGGGAAATAGAGGAGAAATAATGTAATTATATTTTAAAACACTTACAAAACCACTGGCTTTTTAATTGGAAATAACCATTTATTTGTTTATTACAAAACCAGCATAGGTTTATTTTAGAAAATTTGATAAACTGGTCATGTGCCGCCCCAATAGATGAACTAAGAGTTGCCAAGCTAAGCACACCTGATCCATTTCAGAGCTCAGTTGAACACAATTACAGGTAGCCTAGCAAAGCCCCACAGTGCTTTGCCAGGGATAGCCAAACCTAACTGAGCCCTGTTGAATTCAGCAGAGCCAATCCAGTTGAGCTGAGCGAAGTTTACCCAGCCAAGTGCCCTTCAAGACTAGCCAAGTCCCAGTTGGGACCAGCCCAGATGAAACAAGTGGAGCTTTGCCCAACCTAACTAATCTTAACTGAGTCCCAACCATGTCTAAACTTGTACAGGCGAGTCCAAGTCAAGCCAAGTCAAGCCAAACCTAGCTGAGTCCAGAACAGGCTAGCCGAGACTCGCCGGACATAGCCAAGTCCCAGACAAGCTGCGTCAAGGCCAAAGGAGGCTAGCTGAGTTTGCCTAGCCTAGCCCAGCCTGGCCACGTCGAAACCAGCCAAACAACTAGAGCTTGCCTTCAAAACAACTTGAGAACTAACGGAAGCCAGCCTAACCTAGTCCAATGGATTCCTGGTGAGTCCAGGCCAACGAAGCCTTCCTGAATCACGAGTCCAGCCCTAGCTTAGACGAATGAGCAGCTGAACCGAACCAGGTACAGAGAAGCTATATTGACCCTGGATCCCAGCTCCGTTGTGGGGAGAATAAAGCAGCTTTGTTGAACCTTTTTGTTAGTAGTGACATTCCTGAAAACAGAAACTCTGAGCCTCAGTCTCTTATCAGGCCTCTTGACCTTCCTAGTTGAGGTTCTCTGCCACAGAGGCAAGATATGTGTCTTCATTTGAGTTCAGATCTCTTTCTGCAGCCCCAAGTTGCTAAGGACAATAGCAAGACTACATTTCCAGATCGCTGTGTTCCACTGTCCCAGTGGTTCACCTGCTCCAGGGCTCCTAGAGTACTAGTTTCAGTCCCTTACCTACTGCACACAATGGTAAGCATAATGGGGCAAGGGATTCCGCAGTTGTCAGTGTGAGGTGGCTGATGTACCAGATTCTATAATGATGTCATCCTCTCTGTTCTGGCTTTCATACCCACAACTTCCAAGTAAGATTTTTTTTCTATTCATGGAAATAATCTCTTTGTACATTTAAAAAGGTTTTTTTTTCCATTTTCCTTTCCTAAGCCATTCAGATTTTGTCTTAAAATTTCTTATTCATGTATTTTCAGAAGTGTTTCCATCTGTTATCTTGCTTTTTCTAGGAAAACAAAGATATAATTTAAGACTGTTCTGTGCCTACAAGTAACAGTTTATTTCTTTTAGTTTCTGTTGATATGCTTCTATCCTTCCTTATACCCCATTTTGTGAAATGATCTTTTCATTTTGTTCTAGAAATCATTACACTTATTAGAAAAAAACATTTTTTTCATATGTAAAACACTGTAAGAATAGACGAGTACAGTATCAGCAAATTAAATTATACATTTATCTACACTCACAGAGTTAGAAATAATTTTTTTAAATGTGTTAAAAAATCCAACATTTACCTACAACTTATTTTTCCTATTTCTGTATGCTTTTGTGACTACTTAAATCTGTTTTTGTTGCTTGTTTGTTTTGGCTTTTGGAGACAGGATTTCTCTGTGTACTCTTGACTGTCCTGCACTCACTTTGTAAATCAGACTGGCCTCGAACTCACAGTGCTAGAATTACAGGCATGCACCACCACTCTTAAATATTGACCACTACTTAAATATTGACCACATAATATTTTCTAGTTTTGTGACCTTTCAAACTGCTGTTTATGAAACAACCCTAAACTTAGTTAATGGAGGTTTTACAAAATACTCTAGCAAAGAAGGAAAATTTTATCACTTAAAAATATTTATGTATGTGTGTGCCTGCTTATCTGTAATGTGTACCATGTGCGCAGGTGCTCAAAGAAGACAGAAGAGCCCCTGGCACTACATGCCTGATGTGTGTGCTAGGAGATCTAAACCCAGGTCCTCTGAAAGAACAACAGCTGCTCTTAACTATTGAGTCATCTCTCCACTTCCTTAAAAAACAAACAAACAACAACAAAAACCAGTATCTTATATATACCAGATTGGTCTCAAACTTGCGATATAGCTGAGAAAGTCCTGAGTTTCTGATCCTGCTGCCTCCTGAGTGCTGAGATTCTAGGTGTGTGTCATCATACCCAGTTTCTATGATGCAGGGATCAGTGGATCCCCAGGCTGCATGCATGTTAGGTAAGCACTCTCTCAACTGAGCTATATCTCCAGCTCTATGTATCATTTGCTTAGTTTCAAGAAACAATGATGCTAAGCAGTCTACTTTTTATTATATTTTCTTGAACTCAGATCTTTGCCTATTGAGACAAATACTGATGCTATTTTAAGTCAATTCCAGTTTGTTTGTTTGTTTGTTTGTTTGTTTGTTTGTTTTACTGCTACCAGTAAAAAGCAAGGCTGATATCTGGAAACATATATCAGCTGGTAAAGTGTTTGTCATGTAAGCATGAATAACTGAGCTTCAGTCCTCAGAACCCACGTATAAAAGCTGGCTGGAGTGCAGCATACTTGTTGAAGAGGTGAGACAGATACATCCCTAGAACTCAATGGACAGTCTGTGTAATCCACTGATGAGGCAAGTAAAAAATCCTGTCTTAAAAAACAAAGAAGATGTGGCCTGGAACAATGTCCAAGGTTATATTTGGCTCACACACACTTGCACACATATGTATCCAAGACATAAACTTGCACACATACAAAATTGTGGGTGAGTATATTTGTTCATAAAATGTCTATATTCTCTAATTATTTCATGTGCATCAGTTTTAGGGTGATGTTGAATCCAGAGGTTTTCATATTCCAGTCATTGTTGTATTCCTCAATTGGTATGTCAGTAAGAGTGTGTCAGTGCCAAGTATTACCAGTGGAATGGTAGAGAGGCTCTTTGCTTATATTCTTCCCATGAGTTTTTCATTTTTATTATTTTTTTCCCAGAAATCGCATTTAATTAATATGAGATGAAAATGGCCTTAAACTCTGATAAGGAACTTTCTTAAAAAGATAATTTATTTCTGCCTTGTTTAACAACAGAAATGAGACTAGGACCATGCTACTGACTGATTTGGTAAGAAAAAGATTAGCGCAATCATAATATGACCAATATAACAATTAATATCTTAGAGTAAACATCAGTAATGACCCTTTTTTTTTGGAAATGTGTATGAGTGTCTTGCTTGCAATATGTATGTGTACCTTATATATACCTAGTGACCTTTCAAGGCAGAAGAGGTCATAAGATCCCCAGAAAATGGAGTCGTAGACTACTGTGAGCTGTCAGGCCAATGCTGGGAATCCAACCTGGGTGCTCTGGCCAGTGCTCTTAACCACTGAACCATCTCTCCAACTCTGTAATCACTTTTGACTTAGGAGGGGCTGTTCAGTTCCAGCTGTACTGAATACATACCTGCTGTGTGATGTTCGATGAGTGGCTCTGTAATTCACCATACTTTGATGTTCTTGACTGTAAAGTAGAGCTCGCAAGCAGAGTAGCTACCTAAAGGCATAGTACTGGGAGCCATACCAAGTTGTCAGACCTGGTCTAAGAGGAACTGCTAAAGGTGGCAATCCAAGATGAGGCCACAAAACCCAATCCTGCATTCTCTATCCCACCCTTTTTGATGACAAGCAAGGTATAGTTCATTTGTTCTACCAACGTTTTCAACAAAACAGAAAGTGAGAACAATGACACACACCTAGTATACTTTAACTCACAGTGAGGACTCCATTGTTCCCAGGTGGGTGTGAAGACATGTGTTTATAAATCCAAGTACTGACCTAACTCTCATGGTGTGTAGATAAATGCTTTCCTACTCTCTTTCACTCCTGGATGAATTCTTAGTTAAGGCCTAAAAGAGAAGAACCCCTTTTGAACTCCATCAAGCCATGCATGCCTGCAAAATATTTTAGCATTATACTAGATAATATTCTGCATCTTCTTATCCTATCCCTGCTGTGGCAACACATAATTAGATCGTGAGGACTCCTCAGACATCAATCATCATGCTTCCTTCCTGCATGCATTGGGGACGTTCTCTGTCATTCTAACGTTAGTCTCACCCTCCCTTCTCTGTCACATATTGCTGAAGATAATGGCTTAGCTGACTATGAACAGTCGAAATGGACTGGAGAAGCCTTTAACATATAAATAATAGGAAAAATTCCCCCTGAGATACACAAAGCACACCCCCTGCCGTGCAGTGTTGGTCTTGCCTAGGAAACCCACTGTAGCATTCCACAGATACTCTCTTGTCATCATACTATCATCAACAAATCCGAGGCATTCCTGAACAGACTATTGTGTCTGCCAGGAGCCAAGCTCAGTGTAGTTCAAGGAGTCTGACAGTTACACCCTCAGATGAACACTAAGTAAGCACTGAGTGCAGAACACGGACAGCATTTCATTTCCTTCGTCCTTCCTTCTGTATCAGATAAGTAGCACATTCTAACACAGTGGCTCAAATAACACTTTCTGACGTAGCAGTTACTATGTCTCCAGAGCCTTTAATGGGTTAGCCCTGTGTTGATTTCACAGCCAAAGCATGTCTACTAACAGCAAGCATTATGAATTTACAAGCCTTCATTTCCTTGTATGTGAAAAGACATACTACATGCCAGGGTGCTACGAACCCATGAGTTAGGGAAGGGGTTCAAGCTTCGGAGTCAGTCACCCTAGAACAGTGATTTTTAGCCTTCCTAATGCTGTGATAGTTCCTCATGTTGTGGTGACCCCCAACCATAAAATTATTTTTGTTGCTACTTCATAACCGTAATTTTTTACCGTTATGAATTATAATGTAAATATTTGTGGGTTTGGTGGTCTTAGATGACCCCTGTGAAAAAGTTGTCTGACCCTCAGAAGGGTCACAACTCACAGGTTGAGGACCACTGCCCTAGAAGCTGATGCCCAGCTTACAGGCCCTACAATTCCAGATGAGTCTCCGAGATGTTCACCCTGTTTCCTTAGTAGAGAAATGAGAGCATGGTCTTGCCTGTTTGATAAGATTGGTATGAGGGTTAAAGGAGCAGATGTATTTAAAGGGCTTCATACAGCTTTGCCGTGGCAAACAACTCTCAAAAATCTCAGGGGTAATACTTATTCTAGTTTTATTATGATTCTACAAAGACCAAAAAGAGATAGATGATACAATACAAACAGAGAATAAGGTACCAAAAAGGCCAGCAGAGGAGGGAGCCATGAAAAAATGGTGTCATGGAAACCAAAGGAAAGGACACCTGGAAGGAGAGAGACAATATAAAAGGCAACTTAGAGGCCAGATGCTTCTGATAAGACAAAATGCCATTTTCAGCCCATAGCAACTAGTTAGGGTGGAGGCAGAAGGGAGAAACTAAGCCCATAGCTTGAAAGGAAGTTTATTACATCCCAAATGCCCTAATCACCTTCATTTAATGGTCTCGGTGGCCTGATCTGAATACCCAGATATCCAACCTGAGAAAAGCATGGTTTTCTTCCATAAAGAAAAGGTTGGTGTCTCACAAAATGAAGAGAGAAAGAGAGAGAGAGAGGGAGGGGGAGAAAGAGAGACATGTTACGTCAGCAAAATAAAGGAAATAAACAATATTTTGTATCTAACAGAGGGGAGAGAAAGGCTACAACCTGGGGATCCCTTAACAAATTTTCTAAGTGCTGTTCTAGATCCAGTGAGAAGGAGGACCGTGAACAGATGGGATTTGTTTCTTTTCCTTTCTATGTTTCTACCCTGCCTGGGGCCAGAAAAAAATGTTGGCAGCATAATCTATGCCTTCAGGCAAATGATTCAACAAGTATTTGGAGAGTAGAATTGAACAAAGTTGATAATGGAACATGAAACTTCTTTTTAAACTATGCTAGACATTGAGGACAGATATTCATCAAGGGATGATGTGATGCATTAAACTTCATTGTCAACTTTCCTGGATTCAGAATCACTATGAAAGCACATCCCTGGGGATGTCTGTGATTGTGTTTTCATAAAAAAGTTCAGCTGCAGAAGGAAGACCCATCCTGCATATGGGCGGTACCATCCATCCTGTGGCCTGAAGTCGTTAACTTGATATGGGAAAGCAAAACAAAACAAAACAAAAACCCAGAATAGCTAAAACAATCCTGTACAACAAAATATCTTCTGGAGGTATCTCCATCCCTGATATCAAGTTGTACTCTAGAGCAACAGTGATAAAACTGTGTGGTACTGGCATAGAAACAGAATGGTGGATCAATGGAATCGAATAGAAGACCCAGAAATAAACCCACACACCTACAGATACTTGAATTTTGACAAAAAAAAAATGAAGCCAGAACCATACAATGGAAAAAAGATAGCATCTTCAACGAAAGATGCTGGTCTGACTGGATGTCTACATGTAGTAAAAAGAAAATAGAACCATATTTATCACCCTGCACAAAAGTGAAGCCCAAGTGGATCAAAGACCTCAACATACTAAACCTGTTAGAAGAAAAATAGGGAAGAGCCTCAAACTCATTGGCACAGGAGACAACTTCCTGAACAGAACACCAACAGCACAGGCTCTGAGATGATGAAACTGAAAAGCTTCTGTAAGCCAAACTGAATTAAAAAAGAAAAAGTGAGAGTAGTGTCAGCACTGGTCCCTCTCTGTTTCCTGACTGAAGATGCAGTGTGGCCATCTGCACTGTGCTTCTAGTTACCATGCCTCTTTCTCCAAGATGAACTGTGCTGTTAAACTGTGAGTCCTAGTGAACCATTCCATAGGTTCCTTTGGTCAAAGATCTTATCACATCACTGAGGAAAGTAACTAATGCAGCAAGTGTACGTAGGGACAGGTAGAAATTAAGTTAAAATTTGTGCAAACCGGAGAATGCTGGAAACTCCTGTGGCTGAAGGAGGCAAAGAAACCGGAGCAGCTTCCTCCTAGGAGGATGGGAAGTCACCTCTCTGGCTCTGGAGAGTGGTGGCTCCCAGAGATGCCCAGTGCTTTGGAGGGTTGGAAGGGCAGCCATCTTAAGCCTTTGTTCAGGATTGACTTCTAAACTAAAGGTTCAGAAACAGTTTCCCTCTGTTTGTGAGTGTTTAAAGGCTAAGGCTTTAAAAGCTGCGTTGTGTGGCTCCAGGGACAGGGGTGCTGGGGATTGTGAGGACAGATTTTGAGGTCATGGAGCAAGAGCAAGAAACTGGGATTGGGTGGGGGTCTGAGGGAATGGTCCAAGAAAAAGGAAATACTTGAAGGCAGGTCTGAACAAAATGTCTTGTGGCCTTTAATGTCTACTGCCTCCACTAGGTCTTATCCTGGACCTCTTGTCTCTTCTAAGTGGACCAAAAGTGCTAGCAAAAGTGCTAGCAAAATGACCACCTTAATACCTGCCTCAGCAACAAATCTTGATCACTCTTGGTTCAGCAAAGGCCAGGTTTCTGCATGAAACCTTATGTCTGTGATTCCTACCAGCATTCCTGTCAATCTCCGTGTGTGTCTCCCTAGGCCTCCTTCCCTTATCCCTGCCCCCTTACCTATAGAGCTCTGTTCTTCTCACCCAGACACACCAGCTCCCAGTGATGTATATTCTTACCCTCTCAGATATGTGAGGCCCCTATTTCCTACATGACCAACTATTTCAGGAACTCACATGTATGTGTCCATTTCACTCTCTCCAAACTTCCTTGCCCTGACAAATACAGAGTATTGGCCTCTGTATGTAGAGTGCCTCTGTATGAATGGATCAGATTGGAAGTGACATTGAATTGGGGCCTGGGATCCTTGAGCTCCTATGTCCTGTAGTTTATAGGAAGAGAATTGGGCCTCTCAGGATCAGAGCCTGCTGCTGCTTAGCTAAGAGCAACTGCTTTCTTCTTTTCTAAATCGTGGAGGCAGCACAGGGTCGATTAAGCCCACAGAAAAGACCACAATGCCCAGCAGCAACAGCAGAAATTTAAATATGTTACCCAAAAGACAAAATGTTCTTCCCGATGTGAGCAGGAATTGAATCACTAGAATTTCCATGTTACGCTCCTACTTTGGCACTCAACTTCCCATCCAGCAGACTCCTCTGGAATATTAGAGAAGAAAATAATGCAAATTTGTCAATCAATATAGGCCATAATTTGGCTCCTTGGAGCAGAAAACCAGTCAGCTGTGGCAAAGGGGTCCTTTGCTTTAGACGATTTATTCAGCCAATTTATTTTTCTTTGTGTGTTTAGCAGGGCTGGGGGATGGGGGTGGGGGGATTAAGCTTAGAGCTATACACATACCAAAAATGGTCTGTATTTCAATTCCTCTCTCTCCCATTCATTCTTTCTTCCTGTGTGTGTGTATGTCTGTGTGTGCTGGAGTTTGAGCCTAGACCCTTATTCATGCTAAACAAGTGTTCTTTATTTCTTTTTCTTTATTATTATTATTATTATTATTATTATTATTATTATTATTATTGTGTGTAGGGGACTGGGCTCAGAGCAGCTTTATGCATAGTAAACAACTGCTCTGTCATTGAGTTACAGGCCCAATACTTTTGATTTTAATTTTAAGAATGGTATAAGTAACTTTCCCAGTCTGACTTTGAGCTCCCTCTGTTCCTTAAGCAGACCTTGAACTCAAGATCCTCCTGCCCCCTTCCCCCCCACCCCCAGTCTCTCAGGTAGGTGGGAGTAAAATCCTAGGCCCCCAGGCCTGGCTTTTTGATCTGCAAATCAAAAGTTTGTTAAAAAACAAAACACTTCAGACATTAACTCCACCTCTTTATACCTTCTATTTTTTTCTTTTTCCTTTGCTTCCTAAAATAATACCACAGAGACATTAAAGTAGATGCTGACATATATGTATATTTTTATTGACAAAGAAGGCCACAACACATTTTGGTGAAAAAATACAGCATATAGAACACTTATATTTGATCACTCTTGTCTATACACGTATATATCTAAGAACATAGGTATAGAGAAATATTTAGAAGGGTAGTCACCAAAGGGCTAACAATTGTTGCACAAGGTAGAGATTTTGGGGTAACTTGTACTTTTTCATAATTTTCTTTCCTACTTGAAGATTGAACAATGAATAATACCACTTTCACATAGAAAATAAAGTCACCAAGGAGATAGGTTCACACTGAAAATAGACTCTTAGGCAGTGGGGAAAGGGAACAAGGTCAGGCCATTTCTCTTTACTGCACTGGTATTCAAGAACCTTTCTCCACTACAAAAAAAAAGCCACTTTGTGGATTTATTCATGCAATTAGAAGTGTGTCATCCCCCCCCCCCAACTTTTCCATCATTGAACTTTGAATACCGGTAAGGGTTAATTTAAGACTGGAGGATAGCATTTTACTGTGGTTCAGAGAGGCTAATGGGTTCTTCAGGGGCCTCTCTTGCCCTCTCCTCTGTATGTGTAAGATCCTGCAGAGTAATGATCAGATTCTCAAAAACCTGGTCTTTGTCATTCTCATTGTCACAGATTTCTCTTGAGTGGCCCTCCTCACCGCAGTGGGAACAATGAACTGTATGTTTTCGCTTTCTGGTTCTACGACGCTCTCCAAAACCATTGTTCTTACGCCCAGAACCACTGCTTGTAGAAGGAAACTGAATCTCAGGAATGTTGGGGGACTCAATGACTAGCACTTGGTCCTCAGATACAGCCCTGCCTAGGAAGGGAGGGGCACTTGAGGATGGCAGTAGTGGGTCCCCAGACTCCACCAGTATCACATCCTCATCTGAATTATCAGGAGAGTCATCTATCTCTATCACATTGCCATCAGCACTGCTGAGCATTATTGGTGGGGAGCCCTGAAATACCATAGGGCTGCTGAGGGACTTGTCCATCATTGACTCAGGTGTTCTGGGCCGCTTCCGTCTGATAAAAGTGTCATCCCATTCTTCCTCCTCCCTTACCATCCTAATTAACTCCAGGAAATCTGGAAGCCGCTCTGGCTCATTTGCATACATCCTGAGAAGGCTCCTAAGCCTGAATCGGAGGTCTCTACTCATCTCAGCCCCTACAAGGAGCTGGTGCAGGCGAGCTTTGTTTGCCTCGTTCTCAGCAAAGACCCCTGCCTGGATAGCATTCTGCAGCTGCACCTCTAAGCGGATCACATACAGAGATGGTTTCTCTCCATGAGCCTGAACAGTGTTAAAAAATTTACCATGGGCTGTCACACTGCTCTCAGACTCCCCAAAAACCAGTTTCATTGCCCGCAAAAAATCTGCCACGTTTAAGCTGGGATTGGCAACTTGGAGCAAACGCATGACCTCTCGGGCAGGGCCCCTAAGGGTTCTCATTAGGCGCCTGACCTTTTCCTCCTCTGTCATATGCCAATCAGGCAGGACATTAGTGACTTGGCTCAGCCAGTTTTCAAAGGTTTCTTCCCCCTGGGCTGGCTCTGCCCTCCCAGAAAACAACCTCATGTTTCTCTCTGCCATGCTGGCCATTAAAGGACCAAGACTCCTCCCCAGGGACCTCAGCATGGAATGAGCCCAAGGTGGCAAGGGTGAGTTCTGCACCCGACTGTTACCAATACGTGCAAGGATGCTAGCCATGTCTGACAACAGTGATAGGATATCTTAATACAAGCCGCTCAGAGCGTTTTAGAAAACGAAACGAAACGAAACGAAACGCTTTATCTTCAGGTGAGCGGCAGTCTCCAATCTCAGGGGCTGGAAAATAAGAACAGAAAACAGGAGTGGGGAATTAATAAAAGAATAAGCTACAGCTGTAATTATCATACCTCAATAGCCCAAACATCTGTACACTGTCTTAAAAATATCAGGCAGGAGATCAATTGCAGCCTCCTGTAGCTTGCTGATGTCTCAGCACTAACAGGGCGCTTTTTACAGCCACGTCATCCATTCCCTCCCGCTAGTCCTGTGAGAAGAAGCACAACTGTTGCTTCAAATCTGGATTTAACGGTGCGTGGAACCGCGATTGGGCTCTCAAAATAAAGCACAGTATCACAAATTCGCAGGGGTTAAAAAAAGGCTTCACTAACTTCATGATCTCTGATCTCAATCATATGCCCCTCTCAAAGCTTTCCCGACCACCTACTTCCCAACCCCACCCCATACCCGTGATTTCTCAGATTCTTACACTAGCTGGCAAACTGGAGAATTTCCAAGCCTCTGCGGCCTGTGTCCTCCCGTGAGAAAGCTCGCCTTCGGGGTACAGTAAACCGACCTCGGTCCACAGGGGGTCGCAGATCTTGGCGCTCAGAACATCAAAACTGCGCCACATCGCGTGGGGGAGGGAGGCAAGGGAAGGGTAAGAAACAGACTTCATCATCATCGCCCTCCTGATACTCCCTCCCACCTTCCTTTTTCCTCACGCCCACTTCTGCTGTCACCAGGCAGAAAATCCCCTCTCCCACCTTCTGAATAAAATACAAAATGACACCCTCCCCCCAAAAATACGCATTGCACCCCGAGATGCCATCAGCCTACCTAGCTCTAAATCAGCTGCACCGAATTCAAGTTCAGATTCTGCTTCAATGGGCTGCTGCCTAGAAAGGGAAGAGGAGTTGGACACACCCACCCTACAGTGCCCAGAGAAATTAGGAGAGATATATAGGGGGTTCTCGGCAAACATAATCCCTTCTCCCTCTCCCCAGAGGTGGCCTCTGCCCCAAACCCTTCCCTGATCAGGCAAATCCTACCAAGCAGCGTCTTCCAGGTGAATCCCAATGCAGTTAGGCCATGCAAATGCTTCCTCCCCAGCTTCGCAATTGCTGATTCTCTGAGGCAAAGAGCCACCTAGTATCCACGGGCTTCCCCGCACCACCCCCAATCCCTTTCCCTCTCCAAACCAAGCAATCACGTCTCCCCCATCCCTCGCTTTTTAAACCTGCGATCCGCTGATGGCCAGCGGCTGTTGCATGCCGTCTTCAGCTACGGATTCTGCCTTTCAGTCCCGTCGTCCTGCAGGAGAAAAGTGTTGGAGCCTCCAGAGCCGCTAGGCGACCCGAAGCTACCAGAAAGAGCTGCTTCACCCAGCCACCTACCCAGAGGTAACAGGATTCAAATAGCTCAGTTCCCAGGGCAGCTGCAATGATTTTATCAGCTGCCTAACGACACAAAGGAGTGACGAGACGCCAGCGGAGCCAATCAGTGGAGTGCCAGGGCGGCTCCTAGCGGCCCAAAGCCCAAGGGTCCCGGTGGGGGGGGAGGGGGAGTGAAGCAGAAAGGGAAGAAGGGAAGCAGCGGGGGATGGGGGAAAAGGGAGAAGAGGGGAGGGAAGGAGGAGGGAGAGAGGAGGGGGAAGGAAGGGGGAGGGGCAAAGGACCGGATGCAACAGGCTTTAGCAGCCAGAGTTGCTGGTCTGGTTTAGAGAGCTAATTTGCTTTGTATCCCTGTGTTTGTGACTCTTTCTCTCCACTCTTCCCTTCTGCCTTTCCTTTCCTCCCTTGTGTCTTGAAGCGAGGTGTGCATGTATGACAAGGTGGAACCCAAATCAGGGAAATCAGTAAAAGGGGGAAATATTAGGCTCCTTAGCTGCCTGCTTTAGAAAGGTTTGGGCAGCTCAGCAGAGTGGTGTACATTTGTAATCCAGCTCTCTTTTGAGGTAGAAGCAAGTGGGGCAGAAATTTGAGGCCGGTCTGTGGTACATTAGACCCTCTTTAAAGAGATAATTTGAAGCCAATGCCTGTAATCACTGCACTTGCAACGGGTAGATAGGAGAATCAGGAATTTAGGGCCAGCTTTAGCTGCATAGGGAGTTCAAGACCAATCTGGGATGTACATCGGACCCTGGTTCAATATTTATGAAAAAAAATTATAAAGCCGTTTTGGGGATCTTGTTAGGAATACAGGATCCCATCTCTAGGGGATTCTGGTTTACTTAGAGGCTTAGGACACAATTTTGTATTTTATATTTTGAAATGATGATGATTCTAAGGTGTAAACAATCAGAAGGACCCAACTCTCCCTAAAGGCACATGGTTAGGGATTAGTTATTGCTTTTTATGTTAATTTTTGTTTGTTTGTTTTGTTGTTGTTTTGAGACAGAGTCTCATAGTATATCCCAGGCTGTTCTGGAACACTTCCCAGTGCAGCTCAAGCTGACCTGGAGCTGCTGGCAATCCTCCTATCTCAGCTTCCTAATTGTTGCTATTTACAGGCAAGAGTCACGATGCCCAGCTTAAACATTGTTGAATACTACAATGAATGCTAATTTCTTCGGTTTTTATTATAAACATCCTTTAAGTTTGCTTGTTGTTGTTTCTATGGCTAGGCAAATTATTGGAGTGTCCCTGGGATGACAGCTGACAGACCCTTCCACTTCTGTCTGTCTACCCTGAAGTGGGAGCTCTCAGCCAACTGGTCCCTTTGTCAATAGTCAGAGTACACTTACGGTCTTTATCACAGATACAGCAGGCTGAGCTGATAAAAACCAGAGCTAATAAAAACCAGACATTCAGCTGCTGCCGCAGCTATAGCAACCAGAGAGGGATTCTTTATGCTATAAGCCAGGAGAATCCCAGAGCTATGAGCTCCTCTCTCACCCAGAAGCCAGGAGGTGGCTGAAGAGCTCTAGAAAATGGCCGGGAGCCAGAGATGGCAAAGACTATGGAGGACTATACAAATATTACTGTAGACTATATATTCTAAGACATAAATTTTAATTGGTCTGAAACACTAGTGCTTATTTATAAAAAAATCCTGTACTATATTTCTGCATTATCTTAATCCTACATGTATGTGAAATAAAATCCAGTCTAGGCCAGGCATGATGAGACATGCCCGTAATCCCAGAACTCGAGAGATGTAGGCAGGAACGTAAGAACATCAGCAGTTCATCTTCATCGTCACAGTAGTCAGCCTGAGCAGTGTGAGAGTCTGTCTTAAAAATGAAACAGACCACAGTTTGACTAGATTGCCCAATGACAGTGCTAGAGCTCTGCCCCTCACAGAACTCTTATATATTTCAGTTCAGTTTCTGTGTTGCTCTGTTCTGGGCTCTAAGATGACTTTTCTTCTCCTGGATTTGGCTTTACTGGCCACAAAGAAGGAACAGCTCCATGTTGGAGGCATAGCGAAGATAGGTTGTATGGTGGTTTGAGTGAGAATGGCCTCCATAGGCTCATATATTTGAATGTTTGGTTCCCTTGTCGTTAGAAATGTTTAGGAAGGATTAGAAGGTATGGCCTTGTTGGAGGAAACGGTCGCTGGTGCTTTGTTTGGCCTTTTCAAATGTAAGGTTTCAGCTACTGCTTCAGCACCAGTATGCCTGCTTGCCACCTTGTTCCCATATTGGTCATGGACACACCCTCTGCAACTATAAGCAAGCCCCCACGATAGCTATTCTGAGGGGGAGAAGAGGACACTGAGCAGCAAGCTCCAAGTAAATGCTTGTTTTCTAAGAGTTGCCATAGTCGTGCTGTCTCTTCACAGCAATAAAACCCCAACTAAAGCAAGCTGCTCACCTCACACAACTAGAATAAGGCTGACAGCAGCTTGATGGTTTTTATTTTTGTTTTTGTTTTTTTCAGGCTTTTGTTCTCTGGGCCTCTAAGATGACTTTTCTCCTCCTGGATTTGCCTTTAATAGTTTTTGTTTTTGAATTCCAATACTATGGCACCTGAATCTGGCCTCTAAGCAGAATCTTCTTCTACCTTTGAATTAGGTTCACCACTAGATCTGGTGGCCTCTAGTAGGTCCTGGTGGCATCAAAATAAGTAAAGACTAGGTATCAGAACATTGATTTTTAAAATGCTGATCATGCAAAGATTCCTAGATTAGATCATCAGAAGAACACCAGGGTCTCTTCATGTGACGCTGAGAGGAACACTTGCTAAAGTGGCTTAAATTTCATAGAAAGTATATCTTATCCTCGGCCTTGGGTTGCAAGCAAAGGGCTAAAGGAATGGGTTCTCAATTATAAGGGCTCTGAGGACCCTAAAATTTAGTTTCCAACTGTAGAAATTAAACCTCCATGCCTGAAAGATTAAGAAATAAACTGTTCGTTAGAAATAGCAACTATCTTTGGCTGCCTTTGGGCTCTGAGGCAGGGGTTTCCCACCCATCATCTGTTTTGAAAGATTTCAGCAACTCTACTCAGATAGGCATCCTGAGCCCACCCATGAAGCTGGATACAGATGGTCACTTCTTACTAAACTTTGGACTCATCTGAAGTGAAAGCCAGCACAGGGGCCCTTATGTAGGTATTACCTACCCATGGTACTCTGATGCCTTCAGGATAATATCAGTCATGATAATATTCAGAAAAACAATACAATTTTAGAAAATACCAATGGTGAGGTCTTCATCAGACTATCTCATTGGTAGAAATTCTAAAGATTTACTCAGGAGGGAATGAGATCAGGGTAACAAGATGTACAGTGAATGAAATGGCAGGAAAGTGATAGTACAAGGGCATCAGAAGCAAGAACAGGTAAAAAGTAAATGTGATAGCTAAGAACACAGATAAGAACTCTATTCTGATTCATTTTGAGATGTTCAAAATGTTTATGTCTGTGTGTATCTGTATGTGAGTCTACCCACATGAGTGCAATTGTCCTCAAAAGCCACAGGTGTCTGAGACCCCAGAGCTGGAGTTCATTGACAGTTTGTTGTTGCTGGAATTGAACCCAGCTCCTTTGGAACAGCAGGAAGCCCTCTTTAACCATCTAGCTTTGGCTCTAGCCCCTCCTGTCAGCTTTTAAAAAGTAAACTATTAAACAATATGGAAAGTCATCATGAAGGTCATAAAAAGAATTCAAGTTTCTGAAAAACTTGGTATTTTACCCGAAGTGACTTTGGTATTTGTGAGAATTGTAGCTTGATAAGGTAACAATTAATGGAATATGACTATTAACATAATAGCTAAAAATGTAAATTTCTAAACAAGTAGAGAGAGGAAGTTTTTGGAAAATTTATAACAGGTCCTGCCAATTCTTGGGTCATTCATTGATTCATTTTACTGCTGCTGCTGAGCTCAAGGCCTCACACAAGCACATGCTAAGCACACAGTCAACTGCTAAACTACATCCACTGTTCAGTTTTCTTTTTGATTGGGGTATGAAAGGTGAAAAACATGTGGATGGGATGAATAAAAGCAGTAATAATGATACTTTGAGCTGCATCACTCTTAACTTAAAATAATAAGTAACTACTGTACAGAACACTGTTACCAACTATGGCAGCATACACATACAGAACAGTCACAAAAATTGACCGAAGAGGAAAGCTCAACAAATTTCAAAGAATTGAGTTCTGATCATAATGGAAATAAATCTCATTCACTGAAAAATCTTGGTGTAGTAGGAGACCAAGATACACATTCAGAAATAACGGATGAGTCAAAGAACAACAGTAGAATTGTCAATATTTTTAATCTAACTATAATCAAAGCTTGAGGAAGGCAATTAAAGTGGGAGTTAGATAAAGGAAGTCTTTAACAGTGATGTCATGCCAAAAGTTAAAGTGTCAAGCATCCATGTCAGTGTACAAAGAGGAGAAGGAAAGAAAGAAAAAAGAAAAAGAGAAGCCTAAGCCTGTTTAAGAAGTATATAAAGTAATAAAATATAAAAGAATGAAAATAACAAGAATGCTCTCCCTTTGGGACAGTGATCTGGGTTCGTGGGTATGGGCATTTGCCACCAAACCTAGTGACCTACATGGTACAACTGGATTTTTATTTTTATGATAATTTGGACCACAGCTTCACATCATGTACAAAATTCAACTGACAATGGATCATATTTATATTTAATATAAGATCAAAATTTATAGCACTTCTAGAAAAAACAATAGAAATAAATCTTGTGTCCTTGAATTAGGTAAAGCATTAGTAGCTGTGATACCAAAGTAAAAATAACAAACAAAAATCTTTTGTGTATTTCAGGTCTCTGTCAGGAAAAGTAAAAGGCAATCCATAAATCAAAGAAAACATATGCAAATCACACACCTGATAAAGGATTTTTATATAGCATTTATACCCTGTAATACAGCTCAATAAAAGAAAGACATGTAATCCAATTTAAAATTTGGCAAAACATTGAATAGATATTTCTCCAGAGATGATAAACAAATGGCCAATAACCACTTGAAAATATGTACTGCCTCACTAGACATCAGGGAAATGTAAATCCAAACACCGTGAGGTACCTCTGGGATGGCCATAATAAAAAACAAGTCTTTGCAAAGATATGAAGAAATTAATGCTAATAGTAATGTAAAATGGCATGATCACTTCAGACGACAGTCTGAAGTTTCCTCAGAGTTAAGCATAGAAATACTGTATGATGCAGCAGTCTAACTCCTGGATGAACACCTAACACATACACACACAACACACTCAAATACTCACATACTCATTCATATACATACACTCACTTATTCATACACACACTCACACACATACTCATGTACACACACATATACATACATACATACATACACTCACATACTCACATACTTGCAATTTATATAATAACATTCATTACAGTATATTAATATTAGCCCCCAAATGAAATTCAAATGCTAAATCAAATGATTAGGCCAGGAAAGAAATACTGATTTATGCTTAAATGAAGGTGAAGCTCCTGACAACCAGGAAGCAAAGAGAAGGGGGGAGGAGCATGGCGCCAACAGCATGTCTCCAATGACCTAACTTCTGTTACTATGCCTCACCTACTATATGTTCCACCATTTCTCAGTAATGCCATAGGCCAAGGACCAGCTTTTAACTCACTCCCTTTGGAGGGCATTCAAACCCAAACAATAACATTATGTGACTTAATGTGAAGAAAGTACATCCTCAAACGCAAGCACTTTGTACACAGGGAGATTTGCATAGTGAGAGTGTGTCATTGAAGAGCAAACATAAATCTCTTGTGTTCTAGACCCAGTAAAAAGTGTCTCTAGAAGTTGCTTAAGTAGCACTGTTCTAGCAGGGTTTTTGGTTTGTTTAAGTCTGGCAAAACGCTGGGAATGCAATGGTAGAATGTCCAGGGCTGGGACTGGAGAGATGGCTCAGTGGTTAAGTGTGTACTGCTTTTCTAAAGGACCCAAATTTGGATCCCAGCACCCACATTAGGTGTTTAGAACTGCCTGTAACTCCAGCTCCAGTTAATTGGATGCCCTCTTCTGGCCAACATGGGCACTGCACTCATGTGCATAAACGCACAGACAGATACATCAATTACAAAAATCTTCAAAATTCACAAAAGAATTTCCAGGTCAAAGTAAGTGTATGCCTCACCGGGAGCACAGGAAACCATATCTGGGTGACAGAAGTAGCAAAGCCCTCATTAGGATCCTGTTTTTCACCACTGTTATTTCACCACTTTCTTCTGCCCTAGGTCTTTGAACACAGGGGTGTACTTTAGAGGGGGACCAGGTAAAGTCCAACTAAATCCACATGGTTAGCACTTCAGAAAATACAAACTAGACCTCTTCTTGGCTGACCTGGATAGACTGGGATGTCAGAAGTGTAAGTAACCCTTTGGGATTTATTTACTATGTAATTACAGAGCTCCTGACTTCAAAAATTCCCATTCATAGTGCTGGGATGAGGTGTTTAGATACCCAGAACCCATCAAAAACGCAGCCAGAGGTCTCAGCCATATATAATCCCAGCACTAAGGAGACAGAGGCAGAATCTCTACGGCAAGTTGGCTAACTAAACTAACACTCTCAGCAAAATCTGGCTTCAGCAAGAGACTGCTTAAAACAAAATATCATGGAGAGTGATGGAAAAAACACACAATTTCAACTTTGGTCTCCATGTTTGCATCTTCTCATGCTTACACAAATGCTCAAATGTGCAACCACACACATGTAAACACATGTCACACACACACACACACATCTCCACTCAGATCTGGACATACCAGTTCCCTAATATGTAAAGCAGAGACATTAACAATATAAACTAGCTCATTGGAGTATTGTAAGGGCCAAATGAGATCATAGAGATGAAAACACTATGAAAAGTCTCATAGTAATCAGAACTATGAGGCTATGAATGGATAAATAAAATTCATGTGCGACATTTTAGCACTGATCATTTAAAATTCTAGGTAATTTAAATTAGTAAACCTCTGAGATAGGCCAAAATAAGTATTTATATCCTTCATTTTTTTGAGCCCTGTGACTGTCCCATGATAACGTCCTAAAGAAACATTATCCAATGGCCTCATATTACGTGTTTTCCTTACCTGGCCCACTTGTAAATGATGACAAAAACAATAGGCGCCATATGTTGAAGGCTTATTGTATTTTAGGTAGTAAGATTCTCAGGTTTATTCTTAACTTGACTTTCAAGTCCATCTTCATATTGAATGACTATTTGTAAGAGCGGGGGTGCATGTTAATGACTCTGATGCTTTGATTTTCTAATCTAGACTGTAAGACAACTGTAGAAACTGTATGATTCTTGTGGGAATTTCTGTTCTCAGGACTGAAATTGTGTAGCAGAGTCGGGTTGCCATGACTATGTCAGTGCATATAACTGGGATGAATGAAGGATAAGGGATGCAGCAGGACAGGAGCTGGTGCCCTGTGTCTGAAGCATTGGTTAGACTTCTCCTGATGATTGATCCCAACCCCTGGCCCCCGAGGTACCAAATCTATTCATTCTATCACAATTATTTCTGTGGGACACAGTAACTGTCATTCAAATTCAGTCAATCTCTTCCCAATGCTTTGTGACATTTAAGGGAGCAGACAGACTGACTTGTCAAATGCTTGGGGAGACTTGCATGTCATTCCTCTCAGCTGACAGATTTTTCATAAAGGAGTGTTCACCTCTTTGGCTCACTGCCCTTTGTATCCTTACAACTGTAGATTGTGGGGCCATTTGCCAGGTCCAGAAATGCTGGTTACGCACTCCCACACCACCTCCCCTTACACCCACTCTTCCTCCATAGTTGTCTCATATTAGAATTAACTATTTTTGAATAATTGGGTTGTGCACAAGTACCTCCAAGTGACACAAGAGTAGACAAAATTGACTTTCTTCTGAGCTGTATCCATAGTGCTCAGCTTTGGGCCCTGAAGATGCCAGCCAATATCAGTTAAAGAATAAAAGAATGAGGGATAAATGACTGAAAGAGTGAAACAGAACAGAATAAATGTGACAAAAAGAGTCTCAACCTATATAAGAGGATGGTCTTTATAGCTTTTGATTTTAAAAGTAATTTCAAAGTTACTGAAGAGCTTGAAAAGGAGAACAAGGAATTTCCATGTGTCTGTCTAGACCTTACCAATCTTGAGCAATCTGACAGATTTATCACTCTATCTCCCCACTTACTTATTAAGGTTTTATTCAGAGCTGTGTGTAGGCAAGTTTCATATATTATGCCACTTTAGTCATCAGCATGTTTGTGTATTTCCTAAGTAAAGGGATATATTTCTAGATAACTAGATATCATGATGAAACCCAAGAAATTTAGTAGTGATGCTATATTGCAATCTCCAGTCCTTCCTCCAATTTTAGTTGTCATGGCAGGAGTTGCTCTGTTTGGTTCTCCAGGGGGGGAAGGGAAGATTAATGGGCAAAAATATGAGGAATATGATAGACTGATACAAATTTAAACATGTCTGTTACTGAATGCGCTCGCTTCTATTTAAAAATAAGGGATGTCTTTCTACTGAGGCAGGGACTGGAGAATCTCTTGCATGTGGTAGAGCACACTTGAAATCCCAGCACAAAGCAGGCTTGAGAAAAAAAAAGATCAGGAGTTTGAGGTCAGCCTGGATCAGATAGCAAGACCTTAGAGATATAAGAGGAGATCTTCTGTTATGGGCTATGGTGAAAGTTTCTTTCTGTATGTGTACTTCTGCAAACCAAGTAATTGTAAGTGATCTAATAAGCTCAATTCTTTATTCCTTATTTTGATAAACATTTCTAATGGCAAAATGGGCCCTTGAGCATCTGAAGAAACACCTCTGCTGAGGCACTGTATGAAACAACCCCACTATTCTGTCAGCCTGGCAGCGATTTCCCAGGCTCTTTCTATAAACAGGTGGTATATATTATGTGCTTATATGTACTAGCCTCTAAGTGATTCTCCAGTGGCAACTGGAAAATACAGTAAAGATGCTGTAAAGATGCAGCTCTTATTTTATGCTCCTGGTACTAGGCATGGAAGCAAGGATCCTGTGGACATCAGAGAGGCACTCTAACACTGAACTACACCCCTGGTCTCTCTATGTCTAATATTATCATCTCTGTTTTATTAGTGAGGCATCTGAAAGGTAGATTTTAATATCTTGATTTTTTTTTCATCCAGATTTGATGTGTTAGAATATTTCAGAATATGTGTTCCAGTTGTTCAATTGAGTGTATAGGACAACAGTCCCCACACTTGGGAAGCTGAGGCATGGTGGTCATAAGTTTGAGGCCAGCCTGGTCTGGTCTATACAGTAAATTTTCTTTTTCTCTCTATTTCTTTGTTTCTTTCCTTCCTTCTTTCTTTCTTCCTTTTCCATTTTTCAAGACAGGGTTTCTCTGGGTATCACCGGATGTTCTTGAACTTGCTTTGTAGACCAGTCTGGCCTCAAACTCTGCCTGCCTCTGCCTCCTGAGTACTGGGATTAAAGCTGTGCACCATCACCGCCTGGCTGAAATTTCTTTCTGAAGAGAAAAGAGAAAGTAAAAAATATATATATTTTTATTTTAAAAGTAATGATTAAATAAACTAAAGCATAGCATTTTGAGAATATCATCTTAATTTGTTTGCATTTATTCATTTTTAAATGGGGTAGTCCGATTTGTAGGTATAAGATGTCTTTTTAGTAGGCAGCGTTTCTTGTTTCTAGGTTTCTTATTTGTTGATTGCTGCAGTCGTAATTGTTATCATTATTTTACAAATGTAGTTTTCATTTTAGTTTACAGGACAAGTTAGAAGCGAAGATACTCTGAGGAAGTGCCTCGTGTGAAGGGGGTGAATCTCTCCATTGAATTGTATCTTAGAAGGCAGAAGATTCAGAATGATGGACCCTTCCTTTCTGGGACTCGGTGTCTTTGTATTTTTTAGAATAGTCAGTGTCAGCCTGATTCCCACTGATGCTTCACATTTCAGTTTAGGAATTAACTCTCAGGAGCTGGAGAGATGGCTCGGAGGTTAAGGGCACTGGCTTCTCTTCCAGAGGTCTTGAGTTCAAGTCCCAGCAACCACATGGTGGCTCACAACCATCTATAATGAGATGTGGTGTCCTCTTCTGGTGTGCTGGTGTATATGCAGACCAAACATTGTATACATAAATCTTAAAAAAAAATGAATGAACTCTCAGAAACTAGGTAATGTTCCCCCATTACCTGCTCTCACTGCATCATCCTCCTTTCCCTTGTGGCAGTTTCTACAGTAAAACGATTGGATGTTGATAGAGCATTTGCCTAGCAGGTACAAGGCCCTTGGCTTAATTCTCCACCCTCCATCCCCACCCCTACACTCACCTTTACAGTTACACTGAAATACAGTTTGCTGGATGAATACATCTGATTTTGCCATTAATGTGTCTTCAGTATCCAGCGCAGTATAACCATTAAATGACGATTTGTTGAATAATAAATTAACGAATATGAAGAAATAAATGAACAAAGACCCAGCTCCATCTTACAAGAGGATGTTAGCAAAAGAAAACATAACTAAGATACAAAATCATTCTAGTATCTAAGGAGACAAAAGTGCCTTGAAAGGCTCTTGAAAAGAGGGGTCATGCCCTCTCAAATTATATCCTTGGCCCAAATGGCTTCATAAAGCTGCCATTACAATTTCTACATGCAACCCCCAGGTGGCAGTAGTGTGCTACTCTTGGGCAGTGCTACTCTGGGGAAAGTCCCTAAAGGTCACTTCCTGGCTTCCCACTGCAGACTGTAGAGCAAGCTTAGATTCCCTGGCCCTGTGCTAGAAGACATGCAAAGTGAATTCTGGTAGTGACCTCATTTTCCTTTCTCTGGTGAATAGCTCTAGAGACCCTCTCGTTTGTTCAATGTTATATTTAGTTATTTATCCTGGGGAGAGGTTGCATGGTTACTATGGCATGCCTGTGGATGTCAGAGAGTTGACTTTCTCCTTCCACCAAGTTGATCCTGGAGACTGAACTCAAGTTGTCCAGCTTGGCAGCAAGTACCCTTACTAACTGAACCATCTCAACAGCCATATAAATATAAACTTTTAATTTGCATACAAATAATAGAGTACATTATAACATTTCATATATGTATGTATTAAATCATATGAAATAATTATGCTTTATTCTTCTAACTCCCTCTGCCCCTTACTATTATTCCTCCTACATCCAAATTGTCCTTCTGTCAGCTTTCATGTGACATATATCCCATCACTCTCTCTTGTTCTCCTCTTCTCCCTCTCCTTAGACCTCTTCGTCTTCTCCCTTGCTCTATTCCTTCCTCCACACACTCATACTTAAGTCTAGGTTCCACATGCCACAGAAAATATGGGCTACTTGACCCTGCCCTTTGAAGCTGCTCCTCTCACAGTCATCCCTGAGTGCCTGGACAGTGCTGGGAAGCATGACCTAGTGGTTCTCTATGACTCCACAACCCACATGTCCAAAACAGAACCTATTTCTTATCCACTCCCTCAACTCACACCTGTATTTTTTTTATAACTACATGATATGGGCGGAGTGTTAGAGTCTCAGAATGTAGCCCAGATTGGCTTCTAACCTGTAGAGTTTGTATGTCATCCTCCAGAGAACTCGGATTCCAGGTGTGTGTCTCTGGGTCCTGTTTTATCTTTTTGAACATCTACCTCCTATTCAGTAAGTCCTGAAGAAACCATCTGTGACAGTCAGTTTTAAAGTCATCTTGACACAAATTGAGAGTCGTTTTGAAAGAGGGAACCTTAGAGCAGCCCTCCTAGGCCACAGAGGAGGACTTTGCAGCCAGTCCTGAAGATACCTGATAAACCAGGGTCAGATGAAAGGGGAGGAGGTCCTCCCCTATCAGTGGACTTGGAAAGGGGCAGGGAGTAGACAAGGGAGGGAGGGTGGGATTGGGAGGGAATGAGGGAGCAGGATTCATCTGGGATAGAGAGTTAATAAAATGTAACTAATAATAAAAATAAAATTAAAAATAATAAAGTTTTAAGTAACAACAGCAACAAAAAATGGCCCTCACCAGATTGGCCTGTAGGCAAGCCCATGGTACATCTTCCTAATTATGGATTGATGTAGGAGGGCCTGGCCCATTGTGGGTGGGGCCACCTCTGGGCTGGTGATCCTGCATGTTATAAGGAAGCATGCTGGGAATGATGAGCAAGTCAGTAAGTGGCACTCCTCCATGGCCTCGACATCAGCTCCTGCCTCCAGGTTCTTGCTTGGAGTTCATGCCCTAACTTACTTCAGTAATGGGTGGTGATTGTGATGTGTAAGCTGAAATAAACCCTTTCACCCCAACTTACATTTGGTCAGCGTGAAGGCACCATCTCTAAACATCCCAGATATGTGGCTCCTCCTCCAGTATGCCAGGCACAAGGTAGATCCTCCTCGCCTCTTTTCTAATGTCCTATTTTATCTGCATATCTTTGTCTTCCCTCCAGACAGCCAACATGACCCACACCTCTGCAGAAACTTCTTTTTTTCGAGGATAGCAATGCCCTCCTTTTATTTGTCTGTTCAAATTATTTTAGTGCATCATGGTGCATATTAACTAGTTCCTCCTCCCTGAAGGTCACTTTCTAGATCTCTTTCCTGGCCCCCAACATCCACATCATTCTTTCTACTACTTGTACAGAGCATTTACCTTGGCCCTCTTTTTATAGTTTTAATTTATAATTTTATCTCTGTAATTTATCATACACGTAGACATATGAGTATCTCTCTTAAGCCCTTAGAACCAAATAACTGCAAGGTGTAACAATACCACAGTCCACCCTCTTTCCAGTATCCATAGAGAAACAGATCATTCATACATCTTGGCTGTATTCCTACTGAGCCGAAGTACACTCTCAAAAATCCTTCTAAAAAATGAATACCAAACAGAACTACTCTATTACTTAAAATAGATCTGTCATCCTGCCTTGGACTTGAAACAACTATAGTACAAAAATTATGCCATATAACTTTTATTCTACCAGAACATTTTGTGCAACTCATTTAAAGGCTTCTTGATTGAATGGATAAAAAGTGGAATGAAGCAGACTCTCGTGGCAAGGATGTTAGTCCCAGACTCCCATGTTCAATTTGACTGGATATTTTCCCCCTGGTATATATGCATTCCTTGCTGGTGATAGTCACAGGGTTTTGATCAGCATTTCCCTGATGCATCCAAGGCAGCAACTTACTGCAAACTTCGTTATCATGTATAAAATGTAGCAGATTTGAGATGTGCTCATGTAACTGTGTGTCATTCTTGCCAACAGAATAGTCTATTACATAAATCTCTTTTTCCACTTTGTTTCAATTTTTTCATGCATTTAAAAATATTTGTTTAAAGGCTGCAATTGTTTGGTCTTAATTAATTCATGCAGAAGTGCTGTCCTTCATGATCACATTGCCAACATACTTAGGCTGGTCCTTACCCTATGGGGGGGGTGATGATAAAAAGCAGATGTTTTCTCTCTGCTTCCTTTGCCAAAACACTCCCTAGACATACTAAAAGTTGGCATTTATGCATGTGGGTGGACATTCATGTGGATGAGTCATTTTGTCTTGGTTTTAGTTTTGATGCTGGGGATGGAATCTAGGGTCTCACACACACTAACCACATGCTCCAGAGCTGGACCCCAGCCCAGGTTTGTTTGCTTGTTTTGGTTTATTGGTCTGGTTGTTTGAAGACTGTGTCTTTAGTGTTTAGAAAATTCAAACTTTCAAAGCCAAACGTAGCTTTTCACTTTCTTTCCCTCTTTCACAGATGTTTTTGAAGAATTTTTGAAATTAAACAATTTGGAAGGGCAAAAGGGAGTAACTTTGTGTTGAGAAGGTCATATTCATTACTAGATGCTGACATAGTATAATTTTTAAAGCCAAATAATTATTTTTCCTCAAATTCTTGTCTTTGCAAATCACAAAATATTAGTACTTTTTAAGCCAACATGAGCTTCGTTGGATCTTGATTTAAGAAAATTGTAGGAAAAACAGACATAAGACAATTGGAGAATTGTGAACACTAACAATTTTAAAATTTTCTGTTATTTTCCAGAAGTTTTATAACAGCACTGAAGGCATATGTACACATTTTTGGCATGTTTATTCACGTTACTATTTATAGGAAGTGTATGTTTCCCAGACTGGTCCCAAACTCTAGGACTCAAGCAACCTCTTCCTTTAGTATCTGAGACTACAGGAATAATAAACTGTTCCAAGTTTGCGTGTTTTTCTTTAATAAAACTGTTACTTTGTAGAGATATGGGTTGAAATATTTACAGATGACAGCATATGATAGCTGGATTTGTTTCAAACTCATTCTTTACACAATAGACAATAAATGGAAGCAAGCATCACACAAGATAAAACATACTGATCATTATTGATACTGGGCCATAAGTACATGGTCATGTATTGTAATAAAATCTTTCCTTTTACAAAGGTTTCCATTTTTCCCAAAGAAAAGATGCTCAATTATCCACCATGAAAGTGATAGCATGGTTTAAAGGAGGCTGTTAACAAGAGGGATCTTATCCAAGAATGATAACCCACCATTTTTGGAGTGTTTTAATACAAGAATTAACTGAGCTTATGCATTATGAGGAAGCAGACACTAAAAGAACAGGGAATGAGGCAGTTAGAGAAACAGTAGAATATACATTCTGGCAAGAGTTAACAAATCATCGTTAGCCAATCAACAAGGGGCTTTGGGGTGGCAGCAGCTGGAGAGAGGATGTTAAAAGAAAGTAGTACACACCAAAGGGGGAAGGTGCATATATACGGACACTGGTGGGGCATCACTGGGGTGTGGCTTGACTGTTATACCTTATCTTATGTGTGATGGCACACGTGGAAGTTGCATATGTATGTGTGGTCCAGAGGGTGACAATTCTTTGTCTACTTGTCCCTACTTCTTCAACACCGAGAATACAAGTGTACACCACCAGCACACCCAGCTTTTTTATGTGTGCTCTTAGATCAAACTCATCTGCTCATGCATTCTGGAATAAAGCTCAGGTCCTCATGTTTTCATGGCAAGTGATTTACCAGCTGAGCCATCACTCAGCCAATTTCCACTTTTGATTAGAGCTATTGTTGTCCCGTCTCTATTGCCTCTGGCAGCACAATGTGGGTAATGTGGGTAAGGCATGTAGAATTCATCTTTACATCAGTTGTTATGACAAATAATAACACATGGTATCATTTTTGTTTTGTTTTTTTTCTCCACATTTTGAAAGTTATGAGTCTTGGATCACCTGCAATTTTTCCATTATCTGCTTCCATTATTTTCCTAAAAATAAGCAAAATTCATAATTTGGTTTATTGTGACTATTGGACTGGCAGGGGCTCCTATTTTTCCTCTGCTTATCATGGATGAGGAAATTGAATCTCAGAAGAAGGAAAATAATGCCTAACATCATGCAGTGCCTAGCAGAGATCTGGTACATAAGCATAAAATAAATATCTCCTTCTGAATGCAAAGAGGATAGACATCGGAGGGGGGAGAAAACGGAACAGGACAGGAGCCTACCACAGAGCACTTCTGAAAGACTCTACTCTGCAGGGTATTGAGGCAGGTGCTGAGACTCATAGCCAAACTTTGGGCAGAGGGCAGGGAATCTTATGAAAGAAGTGGGAGATAGTAAGACCTGGAGAGGACAGGAGCTCCACATGGAGAGCAACAGAACCAAAATATCTGGGCACAGGGGTCTTTTCTGAGACTGATACTCCAACCAAGGTCCATTCATGGATATAACCTATAACCCCTGCTCAGATGTAGCCCATGGCAGCTCAGTATCCAATGAGTTCCCTAATAATGGGAACAGGGACTGTTTCTGACATGAACTCAGTGGCTGGCTCTATGACACCTCCCCTTAGGGGGGGGGGGAGGCCTTGACAGGCCACAGAGGAGGACAATGCAGTCAATCCTGATGAGACCTGATAAACTGTAATTAATATAAAATAAATAAAACAAAAACTTTTGATTTCAAGAGTTTTTAGAAACAACAGTAACTTGATTTATGCTATTCAAGTTTTCTAAAAGCAGTGTTACTGAAAAGTGTTACTACGAATTCATCACCATAAAGGAAGAAAATAATATAATGCTGTGGATATCTAGACATGGTTTCCACCAAGACTGGCATGTTCATGTGCTGAGAGACAAGGACCTGACTCCTAAACACTGCTGATGGCAGTTCATCCGGATAAACCCTCTCTATGTGTCATTTTGACCCCTCACAACAATCCTGGGATGTAGAGCATTTTGTTAAATTCTACAAATGAGAATTGAGGCTCAAACCACATTAAGATAATTTCTCAGGAACTAAAATCAGCAGCCAAAATAAACAGAAAGTGTGAGAGAGAAAAATATAGAAATTAGTAAATCAGTACAGTATATCCAAAAGCTAACTAACAGGAGTTCTAGAAATACAGACAATAGAAGAGGTGATAGTGGGTGAGAAATAACATGATGTGCAACAAATGAAGGGTTAGTTCTTACAAGAGATGTTCACAAAATCCCACATTTCTAGATGAAAGAGCTGCACTGAAGAATACCGTTAGATTATAAGACACTCCAGACCAAAAGAAATTCTTGATGAGAAAACCAGTTCCATGCAGAAAGGTGGAAATCATGGAAGACTGATCCTCATCTAGAATTAGAAAAACACATTAGAAGAATACATGCAATTTGAAGAAGGCTTTCCACATCCTGAGAGGAGATTGTTTCCAGGGAAGAATTATTCACCTAGCACAAACTTAATGATGTGTGAGGATTCATTCAGACACAGAAAGGTTTTTATTGAAATCACCTCTGGGAGGGCACACAGTTATAAAAATAATGAAATGAAAACACATGTGATGATATCTTTCTAAGGAATGTAGCAAAGGGTGTGGTCCAGCAAGGCTAGAGATCGGAAGCTAACCAGGAGAGTAATTCCCAGGATGATTGTTCAGTGGCAAGCCCAGAAAACAACCATTCCAGAATGAATCAGAAAGGGGCAAACTCTGAAAATGTTCTCCAAGAAAAATAAGTGGAGTTCATGAGTTATTTAAAGTATTGACAATATTATGTAGAATTTTATGGCTTTGTCAGAAGAGTTGTGGCACATGGAAAGTTAAAGTTTTAAAAAGAGGTAGTTTGGGGAAGAAATATAGTGAATCACACATTACAAACATCAACTGTGAGTGATACTTACATGACATAATGCAATATAGTGAATATTTTCATTAAAAATTTCATACTTGTGGGACTGTGTGTGTTCGAGACACAGAGAAAGACAGAAAGAGAAAGGGTGAGGGCAAGAGTGAGAGAGCGAGAGGGGGGTTGACCGAAAGTGAGAATTTAGCCATGATTTCAATCTCTATCATCCAAGAAAAAAAATGAAAGGTTCTTATCTTATATAACAGAAACTCATAATAAATCTCTAAACTTAAAGAAAATAAGAAGTAGAATTACTTACTATGTTATTCTAAAATAATTATGCCATATAGCAAAAGAAGGAACTAAAAGTGTTTATAAACCATTTAAAACAACATAAATATACGAGCTCACATTTTTCATGGTCAGAAGTCTAACACTATGTTGCATAATTCTCTGTCCAAAGTCCTATAAGTCCCAAATCCTGTTATCAGCTAGGCTTTGCTCTTTTATGTGGGCTCTTAGAAAGAAGCTACATTTTGGCCCACTCAAGTTATTGGCAATAATCAGTTCCATCCAACCCTTTCTACATAAAGCTGCATCCTCAAGCTGGCCATGATACTTTGAGCCTTTTTCAACTTTGTCTCTTTCTTGCTCTTCTGCTTGATTTTCTATTACCTTGCCTTGTCATTGATTTCAGTGGGATTGATTTAAGTTTCTCTCCATTTAATTTGATGTTGGCTATAGGCTTGCTGTATATTGCCTTTACTATGTTTATGTAAATGCCTTGTGTCCCTGATCATTCCAGGACTTTAAATATAAACCAATATTGAATTTTATTAAATGCTTTTTCAGCATCTAAGGACATGATCATGCAGTATTTTTCTTTCAGTTTGTTTATATAGTGGATTACACTGATGGATTTCTGTATATTGAATCATTCCTGCATTTTGGGGATGAAGCCTACTTGGTCATAATGGATGATATCTTTGATGTGTTCTTGGATTTGGTTTGCAAGTATTTTGTTGAGTATTTTTGCATCAATGTTCATAAGGGAGATTGGCCTGAAATTCTATTTCTTTGTTCTATCTTTGTGAGGTTTAGGCATCAAGGTGACTGTGGCTTCACAGGATGAGTTTGGTAACATTCTTTCTGTTTCTATTTTGTGGAAAAGTTAGAAGATTATTGGTGTTAGCTATCCTTTTAAGGTCCGGTAGAATTCTGTGCTAAAACCACCTGGCCTTAGGCCTTTTTTTGCATGGGATACTTGATGACTGCTTCTATTTCCTAAGTGGATATAGGATATTTAATTTATTTAAGTGGTCTTGATTCATCTTTGGTAAGTGGAATTTATCAAGAAAATTGTCCATTTCATTTAGGTTTTCAAATTTTGTGAAGTATAGGCTTTTGAAGTAGAACCTAATGATTATTTGGATTTCCTCGGTGTCTGTTGTTATGTCTTCCTTTTCATTTCTGATTTTCTTCATTTGAATGTTGTCTCTCTACCTTTTAGTTAGTTTGGCTAAGGGTTTGTCCATCTTGTTGATTTTTCTCATAGACTATATAGTCTATTTTGGAGAAGGTTCCATGAGGTGATGAGAAGAAGGTAAATTCTTTTGTGTTTGGGTGAAAAGTTCTTTAAATGTTTGTAAGGTCCATTTGTTTCATGATATGTTATTGTCATTGTTTCTTTGTTTAGTTTCTGTATTGTTGACCTGCCTGTTAGTATTTTGAAACAGAACCTGCTTCTGGGTTACCTAGCAACGTATGACATCATCTTGTGTCGCCCAGCCAGGTGGCCATACCTGGGAGGTGTGGTTACCTGGCCCCTTAAAAGGACAACCTGACATGTGGTCTCTTTCTTGCTGTTACTCTCTTGCTCCTTTCTCTCTATCGGGGCGCCCCCTCTCCTCCCTTCTCTCTCTTTTCCCCCACTTCTTTCCCTTTCTCTCTCTCTTTCTTCCCATCATGTCCTGCTCTCCACCTAATAAACCTTTTTCATATACGATCTGTTGCGAGCCTCATTCCTTCATTCATTGTCCTAACCTAACATTGTCCCTTGTTGAGAGTGGGGTGTTGAAGTCTTGTACATGGCCACTCTTATGGTTCATGAATGGGATTATGAATGACCAAGTCTAACACCCTCATTTGAGTAGATCCAGACAGGGAGAGATACCTGTCCAGCATCTTTGGAACTCCAAAATGCTAATTCAACTTTTTTTTCCTGCTTTGCAAAGCACCCTCCTTTTGACTAATGCCCACAGAGCCAAAAAAAAAAATTATTTCCAAATTCCTTTTACTTAGCACACCCTACCTGGCACATGGATAAATGATTGCACAATGTATCTTAAGACTTTGCAAGGATCACTTTGCAATGGAACAATTTGAACTCTCAAACTCATACAGTTAATAAGCAATTTGGAAACAACGTGAAATAAGGTCTTTTCTTTAGGTAGCTATTTCTTAGGGACAAATAAATGCATCACTGGCTGCATCATATAGGCTTAAAAATCGCATTGACCTGTTTTCCGCTTCTGCCTCCTTTATTCCACATCTATCTATATATGTTTACATAACTCAATCACTCAGTATCTCAGGTTCTTGCATTAAAAAAAAGATAATGCAACCAACCTCATGAGACTGCATGGGGAATTGGGGAAATAGCACATGTACTAGTAACTTAAAACAAATCAGAAACTATTGATTTTTCTTTTTATTTAATAGGCTACCTAACAAATGTTGAAAACTCACAGTAAAATAGTTTCCTGTTGCTAAAGATGAAACCATTGGAAAAGATGGTTAAAGGCTGAAAAATCTTCAGGGGAAAAAATCATCTTGAGAATTGATGTAAAAAATGTCATTGCTTTGATCACCTCCCCCTGGGGGAGGTGCAGCTTTGCCAGGCCACAGAGGTGATGATGCAGCCAGCCTTGATGGGACCTGATGGGCTTGGGTCAGATGAAAGGGAAGGAGGATGTGGGGTGAGGAAATTGTAATAACTAAATATATAGATAAAATTAAATAAAAAAAAGAAAAGAGAAAAAAATCTAGCATACCAACATCAAGAAAACTTTGACCTTAATGAAAACAAAGCATTCCAAAATTTAGTAGCAATATACAGACATAGTTATATATATGCACACATATGCATATATGTAGTTTTATATAATCATTAGTCTGAAAGAAAAAATTTAAATATTATTATTATTGGTATATGTGTGTGCATGTGTGTGATATGAATATGCATACTGCAACATGTGTGGCAGTCAGAGGACAATTTCATGGAGCCATTTTTTTCCTTCCACCTTTGTGTGCGCTCTGGGACCAGAGCTCAGGTCTTCATGTCTACAAGCATCTTTATTTTCCATGCTGAGTTATCTCTCCGGACCAAATGAAAGTGTTCGTTTCCTTAGTTTCTTCTAAAAGTTCTAATGCTTTATAAGTGAGTCTGAAATGATGATGCATGTCAGTAATCCCAGCACTTGGGAAGGTGAGGCAAGAGAATTGTGAGCTCTAGTCTAGGCTGGGCTATTTTGCAACTTTAAGACACCCTGAATTACAAAATGAGACTACTTATCATCAAAAAAGCCCAAACAAAGAAAAATGAAACCCAAATCACACTAGCACAATTCACGTAAGCATGATGTTTCACTTTTCTTTTTTGTTTTTTTAATTAAATTTTTATTTTTTTATATTTATTACAGCTTGTTCAGTTTGTATGAGGGAGGGGGATGCAGCTGGGATACAAAGTGATGTTTCACTTTTCAAAGAGCTGTTCATGGTAACCATGGTATGGCAAACAACTCTGAAGAGCAAACATATGTACATCATTCTGGCTTCTTTCTCTCTGTCATCAGGTGAACCACAGGAATTTATGCTTTCCTTAGATCTCGTACAGATTCACAACCTCAACTTCCAATCACCAGCTTCCATGTTAAAAAAGCTAGGTGGAGTAACACGCCTCTAATCCCAGCACTGTGGAGGCAAAGATAGGGGGATCTCTGGAGCTCATTGGACAGTTAGTCTTGCCCAAGTGGTGAGTTGCAGATTCGGTCTTGGGGTTCAAAATCAGGTTATGAGGCTTGGTAGCAAGCATTTTTACCTAACAAGCCATCTTTCTTACTAGACCCCCATTAATTTTTGTAATTATTTTTTACCAAATACTTCAGTTTCTTTGGATGCTGGCTGGAAAGACTGCCCTAACATTAAACTAATTATAACATCCTTATCAAAAAACTGACACAAGCACACAACAGGGAAACTTGTAATAAATTATTGTTATGATAGAATAGCTGTGTTGGAATTATTTTTATAGTGTTTATCATTTTAACTGTAATTTTCTCTACCATTCACTCCCCCACAATACCTTCCCCAAAGTAAGACCGAAAGAAAGCATTTAAGTGACATACAAAAAGACAGTATTTATTTTACTTTCTTATAAGTAGTTGAACAGAAAGACTCATAGTTGAAGACATTACCAAAAACATTAACATTATTTCATGTATCCCTTTAGTGCCCAGATTAAAAAACAAAACAAAACAAAACAAAACATGTTATCTGAAAGAAAAGGAACGATCCTCCTTACACTGAGTTTACTTTATATATGTGGAGGGAAAATCCATATGCGAACCTCCAAGTTTCTACTAAGCAATGTACTGATGTCTTTAGGAATTACTAAGGTCCAGAGATTACTTTTGTCTGTTAAAACAAAGGTATTCGTATTTACTGTTGCCTTTCCCCTCTGGTACTGAAAGAAGAAAATGGAAGCAAAATAAGATGTCCTTGTCCTTATGCTTCCAGATTCTAGTATGATCTCCAGGGCATTTCAAAGCATCCTCTTCTTCGCCATCAAAAGATGCCAGTAGTAAAAATGGCTCTGTGCAAAGCAGTTTGGTGCTTTCCTTCCCAGAACTATGAAACCCTCGGTAGGGGTTATCTTCATCTTACACAAGAAAGCCAAGTCTTCTTTCTAGTGAACAGTAGGAGAAACTGGAACACCTACAATGTCTGTGTCCCAGCTGCAGGCTGGCAACCAAAACAAAAGTGCCAGGAGGACATACCTGTGCATCAGTCATACCATGCACCCCAATTTCATGAAATGCCAAGTACAGCACTCCTCTACTACAGTGGAAGCAAACTGGAGAGCAGGGGTCATTTATCTTCCCTGCTTAACAAGAGATGCAAGTCATGTTATTTTCTTAATAGGAACTAGAAAATGTCTGGGGAATTTGTGATACGAAGTTCTTCAGTCATTGCTTGTGATCCGTGTGTGTGAGAAAGAAAGGGAGGTTACATCTCTCACACTGTTTTAAATTTGCTAGAAAGAGTTGGAATAGGGGGAATATTATATATATATATATTTATATTTATATATATATATATTTATATGTATATATTGTGGGAATGGACCAGAATGGAAACCTAACATATGCAAAAAGTGAGTACATAGTTGAGCCCCACTTGGCTCCCTGTCAATAAAACACAGAATTGACAGGACGATCTACAGCATATAAAACAGCCATCCTAAGGCCTATCATGCAAACAAAGAGAAACAGATACAAATCCTTTCCCCCCTCAAGCAAATAGAGCTAAATTCTAAGTGAAGAAAAGACATCATATCTACATAATACACAGAAATACCAATTGTTATAAAAACAAAACAAAAACAAAAACAAAAAAACCCTCAAATAATTGTGGGCTCACAGGGAAGCTGTAAAATATGTGTGCCTTAGTCATTGTTGTTCAGTCTACTCATCTTTTACCTGAGATGCAATGTGTTCCCTGCTCCACTAGGTAGTCTAAGATAATTTGTATCCTCAATTCTCCCAAAAGTCAAAAGGCTATAAGAAAAGAAGATGGGGGAGTAAGCATAGCAGGGAATAAGCATAGGAGATAAGAAGCTCAAAAGGTTGGGACATGGCTATCTGGAGATAAAGAAAGTGCTAAGAAACAAGGATTACCAAATATATGTAAACCCAGGGGTGGAGGTCCAATCCCTTGCACTTAAGGATTTAGCACATGCTTGATACATAGTCAGTACTTGATTTGAGTTGCAGAAGTGAAAGAGGGTGCTTACATCATTAGAGACTTCTTTCTTCCAACTTGAATACTAGGTCATTCTGCCTCTAATGTATTAAAAAAAATCCTGCAATGACATGAAACAGCCTTGGAGAAGCTGCTTCTGCCCTTTTTGTATGTGTCATGTCTGTGACCAAGATGATTTCTGGGAATTTCAAAGCAGAGGAAAATGCTATTGAAGTGGATAATGATGCCACATTTGAATAACCACAAACATTACTCAGTGGGCTCCCAAACAATAGGCAGCAGATTGTATTGGTTTTGTTTGCTAGATATTCTGGGGGAGTCAAGTACAGTATTAGTGTAAATGCCCCAAATGAGTTTCCTCACAACAAAACTTTTTTGGATGTTATTCCACAGAAAGAACACAGAGATTCCTTCGGAAGCTGTCACAACTCCTGATAAGATGAGTTGATGATCATTGTCCTCCTTTTTGTCCTCAGTTTGAAGATTTGGCAAATGATGTTTGCTTTTAAGATTCAACAAGCATGAGAAGAACTCTGCTTTCTTTTTAAAGAGCTCCCTTAGTTTGGATTTTTCCGTGCAAGATTCACATCAAGTCGTGCTGTTCTTAGGAGCTGCCTGTTTTTCAAGAGTCCAGCAGTTTCAGTTTCTATTTAACAAGTCCTCGGATAAGAAATGGGGAATGCAATAAATCTTCACAGGGTCACATTGAAGGAAAAAAGAAATCAATTATTCCCCATCACTGAGACACTTTCTTCAGGTTTTCTATCAGCACTACAGAATCCGTTTCTTCTTTGGATTGTTTCTCATATATATCATACTTCTTCCAGTGCTGGAAAGGAAAACAAAAACATACACGGTGACTTTTCTCAAAAATATCCTTTCCTTGAGTATTCCGATTCAGTGCTTATTTTTAAGTTTGCATACACAGGAACCATAAGAGCAATGTTTTCCTGGTTTGAGTTTTTTAATATATTCTTTTACTTTTAATTTTTATTAATTACAATTTATTCATTCCCTTTGTATCCCAGCTGTAGCTCCCTCCTCCCTCCCCTCCCAATCCCCACACATGCCCTTCCCCCAGTCCACTGAAAGGGGAGGTCTTCCTCCCCTTCCTTCTGATCCTAGTCTATCAGGTCTCATTAGGAGCTGGTTTGAGTTTTTATCTAATATTATTCATCTAGTTGGACAATTAATGAAGCCAAACAATCAAGAATTACCATTAAAGATGGGGAAAGCATTGGATTGTTACATTATGATTAATAGCTGTCTGAAGAAGTAAAGAAATTTAGGTAGTTCTGAAACTAGAAACAGTATTTTGGAGATGAACAAAAGGGCGGCCTGTCTTTCACACTGTTTCAGCGGGGTTTGTATTTTTCTACCACTAAAACTTGACCATTGCTCCAGAAACATCACAGGCTCCCAAACCCACTTAATATCTAGTGAGCAAGACAATGGATGTCCCCAAAGCCTTAGGCTTAAAACCTGTGAAAGGCTCTGTACTAATAGCTTTATCTAACATCATTTGCTAGATCTTATTTGCTAGACATTATGTATAATGAGCTCATTATATATAAGACAAGCTCCTCCTGAATGGGATTAAAGTGTGTCTCTTTCATGGTAAAAAGCCAATGTTCTGTTCCCACAGCCTTTATTTGTCAATCTACGGAAAGAGTTAAATCTAAATTCAGTTCTCTCATCTGTAAAAATAAAACTCCTAGACAAAACAAAAAACAAAACAAACAAACAAACAACAAGAACAAAACTAGAGGTGGGCAACCTATAAGGCATGGGCCAATCTAGCTAACTGCCTGTTTGAGGAAGTCAAGTTTTATTGAACTATAACCATTTGTGTGTGTATTGCCAATGGCTGTTTTCATCCTGTAATATTTAAATTGTTACAAGGAGTCTTTGCAGGGAACAACAACAACAAACCAAATTAAACAAAAACAAACAAAAAAACCTTCACCACTCTCTGCACAGGATTACGTCTGAGCTCCTTTTCTCCACGGGTGTTCTAGAGTTCATTAAGCTTATGGGAAGCAATGAAAGTCAGAGAAACAGAAACATGAGCAGCCTGTTTAGCTGTGTGAGGCTGTGGCACTGAGGAAATTAGGGCCATCTAGTATTAGTGAATGGCGCTAGAAGCTGGATGGGGCTGCTTAAATTTTTCATTTTTCACCCTAAATAAGATATTTAACCCTAATATAGCTAACAGAGTTGCTGAGGTTAAAAATATTGACAAGTGTAAATGCTGATGGGAGTATTTAATAATTGGATCGCTCACATATTATTGGTGGAAATGTAAAATAGTAAAATAGTAGTCACTATGTGAAAGTCTTGTAGATTTTAATAAAATTGAACATACACTTAGCACATGACCCAAAATCCTACTCCTGTGTATTTACCCAGAAAAGTGAAAACATGAACATACAGAGACTTCTGCATGAACATTTATATCACCTCTACTCATGACAGCACAACTGGATATGCCCTGATGTCCTTACAGAAGTGAATGTTTAACCTATAGAGTACTTCTTAGCAATAAAGACAAGTAAACTGTCGACATATGCAACAATATGCTTATTTCCCTAATGTATTATTACTAAGTGAAAGAAGCCAGACTCAGAAATCCATGTACCTTAGTGTTTCTATGACACTATGGAAAAGGAAAAATTCTGGGAACAGAAAACAGAAAACAGATCAGTGGTTGCCAGGGTCTTTAGCAGTGATTTTCAACCTTCCTAAGGCTGTGACCCTGTAACACAGTTCCTCATGTTATGGTGATCCCAAACATAAAATTGTTTTTATTGCTACTTCATAATTGTAATTTTGCTAGAGTTATCAATTATAACATAAATATCTGTGTTTTCTTATGATCTCAGACTATGTGAAAGGGTTATTTGACCCCTAAAGGGGTCGTGACCCACATGTTGAAAACTACTGTTCTAGAGTGAGGGTTACATCAGGAAATGACAGTAGTCTATATCTCTACTGGAGTGGTGACTACAAAACTGCATTTATTTGCTAAAATTCTTCAAATTGAAAACTTAAAAATAATAAACTTAAAAATAATTTTATTACTTGTGAGTTGTCTTTTAAAGAACTCTATATTTTGAAAAATGTGAAATGAGCCGACTTCTAACAAAAACAATCTAAAAATTATATAATCTTAAAAACAATGGTTACTCAACAAGTGGCACTATGCCAGCTAGCTAAGCATTTGAAAACCAAAGTGAAACCCTCCCTCACAGGCTACACCAATAAAGCCCTAAATGTAAAACACAAAGTCAACTAAAGGGGAACATCTATATACCTCTCCTGTGGGATAGGCTTTCTGCATGTGAAAGATGATTTTTTTTTTTACAAAAGTGATTTTACTGCAGAGAACAAAGGAAAAATCATTTCTTTATAATTAATCACCATGAATGGAATCAAAAGGCAACAATGGTTGATAAGACAAAGGATTAATATTTAATATAGGAGGCTAGAGATATTGTTTTGTTGGCAGAGTGCTTGCCTTGTATGAATCAGACCCTGGGTCCCAGCCTCAATGATTAAAAAAAAAAAAGCCTGATATATAAAGAACCTCATAAACCACGAAGAAAAAGATAAATATTTCAGGGCAAATATTTCAAGACAAAGGACAAGAATTTCACAAAATAAACAGCCTAAGCCTATGTACTGATAAAACATATAAAGTCTGTCATATAAAATTTCCTCACCTATTGAAACACCCATTTACTTAAAAAAATTACTAAACAGCAGATTGGGAAAAGTGTGTTCAAACTAGTATTTCAACCCTACAACTGGTAAATCTAGACATTTGTATACACTAGTTTTAATACATGCTTCTTGTGAATATATAATTGTTTGAATTCTCATGTTATGCATAATCAATCTGAATGTTTCATTTAGCAACATATGTTACAAATTCTTATAAATTGGCAAAACGGAACTATCTCATTTCCTTTACCTCAGAAAACTATTTCACTGCATGAATGCACCATAACTTATTCAAACCATACAACCTCCCTGGATAATAATTTGTCATATCAAATCTACAAATTTACAAACTACAAACTACTTGGGGAATAACTCAGTAGTATAGCTTTTATCCAGCATGTGCAAGCTTCCAACCTCAGTAGAGAGAGAAAAGAGGGAAAGAACAAGATCCAAAACTCCATTTGTACATCAAAGGCTGCACAAAAACAAATGGCAGATGGTAGGATGTGACACATAGTTTGTAGTTTGCAGAGATATGATGGCAGGAAGGTAACTGTGGGAATATGGTATGGTATTTGCCTCTGTCCAAATGCAATCATTTAAAGAATTAAATAAAAGAGCTTGAAGGCAAAGACAGACAGAGAGGCAGGCAGACAGATAGATAACATTTACTAACAGACTTTACAGCTAAACTATATGAAAAAATGATTCCCAATAAACCCAAATACAGGTTTACGGGACAAACAATTCATAGTTACATGACAAACAGCTGTGGAAGAATACACAGAAAAAATCAGCATGGCATCCAAGAGATCTGAGAAGTTGGTGGGAACTCAAACATCAGTGAGCTAGTTTCTGAACATATTCCGAAGATGGAAACAGTCTGCCAACTCACAAAAAGTCTATGATCCAGACATGAGTTCTCAGAACTAAATATCTTCATCTCCCTTGCAGGATGAAGCTGCTCTCTGAGAAGAGACTAGTGGGAATAGACTCCACCTGATTGGCAGGTGAGAGGAAAGAAATGCTTAAAAAGAAAGAAAATCCAGGTAAATGTGGAGATGGATAGGAGGAAATGAGGGATGGAGGAAGAACTTATAAAAAGAAGAACCCCAGTACTTGGGAAGCAGAGGTAGAAGGATCACTGTAAGCTCAAGAGAGCTTAATGGTTACAGAATAAGTTCTAGACAAGTTAGGGCTACATAGTGAGACCCTGTCCCAATATTGAGTACCACCACCAAAGAGAAGTGAAAAGCGGCAGATGGGAAGGAGGCAAGACTTTCTGGAAGTCATTCATATTATAATTTTAAAATTTTCTCTAAAGAAATAGAAGGGGGGCTAAATAGTTATGAAATTAGTAAAACAATGGGCCTAAGAACAGCCTCTTTCTCAAAGCTTAGGAAACTAATTTCACATGAAAGTGAACAACAGAATAATATCCTTACAGAATTATACGTTGTCAGAAATATGCTCATTAAAACTATCCTCTAGAAGATACTGTAGACTGTCCCAATGAGACCTGATAAGCTAGGGTCAGATGGAAGGGGAAGAGGACCTCCCCTATCAGTGGATTGGGGGAGGAGCAAGGGAGAAGAGGGAGAGAGGGTGGGATTGGGAGGGTATGAGAGAGGGGGATATAGCTGGATATACAAAGTGAACAAACTGTAAAAAAATTTAATAGAAAAGGAAAAAAACCTATACTCTAATATGGCAAAATTATACCATAAAAATTTACATGGAACAAGAAGTTATAAATCCTGTAGAGGAATGTATAAAAACGCAGAATTAGAGAGATTCAGAAAGGAGAACAGAAAACTCAGGAAAGAATTAGAAATAAAGGGAAATAATTTCATTTCAGAAAATGAAGACTAAGCTAGAGGGAACAGAGGCAAGTAAACACAACAAATCATTAGGTAATGTTTTCAGAGAAGTAGAAGGTAAAATGGAGGGTTTATACAATTATCCAGGAGGGTGTGACAAATATAAAAGAAAGGCAAAGACAACAAGAGCAGAACAGGTTAGAATTCCTCATACAAAATTCTTCAGAATAAGGTGTTCAGGGGTTACAAATTTATTTTATAATTGAATATAGACACACAAATCAATATTTTGTGGATGGGACCCAAGTTTTAACACAAAATTCTTTCATGTTTCACACAAACTAAGTAACTCAAAATGACATTATATACCATGTTAAGATTTTGAGCATGGAACAAAGTTTTAGGAGGTAGAAATTTCTGTTTACAGTATTATATTGGCCCTCAAAATGTTTCAGATATTCCAGCATTCTAGATTTTAGATTTTTAGATTACAGCTGTTCAATCTGTACCTGGAAAAAAAAAACTAACCCATAATAGCCAACATTGAGATCGATTCTGGTAAGATTATTGAATTTTGTGAAAAAAAAATTTTGAAAAGCCAAGTATTTTAATTCGGAAATAGTATTATATTGTCAGATGTCTTTAACAAGATTTTATACCAAAAGAAAATGTATAAAGACATTTATGATAATCAAGGTAGGGTATGTGTGTGCTTGTGTGTGTTGCATTGTCATTTTGGTTTTTTTGTTTGTTTGTTTGTTTGTTTGGCTTTTTGTTTTGTTTTAGGGATTTGGTTTTTTTCCTAAAGAATTTATTATGTTTGCTGTCAAAACCCCTGTGAGTTCATGTGTGCAGCTGCCCTGCTACATCTGGAAAACAGCTTCCTTTTCATCACCCGTCATCTTTCTGCCCCCTCCTACCCCTGAGCCTTGGTAACCCAGACCGGGAAAGACAAATATCCCATGCTTTCTCTCATCTGTGATATTAGCATTGACCCTTCAGATATGTTTGATACATTTAGAATAACCAAAAAGGCCAGGAGCTTACTAAAATCCCATGGGAAAGGATGGGAAAGGGAAAGGAGATAGAATTACTGTTTTAAAGTTAATAATGGAACAGGAAGGGTTAAATTGGATAGGTGATGGGAGAATAAGCTACAGGAAGGAATCCATGGTAGAAAAATTAACACTAAAATTGACATTTAGAACAGGTCATACGAAAACCTACTACAGAGGAATTTTAAAGCATCAACAGGGCTTTTCTGGCAAGGAATCAGATCCAAAAACCTTCTAGGTCTATTGTGATCCAGCTGAGATGTAGACACAATCTAGATTATAGTATGATGTGGCTAGAATGCACACACAGTCTAAATACATACCTTTAATCCCAAATAATAAAGGTAAAGTTAGTTTATACTTCTAAAGGTAGTTAGTTTATACTTAAACGTGACATCTAATTGAAGAGCAGAAAAAGTGATGAATGAGAGAAAGGTTTGACACAATGACTCAGAGCTATATAGGATATGACCAACTCTCACAAGAAGACCACAAAGAGAGGCTAGGTAAGTGCATCAGAGAGAGAAAGAGAGAGAGAGACACAGAGAGACAGAAGACATTTTTTATTGTGAAGTGTTTACCAGCACAGTTTTACAGAGACTGGTTGCAGAAAGAACAAGCTAGATACAGGTGAAGACAGAACAAGAAAGAGAACAAGAAGGAACAGAAGATTAAAACACATTGCCAGAATTAGTTTGAGGCCTGGCAGAACAATTCAGTCAGAAACCAAAAGAAGCCAGTTTGAATCAGTCACCTTGGAGAGGAGTTTAGGCCAGAACAACTGAAGTGAACCAGACAGCGAGAGTTCAGAAAAAGCTAGAAAGACATGGCTAAAATATATACATACACAATACGCGTTGGATAAGAAAAACAAACAAACAAACAAACAAACAAACAATTTGCAGTTGGGTGCAGTGGAACATGTCTCTAATCCCAGCACTCTAGGTGGCTGAGGCAGGCAGATCTCTGTGAGTTCAAGGCCAGCCTAGTCTACAAAGTGAGTCCAGTACAGCCTAAGGCCACATAGAGTAACCCTGTCTCTAATAAAACAAATGATGGAGGGAGGGAGGGAGGGAGGAAGGGAAGGAGGGAGGGAGGGAGCAAGGGAGGGAAGGAAGGAAGGAAGCAAGGAAAGAAAGAAAGAAAGAAAGAAAGAAAGAAAGAAAGAAAGAAAGAAAGAAAGAAAGAAAGAAAGAAAGAAAGAAAGAAAGAAAGAAAGAAAGATTTGGAAGCCACTAGTGATGGCTCATGCCTGTATTCCCAACATTCAGAGGCCTGAAACAGGATTACTAAGAATTCTAGGCTACCCTGGGCTATATAGGGTGTTGAAAGCCAGTGTGGGCTGAGAAGAAGATCCTGTAACACAAAAACCTAAAATATGAAAAAATTGTTTCAATAAGATATTGAAAAAAAACTGTTCGAATAACTGGATTAGAAACAATCTGTAAGGACAATCTTTTCAATTCATTTTTTTTTCATTCTAAAAAAAACCCTAGATTACTCTTTAAAAAAAAGTTTAGATTTAATTTATGTGTCTGAGTGTTTTACCTGCATATGTGTTGCATGTACCATAATATACCTGGTGCCTGTGTTGGCCAGAAGAGGGAACTGGATCCCTGGAACTGGAGTTTGAGAGAGTTGTAAAATTATGCCATGTGGATTCTGGGAACCAAACCCAGGCACTCTGTAGAGCAACAAATGATCTTGACCCTAGAACTATCTCTCTAACAGCAACACTCTTAATTTTTTTATTGATTAAATATATTCTTTGCAAATTTCATACATGCATATATGAAGGAAGGACTCATGGGACCTTATTGCTCACTGTTGACTATTTCCTACTGGTAGATTCATGGAGAGGGAAGAGTCATTGCTTTTAACTAGACATTCACTGGTGACCCTATCATGTACCAATGAATAGTCCCAATGTGGTGGTCATACAGATGGCCCTGTTAAGCCAAATGGGTTACAAAAAAATATTCCAGAACTCATGAATCCAGGAAAGGGAATGGTAGGGAAAGGAGGGAGTGGAGTTGATTGAGATGGGAAGGAACAAGGGAGGCCAGTCTAATTTTAAAATCCACAAAATTACCCCATAGTTCAATCCTTAATCTGTCATTTAAAATAAGAGAAACAGGTTATCACCAGTAGAATAGTAGCCAGAGAGAAACACATTATGGATTTTTATATTGCAAAGCAATAAATTCAGGAATATTATCAAATATAATGTCTCAATTTAACATGATTTTCAAGTTTGATTACAGTACTTCCCACAGCATCTATGGAAGTACAGTAAGCCTAATGCAACTGAGCACCATGTAAAAACACTGGTCTTTTGAACACAAATGAATATATTTCATATTCTAGTCTCCTTCTGAGCATCAGTAAAAAACAAAAGGCCAAACAGAACAAATTGGAGATCCCCACATTTAAGAGTACTGTTGAATGTGGAATGAAACAGACTAATTTGAAAACATTCATTATGGCTATTAACCCAACTCCTCATTTTGATGACCAATAAAGCGAAAAACTTCAGCATGCATTCTGCCCTTTTAGCAAGAACTGAATTTCAGAACAGTTAAAGAGCATAGATAACAACCTAAAAGCAATGCTTTACAGGAAGGTACAGATTTATACATATAGATTAAAGGACAAAATGAGAAAACTATCCTTTAACATCACCTAAAAACAAAATAAGGCAACGATATCCAGTGGTGTAAAAAGCATCAGCACAATGCCCAACAGAGCATCTGCAAGTGGCACAGGTCGGTGGTTGGGAGAGAATGCAGGCAACAAGATAACACTGTTATCTTAAAGACAGTGGTCAGTCTTAGTCTCACTAATAGTGGCTTAACTGGGTGGTATAAATGCCATTTAGACAACTGGGACACTTGGAAAAAAAATTCAAGCAGGGCCTAACATGTAGCTGATATTAGGAATTCAGAATCTTTAAAGAACTGTGATGGCATCCTGGCTGCAGAGGAAAGTATCTTTTGTTTTGGTTTATTAAGATATATACTGATGTAAAAATATTAAATATTTAGATGTTTAAAAGCTACTTTGTGACTGGGCATGTAGAAAGGGCATAGCACGGTTGCCTGCCAAGAAACGTGGGAAGAATAATGTTGTTTTTCTTTTTAATGGATGCAAGAAAGGCAGATATAGAAGAGAGACAGTTCCTTCTGTAATCCCCTCCGCCACACTGAACGTGGCCAGCAGCCTAATTAGTCACATGGAAAAGACAAATAGCAAAGCAATAGGAAGAAACGCTGTTGGCCCAACTGTTACTCCAGTGATAAACAAAACAAAAACAAACAAACAAACAAAAAACAGCATCAAAACACTAAAAACCTTAAGGAAAACGGCACCGTAGACTTATTTGTGTTCACATTTTAATACATTTTTAAAGCAGCATTATCAATGGCATTGGTGTGGAAGTAATGGGTGTTTTAAAATCACAGCTTCTTTCTTCAGATTAGGAAATGACATCTTTGGGCTACTTGGTTCTAGTCTAGGCTAGTCTCTAGCTTTAGAGACTTCTTGGTGGCCTCCTCGCTGCCCATCTCTAAAGTGAAGATATTAGATGAGAATCTAGGATTTTGCAAATCTGAAACTAAAGGGAAAAATTAGATACATAAACCTGTGCCTCACGAAACAGCATCTAAGATCATGTTTGTTCTGTGACTATAAGAACAAAGAGCTGCCTTTCTATTGCATGTACATCACTTGTAAAGACTACTTCTGAGTAAAGAAAGCAGATTATAGGTCCTGGGAGATGGGCTCAGGGGTTGATGGCTCCTGCTCTTCAACCCCCAGAACCCACATATGCTGAAAAGAGAGAACAGACTCCCCAAAGTTGTCTGACTGTACAGCATCCCCCAACACTGAATCAGTTTTTAAAGCAGATTACTCATTTGCCTAAGAGCAGACAGAAAATTGTTTCCTAACCCTTTTCCATGTGTGGCATTATTTTATTATACTTTTAGTTAGAAAGAACAGATTTTGTTTAATGATCTGCAGCCATCATGGGTGAAAATATGTCATGCTTTCAGTGGTACATCTTTTCAGTATATTCAGCTCACAAAATTATAGAATTATCTGACTCATCTGGACAAAAACAACATATTATCCTCTAGACAGCAAATTGAAAAATCCCCCGCAATTTTTCCCATCTCTGAGAAAGATAATTGATCTGATTTTGTTGTTAGTGTTGCCATAATTCACTCTATCACCCAGAGCTGAAAACTTACACTTATTTTCTACTCTCCCTACTTTTCATCACCCACACAGAGTCACTAAGTCAGGTTTTGTTCCTTTAATAATGTGTCTTATTAGCAGTCTCCTCTGCTGCCATGCAAGTCCAAGTCTCCATTATCTCCCAGACCTGGATGACTACAATAGTCTTCCTCCTTGCTATTGATTTGTACATGGTTTATTTCATTGTAAAAGTAATACATGCTTATTATAGGTAATTTGGAAATTTCCAGGAGATAGACTGAGAGTATCAGCTACCCCTAATCTCTCTGACCCAGTTCTTTTCTAGTCAATGTTCTATATGATTTTTAACACAGTTCTAAAAACTGGAATTGTGATTCACTACCTATTTATAATTTTTTTGTACTCTTATAGGTGGTTTTTGTGAGACACTATTCTTTAAAACCTAACTTTTTAAAAAAATCAATTTGAGATGTTATTACCTATCTAAGTGCTATGGACAGATAGTCTGACTGTAGCCATCTTATTTTATAAGTAAATAATTCTTCCACCTGAAAGCTGTTGCATTTTCACTATCCTTAAACATGATACACACCATCTGACTCACTTTAGATGTTTTATCAAACTTTTCTGACACTTGGGATAGCCATTTATGAGACTGAAATATTTCATTTGCTTGTGGAAAATGCTATTATTATATTAATTTTGATTCTCATTTATCTGTTATTTTATTTTATTATATGTGATAAATCATATATAGATATTGGTTTTTCAAAACAGAATTCCTCTGTACAGCCTTGGGTGTCCTAGAACTCACTCTATAGACCAGGCTGGCCTTTAACTCAGAGAGTCGCCTGCCTCTGCCTCCTAAGTGCTGGAATGAAAGGCCTGCACCACCACTGCCTGGTTTATCTGTTATTGTTTAATAGTAATTATTTATATGTTAAGTTCACTTGAATTACCTAGTAATTCTCTTACTATTTGCCTCATAGTATTTTTTTTTTGTTCTGGAAAATAAAATTAATTTTTAATTGTTGGTAGCTAATTGGTTTCTAGATTTCCATAGTAGAACAAAATGGTACATGGAATATTCTTGTGCCATTGTTTAGTTATTCCCTGAATAAGTATTTCTAAGAGGATAATTTACATGAGCAAGGGTACATAAGTTGTTGACAAGAAAGGACATACAGGTTAAACATCCCTGATCCAAAACAACCCAAGTTCTGAAATGTGCCAAAATCTAAAACTGTTTGCTTTAAAAGTCTACATTTTGGCTAGGTATGGTGTTAAATGTCTTTAATTCTAGCACACGGGAGGGAGGACAGATAGATCTCTGTGAGTTCAGGGCCAGCCTAGTCTACCTATGGAGTTTCAGGCTAGTAAGGGCTATATAGTGAGACTCTGTCTTAAAAAAAAAAAGTTCTGAAGTTTAGATATCTGATTTTCACATCCAGTCTGATCAACCACGAAAGTCTATGTACTATTCCAAATTCTCAAAAAAAAAATACTTCTGTTCTCAGACATTTCAGAAGAGGAACACTGCATGTAGGGCCACCAGCACTGCATGATGAGCTCCACTTTCTTACCTGCTTGTTAAGAGCTAGTTATTGTATCTTTTAAGAAATGCATTAAAAAAAAAGAAAAAAAAGAGAGAAATGCATTATACTGGCAGTTTATACTTTGTCTTATTTACTTTTCTATTGCTGCAAAGAGACACCATGACCAAGGCAACTTATAGAAGGACAAGTTTAGAGTGGTCTTACAGTTCCATAACAGTAGACTCACTGACCACCATGTGAGGGAACATAGCAGCAGACAGGCACTGAAGCAGTAGCTGAGAGCGCGTATCTCATCTATAAGCATGAGGCATAGAGTTAACTGGGCCTAGAGTGGGCCTAAAAAAATCCTCAGTGACAAACCTCTTCTAACAAGTCCATACCTCAGAATTCTTCCCAAACAGTTCCACAATCTGGGGGTTGAATATTTGAATATATGAGCCTATACTATTTTTATTCAAATCACCGTATTACTCATCAATGCTTTGGTTAGCATGTACTGTGCATTTGGTGTTTGCCCCCAGATACTGGGCATTTGCACTATGGTATTTTAGCTAGTCTCCATCCTGCTGAGAAGAGGAACAAACTCAGTCTTTCCACAGTCTGGCATTGAGGCCAAATGTAACAGCACAGTGGGACTACAAATGGCAGAGTGGAAGTGAATGGGACAGTGCATGCTCTGCTACTATTCCAAATGGAAAGATTTTACTAAGTCACGTTGGCCAAACAAAAACATCTGCTGTTGCAAACTAGGCCTACTTTCAGTTTGATGCCAGGCACGTACTTTGTTTCTCTAGTTCATCCCCCTAGAGTGAAAATGATATCCCCCATACCTTCTAATTGCATGCTATTCATAATATGATCCCACGTCTTTTTATAATAAGTCTTCTATCTTAATCATCTCCCCTCAAGCCAACCTCATAAAAGACAAAGAGGTCCTTAAATACAAGCATTCTATGGTACAAGAAGTAACAAAGTACAGGGGAAAAAAGCAAGGAAGCTCTAGGACCTCACTCCCAACTAGCTGTGTGACTATGGCCAAATTTCTAGACCTTACTGAGTCTCTGTTTCCTCATCTGGAAAATGATACTAATAGCATTGTTTTAATTGCTTTCTCACTGCTGTGATAAAATACTCCGGACAAAAGCAATTTAAAGGAGAAAGGGTTTATTTTAACTCATAGCTCATTCCATCACAGCAGAGAAATCAAAGCAACAGGAGTTTGAAGCAGCTGATCACCACACACACACACACACACACACACACACACACACACACACACACAAACAGAGATAGATGCATGTTGATGCTTAGCTTGCTTTCTCTACCTTATACAGTTCAGAATTCACTGCTCAGGAAATTATCTCAGCCACAATTAAAATGGGCCATCCCATATCAATTGATATAATCAAGATAACCCCAATAGGCATGTTCAAAGACCTATTTTCCAGGTGATCCTTGAATCCATCAGGTCAACAGCACTAACCAGCATCTACACTATATGGTGGTTATGAGGACTCAATAAGGTACCATAAGGCAAGCACTCATTGCCCTTCCCGGCATACGCTAAATGCTCACAAACTGCTCCTAGCATCTACTAGAGTAGCTGTTGAAATGGGAAACAATATGGTATATAGGTTGTTTTATCAGGACAAGAATCACCTATCGCCTCTTGCTAAATATGCAGATATGTAGGATTCACTCCCTGACTTAATGACAGAATTTTTGCAGACAGGGCCCAGTAACCTGTTAGAATTCCAGTTGGCTATCACACACGTAATGTTGAAGGACCACTAGTTGCCACACTTTAACCTATGATATATACTCTTTCTTATAAACTGCTTGACCTATCTGCCCAGTGATATCCTGGTCTGGGCATTACCACTCTCTATAAAAGTGATTTGGTTTTCAAAATTAAAGTACTGTATAAGAATGCTTCTGTGATAGCCTGTCAGCCCCCTCACTTCCTCTGTCTAGCCGAATAGCATCACTGCCAATATGAGTCACCTGTTAGTATGAGAGTCAACCAAAAAATGCATATTATTATCAAAATTACTATTCATTGTTAATATGCATTAAGCATGTCTAAAGTGTGGGAAATGCTAACTAGTTCTTATTGTTATTGTGCTCTGTATGGATTTAATCTGCAAGACAACAGCATGAGACAGGTGCTACTCCTATGACCACTTTATAAACAGGAAAACCATGTTACAGAAAGGCTAAGCAAGTGACCCAAGGTCAAACAGACAGTAAATGACAGAGTGGATATCTGAATCCAGATATTGTGACTCCAGAACACAGGCTATTATCTAGGACACTATAGCACTTCTCTAAATGAACTGCCCTTTGCTCTGTTATTACTAATTTAGCTATCTACAGTGCTCTTAATATTTCTTTCATGCATGTTCTTCATTATCTCATTAGAGTGAATGCATTTATCACAGAATCCTTGAACTCTTGTGCTCCCATGCCTTAAGTCTCCAGCCATAAGATCTAGCATGAGAGTCTGCAGGGAACCAACAGTTTGGGTGGGTCTGTTCTCTGTGTATGTGCGTAGAGTCCAGCTTTCTACTGAAACTGTATGAATAAAGGGTATCTTAGCTGTTAGTCCTATCTATATGTAAATCATCAAATTTTCAAAAGTATCTAAAAGTTGAAGGCTTATCCATTAGGTTAGTTTCCCAAAGGAGGCTCTTCCTCCTGCATGTTTAGATAAAATACATTCCTCAGAAAAAGGATGGAGTCCAGTGACCTGAGACGGACAGGGTGTTCTGAGAATTTCTTAGGTGGTATGGTTGGCTAGATACCCATCATTTTTAAATCAACTTCTTTCATCTTTTAGATCAAGTGGAGCCTAAAATAACCAATTTTAGCCTGGGGAGGTGACTCACTACATGGGACAATTTTCTGTGCAAGCATGAGGATCTGGGTTTGAAAGACCAGAATTCATTTAAAAAATTGTGCATGGCTACTAATGTGTATAACCCTAGGGCTATGGAGGGTGGGGACACAGGGAACATTTGTTGCCCACCGGGATCACTTGCTACCCACCAGCTTCACTGCAAGTTCAGTGATGACCCCTTTTTGCAAAGGAATAAGGCAGAGAGTAAGAGAGTAGACCCCCAATATCTTCCTCTGGCCTCAATGTGCAATGTCTAACACACATAATACACACACATTCTCTCTCTCTCTTATTGTCTTTCTAACCAATTTGGAAAATTCTGATTCATGCTATGATGTGATAAACCTTGATGATATGATGCTAAATAAAACAATCCAAACTAAAAAAAAAAAGACAAATACCACATGATTCCGTATATATGAGATTACAAGGAAGAGACAAATACAGAGCAGAACATAGAATAGTGGTTACCAGGGGAAGGGATGAGAGAACAGAAAGTTAGAGTATGGTGAGGTATAATTCCTATTATGGATGATGAACAAGCCCTAGAAGTAGACACTCATGTGGTTGTAAAACACGGAAATTGTATTGAAGGGTAATGAACTATATACCTAAAATGGCTGGAATAGTCAGTTTCATGTTATATGTACTTTACCATCAGTTTTCAAAATCTCATGCCTATTCCAATCCCCTATGGAAGCTGTGCTTACCATGGTATCATCATTCTGGTCTCCAAACATTTCTTTAAAAATCTTGCCAGGATCAGGAATTGGAGGAAATATAATGATTTTGAGCCTTAAAAAAACAAAACAAAACCAAACATTTTTCAGATCAAACTTTCTCTCACATAAATACAACTATGTTTAAAATAGGCATGCAAAAGTCATAATACACACTGGGCAGTGATGGCACACAGCTTTGATCCCAGCTCTCAGGAGGCAGAGACAGGCAGATCTCTGTGAGTTTAAGGCTGGTCAGGTCTACAAAACAAGTTCCAGGCCAACCAAGAATACACAGAGAAACCCTATCTTGGAAAAAAAAAAAGAACTCATAGTACACAAGTTACTAAGTCACCTTAGTAATAAGGGAATCATAAAAGACATCTTTAAATGGCTATGGGAAATCAGGGTCATAAGAGCACTAAGCCTGGATGGAAATGAGGCACCAACTTAAACAAATTACTTATATTACTTAAAAAATAATGGGGCCCAGTTAAGGTGATACACGTCTTTAATCCTAGCCCTCAGGAAGCAAAGGTGGGTGGCTTGCTGTAAGTACAAGGCTACTCAGATCTATGTAGTGAGCTCTAGATAAGCCATGGCTATATATTAAGGCCCTGTCTCAAAAACAAAATAAAATAATAGGAGATAATCTTAGCAGATAAGAAGTTTGCTTTTTATAATTTTGACTGTGTGTATGTGTACATGTGTGTGTGTCTAGTGGCATAGATCTGTAATTTCGGCTCCTCAGGCACTTCAGGCAGGAAGGTTGCAAGTTTAAAGGCTGCCTGAGCTATACAGAGTAAGTTTAAGACCAACCTAACTATTTTAGATCCGGTCTCAAGAGAAATGAAGCAGGCTGGAGATCAGGTTAGTGTTTATAGTGCTTGCCTACAGCGTGTGCAAGGGCTTAGGCTCAAAGTTCATTACTGCCAAAAACCAAAGCTCTTGGGTTTTATTTGTTTGTTAGGGGTTTTTGATTTGTTTATTTGGTTTGTGTTTAAACAACATCTCATGTTGCTCAAGCTGTCCACAAACCTGATATGAACTTAAGGTTGACCTTGAACTCCTGTTTCTTTTGCCTCTACTTCCAAAGTGCTAGGATTACAAGTATGCACCACATTACATTGCCAAAATCTGTTAATATTTTTCCTTTCTTTCTATTTCTCTCTCATATTTTTTCAATCCTAGTGATGCACACACCAGACAAGTGAGCTGCTGCCTAGCCATATCCTCAGCACACACCTCTCCAGTTCTCAATCTTGTTTGTGGGCCTCAACCCACAGGATGTATCTACAAGTGTACCCCATGGTTCAGTCCTTTGTCCTCCTGTATCTCCATCTAAGGACTTGCTTTAGTCATTTTAATGACTTATAGGCATGATTCTCCAAATGCTATCTCTACCTTAGAGCTCTTCCCTAAACTCCAGGTCCATGTATACAGTTGTCTACTGTACTCATCTACTTGGGTGCTTACTAGGCATCTCCCACAATGGGTTAACTGAAATACTCCCCTTTTCCTCAAAGGTAGCTCTCATAGTTTCCTCCATCTCAAGAAATGCTGCTGACACTCAGCTGTTGAAGAGCAAATTCTGGGATCTTCAATTTCCCTCATATGTCCATTAGGAAGTCTTATTAATTTAGGCTTTCAAAATATATCCCACATTGACCTAACCACTTCCTTCCTCCATGGCTAGCCTTCTAAGTACATATTGCTTTCAATGTCTGTAGTGTTAAATGCCTTTAATCCCAGCAGTCAGGAGGCAGAAGCAAATGGATCTCTGTGTGTTCAAGGCAGGCCTGATCTACATAGAGAATTCTAGGCCAGCCAAGGCAACACAGTGAGATCTTGCCTCAAAACAAAATAAAAGAAACAAAAAATTACAGACTGTTTTCATCTTTCCTTCCAAACACTGATGCAATCTAACACACTTGCTTCTATTCTTGTGTAAACTAAATAATATGATCCTATAATTAGTAGTACACTAGATCACACCAACCCTCTGCCTTGTGTGACCATTTCAAGGTTTCTTATCATGTCTAGGATAAAATCTCAGTTTCTTGTCATGCCCTACCTGGTCCTATCTTCTAGGTTCTCCAGCCTCATCTCTGGCCACTTTCTTTTCTTTTCTTTTTTTTTTTTGGCCACTTTCTCTTATCCTGTCTCTTCCAGTCACACCTAATAAGCTCATTTGAGCCTCTTAGTCTTTGTATTTGCTTTTTCCTTGGTTTGGACAAATATCTGAATGGCTCGTGCCTTTCTTTTGTGAGTCTCTCATCAAATGGTCATCTTGGCGAGGAGGCTACCCTATGTGAAATGAATATTCTATCATTGCCTACCTCTACCTCCTGCCAAGCTGACTTCCTACTATGTATGTATTCTATCCCCTCTAAAACTATAGATCGGGAGTGTGTTCTATTCACTGCCATAAGGCTGGCACTTTAAATAGTAGGTGCCATATAAATAGAGATATAATATATAATGTTGAAATAATGCTAAACATTGGTTCTGGGCCCAGAACCAATTCTGGGTATTTACTGCAAGAACACTAGCCATCTCTACACTGGTAAAGAGAAATAAATATCCTTTCTCTTTTTGACACACGGTCTTGCTGAGCTGAAGGCAGCCTTATTTCAGTATAGAGCTAAAAACACTTAAAATCTTGCCTCTTCTTGCCCCCACTTCCCCATGTGTTAGGATTACAGGTATGCACCACCATGCTTGGCAATAAAAGCACTCTTAAAGAATGAATAGCATATATTAGTGATAATCTGGTAGAGTTCATTTTCTTGTGGCATCTATCAGCAGCTGCTTTGCATTAACATAAACAAGTCATTTCATTAGCAATGTCTTATTTTCTTTTTATTTGTTGGTGTTGGAACCAGAGTCTCAAACATGCTAACTACCAGTGAGTTTCCCTACCAGTCTCAACTTCTTCTTTTATACTTTTGCTTGATGGTTGAAGAAAGGAGGGTATACATACCACTGTATACATATAGGGGTCAGAGGACAATGCTGTGGAAATGGTTATTTCCTTAAATATTTTCATGGGGTTTCAGAGATTAAACTTATATCACCAAGCTTATTCAGTAAGTGCCTTTACCTAAGTAGATGTCTTGTTAGTCTCCTTAAGCTCCAATTTGCAAAAGCTCATCCCAAGAGTTACCAACAAAGTATTGATAAATGGGGTACTGAAAAGAGTCAATAAATACAACACTGGGTCTACTTGGCAATGTTGAACATTTACACAAGGGGCCATGCCTGAGCAGTGCTATGGGAAACTCACTTGATGCTTCCTTTACCATAAAATGGACACAACCAATGACTTCCCTGTCATTTCAGCAAAAGTTACGTATGGTCATAATTGTGCAGAAAATACGAAGCAAACACAATACCCTGTCATGAAAAGAAATAAGCCCAGCACCTGGGCAGCAGGAATGGTTAAAATATGCCTGGGCAGGTGGCTTACCTTTTCAGGTAAAGAAGAAGGACTATGACTGCACCTGCAACAATGACTGGGATGATGAGTAACATGGTGATGTAGAATGTGGAGTTCGCTTCATTACCTGCAGAATAGATAGTAAGCATGAAGGTATGAGAGCTAAAAACTCCCTTTTTGTGATAAACAAGGGAACAGTTCTATCTGCTATTGAAAACACAGATATTTATTTCCTATGCCTCAAACCATTTTCCCCAAATTCTTCAGTTATCTTATAAGAGTTTGGAAAATTATTCTGCTCTGGTTCCTGAGCTTTCTAGATGAATAAATAAGTTAAGGGTTGTTTACAAGTGGGGAATCTTAATTTGTTTTAGATGTTATTTATTAACAATGGCTGTCCTTTCTTACTATTTACTTAAAGATGTACTATTGTACTTTCTTACTCAAATAAATCCTAACAACTATCACCATTTATGATTTGTAAAGAATGACTCACTATATGTCTGGTACCATTATCAGGTACTCTGACATGCTTATCTCTGAGCTATTCTATCTGGCAGACAATATTATCTCAGATCTATGCAGAAGAGAAGGCTTGGGCAAGCTTCAAATATAGACCTGTGTAATTACAAACTCCAGTACTCTATTCCTAACACATTAAAGGCTATTTATCTATTTCTATGCTCATCTTTCCCATAAGAGAATGGGTATCCAGAAAGCTACCTAATGTCCTTGTTTTAGGGAGCTTCTAAAATGACCTCAAATGATCCTGCCTCCTAATGTTCATACTCTTATATAATTCCCCTTATTGGCATAGCTATACTAATTGACTCACTTCTAAATAACAAAACAGCACCAGTGATCTTATTTCCAAGATAGATGATGATGTACCATGGTTTTCACAAGGCTGTTCTCTTTTATACCTTTTCTTGCTGGGATTGCTCCCTCAGGGAAGCAGATTTCTAAGTCATAAGGAAGCCCTGTGGAAGGGCCTATAGGAAAACGGAACTAAAAAAACATACATTGGTGCTAGTTTCCTACTGCAGCAAATTATAGCAAGTTAGATGCTTGAGAAAAACAAAACTGTTTTCTCTCACAGTCCTGGAAGTAAAAAGTTCAAATCAAGATACTGGCAAGGCCATGCTCCCTCTAACGGCTTTAGAAAACAATCTCCCACCTTTACCCAGCTACTGTTAGCTCCCCCAAGCTTTGGGATTTCATGGTTGTGGCTATCTTACTCCAGTATCTTCCCCCATCTTCATTTAACCATCTCCCTAGTGTTTCTCTGTGCAATCTCTTCTTTTCCTTTTCTCCCTTCAGTACACACAGTTGTGCACTCTCCAGACTCTGTCAAGCCTTTGGTTTATATGAGATTTCACTCCCGCTTGCAAACCTGGAAAGCCTCTAGCTAAACCATGCTAGTTTCCCGGCCTAGAGAAACTAGGAGGTGGTAGGTGTCTGCTATTGTAAGCTGTTAAACTGTGTATCATTTGTTTTGTTTTTATGTATTTTTTCTTGAGACAACATCTCACACTGTAGCCTAGGCTGATCTATGATTCACCATGCAGCCATGACTGGCCTCAAACTTATGCCAATTTTCTGCCTCAAACTCCTGAGTACTCTGCCCAAAGTTTGGCTATGAGTCTCAGCATCTGCCTTGATATCCTGCAGGGTAGAGCCTTTCAGAGGCTCTGTGGTAAGCTCTGGTACTGTTCCCTGTTTTCTCCCTCCTCCGATGTCCATCCTCTTTGCCTTTCTGGATGGGGATTGAACATCTTAGCCAGAGTCCCCCTTCTTGGTTCGCTTCCTTAGGTGTACAGATTTTAGTTTGTTTATCCTATATTATATGTTTAATATCCACTTATAAGTGAGTCTATACCCTGTGTGTTTTTCTGCTCCTGGGATACCTCATTCAGGAGTGTAGGGAAGCTTATGAAATAAGTGGGAGATAGCAAGACCTGGAGAGGACAGGAGCTCCACAAGGAGAGCAACGGATCCAAAAGTTTGGGCATAGGGGTCTTTTCTGAGAGTGATACTCCAACCAAGGACCATGCATGGAGATAATCTACAATCCCTGCACAGATGTAGCCCATGACATCTCAGTGTCCAAGTGGGCTCCCTAGTAAGGGGAACAGGGACTCTTTCTGACAGGAACTGATTGGCCTGCTCTTTCATCACCTCCCCCTGAAGGGGGAGCAGCCTTACCAGGCCACAGAGGAAGACAATGCAGCCACTCCTGATGAGTCCTAATAGACCAGGATCAGAGGGAAGAGGAGGAGGACCTCCCTTATCAGTGGACTGGAAGAGGGGCATGTGTGGGAAAGAGGGAGGGAGGGTAGCATGAGGATGGGAGGAGGGAGGGAGCTACAGGGGGGATACAAAGTGAATACATTGTAATTAGTAAAAATAAAAGAAAATTTAAAATAACACTCATGAGTCCTCGAATTACAGGTATTAGCCAGTGTTCCTAGATAATGTTGGTATACTCTGTTATGTAATAACAGGTAAATAGTACAACCATGCCTGACATGCAGCTTATTCTGTCTCTTTTTAAATTTATTTTTATTTTTTTATTATCATTCATTACAATTTATTCAATTTGTATCCTGGCTGTGTCTTTCCCCCTTCCTCCTGTCTCCTCCCAATCCCACCATTCCTCCCTCTTCTCCCCCTATGCCCCTCCCCTAGTCCACTGTTAAGGGAGGTCCTCCTCCTCTTCCATCAGACCCTAGCTTATCAAGTATCATCAGGAATGGCTGCATTGCTCTTCCTCTGTGGCCTGGTAAGGCTGTTCCCCCCTCGGGGGAGGGGAGTAATCAAAGAGCCAGCCACTGAGTTCATGTCAGAGACAGCCCCTGTTCCCATTACTAGGGAACCCATTTGGACACTGAACTGCCATGGGCTACATCTGTGTCGGGATTCTAGGTTATCTCCATGCATGGTCCTTGGTTGGAGTATCAGTCTCAGAAAAGACCCCTGGGCCCAGATTTTTGGTTCTGTTGTTCTCCGTGTAGAGCTTCTGTCCCCTCCAGGTCTTCTTATCTTCCCCTAACTTCATAAGATTCCCTGCACTCTGCTCAAAACTTGGCTATGAGTCTCAGCATTTACTTTAATATCCTGCTGGGTAGAGTCTTTCAGAGGCTCTCTGTGGTAGACTCTTGTAACGGCCATTTTACCAAAAGCAATCTACAGATTTACTGCAATTCCTATCAAATTACCAACACAAGTATTCTGTCTCTTAATATGGAATTACATTCTTCAAAATCCCACTCCTCTGAGTCCTTTAACAGCTCTTCAGTCTTATGTTGATTCTATATCGCCTCTAGTGGACACTAAAAGAAAAGTAAATTTCCTTTTCTTCCCAGCAATGCTTTAAATATAAGAGTTCAACAGTTATGCCTTCTCAAAGTAACTTCATATTCAGTTACTTATCAATTTTGAGGTTACTCAATATACTCAATACCCTTTCAAGACAGATTCCAGTCAGTTATTGTATCTCCTACAATGTGATGCTCCACACAAATTTAGAATGGTGCTGCCACATACTTTGTGAGTGTGTGTGTGTGTTTGTGTGTGTGTGTGTATACATGTACATGCACATGTTGGAAACGTCCTGGCACATACTTTGTGTGTGTTTATAAAGTGCAAATGTTTGTGTATGGAGAAACCAGATGTTTTCCTCTATTGGCTTTCTACATTATTTTAAAAGATGGAGTCCCTCACTGAACCTGAAGCTCACCAATTCAGCTAGATTAGTTGGCTAGCAAGCTCCAGAAAATCCTCCTGTCTCTACCACCTGAGTGCTGGAATTACAAGTGTATAACCACCATGCTAAGCTCTTTCCACATGGGTACCAGGGACTGAACTTAGGTCTTCATGCTTATAGGGCAATCACTTTATCAAATGAGCTAAGTCCTTAACCCTATTTCATACTACAGATGGGGCTGGATCATTAGAGTCCCACCCTGCAATACTATCTTGACCTATGAGCTGCACCAGTACTGCTACCTAATATTGCACATGCATTTTCTCTGGCACAGGACTCCACAACTCAAACAGGTCTTTCTCATCCTCTGTATGACCATGGTTTACTCAGTATAGCCTCTAACAGTTCTGTTTTTCAAATCTACCTTCAAGATTATATCTATTAAATAGCAGTGACCCCAGTGCTACCCTCATGAGTCTATTAACTAGCATGCAAGACAGCCCTCTGGCATGTGTCAACTTGAAGATTTGATGATGCCTGCCTTCTGTGCTTGTTTTTTTTTTCAGGTTGCTGAAATTGATGGAGATGGAGCAGAGGTGAGGATACCACCCTGTGGATTGTGGTCTTCCAAAAATACTGTATGTTGTGATTTGAAAGTAATTAAATGGAAAAGCAATGGTCCTTTTTAAAAACGAATACTAGAATCCCCATCTTAAACACTGGGCATTAGAATGTTCCATTTTAAATACTGGCATTAAGAAGAAAGAATGCCAACCCCTTACCCAATCCATTTTGTGCTTGAACTTAGTTTCCAGCCATCAGTGTTTTTCACTGTAATAACACTGTAGTCTCTTACCTATACTCACTGCTTCGCTCCAATTACTCCACAGGTGGTTGTCATCAAAGCATAACTTGTTTGTTTTGACTCTTACTCTGACTGTATAAACAGTGTCAGGAAGGATACCAGGGACTATGAAACAACTTGCACCCTTAGATATAAAGTAGAAATGCACAAAAATATTATTAGTTTATTCCCATTAGCCCTGCTGTTCAGTTATAGCATAATTATTGGCCAAGTTCTGTATGTGATTAAGACTTGGATTACAATTCAAATTATCTGACTTTGACTCCCCAAAACATTGGAAAATAGCACACTGAAAAAAAACATTTTGCTTTTCACCAAGAATTTCAAATTTACACTGTACCTGCGTAGTCCCACCCCCAGTTACTTGGTACCCAAGCCCAAATAGCCAAAGCTGAATTGACTGACCTCCATGTTTCTATCAGGTTCGGCATTCTGGCATTTGTCCTCTTCAACCTTGAAAAAAAATTCCCAAATAGAAAAAAAAAAGTCATGTGTCTTTTAGCCATTTCTAACTAGCTTTCCTTGTATCCTATTAAAAGGCTAAAGAGCTGTCTCAGTAGCATTTGATGCTCTTCCAGAGGACCAGAGTTTGATTCATTGCACCCATGATGGGTAGTTCCAGTTCCAGGAACTCTTAACACCTCTGACTTCCTCTGGTACCTCCATTCTTATACACATACCCATACAGAGATATACATACCACACATAAATAAAAAAAAATTAAAGAAATAAAAGTGAAGTTTGTACAGTGAGAAAAGGTTGGTCTTTTTATTAAGTGGTGTTGTGTATATTTCATATCCCTCCGGATAAAAAATTACTTTCCTATACCTCACACTATTCATAAAAACAATGTTAAGTGTACTAGAAATCTGAATATGGGAAGTAAAATAAATGAACAAAGGGACTGTGCAGATGGCTCAATGTTGAAATGCTCATCATGCAAGCATAAGGACTAGCTAACGTTCAGATCACTAGAGCTCATGTAATGTTGGCTGGGTGGGTGGGTTCCATTGACATAAAATTCCATCCCTAGAAGGATGGAGACAGAGGATTACCCATAGCAATCTAGAGACTGATTATATCAGTGAGCTCTAGATTTGACTGAGAGATCATATCATCTTCAATGAATAAAGTGAAAGCATGACAAAGAATGATACCCCAAATCAACTTCAAGCCTCTATACACATGCACACATTCATGTTCATCCACACCTATGTAAATATACACCCACACCAAATATAAATAAATGGAAAAATAAATGAAGAAATACAAATACACAAATACAGCAAACTTTCAGATGAACACATACATGACCTTCATAACATTGAAAGAGGAAAGACTTCATAAGCAGCACCCATTACCCATTAAGAAACATTTATAAAGTGATCTATATTAAAACTGAAAACCACAACGTATTAGGAAAATGAACAGGCAATGTAGATAAGAAAAGATACATGTAATCTCTCACAAAGGCCGTGACTATATTTGTCCTCTGCATATTAGTGAAAGATAGTTCAATAGGAGAATTGGCAAATGACCTAAAAAGGCACTTCAAAAGGCGATATACACATGGGTAATAAATGTGAAAAAGTTCTTAACTTCACTGGTTCTTAGGGAAGTGCAAATGAAATAGAAATGATAATATACACATATACACACCTACCAGACAGTATCAGACATTGGTGGGTAACAAGCTGCCTGTAACTCTCAACTTCTGTTAAGTGAGTAAATTGGCACAAACATTTGGAAACTTCATCATTTTGTATTAGAGGCAATCATATGTAACTTTTTGACACCCCCCCCCCGCCAACACAGCGATATGCCCACCTGAGAGTTATGCACTTGTACACCAGAGACAAGTAAGCAAATGTTTGTAAAACTCTATTCACATTTGCTTAAACTGGAAACTTGCTAAGTCAGTGAGAATACTTATAAGTAGAAAGGGATACAGTCACACAGCGGTGTTCATAGAATGAGAATTAACCATCTACAGTGATTGGGAAAATTTCATAAACTTTGTTGAATAATAAAAGAAAATAAACCCATAAAAATATGTCCTGGCATTGGTGGTATAATGGTTAGCATAGCTGTTATCCAAATATGCTCTCTATAATTGTATTCATAAAAAGGATTTATTGATTGAGAGAGAGAGACAGAGTCAAAGAGAGACATACATAGACAAAAACCTTGCTCCATTGCCTAGGTGATCTTACACCCCTGGCCAAGCTATTTTCCTGTAAGCTCCCTGAGCAGCTGGGACTATAGACTTGCCTAGTATACCTGAGAACATTTAAATGACAATAATAAAACAAAATCTACAAGATCAGAAGTCTTGATAATAGTTTCTCTTTGGGAGTATGGCAGGTAGAATGGATGATGAGGGGTCTTCTACAGTGTTGGCGATCCAGGTGATAGATGCTTTGTATGATTTATTTCTAAAGATGTTTGTGGAAACACATGCCTATAACTGCAGCATTTGGAAGGCAGAGGCAGGAGAACCAGGAGTTCAAGGCCAAATCCAGCTACACAGTGAGCTTAACACCAGCTATATGAGACCCTGTCTCCTAAAAAACTAAAATAATAAATAAATAATGAAAAATAATTGACATGTACATTATGACTTATGTACTTTTTTCTAGCAAATCATTGTGTATATTAAGCCTAGGCTCTTGTTCCATTGTAAATCCTCATGTATGGATCAGCAGCTACTAATACCTCTGAGAGGAGGAAAACAAGGACACAGAGGACTAAGTAGACAGTTTTCAGGGAGAGGGTGGGAATAAGAAAACGATTCCCACCTTATTCACATTCCCTAGTCCTTAGGCAAATGTCTAAATCCGAAGTTTGTATTTTCAACTACTGGAGACCACCTTAGTAATCCTCTTAATAACTACCACTTATCAACTGTCTAGAATATGCTACAACGATACTCTTCTAAGGGTTTCTGACATGGTAGCTCATAATAACCCATGAAATTAGTACTAGTGAAACCTATCTTTTTGAGAAACTGAGTCCAAAGAAAACTTACGCTTTCACACAGCTTGTAAGTCAGTAAGACCTCAAAAATCAGTCTCCATGTCTTCAACTTTGACCAGGATTTTTATATAAATCATTATTTAATAACAGCTAGGTCTATAGCTTAGCAATAGAACACTTGCCTAACATGCTTGAGGCACTGGGTACAATCCTCAGCAGTTAAAAAAAAACCTGAAGTCTTGTTGAATTAAGTTATATATTACATGATTATATAACCATATAAATATATAATCTGCACACACACACATGCACCTCTGAGTTAAAGAAAACACATACACCAAGAATATTAGTCACGTAGATTGGACTATAGTCTATTTTGAATTACTCTGTTTATATGCTTGATTGTAATGTTTTCTTTAAGCAGATGTTCACCAGCTGCTTCCTCCTTAAATGTCACCAGTTCTTTGCTAATTTTGAGCTTTGCTGATTAGACCCTTTTTTTTCTTTCTGAAAGACTACTTGAGGAGTTCTTTGTTGGAAATGCAGTTTGGGGAGTAGGTAAACTTGTACTATCACATGGGGGCATAGTCAGAGGTAGCTTAGAACAGAATTGTGAATAAGGTGGGAATCGTTTTCTTATTCCCACCCTCTCCCTGAAAACTGTCTACTTAGTCCTCTGTGTCCTTGTTTTCCTCCTCTCAGAGGTATTAGTAGCTGCTGATCCATACATGAGGATTTACAATGGAACAAGAGCCTAGGCTTAATATACACAATGATTTGCTGACTTTGACATTTGTATGTTTTGGAAATGGTCCAGAAAAAGAAATGACATCAGTCTACAGCTTGATCTCTCAAGTAGCACTTGACACTTATGATTTCCCAGCAGGCCAGTGGTTCTAGAAATAGGAGGCTGAGGCTACCTCCATGGCTTTTTTTTTCCCTCTGTCTCTGTATGAACTATGGAAACAATAGTCTTTTCTCGTTGTGTTGGCCTTTTAGCTCTTCAAAAATGCTGCTATAAACCATTTAGTGACTGGAATTGAGTGTCAAAATTTATACTAGTATGGAGAAGAGCACTGGCTGCTCTCCCAAAGGTCCTGGGTTCAATTTCCAACATCCACATGGCCACTCACAGCTGTCTGTAACTCCAGTTGCATTGGATTTGACACCCTCACACAGATATACATGAAGGAAAAAAAACCCAAATGCATGCAAAATAAAAATAAATTGCTTAAGCTGGGCAGTAGTGGCACACATCTTCAATCCTAGCACTCAGGAAGTAGATGCAGGCAGACCCACGAGTTCAAGGCCAGCCTGACAGAGAAACCCTGACTCCCAAAAAACCCTTTTGCTTAAATCTCTTTCAATTTTTATTTTATGCATGAGCATTTTGCCTGCATGTATGCTGCATGGTACCTGCAGAGACCAAAAGACAGCATATAATTCCTGGAACTAGAGTTACAGCCAGTCTTGAGCTACCATGTAAGTGCCAAGAATCAAATCCAAGCCTTCCAGAAATGCAGCCAGTGCTCTTAACCACTAAGCCATCTCTTCAGCCCCTTTGCTTAAGTCATGATTCTTTTATTAGAAATATGTTATTAGGTATAATTAAAATCACAGGGATCAAATGACAGGAGACAGATTCCTAATCTTGGTGTGATTTCTAAATGAGAGAAAGAAAAAGTACTTAATAATATACTAAGAGTCAGCATTCAGTACATATAAGTTGTTAGTACCAGGACCAGAACAAAGTTGACACAAACTGATGCCTGCTGTATTCTTTCAGTGGAGAGAAGCGGCACAAAAGTGATCAGGTTTTAAATAGCAAGAAATACTTGAAGGGGTAAATAAGTTAAAAGAAGCGGGATATGTTTCAGCATTTTACACAGAAGCACCAGGGGAGCATGATGGCTGGAGTAATCAAAATACTTTGTGGTTAATCTAAATACCTCCTTTTCCTCACATAGAAACCATTTCCTTTTGTATGGGGATACCATGTTTTCTAACACTAACAATGGCTGCTCATCACTATACAGTTTCATTTGCAAGCACCCCAAAGGGCTCTGTTCTGCTATGGAGTTAGAGAATGTCAACCCTAACTTATTTTAGTAAGCACTTTAAAAATTTAGTGATAAGCTGAAACAACCAGACTCTGAAACTTTGCCTATGTGCAAGATGCTAGGCTCCTTTAAATGCCAAAGTATCACATATTAATATGGAAATCTCTAAAATCCAAATGAACAAACTACCCAGGCAGGTAGCAAACAAAAGAGTGAGTGTTACACTGTCTGTGGTCTCAAGGCACCGCTTTATAGAAATACTCACCTAGGGTGGTCTGATTTAAAATATGGACCCCAAAACAGTTTTTTTTAATTTAATGTACATGTACGTGTATGTATGTGAATGTATGTGTGCAGGCACACACTTGTGCATGCTCATGTGCATATGTACTGCTATGGCGTACTTGTGATGGTCAGAGGAAAACTTGCAGGAGGTGGTTCTCTCCTTCCACCTTTGTGGGTCCCAGAGGCTAGAGGCAGGTCATCAGGCTTGCCAGCAAACCTCTTTACCACTGAACAATTACAGCAGCTTCCACCCCAACCCCAATTAAAATGTAATAAGCAAAGAAACAATATCTCAAAAGACTCTACAAATCTTTAAAACAAACAATGGGACTGGTGCCTTAAGGTTACACCATATTCTGGTGAAGGCTCCACAGAGACTTCTAATTTGTATGTTTCGCATTGGTTTTTGGACAGCAGACATATGTGTAATCCCACAAACACTGACTACTCCAATATGACTGCAATCCTTGCCACAAACTCCAAGAAAATAGAATGGCCTTTCCAAGGCCTCTACATACCTGCATGATTTTATCTCTCCTTAGATAATATTTTGGCCACCCCACCCCCACTGTTTTCAAACATATTTCAAGCTCAGTCTGGACTCTGTATTTTGTTTGTTTTAATCTGTTGTCCCTTCTTACACCGATTCCTCACAGAGGTAGCTAACTCCTGTTCAGCATTCTGTTTTCATCTCAAATGTCATTATTTTGTGTGACTTTCCTACATAATATTTCCTCATGCCATTCTAGTCATTCTACTTATAATTTCATTTGATTTTATTCACAATACTCATACTGTGAAGTTATTATAGTAATTCACATAATTATTTTGTAATCAGTAATCTCATGAAGGGGAAAAAGAAAGAAATATGTTTGTCAGCTGTTACTGTCAAAGCCTTATAGCTATAGCAAGCCAAAGTGTCTGGGGCATGGCAGATAATAACAACATTTTAAGCAATCCTGCAGCCAGTGCTATTATAAACCCTCAAAACCTGCAACATGCCTTTAAAAAATTTTTTATTATCATTATTATCAGCTGACAAACATTAGGAGCTACATCTCATTGTTATTTTAATGTACGACGTTCAATTGAAATAAAATATTTCAAGAAAAACTACAATCTAAGAAAACTTACATAGAAAGGTCTTTGTAGTTCAGTTTGAGTACTATTGACTTCCACTTCATAAGATAAGCATCGGCTACTAAAATTCTGTGGATTCTTCCACTGCACAAATAAGGCACCATTTTTGAAGAAAAGATTTTTAATATGTGGAGGATCAGGTTTCACTGAAAGATAGAAGAAAGCAAATTAGTTTCTACAAGTTTATTTAATTATATATGTATATATATGTTATGATTATATATGTAAACTGGATAATGAAGGTTCACAAAGTTAAATCAAAATAGGGCTGATGGCTTTTAATGGCTTCACATGATCTGATATAGAGTTTGAGAATTTCTGATTAGCCACAATTAGCAGAGGAAGTGTATTTAAAACTGCCCAGCAAAATGGATTTAAGGAGAGTCTTTGGGGTTATTTGGTAAATGACATGAACTCTGATCTGAGTCTAGTCAGAAAATGACCATCAGGACATCTAACTCCCACACAGAGAATAAAGAAAAGTAGTTCTTAGATCCAGATGTGCTTCCACCACATGGGTAACAAAATATGAGTTACAAGAGACTTCTCTAACTCTCCCTCACAAATGCTAATCCAAGACCACAATTTAAAAAGTACTCTGATTTCTATCTTACAATGTACCATGGTTGTGTTTTCAGAACATTATGTTAAGTGAAACAAATCAATCTAAAAAGGACAAGAGCTGTGATTCTATTCATGAAAAATGCTAAAGTAGCTATAGTCAAAGAAACAGAAAGAAGAAAAGTGCTGCCAAGGGCTGTGGCGAATCAGAATTAGTGTTTAATAGGTATAATTCCACTGTTGCTTGTTGAAAAGTTTGTAGATGCCAGGCGGTAGTGGCACATGCCTTTAATCCCAGCACTCGGATCCCAGCAGGTGGATCTCTGAGTTCAAGGTCAGCCTGGTCTAAGGAGTGATTTCTATCACAGACAAGCCTACACAGAGAAATCCTGTCTAGAGAAAGAAAGAGAGAAAGAAAGAAAGAAAGAAAGAAAGGAAGGAAGGAAGGAAGGAAGGAAGGAAGGAAAAATAAAGAAAGAAAGAAAGAAAGAAAGAAAGAAAGAAAGAAAGAAAGAAAGAAAGAAAGAAAGAAAAAGAAAAACAGAAAGAACAATGGAAAGAAAGACTTCTAGAGGTCTGCTGTACAACAATATGACTATACTTAACCATACTGTACATATAAAATGATGGTGGTAAATTTAGCATTGTATGAATACAAACCCAATTAAGGGTAAAATATTTTTGAAAGTATTAGCCAGGCCAGTTTACTTTTGCAGGTGCAAACTATACTTAAGAATAAGGAATAGACAATAATGGGTGATTAACAGAAAACATGTAGAGGTCATCTTGTTGTGAAGAAGAGTTATTCTTTATGTTACCATTAATTCCAGAAAGAACAGTCTAATAAACCTTAAAACCCTACCTAAGATAGTCTACCAAACAAGTAAGAGAAAAATGGAGGGTTCTGCTTCAGCAAACCCCATGTGACAAACTATCATGATCTCATTCTGTTGGCCTACAAACTAGGCTGCCTATGGTCCCCTGCTACAGTTAACTTCCAAGACTATGTAGAGGAGTGGTGAGTAGTGTTACGCTTACAGATTTAGAGAAACCTTTGTTAAATAATGCCTTTTTTTCTATAAATCATCCACCTATTATTTAGTCAGAATCTTAGCTCCCTGGTAGGTTACTCCCAACCAGCAAACCAACATATTGACATTATTTATACAAAATGCTTTTAAATACCTCATTTTCCTTGGCTCTTATGACAATTCTTTGAGGTCAAAGGGGACTATATACTGTATTTTACAAATAAGGAAACACTCAAAAAGACTCTATATGTCCCAACAAAAGGGATGCTAGGTCCTCAACCAGATATTTATTAACTTAAAGTCTTGTGCTGGTTAGTTTCTGACAACTTGACACAAACTATAGTCACCTGGGATGAGGAAACCTCAACCGAGTAACTGCCTCCAACAGACAAACCTGCAGACATGTCTGGAGGGCACTTTGTTGACAGTTGATTGAGAACTTATATGGGAGGACCTAGCTAACTCTGAACAGTGCCATCTCTGAGTAGACTGGGCAAGCCATAGGGAGCAAGCCAGTAATCAGCCTTCATCCATGGTCCTTGCTTCAGTTCCTTTGTCCAGGTTCCTGTCGTGAGCTTCCTTCAATGATGGGCTGTGACATGGAAATCGAAGGCAAATAGATCCTTTCCTTTCCAAGGTTTTTTTGTCTAGTGCTTTATCAAAGTAACAGAGAAACAAACTGATACTGACCTCTAACAAACCAACACTTAGACAATCCAGTCAGAAATGTCTGTCTTAAATGTTATGACTGATCAATCCATGTACCATGTGGAGTTAAATATTCTGGATATGGTGGTGAGACTACAGTTCAGTGGTAGAGCATTGCTTAGCATTCACAAATTCCTGAATTCAATCCTCAGCATTTCTAGAAGAATTTTTCTAGCCAAAAGATTATTTAGGGACTATATGATCAGATAAGCATCTCCTCCAGAGCATCAAAGGGCAAAGAGATCTTCCAGACAGCCCAGGTTCCAGTCTTGGTAGTACAACTGATTGTCCTAAGTCTCTGCCTCTTTCTAAGTCAACAAGAATCATGTATGCAGTACTCATCCTCCAGAAATACCATTTCCAAGCTTGCTTTTTGGAGCATGTATCAAAGAAAAGCTTATTGTGAAAGTAGTCTCATGTTTCAGGAAGATCTTAAGACTAACAATTATCATCTTCAATTACTTGTTTTAACTATTCAAAAACCATGCTGTTCAAGAAGTCTTTGAAAACTTACCACAGGAAGTTAAAGACACTACTTTGTAGTATGGCCTAATTTTCCCAGCACTATCATTGACCATTATTTGAATGTTCTGCTGTTCAAAACTAGAATCCATTATAGTCAATTTAAAGGAACAGCCATTGTGTTGACCTTCTCTATAGATGTTTTCACATTGAAGAACTTTCATCAGGCTTTTGTACCTACAAGATAAAATGACACAATGCTCTGTATTATTTTGAACAAAGTCAAGAGGCAAGGGTAGCCATTTCTTAAATGGCTGAAAGAAATATCCACAGAAAGCAATATCTTCAGCAAGGCATAAGAGATTTTTTTTAAAGCCTATTTTCTAGAGTGCCCCATTTCATGTTCTAGAGGAAAAAAGATGGTCCTTTGTTGAAGGGTATTAGTATTCACGGTAACTATGGGCACTGGAATCCTGGCCTTCCTCTTCTGTATAAGGAAAGAAGTTCTGAAGCCAGGATGAGAAGTTTTACACCTTCTGAAAATATGTACTTACTGGACCCCAGTGGTTCCCCTCTGTTCTGCTCTGCCTGTTCCTTCCTTGCTTTCTTAGCTTGTTTCCCTCCTTCTTCCCTGATCCTAGGGGTGGAAAGTCATTATGACACTCTTTTCGACTTCTGTTTGTTGTATGTATAAATTCATGTGTGTGAGTAAATATGTATGTGGAGGCAGAAGGGCAATGTGTGTTTTTCTCAATTGTTCTCTATTTTGTATCCTGAGACAGGGCCTCTCTCACTGTACTATGACTTTTGGTTATATTTACTGATCACCAAGCCTTAGAGATTCTTCCAGCTTTTCCATCTGAGTATTAAGATTTTTAAAGGCATACACCCAGCTTTTTAAAATGTAGGGACCAAGATATAAGTGTACCCTCATGCTTACAAGGTAAGCAGTGTACTCACAAAGCCATCTCCTCAGTCCTGCCCCACGCCCGCCTGTATCCATTCATTCTCAGTTTGTCATTGCCACCCTTCTACTTTATTTTAGGGAAATCTTATAACTGACTATTTACCTCAGAATTCTTCCAGAGTTTTCATTTTTTAGATAGTATATCACTGTGTATGCTTGGTAGCCTGGAGCTCACTCTGTAGACCAGGCTAGCATGGAAGTTACAGAGATTCACCTATTTCTGCCTTCTGAATGCTGGTATTAAAGTTGTGTGCTTCCACACTGCTCATCTCAGATTTCTGCCCATTCCATTTGAGTGTTTCATTCATCCCTCTTGCCTCAGAATCACTGTCCAAAGATTTTATAAGTACCCTCTCCCCCACCAACTTGCCATTTCTGCCAGTATTTGCATTTGTACCAGTCAGAGCTCGTTTTCTCTATGGTCCTCAAATACTTTGAAATGACCTTTTTTTTTTTTTTCTCTTTCTCTACATTCTATCACCAAATTCTGTTTGCAAAATTTTTTGGAGTCTTATCTTCTGTGATATTCCCAGTGGCTACCCCCTAAGTAATGATCTCACTCTTTCAGACTTCATATTTGACTTCAATGACCTTATTTTTTTTACCTTAATTTTTAATGTCGTCCCATTACTGCCAGATTCACCAAAATTCATTGAGCTGCTAGATTGGAGTTGTTCAGGTAAGGTTCTTTCTAATACCAAACTACCCTATTGGGATACACAATGGCTTTCTAAGTATCCCCTCTACCATCTGGCTTTCATAACTGGCACCCTTAGTCCAATGTCCAATTTCATCTCACCTTCCCCAGTGAGCATGAGAATCTAGACAAAGGATAGAATGTATTCATTACTCTCTCTCTCTCTCTCTCTCTCTCTCTCTCTCTCTCTCTCTCTCTCTCTCTCTCTCTCATCAGATATCAGAGATCTGTATTTTTTTAGGAACCAGTATAAGACAGAGTCAAGTTTTACAACATCTGCAACAACTGGAGTTGTGCAAAGGTTCTGTAGAAAAGAAAGATTTTTTTTTTAGTGAACAAAGAACAGAGAGCCTCAAACCCTTGACCTGTAACCTCAAAATTATCTGTAGTTTTTCCTGGGCTTTGGAATCAGAACTCTCACAGAAATGCACATTCTGTTAAAAATAATTTAATAATTTTTAATTAATTTAATTCCTTCAAACAATATGAAGAAGTGTTCTGCTTCAAAATATGTCTTTAAAGAGATAGTTCATTTCTTTCTCTTGTTGTTGTTAATTGTTGTTGAGACACAGGGTCTTGAAGGCTAGACTGGCCTCAAACTCTCATTATGTAGTCAAAGATAAACTTGAAATCCTGTGACCCTCTACCCCCAAAGTGCTGGGATTACAAACATGTGCCACCATGATAGTCTAACAGCACAAAACCTTTCTTCCTAGCTGTAAGCCTCTATGGATCATAAAAGAAAACTTTTACAAACTAAGTTGCTGTCATCAGTACTTTTGGGATTAGATAGTCCTGGATTGTTTTCCACCCAAAACAGAAAATAAAGCTACTAATGACATTTTTGTTACATAACAAAAGCTAGTGATAAACGTGGCTTCTAAAAGAAGCAAAAGGAACTCCTGTAATGCACAATCCTTTAGGTTCATGTTTCATCTTGTCCACCTGACAGATCATAGATACTTATGGACTCTGAAGATGACTAATGTGGAAAAAAATCCCTAAAATTCATTGAGCTGTTAGACTGAAGCTGTTCAGGTCAGGCTCCTTCCAATACCAAACTATCCTGCTGGGATACAAGTCACTGCTCTGGGTTTGGAAATGATGATTTTGAATTCAAATAAAACAACTCCCTATTTTCTGGCGAGGGATTAAGGGAAATAGTTTGGCAATTGGTGCAATGTGATCTTATACTGGTACCTAAGCCATTTAGGGTGTTTGCTAATCAATACCATGTCTGGATTCCCTTGCCTTTGAGGTTTTGACTGAAAAGAATCTCTGTCGGGGAACGAATGGGAGAAGGAAGAATGGGCTAGATGCCAATTCCATGTGGTAGAAGAGAGGAGCACTGAGTGCTGACTGTCCCTGCAACTAACAAACATCAGTATCTACAGATGTCATGAACTGCCATGTTGACCAGGAGTTACCGTTTCAAGCACTTTTCACATAAAGGCCCTCAACAGTCTTCAGAAGTAGGCGTGATCTCTATCCTCATTTTACAGATGATAAAAACAAACCTCAGAGATAATTAAGCTTCATTGTTAGTAAGGATTTGAACACAGGCAGTGTGACACTAGAATGATGAATTTCTGGGATGGTGAGAAAAGAAGACATGAGGCAACACTGTACAACAGAAATGTACAATCCAGGTAAATGGTCACTTGTGATCTCTGGAACTTGTGACCTAGCTATTGAGGTTTTAATTTCATTTATTACATTTTAAACAGCCTGTGGTGGTTTGAATGAGAATGGCCCCCATAGGCTTATATATTTGAATGCTTGGTCCCCAGTTTTTCGAACAGTTTGTGAAAGAGTAGGAGGTAACCTCTTTGAAGGAGGTGTGTCACTGGGAGTGAAATCAGAAGGTTCAAAAACCCACAGGATTCCCAGTTAACTCTTTTTCTGCCTCACAGTTGTGCATTAAAATGTGAGCTTTCAGCTACTGTTCTAAGTGCCATGTCTGTCTGCCTGCTGTCATGCTCCCCACCTTGATCGTCACAGACTCAAACCCTCTGGAACTGTTAGCTCCAAATAAAACTTTATAACTTGTCTTTGTCATGGAGTCTTAGCACAACAACAGAAAAGTAGCTAAGACACCATTATACATAGCTGCGCATTCTACGGAAAGAGCCTCTGCCAAATGACCAGGTCTGAAAAAAAAATCCAGAAAAAAAGATCTTTCATACCTGACCCTTGGGTGCCAGTGAACCACCACTTTCCAGATCACGTCTCAAGCCATGTCCAATTATAGATTTTTCCCTGCCAAAGGCATCAACTTGGAACCGAATGCCAACTAAAATACTGTTTGCTTTCAACCTTGACAAGAGCTTGCATCAACCCAGAGAAAAAGGATGTTTTTCCAAATTAATCCCAATGGGGACATTGTTTGTAATGTTTGTACTGAGACTTGGTTTATGCTAGTGTATCTCCAGGGGATAAGCCACTTCCCTAATTTTCTCTTACTAGATCCTCAAGGACTAGTTCACTCCAACTGTAAGAGCTACGTTGCTTTCCTTCAAAGTCTGTCATGAGATTAGGTAGTTTAAGACCCCCTCCCCTCCACCAACCCTCTTGCTAATAGCCTCTGATAGACATATTTCTAAAGGAATTCCTTTGTTTATAATCATGATAAGTCTGGAGTTATTAGCATAATAAGCAAGGGCTGCTACCAATTCCTAAGGTATCCTTAAAGCCTGAAGTAACAGCTTTCTACAGACATTATTGCAACACAAAACTAGGAGACTTTTAAAGGATGATTCTGTGTGTTTCTCTGCCAGCAAGTTTGGGGGTACCACATGTACTCAATCCTTCTTTTTCACTCCTGGACTACAGTGATCACACATGGCTTATATCTCTATATTCTCACCCTATCCCTGAATGTTCTCTAGTTTTCAATCCTACCAAGATTTTCATAACTGATTTATGGAATACCTACCCCCCCCAGGTATCAAGTACTGGAGAAAACATAAAACAAAAACCCTGCTCTCAAAGGAGACTGCAGCCTGGAGAAGAAAACTACCAGTAAGTCAAAAGGAAATGACGACACACTGTATAGGGCACTGTGACATGCAAAAAAAAAAAAAATACTACTGACGGTATATTTCTAGACTTGAGAGTTAGAAGCAGACTTTTGGAAGAGGAAATTGCATCTGAGCTGAGCTGAGGACAAATGAGAGGCATTAGATGAAAGGGGAAGGTATAAACTGTGAGAGGAGGTAGACTGTTTCCACTAATCTGGGTAAATGTCCCTCTCTGAATACCAGTATTATGTGTACTGAATAGTTAGTGTAAAGAAGGGAAATAAATTCAGTGTTGGATGTAAGAGAGGAAGAGGTCCAAGGAGAGGAATGAGGCATGCTAGTCAGGTGATAAGGGGCTTTGTCTGTCATATTGAAGAATATGGACTTTACCATAAAGGTACAAGAGAGCCAAGAGTCTTAAGAAAAGGTGACTCAATAAGTACCTAGGGAGTGAGCAAGTAAAACTACAAAACTTCCAATGAGAATTTTTACATGGGGAGAGGAGTTTGGGAAAAACAAACCTCTAGAATGGACCACATTAGTGTCGCCTGGCTTTCTTTACCTGTGATGTGCCTCAAACTTATCAAGCTGAACATCTCACCTAATAAGGAGGAGAGTGGATACAACTTTCCAGGATGCTTGGGGGGAGGGACAATTTATTCAACAATTCATGTGATTTGAGGAGGTTGACATGCAGAGCATTGTTTGTACAATACACACTATATATGCATGTATTGAAATATCACATAGCCCATAAATATGCATAGTTTTGTGTATCATTTAAAAATAATTTTAAATGAAAACACCATATGGGGATTTTGTACTCTGTTTTACCATCTGTCCATGAGTGTTGTAATATAGTACAAATATTTCCATGGCATTATCAGGCAAAATGTTGACTCCAGGATGATTTTTTTTTTCTTTTCCTAAGGTCTCCTGCATCCTGGGCAAGTGTTCTACCACTGAGCCACAGCGACAACCTAACATTCTAGGACATTTATCTTCAGAAGTCCTAAAGAGGGTCAAAACAGGCCTTTCTCTCAGAGCTGTCTAATCAAACAACTGAGGAGACTTAAGGCCATGGAGAGGACAGATTCCTCAGAGTAGACTCCCTTCTCCATCCAGCTGTGACAGCGCCTCAATATCCTTATCCTGGGGAGATGTTTTGGACAACTTGCATTAATCCTAAATATATCTGAAAAGAGGGAATCTCAGTTGGGGAATTGCTTCCCTCAGCTTGGTTTGTGGACAAGTCTGTGAGGCAGTTTCTCTATTAATGACTGCTGTGGGAGAGCCCAAACCATTGTGCGTGGTACCACCCCTGGGCACGCGGTCCTGGGCTGTGTAAGAAAGCAAACTGAGTATGCAATGGGGAGCAAGCAAGTAAGCAGCACTCCTCTCTATCTTAGGCCTTTCTTCCAGGTTCCTGCATGAGTTCCAGCCCCAACTTCTTTCCAGGATGGACTATGTAAACTGTAGGTTAAAACAAACTCTTTTATCCCATAGCTGTTTTGCCTTTTTATACATAAATAGAGACCAAGACTAATTCAATCGTTATGACTAATATGGTGGAAGAGATGATGGTACTTAGTGAGTACAGTAAGGGAACAAGGAGTAGCTTCAATGTTCTACCACTAGCAGGGCTATCAGAGCCTATGATAGCTAATGGCACATTTCAAAGATAGTAAATTAGTTTGAAGGCTGTCAGTACACAGAAATAACAATATCTGAGGAGAGATAGTAATTACTGTAACTTCATTATTGCAAATAGTATACATAAGCCAAATTACAATACAGCATTCTACAAATATGTACAAGCAGTTTTAAAAAGTATTTGCACCCATAAAGTCTCCAGGGCCTTTATAAAGAGCAAATAAACCTGATTTTTAAAATCCCCCAATTTCAGCCAGGCATGATGATACAGGAGTAGTACTATAGTCTGAGGCCAGCTGGGGATACATAGTGAGAATCCAGGCCAGCTTAAGCTACAGTGTGAGAACATGTTTCAAAAATATAGAAAGGAATGAATATTTTTCTAGGGCTCTTAGGGGCATCATGAAGCTTTTTAAAAAGTTAGTTATATATGATATGTGCCATAGAATTTCATTCCAGTGACATTCTTGAAATAGCAAAATTATATAGATGGAGGACAGATTAGTGAGTGTTGTCAGAGGCTAAAGACTTGGGAGAGGGGAAGGGAAAGGAAAACGGGATTCAGGGATGGGGATGGTTATAAAAGAGCAACTGGAGGGAACTTTGTAGTCGTAGAACCATGTGATAAAGCTGCATAAAACACTATTCACAAATACATTTGAAACTGGTGTCATATAACTAAGACTGTAGGTTGTGCCAATACTGATTTTCTGATTTTGTTTCAGAGTCTACCACTGAGAGAAAGAGAGTGAAAGGAATACTGGGTCTACCCAGATACATGTTAAAATACCACGTGAATGGGCTTTTTAAATTAGGAACTCTTTTTAAGTAGCTTTATTTCCTGTTCAGCTGCCTATTCTTATGGTGGTTTGTTTTTGTTATTGTTGTAGTTGTTTCTATTTTTTTATCAGGTGGAAATTATTTCTTTTTATATTTTTAAAAATTTCTTATTACATTTATTTATAGGTATTTACTTATTTAGTGGAAGATACACATCATGGTGGACATGAGGCAGTTGGAGAACAACTTGCAGAACTCACTGTGTAGGTCCCAGAGATCAAATTCAGGTCCCCAGCTTAGAAGCAAGTGCCTTTACCTGCTGAGGCATCTCAATGGCTCTTTCCTTTTTATTTTTTAGATCAGTTTTTAAGCCAGCACACTAAGTAACAGAGTTCATTACAGATTACCTATCAACTGCCTTCATAGACAAGAATAGGCTAGAGCTGAGTATGGAGCTCAACGGGCATACACTTTCCTAGCATTCAAAAGGCACTGGAAGTCTTTTTGTTTGTTTGTTTGGTTGGTCGGCTGCTTGCTTGCTTAGTTTAGTTTGTTTGTTTTTGAGACAGGGTCTTCCTACAGAGCCCTGGCTATTCTGGAACTTGCAATGTAGATCAGGCTGGCATCAAACTCAGAGAGATCTGCTTAACTCAGCCTCCTGAGTTTAAAGGAATATACCACCACCACCTAGCCAAGGCCCTGAGTTTTATCCCTACCACCACATAAAAAAAATGGGCTATTCTTTTTAAAAGAAAGGTTAAATCCAAAGGCTTCCAACACAATCAAAATCAGTGTTCCAGTTAACCTACTGTACATGCAATAATACTCACCAATAGTAAAGAGTATAGTTAGTGTCAGGGCTTGTGTTCCTGCCAGGGAGCCAGGAACACTTCATATAGCTCAGGTTGTGCCAAATGCACCGGAGCTCAGTCACAGCAGACTCAGGATCACCTACAAGATTCAGGTAAGAGTCTTTGTCATGGAAAGTAGTCAATAGCCTAACCCTTTAATCTCACATTCATTTTACTCAGAAGTCACTCAGGACAGTAAAACTACAAATGTAATTGTTCACGGCTTTCTTTCTCACCTCCTTTTGCAAAGAAAGCATCGTTTGTGTCAATAAGGGAACCTTACTCTTCTTTTAACCAGATGGAATGGCTAAAAGTCAAATAATGTTCCACCCATATATAAGGATTACAAAATAACTAAAAGAGTGTAAAAATACAAACAGCCCTGTATTTTATAATTTTTAATATTTATTTTTAATTATAACTATTTCACTCCCTTTCCTCTTCCTCCCTCCAACATCCCTCAAGTACCCTCACTCCTCCTCAAATGGATGGCCTCTTTTTCTTTGATTATTTTTGTTAAGTAAAGATATGTATGCATAAGCATATGACTACAACCAGCTGAGTCTGTTTTTGCTGCTTGTGTGCCTATGATTTCAGAGCTGAACACCTGGTATTGTATGTCTGCATATGAGTATGTGCAAGTGAGTGCAGGTGTCTGTAGAAGTCAGAAGGATCCGATATTCCAGAGCTGGAGTTACAGATGGCTGTGAGAAATCTGACATGGATACTTGAAAACTAACTAGGGTCTTCTGGAAGGGGCAAGCCTTTTATAAAGACACAATTCACCTTCTTCTCTTCTAGATCAGTACTGACCTCTACAGAAATTCTATGGAAACATAACTGAAAATTGATAGTTGTTTGTTGTATGCTATAGTTTTAGGGGTTCCTCTTCCCATTCCCCTCTTTTCTGACATGGTTTTCTAAGTAGCCTAGGATGAGCTGTAACTTGTCATGTGGCACAGATTGGCTTTCAATTTGTAATCTCCCTGCGACATTGTCCTGAATACTGAGATTAGAGGTGTGTATCGCCAGGATGGCTAGAGCTGTCTTTATCTTTTGTTACTTTTTGTTTGGCTATCTCAATTTTCTTTTGTTTTGTTTGAGACAGAGTTTCTCTGTGTAGCCTTGGCTGTCTTGGACTCTATTTGTAGACCAGGCTGGCCTCGAACTCCCAAGTGCTTGGTTTAAAGATGTGTGCCACCATGCCCAGCTAGGGCTGGCTGCTTAAGGGACTGGCTCAATCTCTTGGGTTCAAAGAACCCTGTCTCAGCCTCTGAAATAATCCTGATGGGACATCTCTATTATTAAAGAGATTTCCCTTATCCTGTCTCTATATTAATTCAATGTCTATGCTTAAAATGTCAGCCTTTAACCCTCATTCTCCTTGAAGGAATACTCTACTCAGCCATCACAAACCACTTATGTCACAATATAATTGCTTTACAAAGTATTAAACTCCTAAAAGTACAAATATGGTGGTCCAAGCTGGTTTAAATCATGATTTCAGTCCTAATGTTATACCATTAAAAACAGTGCTTCATAAATTCTTTTGATGACTACAAAGCAGAGAGTGGATTGAAGAACAAGCCATGAAGTGGTAAGTTTGGAAGTTAGAGGTGGGGCCTGACCCTGCCTAACAAAGGGCCATGATAATATGGAAAATCAAAATGTGCGAAGTATTTATTGTAATCCTCTCAATGATTGTAGGAGGTAGGCACTCCCATCTTTTAGATAAGGAATATTGATGGGGGTAATAATCTAATCAAGGTCACACAATTAGTAGCTGACAAATCTGGGCTTTAGACTTTGGTATCTGGTATCTGATAGCCTTGCTTTTAATTAACATAGGCTACTCCCTATATATAACATAAGAAGAAGGACTGTACCTGAAGTACGACTGGGGACAATGATCCTAATCACCCAAGAACATTTCCTTTGATTAGTCATATACTGAATTTAGGCCAGCATGCTTATTCTATTTTAGCACTTTCTCCTATAGATAGTCTACATATAAAACTAATTTCCATATGTCATGAATCAGACAGTACTATATGTTCCCTAAAAGCACTGGGCAAGTCACTTCATCCTCTTCTCCATCACGAAATAGATCACGGTAACAATGCATACTTTGCTTATTTCAGATAAGTTTGTAAAACACATTTTAGGGAGGAAGGAAGGGAAGTGTGTGTGTGTGTGTGTGTGTGTGTGTGTGTATGTATGTGTGTGTATGCACGTATGCATGCACTGTTTTGAAATTATAAAATAAAGCATCCTAACTATGTACACATTATTATTATTATTAAAACCATCTGTGAGCAACTCAAAGCAGCGACATCCTCAAACTTATCAGCATCTGGTACAGGTCCTGAAACTTATTTGACTCAGCAAAACTTTGAGAATGGAATGAACTCATCAACAATGAATGCGAGCACACTGAAAAATTGGGTACACTCTCAAAATACCAAGGGAGAACATTTTCATCTGTTACCTTCAGGAGGTAAGAAGCACTTTTTCACCAAAGGGCTAGGCTTCTCACTTTCATTGGCACTACACTGGGACCCCACTTGCAGACAGATCTTCTCATTTAGGGGTATCTCCTCTGAACGACAAGTTTCTGGAGCAATTTTCTGAGATTAAAAAGGTTTTTTTTTTAATTTTTTTTTAAAAAGGTAACTCCTGCAGTAAACACAAAAAGACATTTAACTAACAAATCCTTGGCGGAACCAGGCATATAAGAAAAATGATAAATTGTTAAATGGTGTGTATGTATGATAGTGAAGGAGTTATTCTGCTCTTCTGCCATGCCTGTGCATATTCACTAGCGTCTCACTCCTGGTTTTAGTTGTCATAAATCTAAGTCAATGAACCAATACACTACTGAAATTTAACAGATAGAGGTCAGGAATGATACCTGACCTCTTACCATGAACTGGTTAGCCCACCATTCACCTACAATAAATAATTAGACTGCACCAGGCACTAGAAGTACCACCCACCACTGAAAAACTCTACTGTAGGTAAAGACAAAATTCTACATTTGAAAGCATTAACTTTCATAAAATTTACCTATAAGTTTACCATGCTAACATCAACTCTACACGCAAACTTAAAGAAAGTAATTATCAGAATTCTATCAAGATCAGGTCAAAATATGTCACATCAAAACTCCAGTAATCATGGTGATCTCTGGAGACTGGGGCCCAAAGGGACACTTTTTTTTTATTAAGCACGTTTTCTGTGGTGTCTAAGTTTCAAGGGTTGCTATATGCAATTACATACTTCACTGGACCACAGATAAGGATAAGTAAGCTTTGTGGAACCACAGGGGCTCTAGACATCTCAGGGCAAACACTAGAAATCTAAGCCTAAATCACACATCTTAAGTTTATTATGACTCAGAACAATGTTACTACAGGACTCTCAAGGAAATTAACATTTCCAGAGGTAAGAGGAATAATTAAGAATGAAGCTGCTTTTAATCAGAGTTCCAAAGACAGCACTTCCTGTTTTGCAACGGTTTCTGACTCAAGTTTCCCATAGTATTTCCTTTCATGATTTCCTGACCCTGAGGTCAGGGGAAATGGTCACTTTGCGTAATACACCATCTCAAGAAGCTAGTGTGACATTTTGGATGCATGCTGCTGGCTGGGAAATGAAGGAAACTCCTTACAGAGACAACTCTGAAATGAGCCTTAGGACATGAGGATGGTGTCAGGAAATCACCGACAAAACAACAAGAAATATACCAGAGCAAAGATAGGCACACAGAGACAGAAGAGTTCTTGGGCACAATTAAGACAGTGCTCTGAAAAAGTGGGGGCAGTGCGTCAGAAAAATAGCTCTCTTCAAGTCAAATCCTGGCATGGAGAAAGAAGGTAGTGACTTAGTGTAGAAAAGGAGAATCCTGCAAAATTACAGTTATCCTCTGTGGGGCCTCAAGCTAGCTATTCATAGCCAAAGGCATTTTCACAAGGAGTTCTTGATTCCTTGCCAAGAAACCTACTTCTTATCACTTGGCTTTCCAATAGGCTCTGCCTACCGGGATGAAAAGGACAGTGCTGACAGAAGTCTTCCTGAAATGCCTCATCATTTTAGGACTGTGTCTTTAGAAATGAATGTGTGCTGAGGAAGAGAAGTCTCTGACTGGGCCCATGAAACTCAAGACCAACCTCAAGATAATGGTGGCAAGAAGGTTTCCAATGTTAAGTGTCACCAATGTCCCTGTTTTACCAATTATAGGTTGCGAAATAAGCCTTGCGTACCCAGGGATCCTTCCTAATTCTCATCGAGGAGATACATTCTCTTTCTGAGGACACCATGGGAAAATGTATTGGCAAGCATCATAAATTACAGCTAGGAGTAGGTCAGTGGTATAGTACTTATCTCAAAAGTGTGATGTCTGGCTTTAATCCCTAGTATCACAGCTTAGAGCTTTCTTATTTAAAATAACTTTTATTTTTAAAAGAAGGTTTTTAGAGATCAAATTAGGATCATGGGGCAGGAAATCTCAGCTATCTTACTATATTAGATAGCACTCCAGTTAAAAAGCAAAAGAGTTTTATTATACTGGCATTTTAAAATTAATAATGCTTCCCACATAAATTTGAATCTTATCTTCCAGGTATATGTGTACTAAAACAAATATTTAAAGATAATAATTTTACAGGTCTCGTTCTATGGTAGTTTATACATGTAATCCCAGCACTTGGGATGCGGAAGCAGAGGAATCAGGAGCTCAAAGCTAGCCTCAGCTACATGAGACTGAAACCAACCTGAGATACAAGAGACCCTGTCTCAAAAACAAAATCTCCAACTTCAAAGTGTAGAATATTAAATCATTATGAATAAAAAAGGAAGCTTAAATATTGATGAACACCAAGTCATCTGTATCAGATGAAAAACTAAATTTCTCCCAATAGATCTTGATGAGATATGTGTGACTTTCAAATTTGGTGAATCATTCTACTGGTAGCAGCTATAATGACAGCACTCTCCACCTCTCTGGGAATCTGGCCTTCTTGTAAAATTTATCCAAGCCCAAGGCTGGAGTTCTAAATTTGCTCATCTCCCTGAGGATGAACACTCCAGTGGCTTCATCACACCTTTTCCTGACTAAAGAGTTCTTTCCTAGAAGGAAAGGAAATCAGTCTTGGCTTATGACTCTATGAATGCCTGGACTAAAGGGTATTTGATTCCTTTACCCAGTGGGACTTCCCTATCTCTTGGTGATGTAAGATAACCTAAAATGCATTGCCAAAGCTGCCTTCTGCTCTCCAGATTGGGGAATTAATGGACACAGATAAAACAATCATGGAGAGTAACCAGTGATATCAATCTTTCACTTTTCAAAAGTTCTCTACAGATCTTTCCTAGCTTGATAAGCCTCTCTGTGATGACTGCAAACTAACGGCAGACTTGATCTTACTTAGAAACTTGGAAATTTAGACTTCTGCCTAAGCTACCGCCTGTTCAATATGCCTAGGGGCTAGGTAAAACCCTATAAATAATACTGAGTTTGCGGGCTAGAGAGCTGGCTCAGAGGTTAAGAACACTTGCTGTTCTTTCAAGCATCCTGAGTTCAATTCCCAGCAACCACATGGTGGCTCATAACCATCTATAGAAAGATCTGGTGTGCAAGCAGAATGTTGTATAAATAATAAATATATCTTTTAAAAAAGAGTACAAACAACAACAAAAAATATTGAGTATGCATTCAAAGGACAGGAAAAGGAGCATTGCTCTTGCCTCTCATTTGCTGAATCAGGATAATAAACTCCAGGAGTTCTAGCCAGTACTACCTCTACAACATCCTGGGCAAATTCAACCCAGACACCTTTCTCACAACACATATTAAAGAAACAAACAAAACAATTGAATAGATGTATCAAAAAGAACGCAATTATCCAATCCTGCCATCAACAATTTATTTAAATCAGCTAATTCTAACCGGCAAGGTTTTTAAAGTTTTGCCCTGTCATTTTCCTCGGGCACCAGGAAATACAAACCCATCCACATCTTCCACTTCCTCGTAGCATATACTTTTAGACCCAAAGTCCTTGAACAATCTACCTATATAAATGATGAGTGAGGTGCTAAATTTGAAAATGTTTTGAAATTGAGTGTCATACTAATACAAGAAGATAGAGCTACAGACCAGAATATAAAAACAAAGTTTGCAGTAATAGAACTGATTATTTATGGGTTCCAAAGACATACAAAATATACCTAGGATTTTCTATCAGAATAATCAATTGTACCCAATCACCAAATAATTAGCAAACATTTTCAAGTGTTTGATTTTGTTGATAGCTATTTCTATAGTTCTCCCCAGCTGAATTTGGGAACAACCTAAAATAAAATTCCGACTTTGAAGATTAGAATTTGACTCATGCTTGGCTTTGATTCACAGTGTTTGTTTCCTTTACTTCAGCAATGGCATGTGTCCTAGCAAACTTACCTTATATTGTTGGTCACCAAAATAACTAAAATATCTGAGGCTACAGTTTGGGCTGGTTCCCTCAGGAGGATCCCATGTCCATATTATTGTGCAGAGGTTTTCGACAGAGACACTCAAATTTGTCACAGGTGGCTGAACATCTGTTCAAATCAAATATAAGTTAAACATTTATCAATGCCTGCCAGAATTTCTAATGGTTCATTCAATCCATTCTCCCACATCCTAGAGGCTGAGTTCATAACATCTAACATTTGATGAGACAGGCACAATTACACTTTACACATTATTAACAACAAAAGTCTTCTAAGGCACCTCTTGAAAAAGGGAGTACTGTTATCTTGATTTTAAAGATTCAGGGACTAGTTGGGTGTGGTGGCTCACATCTGCAATCCCAGCATTTGTGATCCTGAGACAAGAACTGTCCTGAGTTTAAGGCTAGCCTCATCTACATAGTAAGTTCAAGACCAGCATGAGCTACAGAGCTGTCTCAGAGGGGGAAAAAAGAAATAAAAAAAAAGAGAAAGAGGGGAAAGGAAGGGAAGAGGAAAGGGGGAGAAGGGAAGGGAGGGGAGGAAAGGGGAGGGATAGGAAGGGAGCCGGAAAGGGCGAAACAGGCTGTCAAGTTAACTCAGTAGATAAAGTCACCTGCCCCCAAGCCTGGTAACATGAGTTTAATTCCCAAGGTCTCCATGGTAGAATGAGGGAAGAGACCCTTGAAAGTTGTCTTCTGACTCCCACACATGTGCAGTGGCATGCATGTGCAAGCAAGCACATGCACTGAGTTTTTTAAATGAAAAAGAATAATAGCAAAGCAACTGAAGCATAAGGAAGTCAGTTACTCACTTGACCTCATGATCAGTGACAGAGCTGAGACTACAACCTGGATAATGTGGCTTTAAAGTCACATTCTTTTTTTAGATAGTTTCTCACGTTGCTCAGACTGGCTCCAAAGTTACTCTATAGCTGGCCTTGCACTCCTGACCTACCTTCACCTTTCCATTGGTACAGTTATAGGTATGCACCACCATGGCACATATCTTTTTTGCAGTTCTAGGAATAGAACTTAGGGCCTTGAGCATAGGAAGTGTCTCTGTCACTGAGCCACACCCCCAGCCACATGCTTAATTAAATATAATTAATATAAGCATATTATAGTCTTTCCTCAGTGTCCATGCAAATGCTCCTGTGTAGCATTCGCATATAGCTCATGTACATCCTTCCATATACCTTAATGTTATACTGTGGTTTTGGAGGAAAATGACTAGAAAAACTAAAGTATAACATGTTCTGCACAGATGTAATATTTTTAGATTTTTCTTTTTCTTTCTTTCTGGTAATTGACAAGCAAATGCAGAGCCCATGAATGAGGAACCTATGGACTCTAATTTATTTATTTTGGAGATATAGTCTCACTATATAGCCTTGGCCTGCCTGGAACTCAGTATGGCTATGTGGACGATGCTGGGTTTGAACACATAGAGACCCACCCACCTCTGCTCCCTAGTGCTGGGTCTATGGACTCATAAATACTAGTATTCCTAAGATTCTTTCTCTAGAATATTGGGGATCCCCAAACTCAATCCAGACAGTTCACTCAGCTGTTTTGTAAGTTTGGAAACCTTGTTTTCAATTTGTGCATTCTTCAGTTGTGCTCGGAATAACATGTTCTAGTTCTTTTATTTTTTTTTCAATATAGCTTTTCCAAAGAAGTACTGAGAAGGAGATTTAGCACCCCGACTCCTCCTGGGATCTGACACTAAGCAGCTGGAGTTGGAGATAGAAAGTAGAGAAACCGAAACAGCATCTCCAACTTTCCGAGAACTTTTTGTTGTTGTTGTTTTTTTAAACCCAGGATTATTAAAGTCCCACAATGGAAGCCGGGTAGGAATGTAGAGGAATTCTCTGCCCTTCTATACAGTGTTTCTGTAAACATTGCAAAACAAAGTTTATTAAAGCCATTTTAAAAATCCAGTCAGACATGGTAAGCATATCTGCAATCCCAGAGCTCGGAAGGTAGAGGCAGGAAGATCTTGAACATCAGCCTACACTGCAAATGGAGACCTCCATGTCAAAAACAAAACCAATGCCAACAACAACAATAACAGAAATAACAAAGTAAAGCAAAAACAACCCTGCAGGAGCTAAGAGTATAACTCAGTAGTCGAATACTTGACTATAATTTGCGAAGCCCTGATTTCTAATCCAGCACTGTAAATAATAACTGATGTTATTAAGATGATGATTTAAGAACTATAGTTATAGTGTTTTATCATATTATTACAAAAACTCCATCAGTCCCAAAAATCAGCCCCAAGGTCACTATGTAGTTGAAGTTTTCCTAACAGTCAATTTAAAACATAGCCACTAATTGGGCAGCAGCCTTTGAAAGCTCTTGAATCAAACTCCTGATACAAAATACTGATAAGCTTTTCCCATGGCTCAGTTTGGGGTGGGTACAGTCCTGAGCTTGCCAAGGTCTTTAGAAGCAGGGAATTCCTACCCCAGCATCTTAAAGTGACCTAGTAGCTTTATATGGTGGCCCATAGATGTAATTCCAGCACTCAGAAAAGTGAGGCAGAAGGATCACTGTTGAGTTTGAGGTCTCTTTGAGCTACACAGTGAGTTCTATCAATTAGGATTTTAGAGACCACAATCTACTTTAGGACTGTCTCCTTTGTTCTGCAGTTTCCAGATACAAATTTTAGCAAAAAATCACAGATAACTGTTTTGGCAGTTCCTGATTATCTATCCAGTTATCTCCCTCACAAAAATTAAAGACCTGATAATAAAAACTTTTGTTTATTGTTACTTCTACTAGAGTCTAACATTTGAGGTAATTTAAGATATTTAAACCCCAATCCCTTTTTTGATGTTTTTTTTTTCTGTTTTTTTTGAGATAGTATGTCACTCTAACTCAGGCATTCTTGAACTCACTATGTAGTCCAGGCTTACCTAAAACTCACACAAACCTTTCTACCTCAGCCTCTTATTTATACTTGACATCAACCAAAAGTCTGTCCTAGTTCTAATCTCCTAAATAAGATTCAATTTTCTCATCTGTTTGGAAATGCCATTTAGCCGGATCTAACTAGTTTGCATTTTAAGGTACTTGGGCATACTTCTTTTTTTAAATTTATTTTCTATTTTTTAATTTATTTTCTTTAATTACAGTTTATTCACTTTGTATACCCCTTGTACCTCCCTCCCTCCTCCCCTCCCAACCCCTTTCTTCCTCCCTGTTACCCACCTATGCCCCTCCCCCAGTCCACTGATAAGGGAGGTCCTCCTCCCCTTTCCCTCTGATCCTAGTCTATCAGGTCTCATCAGGACTGGCTGCATTGTCTTCCTCTGTGGCCTGGTAAGGTTGCTCCCCCCTCAGGGGGAGGTGATGAAAGAGCAAGCCAATTAGTTACTGTAAGAGACAGTCCCTGTTCCCATTACTATGGAACACACTTGGACACTGAACTGCCATGGGCTAACTCTGTGCAGGGGTTTCAGGCCATCTCCGTGAGTAGTCCTTGGCTGGAGTATCAGTCTTCGAAAAGACCCTTATGCCAAGACTTTTTTGTTTCTGTTGCTCTCCTTGTGGAGCTCCTGTCCTCTACAGATCTTACTATCTCCCCCTTCTTTCATAAGATTCCCTGCACTCTGCCCAATGTTTGGCTATGAGTTTCAGCATCTGCCTTGATACCTTTCAGAGGCCCTCTGTGGTAGCCTCCTGTCCAGTTCTCTGTTTTATCCCTCCTCTGATGTCCATCCTCTTTACCTTTTGTTTTCTTTCTATTTCTTTTTCTTAGTGGCTGCTTCATAACTGTTAAGATTTTTCTACTTCCTGCATTTTAAAACCTGTATGTGGATGCAGTGATGAAGGTTACAGTACAGGAAACATTAGTAATATGTCTTCCTACCCAGATAACAACCGTACTGAATCTGGTGAACTATAAGGCAAGAGAATTCCTACAATTTTGAGGCCATTCTGGAATACATTGTGAATTCCAGGTCAGCCTATTTAATGTGAGCTCAAAAGTGTGCACACAACACCACCAAAAACAACAACCACCATCATGTTGACAGCATGATGAATCTGAGTGGCAGATTCTAGACACTATGAAGACATATCCTAACTAGACATGATGGCTCATGCATGCAATCTCAGCACTTGGGATGCTGAGACTGAGGAATTTTCACAAATTTAAGGCCACAGAATTAAGTCTTTCTTAGAAAGACAGGAGAGAACGAGGGAGGGAAAGAAGAAAGAGAGGAAAAAGAATCTATTTGGTATGACTTTTTAGGGTCCCTAGAGGTAACTCAAAGTTTTGCAATTTCCAGATAAAGAGATGGACTGGGAAAACTGCAGTTAATTTCTATCATGTTTCAATTAGTTTTAACTTTTTACACAAAATAGTTCCTCAAAGTTGACACTGGGCAGACAAATGTGCATGGGCTTCTGGAACAGATGACATAAGACTTGTCAAAGTGGGCAAAGAGAACCCTGTCCTCCAAATATATAAGATCTGTATTCTGATCACTGCTTGTTCTGACGAAAACAACAAAGACACAAAGGCCATGGCCAAGTTGTTGCTTCAAATCTGTCATCATACATCCTTCCTCTTTAGGAAATTCAAATTACTGGCACCCCTCTTCTCTTCCTCATCCCCCTTTTTTTTCTTTTTGAAGGCTAGGCATTAAAGAGTCAAGACATTTAAAAATAACTGCATAAATGAGGAAGATTAAAGAGAAAGCCTCCAAAATACCTACGAGAGCTCAAGTCAAAGACAGCTTCAATGACAAAAATAAACAGACACAGATGATCAAGCAGAAGTTCCTGAGCAAATACAAAGAAAGAGTGTCCTCAGGTCATAAGAGAACATCTCACATATGAAGTCACAGTGGTTGTGACAATATGCACAAGTCCCATTCAAACTCAAACCAGACCAAATCCAAGCATGGAGAGTGGAGGTGGACATGAGGTCCTACCCCTAGCTGGTGAGCCATTGGCTAGTGATAGTTTCTGGCAGATAGAAAAGTTAGTTGCCCCTAGTATTTTGATCAAACGCTAGTGGAAGGCCATACATCCACGAATATATGGGCAGCAGAAAAAAAAAAAAAGGATACAAAGTTAGATGGTTAGGGAAGGGGGTATGCATCTTGAGGGAGCTGGGGGAGGACTGAATATGATCAAAACTCACTGTATAAAATTCTCAAAGAATTAATAAAAATGGGAGGGGTGTCAGAAAAACCCCAGAGGCATGGAATAATTGGCTTTCTAGAATTACTACATTACTTTATTCAAATATTCTATTTTCTTTCTTTTTTCAAAACAGGATTTCTCTGTGTAGCCTTGGCTGTCTTGGATTCTCTTTGTAGACCAGGCTGGCCTTGAACTGAGTGATCGGCCTGCCTCTGCTTCCCCCAGTGCTTGGATCACAGGCATGTGCCACCGCAACTGGCTCAAATACTCTATTTTCAGTAAAAGCCAAACACAATTCATAAAAGGAATAAGAAAGTATGGGTATTTTCTTCACTTGGCAGTGCTGAGGATTGAAGCCAGGACCCTGTATATGCTATGCAAGTGCTCTATCACTTAGGAACATTACTGAGCAACATTCCAGCAAGTATGAACCAATCAAGGAAAAAACAATTACGATAAACTGTTCCTGGAAAAAGTAAGTGTATTAGACAAAAGATTTTAAAACAAAGTAAAGATGTCAAAAAGATGCTTAAAGAACTAAAAATAAAGATGAACAAGTTAGAAACAGCCACAACCTAAAAAGAAACCAAAACCAAATTCTGGAGATGTAAAAATAAAATAACTGATCCAGGCATAGTGGCTCTCACCTGTAATACAGGCATGCAGAAGTTAGAGGAGAGTCACTAGGAATCTGAGGTCAGCCTGTGTTACAGAGATACACTAGTGAGATCCCATGTCTAAAAAAACAAAAACATAATAAAATAAAATAAAACAACTGAAATGTGGTATTTAAAAATAGATTGGATCAAGCAAATGAAATAATCAGCAAACTCGGATACAACACAATGAAAATTACAGAGTTTGAGTAACAGAAAAATAAGGATAAATAAATATGGATCTTAGCTTTGAACTTGTAGATTTGTGTTTGATTTGCAGTGTCTACAAAGGACAGGAATCAAGAAAGGAGAGAGGAACAGCATGTAAGGTGGGAAGGGACTGCAGAACATAGGTGTTATGAAAGTAAGTTGGACAGGGGAATAGAGAAGGTTAAAGGCTTAAGCAGGGATGGGAGAGAAGAGAAAAGAACTAGCAAAAACTCAGGGAAAACACTACAGAAACCCACTCTTTTGTAAACTAACATATATATATATATATATATATATATATATATATATATATATATATAGAGAGAGAGAGAGAGAGAGAGAGAGAGAGAGAGAGAGAGAGAGAGAGAGACATATATGTATCTTTTTGAAAGGAGGAAGACTGGCATGATTAAGGTACTTGCTGGCAAGTCTAACAACCTAAGTTCAAGTTCCAGAACCTACATAGTGGACTGAGAGAACTGACTCTTGCAAGTTGTCCTTTGATCTCCCACACACGCTGGGAGGCATGCTTGCCTCCTCTACACACAATAAATAAATGTAATAAAAGACATTTTAAACAGAATCTTAACAGAGGTACCCTGGACATTGCTCCCTGCACCTACCCACATCAGAAGACATGGGTTATTAAATGAAAATCTCAGTACCATTGATGGGACACCTCCCTATGAGTTATCAGTCAAGGAAGCCTCAGAGGCCCCAACCACCACTGCTTTTCATTGCCCACTGCAGATGGTAAGACACACATACTTCGGTTGCAGTTCATAGAGAAATGAAGATGAAACTGATCTGGATTCTTTCTTTGTGGTGATAGCCAGCTTTCAATGAGCTGAAACATGTTATATAGGCTGCTGGGGGAGAAAATCCATTAATTTTCACAGCATTGGACTCTGCATACTACAATACCAACCTGTCAGGTAAGATGTTCCCATGGGTGCAATAATAGCATGACCACTATTCAGGTAACCAACTCTTTTCTGATGGGATTTGAGGCCTGCTGCATGGGAAGAAATTCATACTTAGCACTCTAAATAGATATTACCTGCTAGGTATTTATAGCCTGAAGACTGCTCTCCTACGGAGATAGATCCTACTGAGATTGGCTAAACCTGTCTCCTTGATCCACTTGTATACCATAAACCCTGCCTCCTTGTTTTTCTATATAGAATAACTCCACCTCCTTCCCCCTTGTTTAATATGTATGTAATAACTCTGCCTCCTTCTTCAGCTGTATGCAATAACTCCACCTTCCTATTCAACTCTATATAATAAACACAATGAGTTTCTGAGGTGCTTCTCCACTAGAAAGCCCGGACCACCAATTCCTAGTTTTCTGTCCAGATGTCTGTCTGCCTTTTCTTCATTCCCTCTCAACCTAATCCGGGTCTGGAGCTGCTTGCATAGTATCAAGCCAGTAAATATTAGCAGCATTGGTGCTGGAGGGGCTCATGGCGCTCTACCCCTTGACAACTGGTGGCTGCTAATGAAGGGAGAGCCATTTTTTTCTTTAGGAGTATGGCTTCTGGTAGATTGCCCATGTTCCTGCAGGCAAAACTAACAGGACTTAGTGGGTCTTTAAATGTTAAAACTAAAAAAGAATAAACAGATGCTCAGGAACCTGCAGAGCACCATCACTAGACCAGTATCTGAATTGGGGGAGGGGTTAAAGGAGGACAGAAAAAGGAAGAAAGAGAACTTTAAGAAATAATGAGGGACTGGGGAATTGGTTCAGATGGCAAAGCAGGCATGATTATAATCCTGACAATGAGGAAGTGGAGACAGGCAGATCCCTGGGGCTTACTGGCCAGTCAGCCTAGTCTACTTGGCAAGCTAAAGACAAGTAAGAGACCCACAAAAAGAAATGGACAGTGCCTGATGACTAACTCCCTAAGGCTGAGTAGAAAAGGGGTAGGGGGAAGGAGAAAAAAAAAAAGAAAATAGGAAAGGGAAGGGAGAGGGAAACGGAAGGAGGCCACCAGGCCTGGTGCAAATGTGTAATCCCAGCCCCTGGGAAGTAAATGTAGATAGATCAACATTATTCTCAGCTATAGTACATAACAAGTTTGAAACCAGCCTAAGCTACATGAGAGTCTGTCTTAAAATCAAACTCAAGCAAAGAAGTAATAACTGAAAAGTTCCCAATTTTTATAAAAGATAGTATTACAAAGATCCAAACACAACCTAATTTTATAACTTAAGAGACTATAAAAAGAACAAGGCAGTTCCAAAGTTAGGAAAATAAAGAAAATCATGTAGAAGATTAAAATAGAGATAAACAAAAGAAGAAGCAGGAAAGTAAGAAGCTGTGTTAATAAAAAAACAAAGGTATTATCAAGGGCAACATGATTTCTAAATCCCTATATAGACAAAGAAAAGACAGCAGTTACTAAAAACACTAATGAAAATGGATACATTACTACTGGTTGTAAAACATGAAAAACAATTATAAGAATGAGGTATGAACAACTCAATAATAGCAAATTTGATGCTTTAGATGAAGTGTACAAATTCCTAGAAACACAAAACCTACTGAAACCAAATCACAAAGAAATGTATAATCTAAATGGACCTGTAAGCAATAGGAGATTAAATCAGGAATCAAATTTGTCTCCTGACACACCCCACCCATAAAAAGGAAATCTAAACTTGATGGCTTTATGGGAAAATTGTACCAAGTATCTAAAAAATGAATACTACACATATCTAAACATTTTCAAAGACCTTAAGAAAAAAAACAATACTTCCTAATTTGTTCTATGAGGCTTGCATTACCTGATCCTAAATACAAATAGACAAGTAGAAGGGGGAAAAAAACCTACAAACCATTATAATCTCATCAACAAATCCTCAATAAAATGCTGGCACTATGACTTCCGTAACATACCAAAAGGACAGTACACCATGGCCGTGTGGGATTTATTCCTGGAAGGATGGCTCAACACATGAAAATTAACCAATGAAATACACCACAGTAACTCAATGAAAGAAAAAAAAAACACATTACATTATCCCAATTGATGCAGAAAAAAACACCTGACAAAACTCAGCAACTGGAGCTAGAGACATATCATGTAAAGGCACTGGGCTCAATACTTAGCAGGCATCACCACTCAAACACATGCCTTTTCATAATAAAAACATTCAAGTTTGGGCATGGTGGCACATGCCTAACATCTTATCTACTCAGAAGACTGATGTAGGAGGACTGAATGTTAGTAGTGAGACTGGTTTCAGGCCAGCATGGGCGACTTAGCAAGACGCTGTCTCAAAAACAAAAACAAAGAAACAAACAAAACAAAATATCAAATTGTTTTTGTTTTGTTTTGCTTGTTTTTCAAGACAGGATTTCTCTGTGTAGCCTTGGCTATCCTGGACTCACTTTACAGACCAAGTTGGCCTCAAACTCACAGTGATCCTCCTGCCTCTGCCTCCCAAGTGCGGGGATTACAGCCATGCACCACCTCACCCAGCTGTTGTATCAAAATTATTTTTTAATTTAATATGTTGGGAATATGGTGATAAAAGGCTTACTTTGAATATGTGAGGACCTTCGTACCATACCCAGCTTTGAAAGATTTTGCTGAGAGAGTACAATTCTTATTAAAGGGGAGGAGGGAATTACATTTAATAACCTAACCTACTGAACATCAAAGCTGAAGCATGTTCAGAGAGCCCACATTAGCATACAGTTGGGTACAGCTTAACACAAAGCCCATTTTCCTGGGTCCCCGGGTTCAACCCCAAACATAGCAAAGGGCATATGCTCTCTAAAACATTAAATGTAATCTCCAGGTTGTAAGGGATATGCATACATGTGAATTTTGTAACACACACTGTAAGGCATATACATAGATAAGTGGTGGCTATACTTAATCATCTCAAGGGGCTTTGGGTGACTCATTTGACTACAGTGCAATGATTAAGAACATCAACTATAGAGCCTAGCTTATATCCCAGATGTCCCTGGTCCTCAGCTTTCTCATCCCTAACATAAAGTTGAAGATCATAACCCATCACAAAAGGTGATTATAAGAATTAAATGAGTAAAGATAATTAATGTCTTACACCTACAATCTTAGCACTCCAGAGGCTGGGCAAGGAAGGCTGCCAAGAGGTTGAAGCCAAGCTGGGCTAAGAAACAAATATCAGGCCAATGGGGGACCATGTGATAAGACCTTGTCTCAAAAACTATAGGTAAAGTGCTATCTTCCGTTAGCATCAACTTGCAACCATTTACTGGGAGATGCTCACTGACTTTGGACAGAAGAATGTAGAAGAGGGCAAGACTCAAGCAGGTCTTCTAGCTAAACCCTCAGTGTACTTGTAGATCATCTGTGCCCACATTCTATTAATACCATCAGTAATCATTTTACTGTGAGGTGCTTTTCTTAGCCGATCGCTTTTGCTTTTTGTTGTTCAATCTCAGGAGTTGGCAGAGGCATGCAGATTTCGGGAAAAGTGAAGGAAATCTTAAGAGTCATACGTGAGTCATTTGTCTTTTTTTTCTTCATATGCAGTCATCAACTCCTGCCTTTTTAAAAATACATCTTTCATAATCATCCCTACAATGTAGGAAGGCACCAGTAAGCCATGTTCCAGCATAGGAGATATATATATATGTACTGTGCATCTTTCTAATAAAGATCTGTATCTGCCATCTTCCATTCCACTGAGTTTCACACTCCAATGGCTCCCTTTACCTAGACAAGTCTCCTTGCTTGCTTTTCTTCAGAATGTGCCCTTTTCAGGATGTTAAAGAGCAGATAAAGCTCTCTTGCACAGATTGATCTTACCAGTATCCCTCTGGCCAAGCCAAGCTCTTGACTCGCCACTTCCTCCTCTCTTTTCCTGCTTAACCCACCTCCCCACACACACTAGAAATCACTTTCTCCATTTAAATTCTATCCTTTCTGAAGCTCTATTTCAAGTTTGTTCTGTTCTGTGAAATTGACAGCCTTTGGTTTCCTATCTTCTGAATGCCTAGTGTTTGGACTATATCATCTAGCCATTATGAAACCAGTCTCTAATATATGAGTAGACTTCATATACTTTCATAGATCCCAATTAATCTCTCTACTAGTACTCTGGGAGGTACCAAACTAGCTACTCTGCATACCAAGGACTCTCTCTTATTTCTTTTGAAAGAGGTACTGTGTACAGTAATAGTGGTTAAGGGCAGAGCCTCTGGAATCATATCAGTGTTGGAAGCCTAAGACCTCAGCCTCAGTGTGTCTCAGCATCCTTGCATACAAAATGGACACAATAACACCTCACATTAAGGCTTCTTGTAAAGGTTAAATGAAATAGAAGTGAAAAACTGAAAATTTGGTATGGAGGCACACACCTATAGTCCCAGCATGGAGGAGGTTGAAACAGAGTATCATGGAATTCAAGGCTAGCCTGGACTACAGAGCAAAAGTCCAATTACGTGTCAAAATATAAGCCAGTCTCTAATATACTACTTTCTCTGTGATGACTAATCTGCATATCATAAATCCCAACTAGTCCTATACTGGTACCTTGGGAAGTACCTACTTAGCTCTTCTGCAAGCCAGGAGTTCAAGTCTAGCTGGTATTAAACCATGCCCCAATATGGGTTACTGAGCTAAACAGACTGAACTAAATTAGTAAATAAAGTATAACCCACTTGTCCTACCTTGTTTCTCTCCATAGTACTTAGCAGTTTTAGACATATTTAACACACACACACACATTCCTTCTGACAATAGTATAAACTAGCCTCATGGGACAGAGACTTGTCAAAACACAACTTTAAATAAAAAGAAGTAAAGCACTTAGAAAACTGCTGGACAGATAGCAGACAAGGAAATGTTAGTTGTTATTAAGCAATGCTACAGTTTAGCTATTGAACTAAACTAGTAACCTAATACTTATTCAAATATTCAGCAGGATCAAACCTAGAGAAGCACTTAAGAGGTATAGCACTCTCAACACCCAAACTCAAAAATTACAATTAAAACATATGTTTAAAACATATAGAGTTAATCACTTCATTTCTCCCACAGGAAAATTGTCACACAGTGAGGGGATAGTGACTAACCCTGAACCTCAAGTCCAGTCAATGTCAGAGCCATAAAAACTTCAACCTCTGTTTAACTAGAGACAGCAAAAGCTTCTTACACAATAGAGCAAAAGCAATATTTCTAGCAGGGAGAAATGTTTCTGTTATCTAAGGTGCTGACAAACTATTGTGACAAAAATAAGTTGGGGTTTGGCAGTCTTGTCTAGAGGGCAAACTGTTGTTTCAGATGTGTGGGGGAAGGAGCCTGTAGGAGGGAGTGTGTTGGAATGACACTGAAAAGGGGAACAATAATGAGATAGGTGACCTGAGGTAAATTTATGGATGGCAGCTTTCCTATACACATAGAAACTAGGTGTCCTCAACAGAGCTAGAAACACTTCACAGGCAGTTTACTCTATATACTTTAAAGTTCTAAGTCAATCTTCAGATCCTGGCTCAGAATAAAACAAACAAGGCAAACGCTTGAATAATTACCAAAGGCTGTAAGTGTGACTCGGCTCTGGAGCACTTACCTAGCTTGCATGAAACTTTAGGTACCCTCTCCAGGAAGCCAGGGAAAAAAGGGTAATTATTGACTGACAAATTAAGAGCCCCCCAGGTCTCATTCAATGCCAATTTTTTAGTAAAGTCTTTCCACTCTGTGTCATTTACAACTATAACCCCCTACCCTGTCTTGTTTCTCTCCACACTGTATGTGACATACCATATTTACTTCACACACAGGAACACACACACCCTCTGCCAATAGTATAACTAGTTTCATGGCTCAGAAACTTGATCTGTCTTGCTCACTGTGACATCCTCAGCCCCTAGAAACACTGCCTGTCAAAGATAATACATATATATTTTGCCGACAGAGCATGGTAGTTTCCTAAGTAACATTTCAGCTTTCGTTTGAAAGCACAGCACACTTGGAAAACATTCGATAAGCAAATCAGAGGGTTTTTTTTTGGGGGGGGGGAGGGAGGAAATAAAACCTGCCCTGTCCATGAGGAAATTATCCATTTTTGATTTTTACAGGAACTCGAAAAGTTCATTAGTTAAAAGTTGCTCACAAGCACGAAGAAAATGCAGCAACTTCCCAAGCAATGTACAACTTTTCTGTAAATTTAAGATTATCCCCAAGATACAGGGTTTATCAAAGGTGGGAGCCCTTAGTCTGGATCCTGGTCAGGCGTTCTCAATGGATTTAACGCCAGAGGAGGCCCTGATGCTTGTGTCCTTTTGGTCCTTTTGCTACTAGGACTAAGATCCATCTTTAGAGGCCCCCTTTAACTTCCACGCCAAAAGCTACACTTCCAAACTGAGCATGTGCGACGCTCAGAAGCCCTGGCAAGTTCCCAACTCACTGGGAATTGGTCGACCTCCCTGGGTCCCTCATCCCTTCACAAGCAAAGCCACTTATAAGGATAATTTCGGCAAAATTCGGTTCCTTTCAGTCCCCTTCCTCCAGCCTCCAGCCTCCCGGGCTCTTCCCTAGTGCTCAAGGGAAGTGAGATGGCCAGTCGCTGCCGTCAGACTCCCCCACCAAGGCGCCTGGGAAATCCCCGGCACCCAGGTCCCTCAAATCCAGCAGGATCGGGGAGACCCAGCATGGGAGGCAAAGGCTGGCCAGTAAGCCTAAGGCATTGAAGGGTCGACCATCTCAGCGCACTCCCGGGTCACGACGACAGAACCCCACCCCTCTGGGCCCTGCCAGCTGGATCCATGTCCCTGCCAGTCTCCTCCGCCGTCCCCCCACACCCTACCCCGCCGGTGGCTGTCCACAGCTCTGGGCCAAACTCACCTGTAGTCGCGGCGCCGGCACCCACGGCAGCACACAGCAGCAGCGCCCACAGCCAGCACGGCCGCGCCGGCCGCGCCGGCCGCGCCATGCAGACCCTCACCTCGAAGCTCAGCAGGGCTGGAGCCGCCAAAGTCTCCGCCTCCTCTGTTCTCTCTCCCACTTCCCGGCTGCCGCGCGCAAGAGGCCAGAGTCGGCGCAGACTGGAAGGGCCGCCCCGCCCACGGCCGCAGGTAACCCGAGCGCGTGGGGGCTCCTGAGCATAAGCGGCGAGCGGGGTGGGGCACTCGGCTCCTGGCTCCCACCAAGCGACACCTGGGCGTCCCTCTTCACCACAGCCTGTCACAGCTACCTGACAAGGTCCCAAGGCGACTTCCTCTAGAGTTTTGTGGCAAGGCTCCAAGTGGCTGGCCTCTCCCCACTCCCACTTCCATTGGGATGTGTGGTTGTCCCAGGTGCCAAAGGCTGCACCCTGCTGCACACTAGGGCAGGGTCCTGTAGGGAAAGAACCTTGGCCTGGGAGTCTGGAAATCTGGCTTCCAGCCTCAGGTCTCTGAGCCTTGTTTCCTAAGCTCTGACTCCTAGATTAGTAATACCAACGTTATTTATTTTTCTGGGTAGACTTGCAAGTTCAAATAGGGAACATTAGTGGCACTCTGCTTTGTAGAAGGGACAATTGTATATTTGAAAACTAGTAATGCATTGAATTGGATAAAGTGACATTTCCAAAACAATGGATAGTGCCACTAACTTGTATACAATCAGCTACTATAGATTTAGTTTTCAAGCTACATACTGTAGAAGGGCATGGTGTTTTACACCTGAGCACAGTGGCCTATACTGAACAAGTCCTTAACATCTTAATAATTCTGGGACTGAAGTTGAATGACTGACACCAATTCCAGGCGAATCTTGGCTGCAGGGTAAGACCACATCCCAATTGATGGACGCAATGAACAGGAAAGAGAGCAGGAGAAAGAGAACGAGAGGTGGGGCCTGACAACCTGAGTTCAATACCGAGGACCCACATGGAGGAAAAGGAAAAATGACTCCTGCAAGTTGTCCTCTGACCTGCACGTGGGCACAATGGCATGGGCACACACACTCACACACACACACACCTACACAAATCAATGTAATAAAAAACATAAAGAATATATTTTGAGAAGATCTACACATTGAATACATGATATCAGTGAGGATTCCTGAGACTAAGAAAGGAGAGGAAATGATCTTTTTGAGTTTTGTAGTGGTGCTGTGAAAAATTGTCACAAATTGGGTGACTTAAAAGCATTGAAGACAATGCAACCAGCCCTGGTGAGACCTGATAGGCTAAGGTCAGATAGAAGAGGAGAAGGACCTCCCCTATCAGTGGACTAGGGGAAGAACATAGGAGGAAAAGTGGGAGGGACAGTTTGATTGGGAAGAGACAAGGGAGGGGGCCACAGCCAGGATACAAATTGGATAAATTTTAATAAACGATAACAATAAAAAATAAAAGCTTTGTTCTAGTACATTTCTGGAAATCAGACATCTCACTGAGCTTAACCTAAGTGTGGGTAGAGCTACTTTCCTCTTGGAGATTCTACAACATAAAATGATGTTGACTTTTCCAGCTGTGAGACACTTCCCACATTCCTTGGTTTGTTGCTGTGCCACTCAACTCTGTTATTTCCATGGTCAAAATATATCTCTTACTCTGACTCTGGCTAACCCATCTCCATTTTCTTCCTATAAAGACCACAATAATAATAATAATCCACATAGTTCAAAAGGCTTGGCTTGGGGACTAGGGAGATGGTGCCATTGATAAAGTGCTTTCCACACAAACATGAGGCCCTGAGTTCAGTTCCCAGCAGCCACATATAAAGCCAGGCACGGAGGAGTGAACTTATAGTCCCAGCCCTGGGGAAGCAGAGAAAGGAACATCCCTTGGATTTTCATACTTGCTAATCTGCCAGTCTAACTAGATTTGTGGGCTCCAGGTTCAGTGAGGAGACATTCTGTCTCTGAAATAATAATAATAATAATTTGGAGAGCAAGTGGAAAGACACCTGATAATTGATTTCTGATCACAACACACATACACACACACACCAATCTATTGCAATCTATTGTTTAATCACATCTTCAAAGTAATTTTTACTATGTAAGGCAATATACTCACGAGTGTTAGGTATTAGAACATGGATGAGGTAATAAAAACCCACTATTTTGCCACTCCTTTCCTGATAAAAAGCCATGTCTGGGTGTATGGTGACACCCTCTGAGATGCATTCTGGTCATGTTAAGTCAATAGAGATACCTGAAAGTAGCTATAAAAAGTTATCAACAAAATGGCTAATAATATATCTAGTCTCAGCCTCACCTAGAGGCTATCAGAATGTTTGGTCTAGCTAAATAAAGACTCCACTCTGGAATGAAGACTCTTGAGTTCAGTAAATATTTGTAAAGTCCAAGAACTGTGGAAGACAATCATTAAAGGCAGACCTTGGCTGGAGGTGTCTAGCTCTGTAGTTAAATATGTGCTTAGCACACGCAACACCCTGAGTTCTGTCCTCATCGCCAAGCAAAGAAAAAAATTTAAAAGGTAGAAAAAGTAGAACTTGCCAACAAGGAGCTGCAAACAGTTTCTGAGGCTGGCACCAGAGCATGAATATGGAACTATGGGATGCAAAGAAATATGCCTTTTGATAGGGAATGGGCTAGAAAAGTTTCTAGGATGGGGATTGCTTGCAGAGAGTCTTGATATACCAATTCCTAAACTGTTAAAGGTTCAGTATAAAGTTATGCCTATATGTGTATCATCAAATGAAATAATGGTTGTGAAAACAACACCATCAAAGCCCGTGGAACTGGTAGCAAGTACTGACCTTTTTAAATCCCTCTGCAAAAGGTTGGCACTCTCTAGCCCAAGGTTCCCCTTCCCTCATCACCACAAACATATACACTTGTTGGCATGTGCTATAAACATTATACAATAAGTTTATGATAACATTTCCAAAATGATTATGCTGTCTGCCTTATAAGGAGTCTCCAGTTGGAAAAAGAGCCCTGTGGGTCTGGCTGAGTGCCATCTTGGGCACTGTCTGGCCTAGACTGAATGAATGCTTTAAAACTTTCATAGTAATGACAAGAAATGATTACAAAAAGTGAAAGCAAAGACTTATCATTAACCTTCAGAAATGGCTCTGAATGTTTGAACATTGTGAGGAAAAAATACAAAGGGTGGCACACAGGACAAGAGGAAATGGGTTTCCTTTCACCCAGGTGATCCTGCTTTACTGTCTGTGAGTGAGTATAAGAAGCCACTTCCCTTTCTTTCTGACTCTAAACATCCAACAACATTTTTCCAATAATAGGGGCAGAGCCAGAAAGGGCTAGGGATGCCATTTCTTCAAAATCAAACTCATATTTATAGGTTTTGCGTGCTTTTATTCTAAGGGCATGTTAGCTTGAATTAGGCCACTCTTCTAGTGTGCAAAAAGAATGAAGAAAACATGGAAGGCTTTCCAGGAACTGCAGAAAACAAGAAACTCTCAGTTTGGTTTTGAAGAATCAAAATAATGACTCGGCAACAACAAGTTTCATTTTGACCCTTCCAGCCCATAGGGCTTGAGCCTGAGACTACTGTCTACCTCTTTTGCACTTTGGACCTGGGGGTGGCTGAAGTTCTGAGCTGACCTATGAACCTCATTCACTCTAGTGGTGGGGTGAGGCCTGTTGTGTGTTTCTTTTTGTTCTTCCTCCTCTTCCATCTCCTCCTTTTAGACATGGTCTTATTACGAGCCTCCAAAATGCTTCTCCAAAATGAGAAGCTCCCATCTCAGCTTCTCTAGTACTGGATGACAAATGGGGCCCACCTTCAGTTCAGTTAGCTTATTTTATTTTGTTTTTCTGCAAAGGAGAGTTGTACTGTAGCCTATACTGGCCTGGAAGTCACTCGTCACTATGCCAGCTGACCTCAAACCACCAGCAGGAGCTTCCATGCATAGCTTCTCTTAGCTGTTAATTTTTTCACCAAGACTTTCTTCTTTTCAGAAGATGGAAAAAGCAGAGAGAAAATAGCTGAGAGGAAAGAATAATGTCCCTCCTTTCTGCACAACAGGTCCCCCTCTAGCCAGTGAGAAAGAGCCTCATAAATTCAAAAAGGACACAGACATCAGGCTACATTATGGGCTTAGCTAAACATGCTGATCACTTAGGAAAACAATCCACAATGTATCCTCCACTTTGTATTAAGGAGGATCCAAACAGATACTCACAGCATGGAGTAAAAGGAAAGAGGGGGAGTCACAGGGAATTTCCCTCTGATGACTCTAGAGTATGGCTCCTAACCAGGGTCATTCAGCCTCCCAGGCAACATTTTCCTATGTTGGGATGTATCCGGTGTGTCTCGGCAGTCAGGGGAGATAACATTCTTAACATGTAGTATATAAGGGCCATGGATGCTGCTGATCATCTTCCAAAGTCCAGGACAGGCCCACAACCAAGATTTCGTCTCTTCAGGATGACACACATATGTGCCAAAATTGATAAATTCCAAACTAGGATACACTGCCTTGTCTTTTCTATTTGGCTTTCACTCACCCATTATCCTGTGTTTACCTGTATCAAAGGAGACAAATGCTAAAATCACCTGGTCTTGACAGCTTCCTTTCTTACATCACACTGTCTAGCCATGCAGTCACTTATTATATTAGAAAACATTTCTCAGACCTGACCCCACCCAGGTACACCATGGGTGTCCTGTCCTTATCAGCTGGTCTTAAAGACCAACACAGAGCTTCTCAATATGAAAATCTGACCATTTTACTCTTGCACATAAGCTTCCTAAGTGACACCCTTTTGTGAAGTATCACACTTGTGAAGTGTCACACTTTGTGAAGTGTCTCAATTTATTTGCCTAATCAGGACAGATTGTTTCTCCAGACTTGCATCCAGCCCTGCTTCTAGAGCACTCAGATTCCTAACCCTGCCAGGTAGCTAGCCACTTTGAGACTGAATGCCCACTGAAGAAACTTGGCCTATTTTTCTGTTCTTGGGATGAAACCCATTGCCTCACCATTCCTAGCCAAGTGTTCTCATGATGTTTTTTGTTGTCCTGATTGTCAGGTAGCTGGGGAGATAATACTCTTGACTTTTAGCTGATAAGCACATAATGAGTACCAGGCCAGCCAAGGCTGCATAGCAAAATCTTGTTCTAAAAGGGGAGGGGAGGCTTAAAAGAGGTGATGCCTAAGCTCTGGAGAGGTGCCTCAGCGCTTTAGAGCACTGGCTACTCTTGCACAGGATCCGAGTTTGGTTCACAGCACCCACATGGTGACTCAAAATCATACATAACTCAATTTTCAGGAAATTCAATATCTTCTTGTGACTTCCAGGGAGATCAGACGTGTATATGGTATACATACATACATGTAGACAAAGCATTCATACACATAAAATTAAATAAAATAATCTAAAAACAGAAGGCATCAGTGGAACAACACCCCAAATTGACCACTGGCCTCCACATGCACACCGATGTCCACCCACCCACACAAACACACCCCATAATACACATATATGCACACAAAAAGAAAATTTTTCAAATGGCATTTTGCTTTAGGCTCCAAATACACACCCTCCTGCTCACTCTTAAAAAAAAAAAAACAATAACTGGCTCATGTTTCCCAGGTTGTCTTCAAAAGAGCTGTGTAAACTGGACATGGCAGCATAGAACTTTAATCCTAGAACTCCTGAAGCAGAGGCAGGCAATTCCCTAAGTTCAAGGACAGCTTGTTCTACAGAGTTCTAAGACCACTAGGGCTACACAGAGAAACCTTGTCTTGAAAAATGAAAATAATTTTTTAAAAAGGCTATGTAGACAAGAATGATCTTGAACTCCTAATCCTCCTACTGCCTCTTCTTGATGAGGGTCATCATATACCATTTATTCTGAGTAGGGAGTTTTCCTTCTTCTTCCTCCCCCTCCCTCTCTTCCTCCTCTCTCATTCTATGTGGCCCTGGCTATCCTGGAACTTGCTATATAAACCAGGTTGGCCTTGAACTCACAGATACCTGCTTGCCTATTTCCCAAGTGCTAGGATTGAAGGTATGAGCCACCATGCCTGGTGAACCCAGGATTTCTTTTGTGTTCGCCAAGCACTATGCCAATTAAATTGCAGCCCTCCCCACCCCCGCAGCCCTCCTGCTTATTTAAAGAAACCAAAATGTCTGTCATTATAAGACCTGCAGCCAAGAGTAGTAAGCAGAGATTGCCTCTAGCTTCAGAGCATGTGCTACAGCCTGTTTACAGAGGTGCACTCACTGTTGGTCTCTAGCCACGTCAACTTCAACCACTTGCCTGATTCTTATTCAATGTCTTCTTTTGTATTTTTCCATACAAGTATGTTCTCTTTGCTCAGAATCTTTTTCCCTCTGGGAGATGTCTCTTTTTATTTTAGTAACTATTTTGCTCCGAAATGCAAAATTCTTTCCTGCCTCCCTGTGTGTGCTCATAGCACTCAGTAAGTTATGCTGTTATAGAAAAAGAAGTGTCTGTGTGCATGTGTGCATGAGGGAAAGAGAGAGAGAGAGAGAGAGAGAGAGAGAGAGAGAAATAATTTATGCAACAAGATTCAGGCCTACCCAATGTGTCTCTAGATAGCTTAGAATCCTGAGTCGGTACTGTGTACTGGCTGGTTTTGTATGTCAACTTGGAACAATCTAGAGACATCAGAGAGGAAGGAGCCTCAGTTGAGGAAATGCCTCCATGAAATCCAGTTGTAAGTTATTTTCTCAATTAGAGATCAATGGAGGAGGCCCCAGCCTACTGCCGGTGGTGCCATTCCTGGGCTGGTGGTCCTAGGTTCTATAACGAAGCAGATTGAGCAAGCCATGGGAAGCCAGTCAGTAAGCACCATCCATCCATGGCTTCTGTATCAGCTTCTGCCTCCAGGATCCAGCCCTGCTTCGGGTTCCTGTCTTCACTTCCTCCAATGATGGATTATAATCTGGAAATGCAACCCAAATAAACCCTTTTCTCTCCAACTTGCTTTTTGGTCATGGTGTCTTATTGAAGCAATAGAAATCCTAAGGCATACTGATTAGAAGGGACAGCCATCAGGAGACTTGTCCTGAAGTCCTGCATATAGAGTAAGTGGCCTGCTCTTACTTAGATTCTGAGTTTATCTGAGGTGGCTTGTGGAAAACATCCCCTGGCACCATAGAAAATAATACCCAGATGACTGTAATGAGGTTAGTAGCACATGCCATGCCCTCATTGCTCATGTTTAATTGAATTGAAAGGCCTCCCTCCTTCACAAGTGTTTTTCTTCTACAGGTTTAGTGGAGTTCACTGAAGGGATTGCTGTTTCTGAATGAGGCCTCCGACAAGAACCTTTCCGTGAAATCTGAGGCATAGGAGGCATGTCACAGCCAGTACTGCTGGATCTGTGTCCTGAGATCCAGAGACTCCTAAGCCTCCAAACTGAAGTCATATTTTAATTTATTAATAAATCACACATTTTTGGCTGCTGTGAAGTATACTAACCAACAAATGAGAGGCATCAGGTTCTGTGCTCCTAGTCTAAACTTTGGAAATTTGTAGAAAACAATTACAGAAAATTCAGAATAATAATAACATATAATTCTTATTTTAAAATAACAATAAATAGTAATAATAAGCAAGTGGGGAAAATCATTTGTCCATGAGTCAAGTTCAGAAAAAAGTTGGGGCAGACAAATGTAGTCAGATTTGCTTTTGGAGGCTTCATAGATTAGACAGGAATTGAACTAGACCTTCAAGGAATGGAGGAGAGATGGGGCTTGTGAGGAAAGGAAGAGGTCAGCTTGTGTGACTTGACCTGTTAAGCAAGGCTTTCCAAAAACAAAAAATGCTGATGTAATAAAGCGGTGTTTGGAAGAGCTAGCTTTCTAAGACGAGTTGCCAAGACTGCTAATTCTTGTCTAGAGGTCTGAAGTTCTGGGGACATTTGATGTCTTGGCAACCAGGCACAAGGATAGCTTCCAAGCATGTTGTGTCCTTCCCTCCAGTGACAGCCCAGGGGATGCAAGACTAATGTCAAAGTCAACACAGTGACCTCCAGTGAACCAAGCAGTGCTATTTTATACAACAGTATGCCCCAGGGCCAGGAATTCTTCTCCCTACAAGAAAGCAAAACATTCCGAGCTCCCTGGCCTCCATTTCTCAGGCTGTGAGCCCTTCTTCAGCAGTTGGCTCTGTTCTGCTCTCCAACCCTTCAGGCACTGAAAGAGAAAGGACCATCGAATGTTTGCATATAAAGGACCTCATTTAGTTTCTGGTACTAGCATCATGGGCACAAATTCAGTAGCTCAGCCAGGACCCCTAGTAGCCTTCTCATTGTCCCCTCTCCACTATCCATCTAAAACCCTCTCTAGGTCCTGCCCCTTTCCTGGCCCAAATCTTACACCTGTCAATAAAACTCTTTCTGTGTCTCTTTGTCTCTATGTCTCTCTGTCTCTCCCCCTCGGTTTTGTGAGACAGGCTTTCTCTGTGTGATCTTAACTGTCCTGCATTCACTTTGTAGACCAGGCTGGCCTCAAATTCATAGAGATTCGCCTGCCTCTGATTCCCTAAACGCTGGGATTACAGGCGTGTGCCACCGCGACTGGCTACTTTTTTTCTCTCTCCCTCTTTTGTCAGTGAAACTTTTTTATTTATTTAAAGCCTGGGAATAGCATTGAACTCCAGGCAATCCTCCTGCCTCAGCTTCCAAAGTGGTGGGATGTTCCAGTCCTGAACTACCATACCTGGGTCAAGAAAAGTTTTAATAGCCAAGTGAGTATAGACCTTCTATCCTCATTGTTCCCATGAGCATTGCATTATTATCCCAGCTGTGCTGAGACTAGCATTTCAAACAGCTGCCAAAGCAGCTATGACCCGGCTCATGCTAGTCTCAGCACACCCAGCTTCAGGGTTCTGTGTTTAAGTATTCAAACACAGCATTTTCGCATTTGAATCCAGCCCCTGCACCTTGAAAGATGTCCATTGTTTGCTTTGAAAGGAAAGGATAATAATATTTACATTTAACCAACTATAAGTCCAGTTTCAGACCTCAGCGCACAAAGGTTCTCTGAGTAGGAGGCTCTTTGCATACCAGTAGGTCTTCCCCAGGAGTTAGGACTCTGATTTGTATAACATCCTAACTGCATCCCCAGGGGCCACTTTGCCTATCTGCCTTTTGGATAGATTCCTATGCAAACATTGAGTTGGGGCTTCATCTTTCACTTGGAGAACATCAGGCTTGGAGTGAGAGAGAGAAAAAATCTCTCCCAGTGTAGCTCCCTGTCACCCCACCTTTCACACCTCTTCAGTGCATTGCCTATTTGGATCTCAGGTATCAGAATAAATTGGCTTCCTCAACAGCACCCTTTGTGCAGTGCTGTGGCTGCACAGGCTTAGCCAAAAGAGAACTTGCCAGTTTTCCCTAAGAAGCCAGTTCCAGTTGTTCCTCAGTCCTTGTGAATTTGATGAAATTTACTTCATGGCACAGTGTGTAGTTTATTCCTATAAATGGTCTACAAATGACTGAGAAAAAATGTCTAGTTCCACTCATTGGGCCAAGAGTTCTGCATGTATCCGTTAAATCAAGTTCCTGGATTGTACATGCTAAAACAATATACCTGCTGTTGTGTGTGTGTTTTCTTTCTGAGACAGGGAATAGCTCTGGCTGTCCTGGAACTAACTATGTAGACTAAGCTGGCTTCAAACTCACAGTGACCCTCCTATCTCTTGTTTTTGTTTTCTTTTTTTATATATGATTTTTATATTTTTATATTAATCACAGGCTATTTACTTTGTATCCCAGCCATAGCCCCCTCCCCCACTCCCTCCCAATCCCACCATCCTTCCTTCATCTCCTCTCTGCCCCTTTCCAAGTCCACTGATAGAGGAGGTCCTCCTCCCCTTCCATTTGACCCTAGCTTATCAGGTCTCTTCAGGACTGGCTGCAAAGTCCTCTTCTGTGGCCTAGCAAGGCTGCTCCTCCCTTGGAGGGGAGGGGGGGTTGAAGAGCCAGCCATTGAGTTCATGTCCAAAATAGTCCCTGTTCTCCTTATTAGGGAACCCACTTGGATACTGAGCTAGCATGGGCTACATCCCAGCAGGGGTTCTAGATTATATCCATACATGGTCCTTGTTTGGAGAAACAGTCTCATAAAAGACCCCTGTGCCCTGATATATTTGGTCTTTGTGGAGCTCCTGTCCTCTCCGGGTACTACAAACTCCCCCTTCTTTCATATGAGTCCCTGCACTCTGCTGAAGGTTTAGTTATGAGTCTTAATATCTTCTTTGATACCCTGCTAGGTAGAATCTTTCAGAGGCCCTCTGTGGTGGGCTCCTGCCCTGTTACTTGCCTTCTCCTACATCCAATGTCCATCCCATTTGTCTTCTTTTTTTTTTCTTTTTTAAAAATTTTTTATTAATTACACTTTATTCACTTTGTATCCCCCATGTAGTGCCCTCCCTCCCCCCTCCCAAACTCTCCCTCTTCTCCATGCATGCCTCTCCCAAAGTCCACTGCTAGGGGAGGTCTTCTTTTCCTTCTTCTGATCCTAGTCTATTAGGTCTCATCAGGAGTGGATGCATTGTCTTCCTCTGTGGCCTCATAAGGCCGCTCCCCCCTCACAGGGAGGTGATCAAATAGCAGGCCAATAAGTTCATGTCAGAGACAGTCCCTGTTCCCATTACTATGGAACCCACTTGGACACTGAACTGCCATGGGCTACCTCTGTCCAGGGGTTCTAGGTTATCTCCATGCATGCTACTTGGTTGGAGCGTCAGTCTCAGGAAAGACCACTGTGCTCAGATTTTTTGGTTCTGTTGCTCTTCTTGTGGAGATCCTGTTCCCTCCAGGTCTTTTTGTCTCCCCTTTCTTTCATAAGATTCCCTGCACTCTGCCCAACAGTTGGCCATAAGTCTCAGCATCTGCTTTGATAGTCTGCAGAGCAGAGCCTTTCAGAGGCCCTCTGTGTCAGGCTCCTACCTTGTTCCCTGTTTTCTCCTACTTCTGATGTCCGTCCTCTTTGCCTTTCTGGATGGGAATTGAGTATTTTAGCCAAAGTCCTCCCTCTTGATTAGTTTCTTTAGGTGTACAAATTTTAGTAGGTTTATTCTATATTATATGTCTATATGAGTGAGTATATGCTGTGTGTGTCTTTCTGCTTCTGGGATAGCTCACTCAAGATTATCTTTTCCAGTTCCCACCATTTGCAAATTTCATGATTTCCTTGTTTTTTTCTTTTTTTTCACTTTTATTTTATATTAATCACAGGTTATGTACTTTGTATCCCAGCTGTAGCCCCCTCCTGCATTCCCTCCCTATCCCCCCTTCCCTCCCTCATCTCCTCCCTGCACCTTTCCAAGTCCACTGATAGGGGAGGACCTCCTCCCCTTCTATCTAACTCTAGCTTAGCAGGTCTCTTCAGGAATGGCTGCAATGTCCTTTTCTGTGG